>OY728151.1:1525106175-1526356175 GCA_963277665.1 Viscum album
ATTGTTCCTAGAATTTATCTAATTATAATGAATGAAAATTTATTTGTCATTTAATGAATAGTTCATGTAATCTCTTACTAGGGTGTCATTATATTAGGCTTTGGCTCACACCTAGAAAACAAATTTAGTTGTATACATACCTTGTTGTTTATTTGTTTCTGGTTAAGGAATATATTTAGCGTCAGTAGGCTGCATTTCTAGTGGCCTTGGTTGGGGATCCTGGTGGTGGAATCTTGTGGATGTTTATCCCCTTTTTTGATGGATTTCTGGGTGTTGTTTTAGTTTCCTTTTGTTTCGAATCCATTTTTTGGTCTTGTTTAGCTATAAATATAAAATATGGAAATGGATAAAGGCTAATTTTGTTAAATTTTTCAGATATGGATTTTTCCTTATATTGGTTATTATTATATATTTAATTCATGTAAATTGTTCCCTCTTGTTCTATTTGACACCCGAGAACTTGTGCTAGCCCATGGGGATCCAGAACGCCCTTCGGTTCTTTTCTCAGAACAATTCAGGTTACAGTTTTGGGGTCAAACTGGGTCGTTTTTTGAAAAAATAATAATAGAGAAGGTTTTTTCTTTATGTATTCTTCCATCGTTTATAGTATGGGTCGACAAGAGATATGATTTTCATGACAAGAAATTTTGGTTGCGATTAGGATGCCTTCCTAGGACATCTCATGGAGTGACTCACGTCACTATGGGAGTTGGGATCTATTTGACATCATTGGAACAAGTGGTTTCTTTCTATTTGGGAAATAAAATGGGAGTTGGATCAATGGTCTCAGTGACCCCACTGGGCTTGGTATGCCATGTGGATCCGTTGATGTTGTCTAAGAATACCCTCTGTGGAAGTGGATTTATTGGAATATGGCCTCGATCCATATGACCATGTCACCTACCGACATTGGTTTCTTATTGCATCGTTCGATTTCTTTTTTCCTTGAAATCATGTAAATTTGTCCATTAAGTTAAAAATATTTGTTTTGGAACCATTTTTTAAATGATACTAGTGAATTTTTAATTATATGTTTTGAAATGAAGTTCATTAAAATGATATTTATGTGATGGTTTTAAAAAGTGTGGGTTTAGTGTTTTGGTTTTGAAAAGTGGAACGATTTGGTTTTGGTTTTTGGTGTTCTCATGGATGAAAACTTGCTTGGGAATATATGGAAATGTGGATGGTAAATGGAACGAGGGGATGAGTGCTTGGATGGAAATGAGTTGGGTGCCCAGTGTGGCACATAAACATGCATACATGAGGCCTAAAAGACACCATTAATGAATTTTAAACCCAATAAAAATTTTTATTTTCAAAAAAAATATTAAAGGAAAATATTTTTTTAATAACAGGTGATTTGGATGTGTGTGTTTGGTATTTTGAGAATGTTTTCTGTGAGGAGTTTCCAACAAGGAATTTTTCATGGTTGACTTGTGTCTTGATTTTTAGTTCTTATCGATAAGTTGGTTTGAAAGTGTGTGGGTAGTGGATTATTTTGAAAATTTATTCAAAAACCCTTGTGGTGGTTCCCTTAGAATGTTCAGTGTTAGTTTGTGACATGTCTTGGCCATTGGACCAGTTTTATTTGGTCTATAGGTTTATTTCATGGAAAGTGAACACCCCCATAATGGATTGATGTATATTTAATGTGAGGACACAAATGATCCATTGATATAGACCCTTTAGTTGATCAATTTAAGGACATTTTTTGGTTTTGTCCTTTTATATTCTGTTTACATAAGAATTTCCTTTTTCATAAGAAAATTGGTTGTGGAAGGTTGGAGGAAACCTTAGTTTCCTGTGTTTCCTGAGTCAAAAAAGGAAAATATTGTCATTTTTTTGTCTGAAGGTCTTGTTTGGGAGTGGATAAGTGAATTACAATGAAGAAAGGGTAAAGTTGTATTGGTTGTTGGTTTTGGTGGCCTTGGAAGGATCCTTTGGCCTCTCGCTGAGTTCATCTAAGTAGAGGATTTTGTTGGTCCACTAATGCGGTGGATCCAGTTTGAAGTCGAATGGGGTGATCTGCATGCATCTTCTAAGATCTTTTCTTTGTGAAAGTGCCATGTGGGAGTGAGAGGATAGTAGGATGTAATGTGTTCTATTGAAAGTGTTGGATCATAGTGTAGTTGGCTGTGGCACAAGTAGTAAGAAGTTTTGATCCGGATTTTTAGTGGATGGCTGCAAGGAAAGCGATGATTCATCCATCAGATCTCCATCCTTAGGTCTCGAACTAAAGTTGGTACTTAGTTTAGTAACCCCTGGGGTTGTAAGGGACCTCGTTTTAGTGCCAGTTTTTTGTAGGGTAAATGAAGAATGTTTATGTTTTCTATGAATTCATTGTGTTCTATGTGGTCCCATTCAATGGAGGATTCACGACGACCCTATTTCTTTTCTATGAACCTCATGGGTTAAAAAGTTCCTCCTTGTTTATAAGGGGTTGGGTTTTTCTATCACGACTCGTCCTCAGGGCCCATGCTGTGACTACCCCAAGCCCGCCTTCCACAGGCCAGGGGAAGGTGACTAGAACCAAAGGCGTAAATCCCAATAAAAAGGGAAGGCATTGCCTTTATAAATATAAACAACACAATAGAGTACAAGAGGAATAAAACACTACGTAAAGCAATAAACAAGTTTGCTGGAAATAAAAAGGGTCTGGAAATACAAGCCCTCATCCGTCAACCCCCTCCGGGTACCGACTCGTCGTGTGGTCCACCTCTGGGTACCATCTCATCGTGAGGTCCATCTCCGGGTACTGTTCAGTCCTCATTCATTCAGCCTCCGTCAGTACTGTCCGTCGTCTGCAACCAACACAACGGGGTGCGGGTATATCCCATGCAGGGGTGTGTATAACGATACTCAGTAGGGACCCCAAGACCCTCAGGGTCTCACTAAATCCAACAAGGATAACCACAAAGAAGGATCTCAACAGATAACCCTTTCTTAGGTATATGCCCATACAAATACCTAAGTTATCAAATATCCCATCTCAATCATGAGGTATCACAAAGTATGGAATCAACGGATAACCACTACTCAGGTATATGCCCATACATATAACTAAGTTATCAAGTATCCCATCTCAATCGTGAGGTAAACACAAAGGTCATTGACTCAGCTCAAACCGGGATTTTAATTATCGAAACCACAACTGCTGGAGAACTCCTCCTCTGTCGAGTACAATAGCCTTGTCATGCCTCCGAAGTGCTACTCACTAACCTTAGACTGCTGAAGTACTCCTCATGTCGAGTACCGTGGGTCTGCTGCCAAATATCAGGCGCTCTGTCCACTGTGGGTCTGCTGTCAAATACCGGGCGCACCCCTAACAGCCGTTAGAGGTACTCCTCCTGTCGAGTACCATGGGTCTGCTGCCAACTACCAGGCACTTCGTCCGCCGTGGGTCTACCACCAAATATCGGGTGCTCCGTCCACTGGGCTAATCGAAACACACCGACTCGAATCGGTCAAGAAGTCATCAGGTCTACATCTACTAGGTCTCCGCACTCCGTACGCTCGTCCCCAGGAGGGTTCGCTGTAACATCCCAGGTAATTAAAGAATAGAGAATTTTCATATTTATTAATATTTACGAATTTAATATTAATTTTAATTAAAAGGGGTTTCTACGTTCGATAGCGTACTCGATACGCAACGATGAGTTTCTTTGAAAACCTACGTTGCACACAAGTAATAAAATAATATTATTTTAAATGTTAGTTAACAAGTAGCCATTGTACTGGCGGGAATGGATATAAATAACTAAAATATGATTATATATGTTTTTAAATGTTTTTACATTTACCCAATAAAAGATAAAAGCTTAAATTACGAAAAGAGATCAATTTTAGGCATTTATACCCTAATTTTCACTAAGGGTTCACTTATCACCTTTTGACGGCGAACCACCATTAAATATAGTTTTGATCAATCTTATAAATTCTATTGGACCAAAAATAACTCTTCTTTAGAATTGGTACATCAAAATTTACTTTGGGTAAATTTTTGGTACCTTTCCGATAAAGTTAATTTTTTAATGAATAGTGTAAAATGTTGTATTTTAATTCAAAACCTCTTTTTAATCTAATTTATTTATATGATTAGATTATCTTTTGAATTAGTTTTAAAGTGAAATTAGAAAATATTTTTACCATTAAAACCAATAGTGGTCATTGGAATTAATTTCACTTTGAAATCGTACTTAAACTAGTGTCAATCTTTTGATACTTATTGTTTCATAAAAACACGCTATTTGCTCTGACAGCAGGAATTAATTATTAAATTAATTAATGTGACTTATATGTTTTGAATTTTGTAAAATAGACTTCATTTTTGAATTCTTAATATCAAATATAGCTTAGGGTGAATTTTTGGTATTTTTCTGAAAAACATCAAATTTTGATGAATAGTGAAACCACTAAGTGGTACTTATAAAAACTGATTTTCCGTTTAAATGAAATTTTTCCATCATTGTGTTTTGATTTTCAAAAATCTGACATACGTGGTTTTCATTAAGAAGTAAAATATGGTTCAATGAGATTAAAATAATTTTTTGGTGAATAGTAACTTATTAAGTTTTTAATCGCGATTAGTGGTAATTAGTGTAGTTTAAGGTAAAAATAATGTTTTTTATAATTTGAGATGATCTTGACACATGTCCTACCCTCATTGGATGTGGCATGGCCGACCAATAAAAGCCATGGGTCAACTTGGGGACCCCATGGAGCCACTTTGGTTGGGAAATGACATAAATAACTTTTTATTTAATGTAAAAGTAAAAATGACACAAACATATTATGTTTTACGAAAACAATTTTTACATGGGGTTATAATGATCATATTTTTTATTATAAGTAGTTATTGTAAAGCTGAAAATATTTCCTACATCATAGTATTTTTTTATAATTTTTAGACTTTAAATAAATTAAATTATTTATGACATCATGATGATGCAGCGATGACTTCATTATTTAACGATTTAAATAAAATGGAAAGAAAATGTAATATCTAAAACCTAAACATGTCCAAAACCTATTGGATGGGAATATTTCGAAGCCTTATCATCTTATCTTCTAAATATATCAATGTGGGACCTTATAAATTCGAAACACTTTTGAAAATAAAATAATAGTTTCATGATTTCCAAAAGTGCCCCTCCTCTCCTCTTATAAAAGGCCCCCACCTCTACCTCATTTCACACACTCCTCAAGCCTTTGGCTCGGCCATCCCCTGCCCATTTACTCTCTCCAAATCCCTCTACTCATCCTAGAGTATTCCCGTTGGGCAGAATCCTTTCAAAGGAAGCTTTTAGGCTCAAATCAAAAGGAGTTACACTTTTAAAGGTAATTCATTCTCTCTTGTTCATTTGTTTTATTTTGCTTCTCCAACCCCCTAAACTCTTTTTATTTACTTCTTTTGTAACAAAACCAGTATATTCAATATACTAGGATGTTGTTATAATATTTATCCTAGATAAACTCTCACACAAATACATCAAATGGTTAAAGAACATACGGTTTCCGTGGATGGTGAAATTCTGCCTCCCGAAACGATGATTGTTCAATACTCATTTAACACCTTCAAAGGTGGCCATTATGATGTCACTATTTTTATATATGATATATTATATGTTTATTCTTTCCTTAAGATTCTGTATTTTTCATTTATGGCATACCATTATTGTTTCCATTATGGGTAAACACGATACCTTCATTTTAGGAATTGCGGACTACCGCCCCCTGAAAGTGATTTGATTCGTTAATACCATATGTGGGATGTGTAAAGGATAAATTTAATGATATTATATATGTTATTATTATGGAATTATAATATACTCTTATATCATTATGATTCCATTCTATAAAATACGAAATAGAAATGAAAGTAGCGTTCATGCGTACGTACGGCTTACCGTCTCCATGAACGGTGCATTTCATTTCTTACCTCTAAATGATTATGTAATATTATAAATACATGTATATGCTGGATATATATGATATATATGATATCCAAATCAGGAATTTCATTCTGGATATAAAGAACCTTTGACCACACGAACAACATGTAATTGTAAGAAGTCCACTTTCGACTTAAGAACCAAATATTGACAAAACAAACATTATTAACTTAAATGGTTACATAATATTTATAACATGGAAATAAGTGAAATAAAAGGAATAATGAACTTTAAAAATGTTCTTAATCAAGTATAAATTAACTCAAGTTTATTATTCAGGACGTTAAAGAACGATCGAGTCAAGTCGGACCCGAGGTAAGGGACTTCGTCTCAATCTCCTTTCATTGAGGCATATTTCGTTTTATACACAACTTTCTTTTATACGGTGTATAAAACCCTTTGACTTTTACTTTTATACAAAAGGAATATTTTTATATGAAGCGTTTTACTAAACGACAAAAAGTAATGTTTTTTTAACGTACGCAGTGACAACGACCTTTTCCGCCGCCGCGAGTATTATTTGGTCTTTGGCTTCCTCAACAAGCCGTAATGTTTTTAAAATGAAATAAATACCGTATACTCTTTTATGTATTTTGTTATTGAAAATGGTTTTGATAAAGGATTCTATTATGATATATTGTGATTGAAATGTGGAAATGTTATCATTCCTTTATATTGGTTTTATGTTTTATGATTTTATATTGGTACTTGGACATTTTAATGGGTGGTTACGTTATAAACCATATGACAGGTGGTGTCGTGAATACCAGGACGGGTGGTTACGTTATAACCTCCAATACATTGGGTATGGAAGTCGGCCGTATGGATATTCCATTAAGTATGTATGGAAATTGGACGTATGGCTATTCCATTAAGTGATATGTGTGGAAGTCGACCGTATGGTTATTCCACTTAAGAATGTTTATGTCCCAAGTTACCTTTAAATATTTTATGTGTTCTTTATATGGGTTTTATAGTAATCCTTTGGTTACAAAATGGTAAGTAATGATACTTTATTCAGTGAAGAGTTTTTACTACTTCACGAAGGTGAAGGTATTACTTTGATTGAGTATACATGGTTTACCTGATGTTTGAAAAACTAAAAGTATTCATTCTTTGTGTATCCCTTACTGAGCTTTTTATGCTCACCCCAAGTTTTTTTGAAATGTTTTTCATAGGAATTAATGTGGAATAAGGTCAAGGATGGGATCAAGGGAATGTCATGCTATATAAAACATGGAACTAGACATGTTTCTTTTAAGAGTTTTTTTATATTGTGGAAACTTAGTAGAAGTGAATACTTTGTAATCTTTTGAGATTTAATAGTTATGTTCTAATTCTCTAAAACTCTAAACCTGAAAAGATCCTCAACGTGAATTATTCATTTAATTCAATATTAAGTAAGGTTTAAGGCCGTGGCCTTATAGTTGGTATCAAAAGTCGGTTTAGACAACTTTAGGAGTTAGAAAAGTGTTAAATTATAATATGATTGAAATGATATAGCATTTACAGATTTCCATGTTGCTTCACTTAAGATATTTCTGTGTTAAGAATGTTTTTTCATAGAGGAAACAGAACAACTTTTCTAGGAAGGCATATAGAGGGAAATGTCCTTTCAAATCAGTATCCTAAGATGGTCAGAATCAGAACTAAACAGTTTGTTGCAGTGATGGATCAGTTGACTTAGGTGAAAAATGTTGGTTGTTTTTATTGATGATATTTTGGTGTTTTCTAAAAGTAAAGAGGAGCATGAAAGTCATTTAAGGGTTATCTTGCAAACCTTAAAAGAAATGAAACTATATGGAAAATTCAACAAGTGTGAGTTTTGGTTACAAAAAATTTATTTCCTAGGTCAAATTGTTTCAAAAGATGGCATAACTGTTGATCCTACTAAAACAAAAGTTGTTGAAGAATGGCCAAGACCCACAAATGTAACCGAGAACCATAGTTTTCTTGGTTTGGCAAGTTACTACCGAAGGTTTGTTGAAAATTTTTCACGGTTATCTAGTCCAATGACTAAGCTAACTCGTAAGGGTGTTAAGTTCATCTGGACAAAAGAATGTGATGATTGTTTTCAGGAGTTGAAGAGAAGATTGGTGAATGCTCCAGTTTTGGCACTTCCTTCCAGGAATGGTGAGTTTGTTATATACAGTGATGCTTCGTTGAAGGGACTTGGTTGTGTCCTTATGCAGAATGATCAGGTAATTGCTTATGCTTCACGACAGTTGAAAACTGATGAGGTAAATTACCCTACACATGATTTGGAATTAGCTGTTGTTGTCTTTGCTTTAAAAATTTGGAGGCATCATTTGTATGGAGTAAAGTGTGAAATATATACTGATCACAAAAGTTTAAAGTATATATTCACTCAGAAATAATTGAACATGAGATAGAGGAGATGGCTGGAATTAATCAAGGATTATGATTGTACAATTCATTACCATCCGGGAAAAGAAAATAAAGTGGCTGATGCTTTGAGTCGAAAAAGTAATGCTTCATTAGCAATGTTGCGTTTGGAACATGATCCTTTGGTTAAAGATTTGATGAACTTTGGCATAGAAGTTGTTGGTACATGATGTTCTTCTGTTTTTTTTTCAGGTATTAGTGAAATCTTCTCTATCAGACAGAATCAAGCAAGCACAAAAGCGAGACAGTGAGTTGAAGATAAAGGTAGAGCTGGTTCAGAAAGGTAAGTTGTCTGAATTCAACATTGATAATGATTGTGTTTTGAGGTTTGGGAAGAGATTATGTGTGCCTTTTGATTCACAGTTGAAGAATGAGTTGTTATGTGAGGCTCATAGTTCCCCGTTTTCAGTTCATCCTGGCAGTACTAAGATGTACAGAGATCTGCGGGAGTATTACTGGTGGGATGGAATGAAAAGAGATATTGTTGATTTTACTGTGAAGTGTCTGACTTGTCAGTAGGTTAAAGCAGAGTGGCAGTTACCGAAAGGGATGCTTTAGCCTTTACCAGTGCCATAGTGGAAATGGGAAAACATATCCATGGACTTTTTTGTGGGATTACCGAGGACTTTTCGAGGTAATAATGCAATCTGGGTTATTGTTGATCACTTGACTAAATCTGATCATTTCCTTGCTATATGAGATACTTTTTCCCTAGATCAACTTTCCCATTTGTATCTTAAAGAGATAGTCAGGTTACATGGAGTTCCTCTCTCCATTGTATTTGATCGTGATCCCAGGTTCACATCTAACTTTTGGAAAGGCCTTCAGAAGTCGTTGGGTACTGAATTAAATTTTAGTACAGCTTTTCATCCTCAATCAGATGGGCAGTCAGAACGAACAATTCAGACCTTGGAGGATATGCTACGAACTTGTTCGATGGATTATCAGGGAAGTTGGGACCAACATCTTTCTTTGGTTGAGTTTTCTTATAATAACAGCTTTCATTCCAGTATACAGATGGCACCATTTGAGGCATTATATGGGAGGCGGTGTCGAACTCCAGCATTTTGGGATGAAGTGGGTGAAAGGAAGCTGATGGGACTAGAATTGGTAGAAGAGATGTCAGAAAAAGTTAAGTTGATTCAGAAGCACATGAGAACAGCTCAGAGCAGGCAGAAGAGTTATGCGGATAACCGGAGGAGGGATCTATCTTTCGAGGTAGGTGATCATGTTTTTCTCAAGGTTTCTCCTTGGAAAAGTGTGATGAGATTTGGTAAGAAAAGAAAGCTGAGTCCAAGGTTCATTGGACCATATGAAATTCTGGAGAAAGTTGGATCAGTTGCTTACCGAGTGGCTTTACCTCCGATTTTATCTCAGGTACACAATGTTTTTCATGTTTCAATGTTGAGGAAGTATATGCCAGATCCATCTCATGTTTTGAGTCCAGAGGTAGTTCAGCTGGAGGAGAACCTATCTTATGAGGAACAACCAGTCCAGATTCTTGACCACAGGGAGAAGGTGTTACGGAATAAGGTGATTCATCAGGTAAAGGTTTTGTGGAAAAACCATGTGATTGAAGAGGCAACGTGGGAATCTGAAAATGATATGAGGGATAAATACCCCCACTTATTTTGATAAATGAATAAAATTGCGAGGACGCAATTCCCAAAAGGGGGGAAGGATGTAACATCCCAGGTAATTAAAGAATAAATAATTTTCATATTTATTAATATTTACTAATTTAATATTAATTTTAATTAAAAGGGGTTTCTACGTTCGATAGCGTACTCGATACGCAACGATGAGTTTCTTTGAAAACTTACGTTGCACACAAGTAATAAAATAATATTATTTTAAATGTTAGTTAATAAGTAGCCGTTGTACTGGCGGGAATGGACAGAAATAACTAAAATATGATTATATATGTTTTTAAATGTTTTTACATTTACCCAATAAAAGATAAAGGCTTAAAATACGGAAAGAGATCAATTTTAGGCATTTATACCCTAATTTTCACTAAGGGTTCACTTATCACCTTTTGACGGCGAACCGTCATTAAATATAGTTTTGATCAATCTTATAAATTCTATTGGACCAAAAATAACTCTTCTTTAGAATCGGGACATCAAAATTTACTTTGTGTAAATTTTTGGTACCTTTCCGATAAAGTTCATTTTTTAATGAAGTGTAAAATGTTGTATTTTAATTCAAAACCTCTTTTTAATATAATTTATTTATATGATTAGATTATCTTTTTAATTGGTTTTAAAGTGAAATTAGAAAATATTTTTACCATTAAATCCAATAGTGGTCGTTGGAATTAATTTCACTTTGAAATCGGACTTAAACTAGTGCCAATCTTTTGATACTTATTGTTTTATAAAAACACGCTATTTGCTCTGACAGCGGGAATTAATTATTAAATTAATTAATGTGACTTATATGTTTTGAATTTTGTAAAATAGACTTCATTTTTTAATTCGTAATATCAAATATAGCTTAGGGTGAATTTTTGGTAATTTTCTGAAAAACTTCAAATTTTGATGAATAGTGAAACCACTAAGTGGTACTTATAAAAACTGATTTTCCGTTTAAATGAAATTTTGCCATCATTGTGTTTTGATTTTCAAAAATCTGACATACATGGTTGTCATTAAGAAGTAAAATGTGGTTCAATGAGATTAAAATAATTTTTTGGTGAATAGTAACTTATTAAGTTTTTAATCGCGATTAGTGGTAATTAGTGTAGTTTAAGGTAAAAATAATGTTTTTTATAATATGAGATGAGCTTTACACATGTCCTACCCTCATTGGATGTGTCATGGACGACCAAGACAAGCCATGGGTCAACTTGGGGACCCCATGGAGCCACTTTAGTTGTGAAATGACATAAATAACTTTTTATTTAATGTAAAAGTAAAAATGACACAAACATATTATGTTTTACGAAAACAATTTTTACATGGGGTTATAAAGATCCGACTTTTGATTATAAATAGTCATTGGAAATCTAAAAATATTTCCTACATCATAGTATTTTTTTTATAATTTTTAGACTTTAAATAAATTAAATTATTTATGACATCATGATGATGCAACGATGACTTCATTATTTAACGATTTAAATAAAATGGAAAGATAATGTAATATCTAAAACCTACACTTGTCCAAAACCTATTGTATGGAAATATTTCGAAGACTTATCATCTTATATTTGAAATATATCAATGTGGGACCTTATAAATTCGAAACACTTTTGAAAATAAAATAATAGTTTCATGATTTCCAAAAATGCCCCTCCTCTCCTCTTATAAAAGGCCCCCACCTCTACCTCATTTCACACACTCCTCAAGCCTTTGGCTCGGCCATCCCTTACCCATTTACTCTCTCCACATCCCTCTCCTCATCCTAGAGGATTCCCTTGGGGCATAATCCTTTAAAAGTAAGACTTTAGGCTCAAATCAAAAGGAGTTACACTTTTAAAGGTAATTCATTCTCTCTTGTTCATTTGTTTTATTTTGCTTATCCAAACCCCTAAACTCTTTTTATTTACTTATTTTGTAACAACACCAGAATCTTAAATATACTAGGATGGTGTTATAAGATTTATTCGAGCTACACTCTCACACAACTACATCAAATGGTTAAAGAACATACGGTTTCCGTGGATGGCGAAATTCAGCCTCCCGAAACGATGATTGTTCAATACTCATTTAACACCTTCAAAGGTGGCCATTATGATGTCACTATTTTTATATATGATATATTATATGTTTATGCTTTCCTTAAGCTTCTGTATTTTTCATTTATGGCATACCATTATTGTTTCCATTATGGGTAAACACGATACCTTCATTTTAGGAAGTGCGGACTACCGTCCCCTGAAAGTGATTTGATTCGTTAATACCATATGTGGGATGTGTAAAGGATAAAGTTAATGATATTATATATGTTATTATACTGGAATTATAATATACTCTTATATAATTATGATTCCATTCTATAAAATACGAAATAGAAATGAAAGTAGCGTTCATGCGTAAGTACGGCTTACCGTCTCCATGAACGGTGCATTTCATTTCTTACCTCTAAATGATTATGTAATATTATAAATACATGTATATGATGGATATATATGATATATATGATATCCAAGTCAGGAATGTCATTCTGGATATAAATAACCTTTGACCACATGAACAACATGTAATTGTAAGAAGTCCACTTTCGACTTAAGAACCAAATATTGACAAAACAAACATTATTAACTTAAATGGTTACATAATGTTTATAACATGGAAATAAGTGATATAAAAAGAATAATGAACTTTAAAAAGGTTCTTAATCAAGTATAAATTAACTCAAGTTTATTATTCAGGACGTTAAAGAACGATCGAGTCAAGTCGGACCTGAGGTAAGGGACTTCGTCTCAATCTCCTTTCATTGATGCATATTTCATTTTATACACAACTTTCTTTTATACGGTGTATAAACCGCTTTGAATTTTACTTTTATACAAAAGGAATCTTATTCTACGAAGCGTTTTACTAAACGACAAAATGGAATGTTTTTTTAACGTACGCAGTGACAACGACCTTTTCTGCCGCCGCGAGTATTATTTGGTCTTTCGCTTCCTCAACAAGCCGTAATGTTTTTAAAATGAAATAAATACCATATACTCTTTTATGTATTTTGGTATTGAAAATGGTTTTGTTAAAGGATTCTATTATGATATATTGTGATTGAAATGTGGAAATGTTATCATTCCTTTATATTGGTTTTATGTTTTATGATTTTATATTGGTACTTGGACATTTTAACGGGTGGTTACGTTATAAACCATATGACGGGTGGTTCCGTGAATACCAGGACAGGTGGTTACATTATAACCTCCAATGCATTGGGTATGGAAGTCGGCTGTATGGCTATTCCATTAAGTATGTATGGAAATTGGCCTTATGGCTATTCCATTAAGTGATATGTGTTGAAGTCGACTGTATGGTTATTCCACTTAACTATGTTTATGTCCCAAGTTACCTTTATATAGGTTATGTGTTCTTTATATGGGTTTTATGGTAATCCTTTGGTTACAAAAAGGTAAGTAATGATACTTTATTTAGTGAATAGTTTTTACTACTTCACAAAGGTGAAGGTATTACTTTGATAGAGTATACATGGTTTACATTTTGTTTGAAAAACTAACAGTTTTCATTCTTTGTGTATCCCTTACTGAGTTTTTTATGCTCACCCCAAGTTTTTTTGAAATGTTTTTCACAGGACTTAATGGGAATAAGGTCAAGGATGGGATCAAGGGAATGTCATGCTATATAAAACATGGAACTAGACATGTTTCTTTTAAGAGTTTTTTTTATTATGGAAACTTAGTAGAAGTGACTACTTTGTAATCTTTTGAGATGTAATAGTTATGTTCTAATTCTCTAAAACTCTAAACCTGAAAAGATCCTCAACATGAATTATTCATTTAATTCAATATTAAGTAAGGTTTAAGGCCGGGGCCTTATATCCGCTCCAAGAGCCACAGGTCGATACTCCAAGTATCACAAAGTCCCACAAAGAAGTATCACAAAGGACCGCCTCGTCATAGGGGTCTCAACGCAATAGACGGCGCGTCAATCAGACGCCCAGTCTGTGAGTTATTAGCCTTTTCGTCTCGGGGGCCCAATTGGTTTTGTGTACAAACCAACCCAACCGTATCTAAACTGTAACCCAAACTCTAATAGGGTATACTCAAAGGGCCCGTTTCTCAATGTGATTACCAACGCCGCTGATGGTTCGTCAAACGAACGTCTGGTCTGAGAGATATTGGATTTTCTGTTCCTGGGGCTCAATTGGATTTTGGGTACAATCCAACCCATCCATACTCCAACTGGGTCCAAATCTCAGGTGAAGTATACCAAAAGAACCGTCTCTTCAAGAGAAATCCAACAAAGTTGACGGTACGTCAATCGGATGTCCGAAGCTCAAATTAAAACTGTTTCCGCTCTGAGGGCCCGGTTGGTTTTGGGTTCGAACCAACCCGGACATACCCAATCTTCACCGAAACCTTGAGTGTAATATACTGAAATGACCGTCTCGATCCAAGGATCCCAACACAACTGACGGTGCGTCGATTGAAGGTCCGTATCCCATGATATGGGTGTTTGAACGAACCTGGTCCGAAAATAAGGGTCTGGGCCCAGTCCGACCCGACCCAATACCCCTGGGTTGGCCCGAACAGGGGGGACCCGACCCGGGTTCGGGTCCGGCCCGATTGGGCGCGGCCCGGACCGGCCTAGCCCGTGTGGCCTGCGGCTTGGCTCGGAAGCCGGCCGCGGCTCGGCGCTGGCCGAGAAGGACGCAAGGGGCGCACCCCCTTTTTCTGGAAATGGCGGACCCTGTGGGGTCTGCCCTAGTGGTAGGTCGGGGGGGGGTTACACCCACCCGATTTTCCGGGTAACGGCCGGGCATAATGGCCCGCCGGTTTTGTGAGCAACCACGGGACCCTGAGGGGGTCCCGCCTCCTGGAGTCGCCGGCGGCCGGCTCGGCCGGCCGCCCCTGCTGGTCCGCCATGACCATAGGTCACGGCTCGTCTCACCGGAGCGGTGTGATGGCGCCGTGATCCTCTGCCGTGGCCCGCTCCAGCCATGGTCTTCCTTGGCCTCTTCGACGCGGCGCGACGGTGCCGCGCACCGCTGTCGTCGCCCGCTCCGGCCGCGGTCCTCTACGTCCCTGCGCGGTGCAACAACACCGCACCGCCTTAACAGCGGCTTTGCATGGCCGCGGTTCCCTGCCGATCACCGCACAGTGCAACAAGACCGTGCGCCTCCACCTCCAACATCGTAAAAAATTAACAAAGAAGATGGGAGGAGAATCAACCGTGTTTGTGTGGTCCGATATCCTCCCATTATGATGATATGATGCGGCCAAACCTTAAGCAACGAATAACGACGATAAAGACTTGATCAAAATAACCCCTACCTCATGACGTGATTACTCGACAGATCTGTAGAGAGGTAGCGTCATTCGTTGACGTCAGAAGGTGATGTCATCGTTTGCTAATTCCCTGTGGCGGTGTCTCCTCCCTTGATGGAAATTTGGGGAGTGTTCTTCGTCGAGAAGGAGGGTTGTTATTCGACAAAGTAGATGAACCAGTCTTCATCGGAGGAGGAAGTTATTCAAAACTCAAGAGATCTCTCTCCCATAAGATTTTTCCCAACACAAGTGCCAACCCAATTAAAATAATCTTCCACCTTATTTTAATTGAACTTGCCAAGCCATTCCAATTTTGAAAATAAAATCCTCTTAATTAATTAAATGTAGTGTTGTTTAATTAATTAAGAGGTAGGTTGGAAAAATTAATAAGGAAATGGAAGAGTTACATAATTAAAGGTGGGAGTTTATGAGAGTTAAAAGTGAGTTATGGGAATGTGAAAGGTTGGAGATCATGTGGGACCCACCTCACATTTATCCTCACATGGGTAGTTAGGTGCTCCCACCCCAACTCCCCTATGTAGGATAAAACCACCATAGTTATAAAAATAAAATTGTTTCACAGTTTTATTCATTCCTCAATTAATCCACAATTTTTATCTTCTCCACCCGTGCCGACACAACTGCGGTAAAGGACCCCTTAAGAAATTACTTGCATTGCGAGTTCATCAGTGCCCTCAAATTTCAATTCTTAGCACCAGTTCAAAAGTTAGAAAAACCCACTCGTTAGTTCGATGAACGTACCCGAGATAAACTTTAGAAAATTATTCCAGGCACACCGGGCCTCGGAATGAGGTGTCGTCAGAAACTGCGTACTTGTAAAACTACGAATAAATTATTAAAAAAATTCCTTGAAATTTACAGGTCTTTACATTGTATCACTCTCATAACATATTGTGATCATACTCTTATAGGTATAGATCTCTGTTTGGTTTTCCATGTAAGACTAGCCTTATGAGTGGAACCCAATTTCAGTTTGGTCTCATCTGAGGATGATAATCCCAGTGGGAGGAGTGAACCGCTTGGTGTTTTCAGTTGGATTCCTCTATTGGACCATGCTACTTGGTTAAGATAATTTCTTCTTATGGTGATGAGTCTGTTTGGGTATCCCCTTGTTGGTATACTAGTTCCCTCTAGGGTTTTAGTCAACTCTTATGGTGGGGAGTCCACTCGGGCCTCCCCATATTAGAAATTCGGTTCCGTCCATGGTATTGGTTTGGTGGTTGGTGGTGTCGTTCGGAGCTATACAATTCCAGTACCCTCTCTTGAGAAAACGTTGGGTCTATGAACAACCAACGATATTGTGATATATGGTTGTGGTAGACTCAATGAGATAATTAATTTTTTATGGCTAAATGCATGAGCCACATTGGGAATGTTTAGGAAATTTTGTCTCAGGATATTGAGGGTTGTATTTTTAGAGTCGTTTTATTTTGATTATCAATTGGATATGTCTTGAAATTTTGAGGTGGGTGTCTCTTGGTGAGGGGAGTCCATTTTGGGACACTTGAGTTTATTATGGAGGTATTTTCTCTTAGTTGATTGTGTTCTTACTTCCCTCTCATGTTTTTTGGGAACCACTTTCAGTTAAGCGGGTGTACTTGTTCTATTTTTTGGAGATCTTGGGATGTCATTCTAGGGGTGGAAATATTTTTTGGTTCGTAGAATGGTCACACACTGCTTTTTATTTTAACCTCGGATCATCCTAGGTCAGTTTGAGATTGTTTTTCTCAGGATCTGCATGTGAAGGGCTTTGAGGTTTTTGGATTACATTGTTGAAGTTCATGTTTGAGCCTGATTTTGATTTTTGATGTTTGGTTATTTTTCAGGTTTTGGCTGGTTCGTAGGCACTGCGCAATAGCAGATGTCATATACTTATCCCGGGTACACATGTGGTCCCTTATTGAGTGGATAGAGACCACCACATAGTCTTTCCACAGTCAGTAGATCCATGCGGGGTGTCCATGTGTTCTCCCTACCATAAGAATAATTGAAGCATTATAATGTGTGTGAAATGGAATAATAAAAAAATTAATCAAAGGAGAGATTAGAATATAATAAAAAAAGTGAATTGAAATTTAAATAATTGTTATATTATTATTATTATTGAGAGTATTTCTATAATTATCCATATTAATAATATTGATGTTATAATTAATATCATTAATATTACCATTTTTAGTGTGACAAATTTAATTTTATTCGGTTAATAATATTTTTATAATTATTATTACAATTAATATTGTATTTATAAAGTTAGGTTTGATATTTTTTATGGTATATTTCCACTTCTCTCCTCCCTCCCTCCCTCTCCATACACCCCCTTCTTCTCCCCCTCCCTCTACCTTGCGTGCCATCCCCCCATGAACATCCTCCCTATGCACAGCCTCCACCCAGCCATCTTCTTTGTCAAGTCACCCTCCACAGGCACACCATAGCCCATGTGTGCCCCCCCTGCTCACATCCCACATCCTTCATGAACCCCTTCTCACACCTTCTCTCTAGTGTGTGAACCACACTCCTACTTCCCTTATTCACATGACCTGACTCCAAGGTTGCTCGCTGCTCCCCCTCTTCCACTGCCATGGTGCGATCTATCAACATGTAAGGGCATTATCTCCCTTAATTATGGTCTGGTTTCAGGTGGTTTCGGTTTTAATTTTGAGGGTCTGATCTTGATCTATTAGTTTTGGTCTTGTTTGTTAGGGTTCTTTGTGGGCTTCCTGAGGTACGATTAGTGTTTGGATGGGGTGAAAATGGGTTTTGCCCTAATTTTTGGGAAGTTTCATGGTCTAAGGTAGGTTATTTCATGAATAATTTTTAATTGATGAATTTCTTATTCATTCTTGATTATTTTTGTATCTATTATGAATTTTATATGTGGTGTGAAATTGGTTTTGGAATTTTTTGATGTACATGTGTTTTGGAAATGATTTACTTTTACTTAATAATGTAAGCATGGTCTGTATGTAATGTTTTGTCACCATTGTTATTGTTTCATAAATGGTTTAATTGAATTATTCAAGTATATAAATGTTAAAAATTATGTTTTGGAATGGTTATGTCTTGTGGTTGTTTTTAAAGTGGCATATTTATACAAAATCATGTGTGTTTTTGTAGAAAACCCTTGTTGTGCCATTTGTGAATATTTTATATAATCATTAAATGATTTACTAAATTATACATGTGGTGAGAATGTATTACATGATTTGATTAGATAAGAGTTTAATTTTAAAGTGTCATTTTTACATGAAATGTGGAGTTTTCAGGTGTAAATTCACTTTACATCACCAGGTAGTGTTGTATAAATTATGTAATTGGTTTATTAAAATATATGTAAGCTGAAAATTATGTGTTGAAATTTCATTGATGTGCAGTTAATTTTCAATGAGAGTTTTGGGTAATCATTTGGTATAAAATTATTTTTGGTGCACATTGAATTTTTTTATTTGTTATAATGGTATTATAAATTATTTAATGTGGTGCGATGTAAATTTTGAAAATGTTTTTATATGCCTCTATTTTCAAAAATGAATTTTTATGATAAAAAAGTGGATTATGATATGATATTCTTTGTTTGGTGGAATAATTGTGTAAATGGTATTTTATAACATATAGAACATGTTTGAGCACCAATTGGGAATCTCGAGTATCTTGGTGGACAGACTAGAACTATTATGCTAGTGATTTTGTGGTAACCTTGTCCTCGTTTCCTTAAGAATGATTGATGATGGCAACACTAACTAAACTATGATAATGTTAGGGAACCACATGGCCATTGGGGTATCCCCTCCTAGTGGCTCATGCATGAGAAAGTTATGTTTTATGTTTACTTTTACACTGAGATATGATGTATCGTAGTCCCCAATGTTAGCTAGTGCCTTGGGATATTTCCAATGACTAGTGAACGAAGATTATATTGCACCTACAATCATTAAATGGTATGTTGGGCTGGTAATTATAAAAACAAGTTCTTTTTCTTTAATGTATCATTCATTAAATCTATTTGAGATTTAATGTTGTATTCCATGAAACTGTTTTCCATTAAAACTTGCATTCATTCAATATGGTCTCACATTAAATTTATTTACCTTAAAATTTGGCCTAACAATTCCCTAATTATAAATCTTCAATATTTATTTGTCATTTAATGTTTAGTTCATGGAATCTTTCACCCATTTCGAATCATACTGGGTTTTAGCTCACACCACGTATACACCTTTGGGTTCATGCAACCTTTTTTGTCTATTTGATTTATGTTAAGAAAAGGCATGTTGTATTGGCTCATTGGGTTTTAGTGGAATTGGTTGTAGTTATTGGTGGTGGAGGATTGAGATTGTTTCTCCTCTTATTATACATAGGTATGGGGTGTTTTTTTTTATTTTCTCTTTTTGTCATAGAACATTTTGGGTCTTATTTAGTTGTAAATTTAAAATTTGGAAATGGTTAAAGGTGCATTTGGTTAAAATTTTCCTATCAAGATTTGTCATTTATATTTGGTATTTTTATATATTTAATTTTGGTAAATCATTCCCTTTTTTTATTTGATACTCGTGAACTTGTTCAATCTCGTGGGGTTCAGGAATGCCCTTCGAGCCTTATCTCGGACCGATTCGGGTGATAGGCTTAGGGTCGACCATGGTTAGTTCAGGAGAACGCATGATAGAAATTAGTCAATGTATGATGGTTTTCATGTTAGGTGTCTACCCAAACATAGATAAGAAGGATTGATAATTATATTACACCCCATAAGTACATCCCTGATTGTTTGAAATTTCATGGGATAAACTTCAAAATGTCTTTAAAAATAACAATCCTCTACTTATTATCTCATGAATATATTCTTTATATCTTTAAATCAGTACAATGTGTGTAAAATTCTATTTATTATAGTATTAACATATCATTATAACACATAATAATTCATGATGATAATCAATTGAGGATAAATAAAATTCACACATTACGTGGTTATTATAATCCCATCATTAATTTAATGTATGTTTCAAAAGACATATATGAATTTAAAATAGATATTTAATTTTTTATAATAACATGAATCATTATTCAACCATCACATAAATAGATTATGTATATTTCTCAAAGAAACACTACATGACCTTCCTGATAATGGTTTCATTAATGGATCTTCTAAATTCTCATTTGTATCCACACAATTGATTACAACATCACCCTTCACAATGATCACACATATATGTTGGTATTTGGGAAGGATGTGTTTTGTCATTTTTTGAGACTAGGGAACCTTATCTTGGGAAATAGCTATAGTTTTTTCTTATTAAATCCTGACTTACCTATCAATGATAGGAACAACTCCATGTTCTATAAGGAACTTCTTGTTCCAAATATTTTCTTTTTTCAGCATTGATATAGTAATTTATTTTTCCTATATTGTCGAGTCTACTATATTGACCTTTTTGGAACTTGTCTAACTAATATCTACACCATTTATGAAATACAGAAAAATATATTGAGATTGCATATCATATCTTTCATATTTGATACTTGTATTTGTTTTATCCTTTACACATAGATCACCCAACCAACAAATATCAAGAACATATCCTTAGTCCTTATCAATTGTTTAGTAATTTTCCACACAGTAATCCAGTGAAATTCAACATGATTGTATTGGTGTTTGCTAATAATTTTATGTGAATAGGTGGCAACAAGATGGGTACAGAACATGTTATACCTAATATATCCTATGGAGAAAGAATAATGAATTCTATTTATCATTTATAACTATATATAAGGATTCAAAATCTTCCAAATATCCCTTCCATATAACACTGGTAAATAACCCTTTTGTAGTTCCCCACAATAAACCCATTTAGCTGATTACCTATGTATTTTTTCCATATCTATATATCTTTATAACCGGTATGTAGGATTATTTACCAATGTCATTAATTAGGAATAACCTAACCATCAACATCTTTCATGAGTTTTTTGTTAGGATATCAGTTCATATAATTAGTTTTTAATACACATAAAATATCAAAAACTCTACTAAATTCCCACAATTTTTTTTACATACATAGGTATCATTATAATTCTTCAAGAAATGATACTATTTTATTGTATCATCCAACCAAATATTATAACATTAAGAATCTTCCTTCGGTCCATAAATTTATGGATGCATCCTTAGTACCATACTTGGCTCATTCATAATTTCAAATACTTTTGGTTCTATCATATCCACATCATTGACTGATGTCTTGTTTTGGAAAGTTATTTCTACATACATCTGATATAACCCATAATCTAAGTGATCTTATAAGCAGTGAAATATATGGATAGACTTTATCATCACAATTGGTTAAAAGGTTTCTTCATAGTCAATACCATGAATATTATTTTAAATATTTTCATGAATAATTCATTATAAGTAAATATTATACTATCCATGTTATTTTCATTTAAAAAATCTCACTTGAACCCTCTCAGCATACCCCTCCATGTGAATGCAGCATGTTCCAAAATTTGTTAGTGTACATACTGTCTATTTTAGATTCCCTAAATTTTGGAAATATCATTGGGTCATTACTCTCTATGGGTTCCTAATAGGTAGTAGGTTCATATTCTGTGATAATTACATCATCATAATATTCTAATAAAATACATACCACATAAAATCTCAATGAATAATAACAGACCATCGAGGTTCTAATGCATTTTGAGTTTGTTCTTCTGCAACTCTAAAAATAATTAGATCAGTACCCACCTTAGGAATAATTCATATTTTTTGTTCGTAAAAATTTCAATGTTCAATTTTATTCCCACAAAAACAATAAATTATTTGATATTCCTTAAAAACCAAACAAATATTTAAGAAAAAAACATTGTTTTTATTAGGATTATATTAATAATATCTCATAGTTTCTTTATAAAACCCAACACATAGGAATTTGAAAAATCATGAGCCAATATATTCTAAATAAAATTTTAATATGATTTCTTTTCTTCTCCAAATCATAATTACATACATAATAGGATGTTTCCAAATTCATAACTCATGAGATGTCTTTATCATTGCTTTTCAAATAATAGGGTTTATTGAAAATGTGAAAACTGCTAGAGAATAACCACAGAATGAAATGGGATGGTCACATTGTATCACGATCTATCAAATTAGGTCTAAAAATGTTTTATTTATCTTATCACACACAAAATTTCATTATGGTGTTCTAAGAAGATTGAGTTTTGAAAAATAATTCTATAATACCTCATATTATCAAGGAATTCTTAGATTAAGTATTCACCACCATGATCTGATAAGATAATCATAACAATGTATCATGGTATATTTTTCACTTCATTCTAAAAATCATTTTGTTTTTAATTTTTTTTATACTTGTGTCTTATTAGAAACATATATTCAAACATAATAAAATCACTAATAATGGTTAAAAAGTACCTAAAACCACCACATTTTAGGGTACTCATTTGTCCGCATGTATCACTATGTATATGTTCTAATAGTCTACTAGCTCTATTGTCAGTTCAAATAAATGGTATTTTTTATTATTATAAAATAAACCTAATTGATATTTTTTAAATTATTCATAATGGAATAGTTGAAAAAATCCATTATTATGGATTATTTGGATGTGTTTCCCATTTATATGTCCATGAAACAAATGTAAATGGTAGGTGGTATTTGAAGAAACCCTAATCTTTATATTCGAAATTATAGAAATAATATTATCTATATGTATAATATATAAACTTTATATCATATTTATAGTTGCATATGAAATATTAGTAAAATATATATAGATCGATATTGTTCTTGATAGTGAGTGAGAACACCATTAGTACAAACAATATATGAAAATAAAATTCCATTTTTTTATAGGAACATACTAATGGTTATCCAATTTTAGTGTTTTTACAAATGGTAAAATCAGATTATAAAGGGTGACTTGTAATTTAAAAACTCATATTTTATTACTAACTTAATGTTCTACTTTACACTTTATTAATTCCAACATATTTATGAGCATGTTTTTATAATCATAAATATGTAATACACACATATTATCTAGTACCAATGAGTCCAGGTTTGAGAAATTTTCCTCTATAACATTCACATTTAGACACTTATAATGATTTTACTTAAAAAATCCTCTCAGCCCTAGATACCAATATTTGATTTTTTTTATAAGTTAATCTTATAAGGGATATCAATAGGATTATCAATAAATAATCCAAAACCAATAAAAGTGACATATATAGTTATTAGTATCTTTCATTAAAAATCTTTCCCTAATTAATATTTTTGAAAGTACTCCTACTAAAATTTATAACCATGTATATCATTATTGTTAGGGATACAGGATCGATATTTCCCCACAAATTACACACATTTTTATTAAATAAATAATCCGTGACTATATATGCTGACAAAACATTTAAATCTTATCATGTATAATTCTTAGATAGCTTTGGGAATGAAAATATGTCAAAATACATCATATGAAGATTCTAAACTATATTCCTTAGGTACACCAACCATTAGAGTATGCCATATAGCATCAAGAACGAAAATTTCAGGAGTAAGTAACCTAAACATCAAGGATGACTTATTACTATCTTGAATAAAACAAGATAATTAATGGGAACAAAACCATTGTGGTCAAAATTAATTATTAGTTGGGTCTTGATAAGTGTCACTTTTGAAGGAATCTCACAAATAGTATTTTAATGGGTTTATTTAATTTATCACTAGTTTAAAATATAATTAATGAATATTAAATCCATTGCATATCATGTAATCATTATCATATATTTCTTTAATTTGTGTATCCATTCTATAAGAACCAATGTTTTATCAATGGAAATTACCTTCCTATAATTATGTCATACAATCACATGAAATCAGAACACAATGAACTAATAAATACTATTTGACCATTAAACACAATATTTTCACTTCTTTGATTTGAATTTCAAAAATATGACATTCACGGTTGCGATCAGTATGTTGTTTGGAGTCATATGGAACAAACATAATTTTTAGTGAGTAGTAACCTACCCTTATGTGTAGTAACCAACCCTTATGAATTCTAATATGACCAATATAAATAGTAAATCATCCAATAGAATTGTAACCCCACCCATGAATGTATAAATAAAATTTTGGAATCTTATAAGTGTTAATATATCCATAGTGAATGTGTTGGTATTTTTTTAAGTCATAAATAATTAACTACAATTAATTAATTAATTTAAAAGAAAATGTATTTTCCTAAAAGGTGTTAATAAATTATTTTTTTGTATCTTCTAGTTTTAATATAATTTTATTGTACATTATGTTATTTTGGAAATCATTATAAAATTAGTAATAGTTTTGAAATATGTATTTTTCAAGTAAATTATTATTTTAATTAAAAAAAATTAATCATACATAGAAAATTATTTCTGAAATATTTATTTCAGTTTTGGATTATAATCATTGGAAAATCGTTTGGGTGAATTTTTTTATATTTCTAAAATACTTGAAAATTTTACGAATATTAAAATATGGCATATCAAGATGAATGATAAAACCTAAATTTGTGCATCATGCTTAGGTCATGAATGGTGTAAATGGAAATTGGATCAAACTCACATGCACATATTAGTATTTTTGTGACAATAATAATTTATAAATTTTTTCTTATGGAAAAATAATAAACTAATGATTAAAATATAAAGAAAACATTTCTCCCCTCAACTATAAAGACCACCCACACTCTTTACGTCTCTTCACTCCTCTCAAGACTTGTTACATACCTAAATTCTTCCCAAATCTCTCCCAAATATCCTAACCCACTTCCAACAGCCTTTGGTATCCTCAAAAGACAAAATCCTCTCCCCTTAAGAGGCTCTCAAGAAATATTAAATCATGAGGTAAATTCCTCTTTTCTTTTATTTCAATTTCTTTTGATGTTTATTTGTTTTCAATTCTATACCTAACTCTAATAAAAAAAATGTTATGAAAACTCTTGTACCATAAATTTACTATAATTTTTTATGATAAGATAATAAGTTATTATCATCTCACATTTCCTATTATCATATACAAAAAAAAATTAAAATACCATTTAAGATGTGTTAATTTTTCACATTCAAGGATGACGGGTTATCCAATTCATTTACCATCTTCAATTCCTATAATCAAACCATTTTTATTATTGAACCATACTATTAAATATTTATTTTATCGTTTGTTCTCTTCTGGAATCCTTTTTCACACATGATGTAAAACAATAATAAAAAACAAGTTAATTGTGAGGAAAATTTCCATATTAACCCAAGCGTTTATCATTAATGTTTTATATAATGATTCACCTTCCCTCCAAATAATGATAATGTATTTTTTAACCATTAAATATAATGGATGTTCACTAATGTCCTCTAAATTAAAATATTTATAACCACTCCCATCATACATGTGTATCTGAACGTGAATATAAGTGAACCGATCATTAAAACCCTATGAAACAAATAAACTCGACCAATGGAATTGATCCACTAATCTCATTAAAAAAGTCCATGAATGGATGTAAAAAGGTTATAATAAACATTTTACATATATAATAGGTTATTTAATTATGAATTAATGAACCACATTTGATTATTCAGGTCATTAAGATCTAGTGGAGAACTACATCATACTTAAGGTAAGGGATCCTCTCTATTTCACTTTAATTCAAGAATGTCATCTATGTTATGACCTTTAATGTGGAATACCTAATGATGGGGTATGATTTTTCACCCCACCCCATTCATACCTCATAATTTATAAGTGATGAAAAATCCCTATCTCTCTCATTAACCCCCTTAAGTACACTTGATACCATGCCGATAATCCATAAGGGATTCTTCCCGAGCATCCTTTGTTCCTTTGGGATGCCGTATTTTCCTTTTACAAAAATTTAGATATATTATCTTTTTCTTCTTCTTATAAATTCATTGTACATGTAAAAATTAATTTATAATGACCCTTTAATCATTACATTTTTTGAGATATACATGTTTTTATGTGATTCCCTCCTCAATACTTCTTGATAAGAAAACCTATTTTGAGATAACTTCAAGAATTATTTCCTAATTTCAAATGAACTCTATATTCTATTTTAAGCAACCATTGTCATTATAAAATTGGTATTTTTATAATGAAAATTTTCTTGGTTATCTTCTGGTTTTATATAATGGATTTTCCCTTTTCTATATTAAAGGATCTATAGTATTTTCCTTCAAACCACAGAAGAAAATTTTAATTCTAAAATTTCTTAGATACTTTTCTTACATGTTGTCACTTCTAATTGAAATAACATACCATGATACATTCCTATTTTTCCTTATGAATTTCCATTTATATTTTAGTTCCTTTCATTCATGGGAACTTTTATGATATGATAATTTTTTATGATTTATGACATGATTGTGGAACCCAATTCATTACATGGGTAACACATATGTTTCTGAAAGATTGATTATGTATGATTATTTATGTGTCAAAAATATTCATGAAAAGTTAATATGGGTGTGCCTATATATAACTCCAATATATTGGGTAAATTTGAGTGTCATGAGATGTTATGTGTGGTGGTCTAGGCGTTTAGCCTTGGATTGTGCTACCATGTTGAAACGCATGGCCGATTGTTGCCTATCGACCAGTCAAGGTTCCGGTGCTCTGCTAATGTGTATAGTAGCACTAGGGTCGAATCCTCGGTGATGATACTTTGAAATAGTCGTTTGTTTTTAGTTGATTGTATTCTGATTGGGGGTTTGTTTGTAGAGATTAATTGAAATGACTAATTGATTATGATTGATTTAACGAAATGATAATGATTGGGGTGATTTTATCATTAGGTTAGTTGAGCTTGTGATGTCATTGATCTTTTCTTTATATTGCATTTAAATTAACACCCATGTCACAAGTTGATGTTGATTTGAATTCGCAAGTGTTAAGGCTTTAATCCAAGCCTTAACTTAACTTAGGGTTCTAATCCTGATCATATCTTGTTTATGGTAGTGTATTTATGGTTCCAATAATCCATGGAAACCACACGTTAAACAAAACAAGTCATTAATCCATGACATGCTATGTCCAACATACACAATGTTAATTCAACGAATACGCATCGAGCGAAAGCTCTCAATCGCTTAACATTCCTAAATTAAAACTCAACCCAATGAGAGATTTACTCAGAAATTAGGATTGTTTATAATCTGGGTTTAATGTTTATGGTGACGATTTAAAAAGATTAGAAAAAGAAAGGGACAAGAAAAGAGTAGTGTGCCGAACACACAGACGAAAGATTTTGAGAATCAAAAAATGGAATTTCGATTGAATGAGGAAAAAAAATAAGGGAAGGGGATTAAACGGAATTTAAACTATTTTAAGACCATTAATATTATACTATAGAAGGTGGAGAAGAATAAGAGGTATTGAATAAGAAAAAAGCACTAAAATTTGATTGAAATGAAAACAAAGTTACACAATTACAATGGAAAGCAAACATAAACAAACATGAAAGAGAAGTGGAGGAGAGGCCTATCTTGTTGAAACAAGATCAAAGCATATCCTCTCAGAGCCTTTTCAGGGATCTAGTAATGCCAAACCTCCTCCTTAAGTGCTGAAGTGCCAACCCCTCTCAAGGAGAGAAGGGGAGAGTATTTATAGCCCAAGGAGTGGACTGTTTGCATTCCCCATATGTCCCTCCAATTGCATCGCCAATTTGTCTATTCAGACAGCCGAATATCCAAATATCTCCTTCCTCAAAGTTTTATATAATAAAGTTTTCCGACTACTGTCAAAATTTGGAGGCATTTGGACAAGTGGAGCCAACGTTATGGCAGTTTTATTAAACAAAGGTAAACTGTCCATTTCTATGCATGCTTTTTCGATGGCCAAAATGTGAATGCATTTTGGAATAGGAAGATGCATTCAAATCCGAATGACTTATTCAACAAAGTCGGCCACCTATATCTCCTCTTTAACACTGAATAATCTCAGATCGGTTTGATTCTTACATCATGTGATATGTCTTGCATACTATACTGATTTTAATTCTCGGCCAGAATGGTGGGCTGGACTTCAATGCATCATTTGGGCCCCGTGTATTTGTGGTTGGGTTCTGAAATTTTTATCATGGAATCCTTTAAATGTCCTCCGAACTTGGGAGGAGAATTATGGTATTTGGACTTCTGGATTGAGCCCAGTAATTCGACTTTCATATATGGTCCAGTTTCTTCACAGTTTCCTTGGGCCTTCTTGTGGGGTCCATATGACCCTCTAAATGGATGCATTTGACAAATGTGACTTCTAATGAAATGTTTTAATTGGAACTGGGAACCCTAAAAAACAAGAATCATGAAATATGGATAAGTATGATGATATTTATTTTTAAAACATTAAACAGACTTGAATCTGGATAAATCCAAATAGTGCTCAAAAATTATATTTAATATTTAAACATTAATATTTCACAAAAATTATGCACATTTCATATAAAATCAGTAAAGGGAGTATGTAAAAAGATATGAAAATATTAATAACATCACCCACACTTAGTTTTGTGCATGTCCTCATGTTAAACAAATATAAAAACTTGACAAAACCATTTTTACTCACCAACAGATTTTAAAATTTTGTTTTCTCCAATCAGGGGAGGTTTTGACTATTTCACTCATCCATTTTGAATTACACCACAAGTTGTTGAAGAAACAATGTTCCAAAACTAATTCATTTTTTCATGTTCAAATTTAGAAATGGAAAATGTGGACACTCAGAACTCACACCTCTCAAGATGATAAAATTCATTTGTGGAGGTTCACTC
Organism: Viscum album; assembly: GCA_963277665.1. Classification (NCBI taxonomy): domain Eukaryota; kingdom Viridiplantae; phylum Streptophyta; class Magnoliopsida; order Santalales; family Viscaceae; genus Viscum; species Viscum album. Next base: position 1,525,135,383 of record OY728151.1, read on the forward strand.
TTTCACCAACCAAAAGTGAAAATCTTAGAGTTTGAAAAGAGCTCTCAGCTTCTAATCCCTATCCAAAGTGAACAAGAATCAAGAGGTCTTTTTAAGGGATTTTTCTGTGGCTATGGGACGGTAGGAATATAATTTCCAAGAGAGAGAAGAAGAGGGTTAAAATACCAACATAGAAAAAGCAATGCACATTTTTTTGAAATGAAACATGGAAGGAAATGAAAACACATATTTACAAGGGAATGATTGTGTGAAGAAAGACACAATAGAGGAAGAAAATATGAAGGTAATGAGAAGATGGAATATTTAAAAAACAAAAAACTTCTCCCAATAAGAATATAATGCAAGTGTTCTTTTTTTTCTGTTCCTTTTTTTCTTTGTTTTTTCGAAAGTTGACCTTGAAACAGATATCACGCTCATATCCCATCCCATTTTTGATCTTCTCACGACACTAATTGTAATAGTTATAACAAGATCAAAGGTTGAGGAAAAGTGATTTTTGACCTACCAAGACACAACCCATTTTTTCATTTTTTTTCTTTTTTTTTGATTTTATTTGAATTTTTTTTGAACACTTTTGAATATCATTTGTACAATAAATTCCCAAATCCCACTGAATAACAACCTCCCCCCCACACTAAAATGGATGCTTGCACTCAAGCATGTGATAAGACACCAGAAAGTAAGGAAATGATACCCAAAAATGAAATCCATTCCCCCCACACTTAAATTTCAAAAACTTATGAAATGAAAATCCATGTTGATATTGGGTGGGATAAGGTATTGGGCATGTAATGTGGCTATCAAAGAAAAGATTTTCATTGGCTCAAAGGGGCTTTCAAAAGGAGGATTAATGTAAGGGAAATGAGAGGCTATTTGTCTATTGTGATTTTCATGTGGTTCAGAAAATTCCTCTATCATATTAATACACACTAAGGTAGGAAATTCAGCTCGAAGGTCCACAAACTCAAGACTCACAAATGGGTGTGAAAACACACATTTTGAAAAGATGGACATAGGTGGCCTTGGCATGAAAGATATTGTTTGTTCTCACAGTTTGGGAAAAGCATTTTCTAAATCAAAAATAGAGCATTCAAAATTTGATGGTTTTGACACAAGATTCTTTATCCAATTTTCTGATGAAAATACAAAATTTTTGAGATGAAAACATGTCTGTTAACTCCCCAAAATGGTTGGACAAAATTTCAAAACTCGATGGTGAGTAAGCATGACTATTTTTTTATTTTTTTTAAGTGATTGTGTTTTTTGGTTTTTTTGATAGTTTTTAAGGTTTTTTTTAAAATACACACCATCACAAGAAAGAGAAAAAAAGGGTTTGAAAAAAAATTGGTAAAAAAATGAAGGAGAGAAGAAGAAGAAGAAAGATGTAGAGAGATGAAGAGATAGAGGGAGAGTTAAAGGGAAAGAGGTGCCCCCTGGTTTGGATTTGGCGGGTCGCCTTCTCCATCTAGTGGTGGGTCGGCTAGAGAATTTTGGGATTCGGTGGAAGTCGAGGTGGTTCCAGGATAGTGGGAAGTTACATGAAAAAGAAAATTCATTATTCATCTAATGAAAAACTAAAAAGAAATTGAAATTTCATAAAAGTAAAAGAAAACATGGGTTGCCTCCCAATAAGCGCTGCATTTATTAGTCTACAGCTGGACAATTGCAGTGGACTACCCATAGTCTAACGGTGGCCATCGTATTTTCTCAACTCCAGCGTGCTTCCAGAAAAAACTTTTTCTTTGGAAGGCCTGATGATTCATTGGATAATTTCTTCCCATCCTTGTTGGTGTGCTTGAAATTCAATGGGGTTGGAAAGATAATATTTCTATCATCAGCTTGGTCTTCATCCTGAGGAATGATGTTATCAACAAAGTGCTGGTTTTCTATGCATGGAAATTTAGGAAGATGGCTCAATTCTAATGGTTCATTTTTGTAAGGATCAGATAACACAGTACCACAATATGAGATCCCAATTGTTTTTGACTCATTTATTTCATGACTTACCGATGTAGGGTAATGAGGATCAGTGGAGTCATAAGACTGAATAAAATTTTCAATATCCTTTATTTCAATATTGTTCACCAAAGAATTGTTAATTTCAACCTCACCAGTGATCACTTTATTAATTAGGGATCAAATGTCACATACATCACTACCATCAGGAAAATATAAACACATTGGTTCAGGGTTCACTTCACATATAACAGAATTTTCAGAATCATGGATAGGAATGGATGAATGTGGGATAATCATATTTGAATCAACAAATGAGCATTCAGGTTCATTTTCTTTATTACCATTCATGTTGGAGCATTGGAGGTCAGGGGTGAGATGAGATTCCAAAGAGTTTTCAAGATCCTTTAGATCAATGGAGTTTGTATTTGTAATGTCAACATCAATTTCACCATTTATGACTTTGTTAATCATGGTGAAGATTTCACAAGATCCTTTGTAATTAGAACATAAAGAACATGGTGTATTGGGGTTTTATTGACTCTTAGAAGTGTCCTCAGAAGCATGGATTGAGAATGCAGAGTGATCCTCAGATGGGTATCTCATGGCTTGGAAAATGTTGAACTTGAACAGTTGGTCATCAAATTCCATGGAAAAGATACCAGCATGTACATCAATTTTGGTTTTAGATGTCATGATGAAAGGTCTTCCTAGAATTAATGGAGATCGAGAAGAGTTTGTCTCACCTTCCATGTCAAGGAAATAGAAGTCAGCTGGGATGATAAGATCATTTACTCAAACAAAAACATCCTCAATTATTCCCTCAGGACTGGATATGCTTCGATTGGATAACTGAATGACAAAACTCATTGGGTTCAAGGGACCTAGACCAAGGTTGGAGAATATGGATTTGGGCATGACATTAATTGAGGCTCCTAGGTCTATGAGTGCATCATCAATGTTGGAACTTCCAATTTGGCATGGAACCGTAAAGGTACCTGGATCTTTGCACTTAATGGGTATGGACTGCTGGGTGGAAACATTTTCAAAGGTCCTAAGTTGCCTCTTGTGGGTACACAACTCCTTGAGAAACTTGGCATACTTAGGAATTTGTTTTATGGAATCTAAGAGGGGAATGTTGACTTCAACACGTCTAAACATGTCGAGCATTTCAGGATCAGGTTCAAAGGACTTCCTTGGTTTAGAAACGAGTTGAGGAAAAGGAATTGGATTCCTATGTAGAATGGAAGTAGGTGAGGGAATGGATTCATAATCCTTTTCAATTTTATTTTTCTTTTCATTTTCTTGGTCAACATTCAAAGGAGGGATAGAGGACTTATCTTGAGGCATAGCAATGTGCTTTCCCGATCTAAGTGCAATTGCACTTACATTACCATTGGGGTTGGGTAATGGTTGAGCTGGGAGTTGGGAAGAATTTAATTGTTGTTGCTGGCTCAGGTGGGATGCAAGTTGACCTATTTGAGTTTCAATGTTTGTAAGGCTAGAACGGGTGAAGGAGGCAAGATCTTCCACTACACTTTCCCATGGTTTCTTGGAAGAAGAGTCTTGTCCCAGATTGGGATCGCCTTGATTTTGGTTCTTGGGAAATCGATTGTATTGGTTTTGGAATTGGGAAGGCTCACTAGGATAATGGAATCCAGGAGGAGGATTGTTCCTTTGAGGTTGAGGAACAAAAGGATAAGGTTGATGGAAGTTACCACCACCTTGACCATATTGGAATTGGTTTGGGTTTTGAGAAGGGAATTGAGGGGGATGAGAGATGGGATTACCATACCTCAATCCTTGGTTAAAGTTATAGGAGAAGGGCTCATAGTGAGGTTGGTTGAAGTTTCTAACAAACTGACATAATAGTTGAGGATTGGTGTTCCGCTGAGTATATGCTGCATTGAGCTCCATTGGTCCAGATGAATCTGATTGATCCTCTTGAAGTTGTGGACATGTGTCAGTTGGATGAGATGGAGAGTTGCAGATTCCACAGTTTTTGACAGGTCCAGGAAACATTTATTGTGGAGAAGACGAGGTTGGGGATTTGGTGGCCACAGCTAGTTGTCGCACAAGACCTGTAAGTTCACTCATCCACTCGGTCATCTTGTTCGGCTGAAATGATTGATTATCTTGGGCTTGTTTGACTTCAGCATGTGATCGAGTATGGAATTGTTGTGTGTTTGCAGCCATGTTACTTATAAGATCTCTTGCTGCTGTAGGAGTTTTATCAACAAGAGCACCGCCACTTGCGGCATCAATGAGGGTTCACTCCATAGCCAATAACCCCTCATAAAATTATTGGATCAAGAGTTGGTTAGGGATTTGATGATGTGGATAGGCTGCCACAAGATTTTTGAACCTCACCCAATATTCATGGAGTGATTCATTTGGGAATTGACGGATACCACTTATTTCCTTTCGGATGGAAGTGGTACGAGAAGCAGGAAAGAATATTTCTAGAAAGAGACGCTTCATGTCATTCCATGTAGTTATGGAACCAGGAGGGAGGTAGTAGAGCCATGAATTGACAGAGTCAGCTAGGGAGAAAGGGAATGCTCAGAGTTTGATTTGTTCTTCAGAAACCCCTTTAGGCTTCATGGTAGAGCACACTACTTGGAACTCTTTAAGGTGAAGATGTGGATCCTCACCGGCTAGCCTGTGAAAATGAGGGAGAAGATGAATCAAACCTGATTTGAGTTCAAATTCAGGTTCTATGTCTGGATATTGAATACCAAGAGGTTGGTAATTCATATCAGGGGCAACAAGTTCTTTTAGGGTTTGTTCCCTAGGATTGGCCATTTCAATTTCAACTGGTTGGATGAGGACTGGTTCTTGAATTATTTGAGTATCTCTTATGTTCCTCCTATGTTGGTGAAGTGTTCTCTCAATTTCAGGGTCAAACAAATCTGAGGGATTGTTTGGGAGGCTACGGGGCATTCAGAGAGATTTATAAAGGATGAGGAAGGTGAGTTTTTCTCGGTGTTTTTTTTCAGATTTTTTTTTAAATTTTGATTTTTGTTGTTGTTTTTTTTACAAAAACTAAAAACTACCGACTACTTAAAGCACCATCCCCAGCAATGGTGCCATTTGAAACGCACGGCCGATTGTCGCCTATCTACCGGTCAAGGTTCCGGTGCTCTGCTAAGGTGTATAGCAGCACTCGGGTCGAATCCTCGGCGATGATACTTTGAAATAGTCGTTTGTTTTTAGTTGATTGTATTCTGATTGGGGGTTTGTTTGTAGATAATAATTGAAATGACTAATTTATTATGATTGATTTAACAAAATTATAAGGATTGGGGTGATTTTATCATTAGTTTAGTCGATCTTGTGATGTCCTTGAGCTTTGCTTTATATTGCATTTAAATTAACACCCATGCCACAGGTTAACGTTGATTTGAATTCCAAAGTGTTAAGACTTTAATCCAAGACATAAATTAACTTAGGGTTCTAATATTGATCATATATTGTTTATGGTAGTGTATTTATGGTTCCAATAATCCATGGAAACCACACATTAAACAAAACAAGTCATTAATCCATGACATGCTAAGTCCAACATACACAATGTAAATTCAACGAATACTCATCGAGCGAAAGCTCTCAATCGCTTAACATACCTAAATTAAAACCCACCCCAATAAGAGATTTACTCAGTCATTAGGATTGTTTATAATCTGGGTTTAATTGTTATGGTGACGATTTAAAAAGATTAGAAAAAGAAAGGGACAAGAAAAGAGTAGTGTGCCGAACACACACACGAAAGATTTTGAGAATAAAAAAATGGAATTTCGATTAAATGATGAAGAAAAATAAGGGAAGGGGATTAAACGGAATTTAAACTATTTTAAGACCATTAATATTATACTACAGATGGTGGAGAAGAATAAGAGTTATTGAAGAAGAAACAAGCACTGAAATTTGATTGAAATAAAAACAAAGTTACACAATTACAATGGAAAGAAAACATAAACAAACATGAAAGAGAAGTGGAGGAGAGGTCTCTCTTATTGAAACAAGATCAAATCATATCCTCCCAGAACCTTTTCAAGTATCTAGTAATGCCAAACCTCCTCCTTAAGTGTTGAAGTTCCAACCCCTCTCAAGGAGAGAAGGGGAGAGTATTTATAGCCCAAGGAGTGGACTGTTTGCATTCCCAATATGTCCCTCCAATTTCATCTCCAATTTGGCTATTCATACAGCCTAATCTCCACATATCTCTTTATTCAAATTTGTATATAATAATGTTTTCCGACTACTGTCAAAATATCAAGGCATTTGGACAAGTGGATCCAAAGTTATGGCGGTCTTATTAAACAAATGTAAACTGTCCATTTCTATGCATGCTTTTTAGATGGCCAAAATGTGAATGGATTTTGGAACAGGAATATGCCTTCAAATACGAATGACTTATTCAAAAAAGTCCACCTCCTATATCTCCTCTTTCACACAGAAAAATATCAGATCGTTTTGATGCTTACATCATGAGATTTGTCATGCATACTATACTGATTTTAATTCTCAGACAGAATGGTGGGCTGGCATTGAATGCATCATTTGGGACCCATTTATTTGTTATTTGGTTCTGAAGATTTTATCATGGACTCCTTTAAATGTCCTAAAAGCTTTGGAGGAGATTTATGGTATTTGGACTTCTGGATTGAGCGCCATAATTCGACCTTCATATATGGTCCAATTTCTTCACAGTTTCCTTGGGCCTTCTTGTGGGGTCCATATGACCCTCTAAATGGACGAATTTGACAAATGTTACTTCTAATGAAATGTTTTAAATGGAATTTGGAACCCTAAAAAACAAGAATCATACAATTTGGATAAGTAGGGTGATAGTTATTGTTAAAACATTAAACAGACTTGAATCTGGATAAATCCAAATAGTGCTAAAAAATTATACTTAATATTTAAACATTAATATTTCACAAAAAATTATGAACATTTCATATAAAATCAGTAAAGGGAGTTTGTAAAAAGATAAGAAAATATTAATAACATCACATGTGTGACGGTCAAGGAAGTTAACCATGCCTTATGCTACTATGTGAAAAGGTCTTGACAGTTAGCCTTGACTCGTGCTAAATTCATGTTTGATATTTATGGAACATTATTATTACTCCATATTTATATGATTCTATGTTTATATGTTATGAATCCATATGTTACATTCTTTTTTCATCATTTCATCCCTAATATCCCATGTGAAAATTAGTTGTTCTTATGGTAATTGCCTTATAGGGATACATAGATAATCTCATTGTTCATGTGTTCCCAAGGGTACCCTATGACGATGTTTGTGCACAATGTATGTTATGATATCAATTTTAAGATTAAATATAGAAATGTTTCATTTAGTTCCATGATTTTAGTTTTATGTACTGTGCCTTCTAAGACACTAGATTTTATGATCCTTGGATTGTACTCTGATATATAATTAGTGTTGCAATCATGTAATGTTATATATAAAAATCTAGGTTTTCTATAGTTTGTATCAGAGGATGGTCTAGTTATTTTTTAATATTAGGAATAGATAACTTTAGTAAGATCCTTAATAAGGGGAAAATGTTTATGAAATAACCCCTAAAATTTGGTAAGAATAAAGTGCCTTATAAAGAAAATACATCCCTATATGGATAAAAATAGGTAGAGGTGGCTTTGGAACATATGTATATAGGGGTAAAACCCAAAACCACCATTTTCATCTTGACATGAATAAGAACTAGTGCATAATAATGATACTTTCTTCAATCTTGGTTTGATATTCCCAGGGGATATGCTTTTTTAAATTCATGATCATAGTAAAAAACATTATTATGGGAAAGAAAAAATCTAATAACAATGTATGTTATGATATAAATCAAGCATAACCAATTATGAAAAAATGGAATCACAAGTTACGATATACTTCTACTTTACATGTTTCTCCTCTTATATTCAAAGATTCCCTTTTTATGCTCAATAGCTACAAATTCAAGCCCTCTTATTTTACACTTATTTTATTAGTTAATAGAGGGAAATAAAAGAACATGTGCCAATAATCAACATGATAAGGAATGCGAAGATTTCCCTAACGATACGCCTAATATAGTGGGAATGTGTTCTCAAAACATCATGATAGTACTTTCTCAGCTAGATAATGTTATGAATAATAACATTAATCATGTAGAACACCCTCCTCCTCCAATGAAAGAATAACTTGCCTTTTAATCCTTCACATAAAAAATGCCTCCCATGTTTAGTGGATATTCAAATCCCCTCCTCAAGGAATAGTGGAGTAACTTTACTGAAAATATATTCTCTATCCTCTAGTGCTCAAAAAAAGATAAATTCATATTGTTGGTCTGTTGTTTTGATGGGATGTATACCAGTGGTGGATAATAATCATGAATAAAAAGTACCAAGAGGAAATTGATTACATGGATTGGGATTAAGTCAAGACAATGTTTTCAATTAATATTTTCCCTGAACCCTCCATATAAATATTGAAAGAGAGTTCCTCGGACTCAAGAATATGGAAGATGAGTCAATCATGGAATATGAAGCAACCATTACAAGCCATGCAATGTATTCCTCTAGCTTTGTCTTGAACACCGAATTAAAGGTGGATCACTTCATTTGCAGACAAAAGATGAGTCTACGAAGAGAGTTGGCAATTCTAGACTTTGACCACTATAATGAGATTGTATGTTGAGTCCTAAAGGTTTAAATAGAGATTAGAGGCTCTTAGTGGTGTCATGGGACCGATGTAAATAGAGGAAAATGGATTATAATGTGGGATATTCCACAAACAATTACATGATGGAATGAATCTAGATCACACCTTGTGTAAAAATCATGGGAAGAAGCATCTTGGGAAGTTTATAAAGGGAACTAGGAATTTCTTAAAATGTTGAATGTTAGGAAATATGGGTTAAAACTACCAATGGGATAAAAAGAATCCTACTAATGTGTAATAATAAATAAAGGTTTTGATCAACACATTGCATGTGGTGCAATGTAAAAAATGCAAGGAGCATGGGAATTATTTGAGAAATTTCCCTAGACTAAGGGTTGTCGAAGGAAATCGAAAACAACCTCCAAGAAAATAATGAAGGGATTATGATATCTATATTACTAAGGTAGAGACAGGCAATGATATGGTGATAGTTATGCAAGTTATTTTTTCATGAATATCGAACATAATTTTTTATTCTGGTTCTATGCATTTTTCCGTGTATTGCATGTTTAATAGAAATATTCAAAAACCACCTCAAAATATGGAGGATAACATACCTTTGAGAACACAGAATGGGGCAATTATGGTTCCCATGGTTTATAACTCTTCCCCAATTATGGTTTGTGGACTGAACCTCTCATCAAATTTCATCATACTTCATTTAGTTGATTTAGATGTTATCTTGGGAAAGGATTGGATATCATTATACAATGAAAAAATCAACTATCGGGATAGGGTGTTCACTCTTCACATCCCGAAGAATTCTACATTTCTTTACAAAAGTATGGAGGAAGATGAATCGCTATTAGAATCATTTTCTCAAGTGTAGATATTAATTCCTTATGATCAAGCATGTCTAGCTCAAATGATGGAGATAAAGGAAAGAATCATGTTTGAAGACATGCCCATCAGGAGGGATTACACAATTTTATTCCATGAAAAATTGCCTTGTCTTCCTATTGATAGAGAGGTTGAGTTCTCAATTTATGTTATTCTTAAATCTCTGCCTATATCAAGGACACCTTATAGAATGGCCATCGTAGAGATAGAAGAGATAAAGAAGTAGTTACAGGAGAATCTAGAGAAGGTTTTTGTACACCTAAGTGCTTCACTATGGGGTGGACTAGTTCTCTTCATCGTGAAGAAGGATGGATCAATGCACCTCCATATGGATTATCATGAGCTCAATAATGTCAAGATAAAGAACAACTATCCCCTGGCATGGATAAATTACTTGTTCGATCAGCTTCGTTTGGCCAATTACTTCTCTAAGGGGGACCTTTAGTTCAGATATCACCAATTAAATGTGAGGAAGGAAGATATTCCCAAGGCAGCCCTTCGAATGAGTTATGGACACTATTAGTTCATAGTGATTCCCTTCAGACTCACTAATTCTCCAGTAATTTTTCTGGATTTAATGAATAGAGTCTTTAGATATTATCTCAAAAAATTTGTGGAAGTCTTTATTTCTGATATTCTAATATACTCCAAGAGTACATAAGAACATGAGGAGAATTTGAATATTATGTTAAATACATTTAAAAGGGAGAATACGTATGAAAATTATAGTAAATGTGCCTTTTGGATGAGTAAATTTCATTCTTTTAGTATGTTATCACCAGTAAACGGATATCTGTGGACTCTTCCAAGACAAAGAAGATTTACGAGTGGACTATGAGAACATCTATAATGGATATCTATATTATTCAGGTTCTATCTGGTTATTGTTAACATTTTTTTAATAACTTTTCAGGATTTTCAAACCCAATAACCAAGATCACACAAAGGGATTAATGTCTGTCTGGACTCAGGAATGTGAAGAATGCTTTAAGGAGTTGAAAAGAAGGCTAATCACAATGCCAATACTCACACTCCTAAGAAGTGGATAACTTTTATGGTGTAGAGTGATTCATAAAAGAAGGTCTTAGGATGAGTTCTGGTGAAAAATGATAAAGTAATAGCCTATTCCGCAAGGTAGTAGAAAATCCATGACCAAAACTATCCTATGCATGATCTAGAGTTGGAGGCTATGATCTTTGAATTAAAAATCAAGAAGAATTATCTCTATGGGGAGAAGTGTGAGATATATACTGATCACAATAGTCTCAAATATATATTAAAAAAAGATATTAGTATGCATCCAATAATATGGATAGAGGTCATCAAGTATTATGACTACTCAATCCACTAAAATCCCAATAATGCAAACATGGTTGAAGATGCCCTATGTAGAACAGATCCTTCATCTTTATCAATAATGAGAATTGAAAAGGATCTATTTTTTGTAGTTTTGCAGAGGATGGACATAGGAATCATTAAGGGAAGAACACCATCAACCCTTTCCCAAATGATTGCTCAACCATCCCTCATGGAGAAAATAATGGATTCTCAAAGAAAAGATGTGGAAATTCAAAAAATGGTTGAAGCCATTAAAATTAGAAAATCCTTAGAGAATGATATTGATGTGGAAGGATTTATAATATTTGGTTTATGATTATATGAACCATCCGATACAGAGATAAAGAAGGAGCTTTTGAATGATACAAATAGCTCAACCTTCTCTCTTCACCCTAGGAGCACAAAGATGTATCGAGATATCTTAGTGAACATTGGTAGGAAATTATGAATAATGAGATTACTGAGTATACATGAATGTGACTGCTATGTCAATAGGTAAAGGATGAATGATAAAAGTCTAAGGGGGTTATGCAACAACTAACCATACAAACATGGAAGTGGGAGAAAATTACCATGGAATTTGTCACTAGACTTCCAAGGATATCCACGCAATGAAATGCTTAATGGGTCACTATGTATCATATAACAAAGACAACTCACTTTATCGGGATTCGATAGGAATTATCATTCGATAATCTGAAAAAGATATATATGTCAGAGAAGTGGTAAAGATTCATAGAATTCCACTATCTATTGTATCTGATCGAGATTTGAGATTCACCTTGAAGTTCGGGAAAAGCCTCCAACATGATCTAAGAACTAAATTGAACATCATGATGCACTATCATCCCCAAACACGTGGTCAATCTAAGTGAACTACGCAGAAACTAGAAGATATATTGAGAGCCTATTCTATGTAATTCAAAGGAGTATGGTACCAACATATTCCAATTGTTGAATTCTTCTACAATAATAGTTTCCACTCGAGTATCCAAATGGAACCATATGAGGCCCTTTATGGGAAAAGGTTCACAACACCAGTGTTGGGATGATACCGGTGAGCGTAAGCTTATAGCACCTGAAATGGTAGAATAAAAGGTGGAGAATGTGAAAACCATTAAACATCACATCAAGGTACTACAATGTTGACATAAGAGTTATGTAGAAAATCATCGACGAGACTCTGAGTACAATTATTTAGACATGGAATTTCTCTGCAGATCACCATGGACGAAGGCCATGAGATTTGGGAAGAATTGAAAGCTATGTCCTATGTATGTGGTCCCTTCTAGAATCACGATCGTCTCAGGGCTATGGCCTATTGACTGACACTTCCACCTACCATGTCCAATGTACATGATGTATCTCATTAATCCCTATTAAGGATGTACATTCTAGTCCCTTCAGATGAGGTCTCATTAGAGGTGGTATAGTTGGAGAATGATCTTTCTTACGGGGAACAACTAGTGAAGATGTTGGATCATAGAGATACTGTTAAACGTAACAAGGCTACTCACATGGTCAAAATACTATGATGGAACCATAAGTAAGAAGAGACAACATGGGAAGCAGAGCTGGAAATGAAGAAAAGTACTCACACATATTAATGGAATAAAATTTAAAATGAAATTTTAAGGGTGAAATTTCATAATGGGGAATAATGTAACGACCCGGTGTTTTTTCAATAGAAATCACCTTCTTATAATTATGTCTTTTAATCTCATGAAATCAAAACCCAATGAACTACTAAGTACTATGTGACCTTTAAACATAATATTTTCACTTCTATGATTTGAATTTCAAAAATTTGACATACACGATAGTGATCAGAAATATATATGGAGTCCTATGGATGAAACGTAATTTTTGGTGAATAATAACCTACCCTCATGAATACTAACCTACTCTTATGAATATTAATATGACCCTTATGAAAAGTAAATCGTCCAACTAAATAGTAACTTAACCCATGAATGTATACATAAAATTTAGGCATCTTATATGTTATAATATGAGCATAATAAAAGTATTGGTATTTTTGTAAGTCGTAAATAATAAATTAAAATTAATTAATTAATTTATAAGAAAATTAATTTTCCTAAAAGGTCTTCAAATTTATTTATGTCTTCTGGTTTTAATATAAATTTATATGACTTTTTTTAAATTTTGAATGCATTATAAAATCTGTAATAGTTTTAAAATCCATATTTTTCAATGTAAAATATGATTTTAATTAAAAATAAAATTAATCATATTTAGAAATTTATTTTGTAAAAATGGATTTCATTTTTGGATTCTACACATTGAAAAATTTCTTGGGTGAATTTTTGAAATTATTCTAAAATACTTTAATTTTTTATGTATAGTAAAATATGATAATTCACAATAAATGATAAAATCAGAATTTCTGCATCATGCTTGAGTCATGGATGATTTAAATGGCCATTGGTTCGAAATTACATGGAAATATTACTGTTTTTGGTCACATGAATCATTACAATTTCTTGTCTTATGGAAAAATAATAAACTAATGATTAAAACATTATGAAAACCCTCCTCCCCTCCACTATAAAAAACAACAACAATACCCTCTTCTTTTCACTCCTCTAAAGCCTTGTTACTTCCCTAAATTATACCAAAATATCTCCCCAATCTCCTCACACACGTCCATTTTCCTTTTTTATCTTCAAAAAACCAAATCCACTCCCCTCAAGAGGCTCTCATGGATGATTAAATTGAGAGGTAAATTCCACTTTTCTTTTCTTTCACATTCTTTTGAAGTTCAATTGTTTTCTTTTCTTTCCTTACCTATCCTCATCTAAATTAACTAAAATCACCAGTACCATAATTTGAATAGAATATTTGTCAGATAATGGAATAAGTTATTATAATTACACCATTCTCTTTCTTCTATACCAAAGAAATGAAAACACCATCCAAGATGTGTTAATCTATCACATTCAAGGACCACATGTTATCAATTTATATTACCATTTTCAATTATGGTCATGAAACAATTATTTTGGGTGAACTCGAATATTAAATATTTATTTTATATTATGTTATATTATGGAATCCCTTTTCACTCATGATGTAAAATAATAATAGAAAACAAGTTAATTATGAGAATAATTTCCAAATCAATCTAAACATTTATCATTAATGTTTTATATAATGATTTACCTTCATTACAAATAACAAAATGAATTTTATAAACATGTAATATTCAGTATGTTAAATAATGTATTAAAACATCAATTATGTAAAACCACTCTCATCATACATGTGTATCCAAACATGCATATAAGTGAACGGATCATTAAAACCTAGCAAACAAACGGATCCGAACAATGAAATTGAATCACTTAACACATCAAAAAGGTCACGAATGAACATAGAATGGTTATAATAAATCTTTTAAATATATAATATGTTCTTGAATTATTAATTAAAGAACATAATTTTATTATTCAGGTCATTAATATCAAGTGGATAACACCATCATACTTAAGGTAACGGATCCTCTCTATTGATCTTTTATTCCATAATGTCCTCTATATTATTCCATTTTATGTGTCATCCCTAATGATGGAGTATTATTTTCACCTTCCCAAAACTTATATAATTATTAATAAGTGAGGTAAAACACATTTCTCTCTTATTAATCACAATTAAGTACACTCGATACCATGCTGATAATCGGTAAGGGATTCTACCCGAGCCTCCTTTATTCCTTTGGGTTGCCTTATCTTCCCTTTACTAAAATTAAGTTTTCATATATTTTTATGAGATTTTTATAAATGTTGTGAACATGTACACAATTAATTTATCATGATTATTTAATCATTATCTTTCATGGATATACATGTTTTTATGTGATTCCCTCATCAGTAGTTCCTGATAAGCAAACCGGTTTTGAGGGAACTTCAGGAATTGTTAGGCAATTTCCAGTGAACTATGTATTCTATTTTAAACCTCCATTTTATTTATTAAATCATTCATTTTTTTATTAAAACATTTTTGTTTCACTTCTAGTTTTATATAAAGGATTATTCCCTTTTATATTTTAAAGGAACCTTAGAGTTTTACTTAAAATCGCACAAAAATGTTTTATTACTAAAATTTCATAAATACTTTTCATATATGTCGTCACTTATGCTTTAAATAACATACCATGATGCAATAATATTTTACCTTATGAATTTCCATGAACGTTTTATATTCTTTTCTTCCATGGACACTTTTATTATACGACCATTTTTTATTCTTTATGACAAGACTGCGGTACCCTATTATTTCCAATGGTAACCATTATGTTTATCTAAAATTGATTATGTATGAATCATTATATTCAAAAAATATTCATGAAATGTTAATATGGGTGTTTCTAGATACATATCTAATGAATTGGGTAAAGATGAGTTTCATGAGACTTTATGTACGACAGTCATGGCAGTTAGCCTTGGCTTGTGCTACCACATGTGATGGTCTTATCGGTTATCCTTAGATTGTGCTACTATGTGAAAAAATCTTCGAGATTAACCTTGAATAATGCTAAATTCATGTTTTATGTTTATTCCAAATTATTATAACTTCATGTTTATATGATTCTTTGTTTATATGTTATGATTCCATATGTTACATTCATTGTTTTGTAATGTCATTCCTCCTATCCCATGTGATAGGCTTTGTTCTTATGGTTATTCCCTTACTTGGCTATTTAGAAATTCGCTTTGTTCATGTACTCCCCAGGGTACCCTATACAGATGTCTGAGTATAATGGAAGTGAGGAGCCCAATTTCAATATTAAATAAAGAAATGTTTTATTTAGTTCCATGTATTTAGTTTTATGTACCCATTCATCCATGACACTAGAATTTACAATCCTTGGCTTGTACTCTGAAGTATAATTAAGCATAAAATCATGTAACTTTATATATAAAAGGATAGGGTCTCTATATTTTTAATTAGAGTATATATAGTTATTTTTGGTGATTAGGTATAGACAACATTAGCAAGAACCATAAGGATGAGCGAATGTGTAATAAAACACCCTTATATTTTTCTAAGTATAGATTATGTTTTATTTCATGAAAATATATCCCTATTTTGATATGAATATATAAGAGGTTGCCCTGGAAAAGATGTATCGATAGGGAAAAACATGAAAACACCACATTAATCTTGACTCAAACAATAATTGGTGAATGGCAACAATCCTTTCTTCACTCATGGTTTGACACTCCCAAGGGATATGATTTGGTAAATTCATGAGCTTGGAACAAAAAGTTATTAAGGGAATGAAAAAATCACATAACAATGTATGTTATGAAATATATCAATGATAACCAAGATTGAATCATAGGGAATCACAAGTTAGGATATACTTCTCCTTTACAAGATTATCCTCTTATGTTCAAGGTTTCCTTTTATATGCTCAATAGATGACTATTCAAGCCCTGTAATTGTATGTTTTCTTATTAGTTAATAGTTAAAAATATTTGAACATGTTTTAACCAGCAATGGGATAGGGAATGTCAATATTTCCCTAACGATATGCCTGATATGATGGGAATAGGTTCTCAAAACATCATGACAATACATTATCAACTAGACCAAGTTATGAATAATAACATAAATTTTATGGACTCCCTCCTCATACAAGGAAAGAGAAATTTTCCATTGAATCCTTCTTATGGAAAAGGACTCCCATGTTTAGTGTATCTTATGATCCCCTCATCGTGGAATAGTTTATTAACTCCATTGAAATGATATTCTCTATCCTCCACTTCTCTGAAGAAGAGAATGTCGTATTGTAGGTCTATCATTTTGATAGGGAAGTTCACCGGTGGTAGACACTGATCAAGAATCTAATGTCCAAGAGGAAATAGATTCCATGGACTGGGAGGAATTCAAGACATTGTTTTTTAATAAATATTTTCACTGAATCATCTGTCTCAAGATGGAAAGAGAGTTCATCAAACTCAAGTAGAAGTAAGATGAGTCAATAGGGGCATACGAAGCAAACATTATAATGATTTCAAGCTACTCTTATGGATTTGTCTTGAACACTGAATGAAATGTGGATCACTTATTTTGGATAATAAATCCTTTAATATAAAAATCATTGGATATTCGAGAGTTCTAAATCTATAGGGAGATTTTATGTTATGCCCTCAAGGTTGAAATGGGGATTGGAGACTCTTAGTGGTATCTTGGGATTAGTGACCAAAAGAGGAAAATGGAATCTAATGTGAGATATTCCACAAATAAATTCCCTGATGTAAAGAAGATCGATCATCCCAGATGTATGACTTATGGGAAGAAGCATCCTCAGAATCGCCTAAATGGAATCAAGAACTTCATCAAATGTGAACATTCGGGACATCTGTCTAAAAAATGACGATGGGATATGAAGAAACCCACTAATGTGGATGAATATACCAAGGTTCATATCAAAACTCATTCTATAGTGCAGTGTTACAACTTTAAGGAGCATGGGAATTATGAGATCAATTTCCCTAAACTGAGGGTAATCAGAGGAAATCACACTGACTTCCAAGACAACAATGAAGGGATTATTCTATAACTACTCATGATGAGGATCCTAGAAATGATGTTGTTACATGTACACAAGTTATTAATTCATGAATAGAGAACATAATATTTTTTTTCTACACATTCTTTCTTATCTTGGAAATATAGTAGAAGAATTCAAACACCTCCTAAAAATTTGGTGGATATGTCATCTGTGGGAAAAGAGAATAGGGAAATTATTGAATCCATTGATTATAACTCCTCCCCAGTTAATGTTTGTGGATTTAACCTCCCAGAAAATCGTGTCATACTTCATTTAGTGTAGTCTGACTCTATATTGGGCATGGATTAGATATCTTTATACAAATCCAACATCAACTATCGTGAAAGGGATATTAATCTTCACATCCCGATGCATCATCCAATTCTTTACATGTGTAAAGAGGAGGATGAATCTATTTTATAATCATTGTCCCAAGCGTGCATATTAATTACTTATAGGAAAGCATGCCTAGCTCAAATTATTGAGACAATAGAGAGAATCATGCTTGAAGACATGACCATCTTGAGGGATTAGATTTATGTATTCCCAGAAGATTTTCTTGGTCTTCCTCCTAATCGATAGGTTTAATTCCCAACTGAACTTATTCCTAGATCTCTGCCTATATCAAATAAAACTTATAGAATGGCCACCATAGAGCTAGATGTTCTGAAGAATCAGTTACATTAGAATCTGGAGAAGTGTTTTATACACCCGAGTGCTTCACTGTGGGGTGTGATAGTCCTATTCACTTAGAATAATGATGGATCAATCTGAATCTATATTGATTATCTTGAGAACACTAAAGTCAATATAAATAACAAGTAACCCTACCACAGATAGATGAATTGTTCAACCAGCTTTGTGGGGCAAGTTTCTTCTCTAAATTGGTCCTTTGGTTGGGATATCGCCAATTAAAGGCGAGGAAAGAAGATATTCCGAAGACTTGCATTCGACTAAGGTATGGATACTATGATTTCATAGTGATGCCCTTTAGACACACTAATGACCCAACAATTTTCATGGATTTAATAAATAAATTCTTTAGAGATTACCTTGAAAAATTTGTGGTAGTATTTATTGATGATATTCCAATATACTCCAAGAGTAAGGGGGAACATGAAGAGAATTTGGATACTATGTTAAATACATAGGTAATGGAGAATCTATATGAAAAGAAAAATAAATATGAGTTCTAGATTGAGGATGTTCCATTCATGGGGTAGATTATCAATAGCAAAGTGATATCTATAGACCCTTCCAAGACAAAGGAAATTGAAGAGTGGCCCATTCTAACATATGTAATGGAGATCCATATCTTTTTGGGTCTATCTAGTTGTTATCGGATATTTGTAAATAAAATTTATCTATTTTCCAACCCCATGACCAAGCTGACATAGAAGGGAGAAAAGTTTTTCTAGACTCAAGAATGCAAAGAATGATTTAATGATTTGAAAAGGAGGATAATCACTACATCACTAATCACACTCCCATAAAGTGGAGAACTATTTGTTTTTTATAGTTATAGTTCAATGAAGGTATTAGTATGTGTGATGATGCAAAAGGATAGATTGATAGCCTACATGTCAAGGAATCTAAAAATACAGGACCAAACCTATCCTACGAATGATATGGAGTTGGTAGTTGTAATCATTGTACTAACAATTTGGTAGAATTATCTCTATTAGAAGAAGTGTGAGATATATATTGATCACAAGAGTCTCAGATATATATTCACAAAAAATGAGCCTAATATGAACTCGTGAAGATGGATAGAGATCATCTAGGATTATGAATTCTCAATCCACTACCATCTCAGTAAGGAAAACATGTTAGAAGATTCTATAATTAGAAATGATCATCCATATTTATCAATAATGAGAATTAAAAAGGATCTTATTTTCTTAGATTTGCATAAGATGTACATAAGATTCATTGAGGGATGAACATTATCAATCCGTTCTCAAATGAGTTCTCAACTAACCCTCATGGAGAAAATAAAGGATTCTCAAATAAAAGATATAGAAATTATAAAAAGGGTGGAAGTCATTAAAATTACAAAATCCATAGAGTTAAATATTTATGAGGAAGGAGTTTTAATATTTGGGTCATGATTATGTGTACCATCTGATCCAGAGATAAAGAAGGATCTTTTGAATGACGCATATAGATCAACCTTCCTTATTCACCCAGGGATCATAAATATGTATCAAGATCATCGAGAGAACCATTTTTGGGATAATATGAAGATGGATATTTCTGAGTATATATCAATGTTATTGGTATGTCAACAAGTGAAAGTTGAAAGACAGAATTCTAAGTGGATGATGCAACCCCTACACATACCAACATATAAGTGGGAGAAAATCCCCATGGACATTGCCACTAGACATCGAAGTAAATCTCGAGGAAACAATGATATATCAGAAATTGTGAATCATCATAAAACAATATCTCACATTATATAGATTCGAGAGGAATTATCATTGGATAAACTTTTACGGATATATATCAAAGAAGCGATAAGGCTGCTTTGATTGACACTATATATTATATCCGATAGAGATATGAGATTCACCTAGAAGTTTAGGAAAAGCCTCCAACATGCTCTTTACACTGAAGTAAAAATCAGTACGTCTTATCATCCTCAAACTGATGGTCAATCTGAGTGAAATATTCATACACTAGAAGATATGTTGAGAACATGTTCTATGGAATTAAAAAAAGTATGGAACCAAAAACTTCCACTTATTGAATTCTCTTACAATAATAGTTTCCACTAAAGAAACTGAATGGAACCATATGATTCCCTTTATGGTAAATGGTGAAGAACATCGGAGTGTTGGGATGAAGATGGTGAGAGTAAGCTGTTGGGACCCGATATGGTCGAAGAAATGGTGGAGATAGTGAGATCCATTCAGAAGCACATCATGGTAGACCAAATTCAACAAAAGGTTTATACGGACAATCATCGACAAGACATCACGTTCAAAGTTGGAGACATGGAATATCTTCACATATATCCAAGGAAAAAGTTCGTGAGATTTGGGATGAAATGAATATTAAGTCCTAGGTACTTTTTTCCCTCTGAGACTATTGATCGTGTTAGGGTTGTGGTCGATCAATTGGAACTCCCACCTAACATGTCAAAAGTAAATGATGTCTTTTATGTTTCCCTATTAAGTATGTACAAACATTACCCTTCACATGGACTATCTTCAGAGGTGGTACAGTTGTAGAATGGTCTTTCTTACGAGGAGAAGATAGTGAATATCTTGGATCATGGAGATAAACTTCTACAAAACAAGACTACTCACCACGTCAAAGTACTATGGTGGAACCATATGCCTGAAGAGGAAACATTGGAACTGGAGGAGGAAATGATGGAAAAGTTTCCACACCTTCTTATAGCTTAGAATGTTTAAGGAACCTTTGAGGGACAAATTTCTTATGGGGGAATAATGTGACGAACTGATGTTTTATCAATGGAATTTAACTTCTTATAATTATGTCACATAATCACATAAAATCACAAAACAATGAACTACTATATACTGTATGACCTTTAAACATAACATTATCACATATATTATTTGAGATTCGAAAATCAGACATACACAGTCGTGGTTAGTATGATTTTTGGAGTCCGATGGAACAAACGTTATTTTTGGTGAATAGTAACCTACCCTTTTGAATAGTAACCTAACCTTATCAATAGTAATATGACCCTTATGAATAGTAAACCGTCTAAAAGAATATTAACCTCACCCATGAATGTATAAATAAAATGTATCCATGTAACACCCCAAGCTTCTACGGTACGTTTCCCTTTGAATAATGTGATAGCGTGTGTTGTACGCAACCTCGAGTTCTAACACACACCACAACTAATTAAACTAGCCGTTGTGAATAGTAATACCTAATTTTTGAAATTATATATATTTTATATTTGAAAATGGACTTCATTTTTGGACTCGGAATATCGAATTTAGCCTAAGGAGAAATTTTGGTACTTTTCGGATAACTTTCATATTTTGATGAATAGTGAAAATTACTAAATTTTAATTAAAAACAACTTTTTTAATCAAAATAATTAATAGTGATAAATTATGAATTTTAGTAGTTTTAAAGTATATTTAGAATATATTTTTACCATTTAATATAATTTTGGTCATTGGACATAATTTTACAATTAAACCGAACATAAACAAGTGTCAATCTTTTGATAGTTATTACCTCTTAAAAACACGCTTTTTGTTTTGACAGCGGGAATTAATTTTAAATTAATTTCTGCCACTTCTGTGTTTTGAATTTAGAAAAATGGATTCAATATTTGGAATCAGGATGTTCAAATTATGTAAATAGGTAACTTTTATTTTTACACATTTTGAATAATTACTGCGGTAAATATTTTATTTACCATGGTTAAAGGGTAAATCCGGTAAATAAGGGTTACAAAATAATATTATAATAATACGAAATTACCCTAAAACGTGTCTTAACCCTATTGGTTGATACATGGTCGACCATGGGAATCTTTGGGTCTATTTTGGGACCCCATGGATCCACTTGTAAGTGATAATGACACATTATATTAATAAAGCTTAAATAAAAATAAAAATGGCATAAGCTTACATCTTTTAGAAGAACAATTTTTACATAGGGTTATACATGTTGGATTTTCGATTATAAATATTCATTAGAAAGATAAAAAGATTTCTTACATAATTATATTTTATTTATAATTTTTAGACATTAAATAAGTTATTTTATTTATGACACAATGATGATGCAGTAATTACTATAATAGTGAAAAATTAAAATAATTGATATTATAAAAACCCAAATAAATATAATATGAAACTTTTAATGAATTAAACTAATTTTCTAGGATAATATGATATATTAGGATTGATTTAATTGACTTTGTTTGAAGTAATCAATCTGTTATGAGTTTCACAAAAATCAACTATTGAATAGTGTCAAAATTGACATAAAAGAGTTCTTAAAACAAATATTATATTATTAATTGATATTAAATTCCTAAAAATCTAAGGTTCGGCCAAGAGACTTATATTATGATAGTTTAATCATTAATGGACCACTTGGGGGTCGCTTGGATGTATATAGTAAGTTTATTAACCATATTATATAAAAATACAAAGAGACATTGTAAAAGTGAAACTAATTAACTTAGAGTTAATACTTAAAGATAAGGTTAATATAAGTACCCAAACCTGTCTAAATTCTATTTGATGAGTTGTTTTCGACCTATCCCTACCTCATCCTCTGAATAGTCAACTTTGGAGCCTTTGGAAACCGAATATGAATTTATTATAAATTAATATTTCTAGCTTTTCCAAAGGTTCCCCTCACCCCTCTTATAAAAGGGCACTCCTACTTCTCATTTCTTCACACCTTCAAAGCCTTTTGGTTCGGCCAAACTCTGCCCAAATAATCTCCCAACATCCCTCACTACAACCTAGAGGCCTTAGTTTGATCATAAAGCCAACCTAAGGAGCCCTTTTGATCAAATCAAAAGGAAGAACCCGAAGAAGAGGTAATGATTTCACCACCCTTTTCTAAGTTCATTTATTCTTCCACTTCTTCTTCCTTTGTTCTTACCATTCTAAAATAATAACTCCAGTATCTCACATATACTGTGATGTTATTATAAGTATGGTACAACCATATTCAGTATTCTATCCACCCTTTGAATAACATGTCACCATACGTGCGTACGTACGGCTTACCGTCTCCATGTCGTGGTGTAATTGTTATTCAATATAATATTAATTGGATGGGTATAATAATGATGTGTAACTCATGTAAATAATAAATATAACATGTTAATGATTCTGTATATATGATATACCATTCATTTATATATTATTTTAATATCAAAAGAATGATATTGTCGCTCGTGCGTACGTACGGACTACCGTCTCCACGAACGCGATAAGATTCATTCTCCATCGTAACCATTCAAGTATAATTATCATTTGATGATTTAAAAATGATGTTTAAGGACTATATATCATTCTGGATATGAATAAGATACAACAACCATGGCTTATGTAACAAAACATATAAAGAAAATGAGTAAGTTAACACCCGAAACGACGATAATTCTAAGATATTATTAACAAATCAATATTAAAAGATCATATATGATATCATATTAATGTATATGATTCTTGTATAATTTAATAAAAATTATTTCACCATTATACAGGAGGTTAACCTACCCCAACCAAGGAAAAGTACAAGGTAAGGGTTATTTCACAATCTCTTCATTATCCGAGGTTGATTATATGTAATAATCTACTGGGATCTCTTTATCATCCACATCCATGTTTCTTAAAAATGTATTTCAAAACATTTTTACTATTTACAAGAATATGGGTTAAAGTCATTTATACCCTTTTTGACTTTTTATAAGAGGTTTATAAAGGAATCTTTCTGTCGTTTTCAAAACAAGGTCCTTTTTAACCTTTTCGACAGAATTGAGGTAAGAATGTTTTTTTTAACTTATACGGCGGGTGCGGTTATTTTACGCCGTTATAAAATCTTCAAAGCTTTCCTTACAAGCTTATAAGAATATTTTCAAAGAAAATGTTTTATTTTATATGGATCTTAAATGATTTCAAAATAAAAGGAGATATTTCTTTAAAAAGAATTTTGATTTCATCTATGTCAACATCCTTTGATGGATTTTAAGATTATTTGAAGTTGATTTATTATGATACAAAACTTCTATATTGTATTGAAGGTTTTGTGATATGTTTGACTGTGGATGTGCTATTTTTATACCATTCATAGTTTATGGTGAAAGTATTGACATTTCGTATGCTAGTTTTAATACGAATGTTTATGTTATGTTTAAACCTTTTCATATGGGAATGCATTGGACTTAATAAGTGACGGGTGGAGCCCGCTATAGCTCCTCGATGCATCGGTAGGTCTCATGAGACAAACTAGTGTCTTGGCACAAGGCCTTGACAAAATCTTATTTGTAGTCTTGGCACGAGGCCTTGGCTATGTTGTTATGATAGTCTGGCATTATGCATTCCAACATTATGAAAGTGGTTATTGATTTTTGCATGTGATTATTCATTTAGTAGAATATCCATGTGAATAAGTAAATGGCATTATTTCATTTTATTTATGCCATACCATGTTGAAAGTTCGTATTTAAAAGGCTTTTGTTTCAGTTATACATTGCCTTAAATGTTTATTCTTATTTATGAAAGTTTCCACTTTATTGTTATCCTTACTGGGCATTTGAGCTCACCCCTTTTCTATGTTTTATTTTTCCCAGGAAGTGAAGAAGTAAATTATGAATGACTTGCAGGGATTTTATGAGGGGTTAATAGTGTGGATTGTGGAAACATTATGTTGTTGTATTAGTTTTTCATTTTATGATGTAATGTAAAACTTATGAATATATCTAGTGTTTCCAAGGCTACTAAACCAATCGGTCTTTCGAGATTTGATCTTTCTTGTGATCATGCCAATGTTATGTAATTAATGCACCGACTCTGGGTAGCTGGGGTCGGGGCATTACAGTTGGTATCAGAGGAAGTTTAGTACAAACCTTGGAAGCTAGATTTAGATAAACTCTGATTAGAGCACATAGACCTAAGATGAACTTTGAGGATTAGTATAGATGAACTTCCTAGAATTTTGGTATTGTAGAGACTTTGTGAGTTTTCCGAACAATACATCCCTGTCTGGATACGAGCAGGTAGAGGCGGCTCTGGCACAGATGTACCTAGGGGTAAAACCCGAAAACACCGCTTTGAGCTAGACTCGAACGGGAACTGGTGCACAACAACGGGCCTTGCTGCATTCTTGGTTACGACACTCCCGGGGGATATGCTTAGGATAACTCTCATTTTCTTTACAAATCATTATGAAGGGTTTATGAGTATATACTTCCTCAAAGAAAACATTTTTATGATTATGGATTATATCCATAAATAGTTCAATTTATGTTAAGTGTTTTATAAGTATGGGATTATGTATTTTGATTCATAAACTGATATAGTTTATGCCATTGTTTAGAAATGGCGCCTAGTGGAAGAAATGGAAACCGTATCAATGCACGCACTCCATGTAGGGATTGCCCTCCTGCTCAAGATAATTATAGTGGGGCTGGTGATGCAACTGGTGCCGATCAGCTAATCACCATACTGGGACAACTTACTCAGGTTATGAATAATAACCTTACCCGTATGGAGCACCCTGATCCGCAGCGTGGAGGATCAATGTTAGATCGATTCATGAGGCAACAACCACCAACGTTCAATGGGAGTACAAATCCCTTAGTAGCTGAGCAATGGATATTTTCCCTAGAGAAAATATTTCAGGCTTTGGGGAGCAGTGAAAGGGAAAAAGTTATCATGGCAGTTTACCGCCTCACTGGAGATGCTGATCAATGGTGGTCATTGATTCAAAACATGAAGGAAGATGATGAAGTATCAAACATGGAATGGAGGGAGTTCAAAGATCTGTTTTTAGAAAAATACTTTGCTCGCGACCATCGAGCAGATATGGAAAGACAATTTCTGAGTCTGAGACAAAAGGAGGATGAGAATGTCACAAAGTATGAGGCTAACTTTACAAGGTTAGCGAGGTACGCTGGTGATTATATTCGCAACCCAAGAAGTAAGATTGATCGTTTCTTTGATGGGTTAAAACCATTTCTCCGTCGAGCATTAGTCTCACAATCCTTTTCATCGTACGAAGACATTGTCTCATGTGCTATCAAGACCGAAAAGGAATTCTCTAAGTCTTATGACTTTAAAGCAAAGCAAGAGAAGAAGAGACCTGCTGATCAATCTGGGAATGGAAATAAGGGGAAGAAGGGAAAGGTTGAATATCCATCTTGTGGTAAGTGCGGGAGGAAACACCCCGGTGCTTGCCTGAAGGGAATGGGAGTCTGTTACAAGTGTGGTGAAAAAGGCCACCAAGCTCATGATTGCAAGGGGAAGAAGGAAGCTACCAACGTTCAGTGCTACAATTGCAGGGAGATGGGGCATTATGCAAATGCATGTCCTAAGCGTCAGGAGAACTTACCTCAGAAAAGGCCAAGGGATCAAGGCCAGGCTTATGCTATCACTACTGCAGAGGTAGAAGCTCCAAAAGACGTGGTGGCAGGTAATTTAATGGTTTCCTCAAGTTTAGCAAATGCATTATTTGATTCTGGATCATCGCATTGTTTCATATCTTCCCAGTTTGCTAAGAAAATTAGATATTTCCAATTTGATTTAATAAGGGATTTGTCAGTTAAAACTCCTAAGGGAAGTATCGTTGCAACAAAGTTTTGTGAATCGGTCCCCATTAGAGCACATAAATTTTCTTTATCTGCTGATCTCATCGTCATACCTATGATTGAGTTTGATATAATCCTCAGTATGGACTGGCTTTCGGACTATGATGCGAAGATTTATTGTAAGAAGAAAGAGGTTACGATTCTTTATGATAATGATAAGGAGCACCTTATTTTTAGAGCAGAATCGTCACCACCTAATTCTTATTTAGATCCACCCCCAGTAGCTCAACTAAATTCAATTATTGGGGAGGAAGAGAATGAAGTAACTATCGGTGAGGAAAGGAATGTTCAAATAGAGGATGTACCTGTTGTGAAAGAATTTGTGGATGTATTTCCGGAAGATTTACCTGGACATCCTCCAGAACGAGAAGTTGAGTTTTCCATTGATTTGATTCCTGGATCAAGGCCTGTATCGAAGACCCCTTATAGAATGGACACTGTAGAGTTAGTCGAACTAAAGAAACAACTAGAGGAATTGAGTAATAAGGGATTTATTCGCCCTAGTGTTTCTCCATGGGGAGCCCCTGTTCTTTTTGTTAAAAAGAAAGATGGATCTATGAGGTTATGTATCGACTACAGGGAGATAAATGCTATAACGATAAAGAACAAGTATCCCCTACCTCGTATTGATGATTTATTTGACCAACTGCATGGAGATCAATACTTTTCAAAGATTGACCTTCGATCTGGATACCATCAGTTATGTGTGAAGAAGGAAGACATTCCGAAGACAGCATTTCGAACCAGGTACGGGCATTACGAGTTTACTGTAATGCCGTTTGGATTGACTAATGCACCCTCTGTATTCATGGATCTGATGAATAGAGTTTTCAAGGAGTATCTCGATGAATTTGTGGTGGTATTTATTGATGATATCTTGGTATACTCCAAAACCTACGAAGATCATGAAAATCACTTGCGCATTATCTTGAAGACTCTGAGGATGCATGAATTATATGGGAAGTTTAGCAAGTGTGAATTCTGGCTTCAGGAGATTTCTTTTCTTGGCCATATTGTCTCTAAATATGGAATCTCTGTTGATCCTTCTAAGACCAAAGCAATCCAAGAATGGCCAGCACCTACGAGTATAACTGAGGTACGTAGTTTTATTGGTTTGGCAGGTTATTATCGACGTTTCGTCCAGAATTTTGCCCGATTGGCTAACCCATTAACGAAGCTCACACGTAAAGGGGTTAAATTTGTTTGGACAAAAGAGTGTGAAGAATGTTTCGAAGAACTGAAGAAAAGATTAGTCAATGCTCCTATATTGACTCTACCATCGGGGAATGATGGGTTCGTTATTTATAGTGATGCATCGAAGAAAGGACTTGGTTGTGTCCTTATGCAGAATGATAGAGTTATTGCCTATGCATCACGATAGTTGAAAATTCATGAACAAAACTATCCTACTCATGATCTCTAGTTAGCAGCAGTGATCTTTGCTTTGAAGATATGGAGGCACTACCTCTATGGTGAAAAATGTGAGATTTATACTGATCACAAGAGTTTGAAGTATATTTTCTCACAAAAAGAACTCAACATGAGGCAAAGGAGATGGCTTGAATTACTCAAGGATTATGATTGTACGATACACTACCACCCAGGGAAGGCAAACAAGGTGGCAGATGCTTTGAGTAGAAAAGACCATGGAGTTTTGAACAATATGAGAATTGAAAGGGATCCAATTTTCATGGAGCTAGTGAAGATGGACATGGGAATAACCAGGGAAGGTGAAACATCAATGCTTTTTCAAATGGTTGCCAAACCATCTTTACTAGAAAGGATTAAGAGTTCTCAGACTGATGATGAAGAATTCCAAAAGAAGATTAAAGTTGTGAATGATGGGAGATTGAGAGACTTTGCGTATGAAGGTGGAATTTTGAAATTCGGGAAGAGACTTTGTGTTCCCAATATACCTGATCTAAAAAGGGAATTGCTGGATGATGCTCATAGTTCCAATTTATCTATACACCCTGGGAGCACCAAAATGTATAGAGATTTGAAGGAACATTTTTGGTGGGACAACATGAAGAGGGAGATTGCTGATTTTGTATCAAGATGTATGGTTTGTCAACATGTGAAAGCTGGAAGGCAACAGCCTGGAGGAGTCATGCAACCTCTTCCCATACCGGAGTGGAAATGGGACAATATTACAATGGACTTTGTCATGGGGCTACCAAAGACTCCTAGAAGGAACGATGCAATATGGGTTATTGTTGATCGTCTTACCAAGTCAGCACATTTTCTTGCTATAAGAGAAGATCTACCCCTGGAACGTCTAGCAAGACTATACATTAATGAAGTTGTGAGACTTCATGGAGTACCCCTATCGATTGTTTCTGATCGTGATCCCCGTTTTACTTCAAGATTTTGGAAAAGTCTTCAGAAATCCCTGGATACTGAACTTCATTTGAGCACTGCTTACCACCCTCAGACAGACGGACAATCAGAACGGACTATTCAGACCTTAGAAGACATGTTGAGATCTTGCTCACTTGATTTTCAGGGTATGTGGGATCAATATTTACCACTAGTAGAATTTTCCTATAACAATAGCTTCCATTCGAGTATTCAGATGGCACCATATGAAGCGTTATACGGAAAGAGATGTCGTACACCAACCTGTTGGGATGACGTTGGTGAAAGAAAACTTGTAGGCCTAGAACTGGTGGAGGAAACGGTGGAAAAGGTGAAGGTAATCCAAAATCACATTAAAGCAGCTCAAAGTAGGCAGAAGAGCTATGCCGATAATCGAAGGAAGGATTTGGAATTTAAAGATGGTGATCATGTTTTCCTGAAGGTATCTCCGTGGAAGGGAGTCATACGTTTTGGTAAGAAAGGTAAATTGAGTCCCAGGTACATCGGACCTTTCGAAATTCTAGAACGAATTGGGGCTGTAGCTTACCGATTGGCAATGCCGCCAAGTCTCTCCAAAGTTCACGATGTGTTCCACGTATCTCTGTTGAGGAAATACATGCCTGACCCAACGCATGTACTCACCTATGAAGATTTAGAACTGGAACCCGATCTGTCTTATTGCGAAGATCCCATCAAGATTCTTGATACGAGAGAACAAGTGCTGAGAAACCGGACGACGCGTCTGGTAAAAGTTTTGTGGAGGAATCATAAGATGGAAGAGGCAACGTGGGAACCCGAGGAACTTATGATGAAGAACCACCCGAGTCTTTTTATGCAGTAATACCCTAGAAATTGCGAGGACGCAATTATTTGAAGGAGGGGAGAATGTAACACCCCAAGCTTCTACGGTACGTTTCCCTTTGAATAATGCGATAGCGTGTGTTGTACGCAACCTCGAGTTCTAACACACACCACAACTAATTAAACTAGCCGTTGTGAATAGTAATACCTAATTTTTGAAATTATATATATTTTATATTTGAAAATGGACTTCATTTTTGGACTCGGAATATCGAATTTAGCCTAAGGTGAAATTTTGGTACTTTTCGGATAACTTTCATATTTTGATGAATAGTGAAAATTACTAAATTTTAATTAAAAACAACTTTTTTAATCAAAATAATTAATAGTGATAAATTATGAATTTTATTAGTTTTAAAGTATATTTAGAATATATTTTTACCATTTAATATAATTTTGGTCATTGGACATAATTTTACAATTAAACCGAACATAAACAAGTGCCAATCTTTTGATAGTTATTACCTCTTAAAAACACGCTTTTTGTTTTGACAGCGGGAATTAATTTTAAATTAATTTCTGCCACTTCTGTGTTTTGAATTTAGAAAAATGGATTCCATATTTGGAATCAGGATGTTCAAATTATGTAAATAGGTAACTTTTATTTTTACACATTTTGAATAATTACTGCGGTAAATATTTTATTTACCATGGTTAAAGGGTAAATCCGGTAAATAAGGGTTAAAAAATAATATTGTAATAATACGAAATTACCCTAAAACGTGTCTTAACCCTATTGGTTGATACATGGTCGACCATGGGAATCTTTGGGTCTATTTTGGGACCCCATGGATCCACTTGTAAGTGATAATGACACATTATATTAATAAAGCTTAAATAAAAATAAAAATGGCATAAGCTTACATCTTTTAGAAGAACAATTTTTACATAGGGTTATACATGTTGGATTTTCGATTATAAATATTCATTAGAAAGATAAAAAGATTTCTTACATAATTATATTTTATTTATAATTTTTAGACATTAAATAAGTTATTTTATTTATGACACAATGATGATGCAGTAATTACTATAATAGTGAAAAATTAAAATAATTGATATTATAAATACCCAAATAAATATAATATGAAACTTTTAATGAATTAAACTAATTTTCTATGATAATAGGATATATTATGATTGATTTAATTGACTTTGTTCGAAGTAATCAATCTGTTATGAGTTTCACAAAAATCAACTATTGAATAGTGTCAAAATTGACATAAAAGAGTTCTTAAAAAAAATATTATATTATTAATTGATATTAAATTCCTAAAAATCTAAGGTTCGGCCAAGAGACTTATATTATGATAGGTTAATCATTAATGGACCACTTGGGGGTCGCTTGGATGTATATAGTAAGTTTATTAACCATATTATATAAAAATACAAAGAGACATTGTAAAAGTGAAACTAATTAACTTAGAGTTAATACTTAAAGATAAGGTTAATATAAGTACCCAAACCTGTCTAAATTCTATTGGATGAGTTGTTTTCGACCTATCCCTACCTCATACTTTGAATAGTCAACTTTGGAGCCTTTGGAAACCGAATATGAATTTATTATAAATTAATATTTCTAGCTTTTCCAAAGGTGCCCCTCACCCCTCTTATAAAAGGGCACTCCTCCTTCTCATTTCTTCACACCTTCAAAGCCTTTTGGTTCGGCCAAACTCTGCCCAAATAATCTCCCAACATCCCTCACTACAACTTAGAGGCCTTAGTTTGATCAGAAAGCCAACCTAAGGAGCCCTTTTGATCAAATCAAAAGGAAGAACCCGAAGAAGAGGTAATGATTTCACCACCCTTTTCTAAGTTCATTTCTTCTTCCACTTCTTCTTCCTTTGTTCTTACCATTCTAAAATAATAACTCCAGTATCTCACATATAATGTGATGTTATTATAAGTATGGTACAACCATATTCAGTATTCTATCCACCCTTTGAATAACATGTCACCATACGTGCGTACGTACGGCTTACCGTCTCCACGTCGTGGTGTAATTGTTATTCAATATAATATTATTTGGATGGGTATAATAATGATGTGTAACTCATGTAAATAATAAATATAACATGTTAATGATTCTGTATATATGATATACCATTCATTTATATATTATTTTAATATCAAAAGAATGATATTGTCGCTCGTGCGTACGTACGGACTACCGTCTCCACGAACGCGATAAGATTCATTCTCCATCGTAACCATTCAAGTATAATTATCATTTGATGATTTAAAAATGATGTTTAAGGACTAGATATCATTATGGATATGAATAATATACAACAACCATGGCTTATGTAACAAAACATATAAAGAAAATGAGTAAGTTAACACCCGAAACGACGATAATTCTAAGATATTATTAACAAATCAATATTAAAAGATCATATATGATATCATATTAATGTATATGATTCTTGTATAATTTAATAACAATTATTTCACCATTATACAGGAGGTTAACCTACCCCAACCAAGGAAAAGTACAAGGTAAGGGTTATTTCACAATCTCTTCATTATCCGAGGTTGATTATATGTAATAATCTACTGGGATCTCTTTATCATCCACTTCCATGTTTCTTAAAAATGTATTTCAAAACATTTTTACTATTTACAAGAATATGGGTTAAAGTCATTTATACCCTTTTTGACTTTTTATAAGAGGTTTATAAAGGAATCTTTCCGTCGTTTTCAAAACAAGGTCCTTTTTAACCTTTTCGACAGAATTGAGGTAAGAATGTTTTTTTAACTTATACGGCGGGTGCGGTTATTTTACGCCGTTATAAAATCTTCAAAGCTTTACTTACAAGCTTATAAGAATATTTTCAAATAAAATGTTTTATTTTATATGGATCTTAAATGATTTCAAAATAAAAGGAGATATTTCGTTAAAAAGAATTTTGATTTCATCTATGTCAACATCCTTTGATGGATTTTAAGATTATTTGAAGTTGATTTATTATGATACAAAACTTCTATATTGTATTGAAGGTTTTGTGATATGTTTGACTGTGGATGTGCTATTTTTATACCATTCATAGTTTATGGTGAAAGTATTGACATTTCGTATGCTAGTTTTAATACGAATGTTTATGTTATGTTTAAACCTTTTCATATGGGAATGCATTGGACTTAATAAGTGATGGGTGGAGCCCGCTATAGCTCCTCGGTGCATCGGTAGGTATCATGAGACAAACTAGTGTCTTGGCACAAGGCCTTGACAAAATCTTATTTGTAGTCTTGGCACGAGGCCTTGGCTATGTGGTTATGATAGTCTGGCATTATGCATTCCAATATTATGAAAGTGGTTATTGATTTTTGCATGTGATTATTCATTTAGTAGAATATCCATGTGAATAAGTAAATGGCATTATTTCATTTTATTTATGCCATACCATGTTGAAAGTTCGTATTTAAAAGGCTTTTGTTTTAGTTATACATTGCCTTAAATGTTTATTCTTATTTATGAAAGTTTCCACTTTATTGTTATCCTTACTGGGCATTTGAGCTCACCCCTTTTCTATGTTTTATTTTTCCCAGGAAGTGAAGAAGTAAATTATGAATGACTTGCAGGGATTTTATGAGGGGTTAATAGTGTGGATTGTGGAAACATTATGTTGTTGTATTAGTTTTTCATTTTATGATGTAATGTAAAACTTATGAATATATCTAGTGTTTCCAAGGCTACTAAACCAATCGGTCTTTCGAGATTTGATCTTTCTTGTGATCATGCCAATGTTATGTAATTAATGCACCGACTCTGGGTAGCTGGGGTCGGGGCGTTACAATCCATCTTATTAGTGATAATATGACCATAATAAATGTATTGGTATTTTTCCAAGTCATAAATAATTAATTACAATTAATTAACTAATTTAAAATAAAATTTATTTTCCTAAATGGCATCCTTAAATTATTGCATCTATGTCTTTTGGTTTTCTGATAACTCTATAAGACCTTATTTAATTTTTGAAAGCATTATCAAAGATGTTAATTTTTTAAAATCTATATTTTTCACGTAAATTATGATTTTAATTAACAATTAAATAAATCAAATTTTGAATTTTTTAGTAAAATGGATTTCATTTTTGGATTCTAAACATTGAAAAATTGTTTGGGTTAATTTTTCATATTTTTCTAAAATACATGATTTTCTCATGAATAGTAAAATACCATAATTCCTGATAAATGGTTAAACCGGTATATCTGCATTGTGCATGGGTAATGGATGACGTAAATGTCCATTGGTTCAAACTCACATTATCATATTACTGTTTTTGTTCAATAGAAGAATTACTATTGCTTGTTTTATGGAAAAATAATAATCTAATTATTAAAATTTTAATAAAACCCTCCTCCCCTCCACTAAAAAAGCCACCCACACTCCCCTATCCTCTTGACTCCTCTCAAGCCACTTCCCTAAATTCAGCCAAAATCCCTCCCTCAATTCGTCCCCCACATCCATAAGCCTCTTCTATTCTCAAATGACAAGATCCTCTCCCCTTAAGAGGCTCTCAAGGAAGATTAAATCAAGAGGTAAATTCCACTTTTTTTTCGTTTACTTTCTTTTCAAGTTCATTTGTTTTCATTTCTATACTTACCTATACTCATCCAGAAGTTATGAATATTTGATTACCTTACATTCAATGTAATATTTTTATGATAATGGAATAATTTATTATCATATACCCTTTCTTGTTCATTAATACGAATGAAACTAAAACACTGCCCGAGATGTGTTAATTTATCATATTCAAGGAGGATGGGTTATAAGTTTCTATTACCATATTCAATTCAGGTCATGAAACCATTTTTATGGTTCCATAAGACTATTAAAGAAGTATTTTATCTTATTTTATGTTATGAAATAGATTTTCACACATTATATAAAATTATAATACCAATCAAGCTAACTATGTGAAAAATTTCCATGTTAATCCAAGCGTTTATCATTACTATTTTATATAACGATTCACCTTCACTCTAAATATCCAAATGGATTTTATAACCATGTAATATTATGTATGTTCACTAATTTCATATAATGTCAATTCTGTACAACCAAACTCATCATAAATGTGTATCTAAACATGAATATAAGTGAACCACTCTTTAAAACCAAGGAATCAAACAGACCCGAACAATGAAATTGAACCACTTTACCCATAAAAATGGCCATTAATGATTTAAAAATGATACAAAATATATTTAACATATATTAAAGGTTTTTAATTAGTAATTAATTAATCTAATTTTATTATTCATGTCATTAATATCAAGTGGTGAATGCCATCAGACTTATGGTACGAGATCCTCTCTATTTAGCCTTTATTCAAGAATGTCCTCTATGTTATTACCTTTTATGTGTAATCCATAAGTATGGGGTATGATTTCACAACAGCCCCACACATCCATAATAATGTATATGTGATCAGAAATCCCTTTCTCTTTAATTAAACCCTTTTAAGTATACTCGAAACCATGCCGATAATCTGTAAGGGATTCTACCATAGCCTCCTTTATTCGTTCGAGTTTCCTTATCTTCCTTTTACCAAAATGAAGTTATCGTATAGTTTTATGTGAATCATAAAAATTATTTTTAAATTTACATAATTCATTTACCCAGACCCTCTTTTCATTCTCTTTATGGGATATACATGTTTTTATGTGATTCACTCTTCAATACTTCCTGATAAGTAAACCTGTTTTGGGGGAACTTCCCAAATTCAAACCCAATTTCAAGTGCACTCTATCCTCTATTTTAAGCCACCATTGTTTTTAAAAAATAAGTATATTTGTTATGAATACCATATTGGTTCACATTTTTTTATACAATAGGTTGTTCCCTTTTCTCTTTTAAAGGCTCTATAGTATTTTCCTTAAAACCGCACAAAAATATTTTAATTCTAAAATTTCTTAAATACTTTTCTTACATTTTGTGACTTATACATTACAGCACATACCATGATACATGCCTATGTTACCTTATAAATGTCCATGCATATTTTAGATCCTTTCTTTTCATGTACACTATTATGATATGACCATTTGTTATGCTTTATGAAATAATTGTGGTACCCAATTCAATCCGTGGGTAAAATTATATTTTTGTATGATTGATTATTTATGATTAATAATATGTAAAACATATTCCTGAAATGTTAAAATGGGTGCACCTAGATATTTCTCCAATTTATTGGGTAACTTTGAGTCTCATGAGACATTATGTGTGATAGTCTTGGCGGTTAGCCTTGGCTTGTGCTACCATGTGCGATGTTCTTGGCAGTTATCCTTGGCTTGTGATGCCATTTGAAATGGTTATTTCAGTTAGTCTTGACTTAGGATAAATAATTATTATATTTTTCTACATTATTATGACTCCATGTTTATATTAGTCAACATATATATGTTATGATTCTATATATTTCATGCCTTTTTTCATAATTTCATGCATTATATCACACGTGATAATGTATGTTTCTTATAGTTATTCCCTTTCTAGGCTATTTAGCTCATCCCATTGATCATGTGTTCCCTAGGGTACCCTATGTAGATGTTTGAGTAGAATGGAATTTTGGATCTCAAATTTAATATTAAATAATGCATTTTTTTATTTAGTTCCAGGTTTTGATTTTTATGTGTAAAGACCCGTAAAATTCAAGGGAAATTTTTTCTAAATTTTCTTTGGAATTTTACAAGAGCGCGGTTTCTGACGGCACCTGATTCCGAGGCCCGGAGTGCCCGGAATCAATTTCCGAAGTTTGGCTCAGGTACATTCAGTGAACGAATGAGCGAGAATTTCTAACTTTTGAACCGGTGCCCGGAATAAAATTCCGAGGGCACCGATGAACTCGCAGCGCCAATATTCGCTTTAGGGGACTTTTTCCGAGGTTGCGTTTTATGCGAGACGAAAGTTAGTTTTGGGAGAAATTATAAGAAGTTAAATAAAAAAAATGTGGAAACACTTTTTTTTTATTTTTTTGGTTAACATCTCTCAAAGGAAGTTAGGGGTGGGACCCACACCCACTTAACGTCCCCTGAGAGGATTAAGTGTGGTGGGGCCCACAAGAACCCTAACTTTTTATTTTCTCTCAAAACTCCCTTTAACCCCTCTTTAAATGACATGACAACTTGTTAATTAATTTGGAGTTATTTTATTTGAATTTCAAACCTTTGAAATTCAATTTGTTAAGTGTGTAAATAAAATAAGCCCTTAGCTTATTTTATTTGGTTAGAATTCTCTAGCCTCTTGAGAGGATTTAGGAGCTCCTTATTCTTCTTCAAGCTTTGACGAAGAACGCGAAGAACCTTCAAGCTCCAACGAAGAACGCCACTCCTCTCTTCTTCGTAGCCGGTTGTTTCCGAAGATCGACAACGCCTTCCATGTCAACGAAAGGGAACGCCGCTTCCTCCTCGGACTTCCTTCGTCGGCTTACGAAGATTCGCCAACGACGTACCTCTTCGGACGTACCTCTTCATCAACGGATTTGACGAACGATTACCGCGACGCCCGACCTCCGCGACGTTGTCTTCCGCGGGTCGTTGACGATCATCGATCTTGAAACCAAGGTAGGGGTTTGTTGTTGCTTTATTTATTTATTCTCGTTCTTGGTTCTCTCTTGACAATTTGAGGTTTATTGTTAAGTGTTATCGACTAACGAGAGGGGGGCCAGACCACACAAACACGGCCGAATTCCCCCTCCTCTATTCTTGAATATTATTTCCTTGCGAATGTACGAGATGGCGTGGTGCCTTCGCACCACGCGGGAATCGCAAGGCCATAATCGCGCGGCGCCGTCGCGCCGCGCCACGGGAAGTTTATCATGAACGCGACGCCGTCGCGCCGCGTCGAAGGGAATCGAAGGTGCCGCGGCCGGAGCAGGGCCGCAGCGGAGGGGCGCGGTGCCGTCGTACCGCGCCGGACGATGAACACCGCGGCCGGTTCCGGGCCGCGGTGAGACGGGAAGACCGGCGGCTCACCGGGCCGCCGGTGTCGGAAGCCGGAAGGGGACCGGCTTTTCCGGTCCGTTGAAGAAGAACCGGCCGGCTAGGTGGGCCGGCCAGAAGGGAAAAACCGGGGGAATTTAATTCCCCCGGTCAACTCAAATGCCCCCCATTTATGAGGGGGGGGGGGGTTTCTTTAAGGGGGGCAAGCGGCCCCCATGAGGGGGGGCCGGTTCTCCAAAGGCGCTGCTAAAAGCCGCGTAGCCAACATGAAGAAGTGGGGGGCTTGCCCCCCGCACGTGGCACCAAGCGGCGCCAGGCCGTGCCGCCGCCGGCCGTGCCGCGCCGCCGCGCCGGGCCGGGTCGGACCCGGGCCGGGTCAGACCCGGGTCGGGTCGGACCCGGGTCGGGTCGACCCGGTTCGGGCCGTCCCAGGGGGGGTCGGGCCGGGCCGCCCCGGGCCCGGACCCCCCGTTTTCGAATCATTTTCGGTATTTTGGCCATAACTTGAGCCACGGACCTCTGATCGACGAAACGTCAGCGGAAATGAGATCCTTGGATCGAGACGGTCGTTTCGGTATATCGCACTCAATGTTTCGGAATACTTTGAGTTCGGCCGGGTTGGTTCGTACACGAAACTAACCGGGCCCTCGGAGCGGAAACGCTCATATCTTGAGCTACGAACATCCGATTGACGTGCCGTCAGCTTTGTTGTGTTCCTCTTAGTGAGACGGATCTTTTGGAAAACTCTACCCGAGGTTTGGACGCAGGTGGAGTACGGTCGGTTTGGTTTTTCCTTAAAAACCAACCGGGCCCCTGGGACGAAAAAGCCAATAACTCTCAGACCGGGCGTCCGATCGACGCGCCGTCTGTTGCGTTGAGACCCCTATGATTAGACGGTCCTTTGAGATTCTTCTTCGTGGGACTTTGAGATACTTGGATTATCGACCAGTAGCTCGTGGAGCGGACCCTCCCGGAGACGAGCGTGCGGAGTACGGAGACCGGGTAGCTGACTGAGACCCGACGACTGCTGATCGGACGACCCGGTGTATTACAGAGGTGCGCTTGGTTGTAGCGGCACATGGGAGCACTTGGTTGTAGCGGCAGACCCACGACAGAGGTGCGCTTGGTTGTAGCGGCACATGGGAGCGCTTGGTTGTAGCGGCAGACCCACGACAGAGGTGCGCTTGGTTGTAACGGCACATGGGAGCGCTTGGTTGTAGCGGCAGACCCACGACAGAGGTGCGTTTGGTAGTAGTGGCACATGGGAGCGCTTGGTTGTAGCGGCAGACCCACGAAAGAGGTGCGCTTGGTTGTAGCGGCACATGAGAGCGCTTGGTTGTAGCGGAAGACCCACGACAGAGGTGCGCTTGGTTGTAGCGGCACATGGGAGCGCTTGGTTGTAGCGGCAGACCCACGACAAAGGTGCGCTTGGTTGTAGTGGTACATGGGAGCGCTTGCTTGTAGGAGCTGGCCCGCGGTACTCGTCAGGAGGAGAACCTCAACAGTCTTAGGTTAGTGAGCAGTACCTCGGAGTTGTGACAGGACCACTATACACTCCAGAGACGGAGCTCTTCAACAGTTACGGTTTCGATAATGAAAATTCTGGTTTGAGCTGAGACTTTTCAGGACTTTGTGTTTACCTCATGATTGAGATGGGTCATTTGATAACTTAGGTATATGTATGGGCATGTTCCTAAGTAGAGGTTATCTGTTGAGATCTTCTTTGTGGTTATCCTTGTTGGTTTAGTGAGACCTTGAGGGTCTCGGGATCCCTACTGAGTATCGTTATACTCACCCCTGCACGGGGTATTCCCGCACCTCATTGTGTTGGTTGCAGACGACGGGCAATGCTGACAGAGGCCGAGTGCTCGAGGACTGGACCGTACCCAGAGGTGGACATGACGACGAGGTGGTACCCGGAGGTGGACCACTGGGCGGGACATACTCGAAGCGAACGGCGGGACCCGAGGAGCAGAGGAGCTATCTGTACCCACCCTTCAGGTGGGATTTCCAGTGGACAGCTCGGCGTACCAGCTTTACTTTTCAGTTGTTGTTTTCCCTTTTGAGTTGTACTTTACAGTTGGGCTTGTATTTCCGGCCCCTTTTTACATTCCGCACTTACTGTTGTTTTCAGTGTTTACTTC
Organism: Viscum album; assembly: GCA_963277665.1. Lineage (NCBI taxonomy): Eukaryota > Viridiplantae > Streptophyta > Magnoliopsida > Santalales > Viscaceae > Viscum > Viscum album. The sequence goes on from OY728151.1 coordinate 1,525,175,483, forward strand.
TTCCGCTTGTACTCTGTGTGATTGTTTACTTTACAAAGGCAATGCCTTCCCTTTTACCGGGATTTACGCCTTGGTGCTAGTCGCCAGCCCCTGGCCTATGGAAGGCGGGCTTGGGGTAGTCATGGCACGGACCCCGAGGGCGGGTCGTGACAATTGGTATCAGAGGAGTTCGGTTCTACCGCAAACTCTGATATTTTATATGTGAAGCAATAATGTTTAGCGTATTGAGTGTGGTTATCAGTCCAGGGAGTCCAGTGTTGGTGCGGCGGCCGACGTATCCGTACACCAGGACCCTGACTTCTGATTTTCGACTTAATGCACGAAAACATTGATTGCATGTGTGTGTCAAAGTTTTCTTTGTGATTACATTGTATCAGCTCACCAGGTATACTGTTCTGACCGTGGTGCACCTGATTCCTTTTCAGGATGGCCCCACGATGGCAGCCAGCTAGGGTTTCGAGAGTCGAGTGTGACGACAGCCCACCGAGCAACGAGGCCTCGGTGCAGGACCCTTTGTCAACAGTGGCACCGACGGTAGTTTTATCCGTCGAGCCCCCGATACTTCCAGCACCAGCTGCTGACGATGCACGTCGCCTCAGCGCACTGCATGAGTTTCAGCGCCAGCGACCGCCCAGGTTCCATGGGGATACGGACCCTCAGGCAGCCGAGGACTGGATGGAGGCAGTCGTGCGAGTTTTCAGGCTAGTGAGGACACCAGCAGACCTCATGGTGATCCTCGCTGCGAGCCTACTGCACGCAGCAGCGGGACGATGGTGGAGCTTGATGCTCTAGGTGCATGACGAGACATCTCTTCTCTAGGCGGACTTGAGGGCATCTTCCGCTCGGAGTTCGTCCCAGCCACCCTCCAAGCGGTGCGCATTCAGGAGCTACTACAGCTGCGGCAGGGCAGCATGACAGTAGCCCAGTACTCGGCGAGATTTACTGATCTTTCACGCTACTCGACCGACATGGTACGAGACCCATTCTTCCGGGCCCGGACCTTCGAGCAGGGACTGAGTCATGAGATCAGGGCTTTGATGATCTCCCTCAACATTCTGACTCAGGCAGGGGTGTTGGAGCGAGCCCTCTTAGTGGAGAGTTTCCTTGGTGAACAGTCTCCAGCAGCAGGACCCACCACTTACCGGCATGCGGTAGAGTCTTCTGCAGCGGGAAGTAGATGGATGACGCAGGGGTCCAAGAGGACTGAACCTACAGGTGGTCGACAGCATGACTTTGGATCGTTTGCGCGAGGCACTCGGGGTGGGCAATGACTTGCCATGAGAGGGCAGTGTTACTCCTGCGGCGGGGTTGGTCACATGGCTCGTGACTGTCCGACCCTCCATACGGAACACCAGCAGACGAACGAAGGACCCCCCAGGCAGAGGCAGAGGTTCGATCAGGGCGGGCCGCAAGGAGCAGGCGGCCATGACAGGGGAGCTGGCCGTGCAGCTAGAGGTGGACGACGCTTCGGGGTGTTGCCACCACCACCACCAGGAGGTCCACCCCGACCGTAGGGGGCAGGAGGACATGGGAGAGCTCAGCTTCAGGCAGTTGAGGCCTACGATCATGGGGCTCCGGGAGCAGATGGACAGGAGCGGGACTAGCTCCAGACCTGGAGACTTTTGTTCATGTTGCTTCTTGTTTTGTTGATGTATATTTGTAGATGCTTTGTGTCTTTGTGCTTGAGATGCAGTAATAAAAGACATCTTTTCTTGTGGCATTTACTTCCCTGTCCTCTCTTGTGTTGTTTCAAAGAGGTTCTGGATTATACCGTTGACTTGACCCTCACTTGAGAAGTACCTACTGGAGGAGACCCAGTTACCACACACTGATGCCGACAGTGTGACTCAACCCTTGGAGGTGAGAGTAATGGTTGGATCTCTTTGTAGTAGCGTCGAGGCCTTACGACGTCATCCTTGGTATGTGTTAGTATCATCCATGTCGGTATTGACAGTATTAGGCGAAGAACGTGGTTCATCTAGGGAATGGGACCAGATTTCTCTTATCCGCAAAGAAGAAATCATAGCAGCTCTTGTGGGACCAGAGGTGGTCTAGGCCACGACAGAGAAGGTCCAGGTCATCCAGGAGCGGATGAGGACAGCTCAGAGCCAGCAAAAGTCATACGCTGACAGGAGGCGGAGGCCACTTGAGTTCGAGGATGGCGACCACGTCTTCTTGCCGGTCTCACCTCGACGTGGTATACGGAGATTTGGCCATGGCGGCAAGTTATCTCCACGCTTCATCGGACCCTTCCAGGTCCTCAGCAGGATTGGCGAAGTGTCTTATCGCCTGGATCTACCACCTCAGTTGCACCGGGTGCACGACGTCTTCCACGTGTCTCAGTTGAGGAGATACGTGCACGGCCCGACACACATCATTGACCATGGGGAGCTTGACGTTGACGATGCGACGACTTTTACGGAGGTCCCGGTGGAGATAGAGGATCGACAGGAGCGGGTCCTACGAGGGCGATCGATTCCTCTTGTGCGCATCAGATGGCAGCACGGGAACCTCCAGGAGAGCACATGGGAGTGGGAGGCTCAGATGCGTGCTCAGTACCCTCATTTATTTCCCTAGTTTTTGATGTATCATTATAGGGACGTAAAGCCCTGAGGTGGGAGTAATGTAAAGACCCCTAAAATTCAAGGGAAATTTTTTCTTAATTTTCTTTGGAATTGTACAAGAGCGCGGTTTCTGACGGCACCTGATTCCAAGGCCCGGAGTGCCCGGAATCAATTTCCGAAGTTTGGCTCGGGTACGTTCAGTGAACGAACGAGCGGGAATTTCTAACTTTTGAACCGGTGCCCGGAAACAAATTCTGAGGGAACCGATGAACTCGCAGCGCCAATATTTGCTTAAGGGGACTTTTTCCGAGGTTGCGTTTTATGCGAGACGAAAGTTAGTTTTGGGAGAAATTATAAGAAGTTAAATAAAAAAAATGTGGAAACACTTTTTTTTTATTTTGTTGGTTAACATCACTCAAAGGAAGTTAGGGGTGGGACCCACACCCACTTAACCTCCCCTGAGAGGATTAAGTGTGGTGGGGCCCACACGAACCCTAACTTTTCATCTTCTCTCAAAACTCCCTTTAACCCCTCTTTAAATGACATGACAACTTGTTAATTAATTTGGAGTTATTTTATTTGAATTTCAAACCTTTGAAATTCAATTTGTTAAGTGTGTAAATAAAATAAGCCCTTAGCTTATTTTATTTGGTTAGAATTCTCTAGCCTCTTGAGAGGATTTTGGAGCTCCTTCTTCTTCTTCAAGCTTTGACGAAGAACGCGAAGAACCTTCAAGCTCCAACGAAGAACGCCGCTCCTCTCTTCTTCGTAGCCGGTTGTTTCCGAAGATCAACAACGCCTTCCATGTCAACGAAAGGGAATGCCGATTCCTCCTCGGACTTCCTTCGTTGGCTTACGAAGATTCGACAACGACGTACCTCTTCGGACGTACCTCTTCGTCAACGGATTTGACGAACGATTACCGCGACGCCCGACCTCTGCGACGTTGTCTTCCGCGGGTCGTTGACGATCATCGATCTTGAAACCAAGGTAGGGGTTTGTTGTTGATTTATTTATTTATTCTCGTTCTTGGTTCTATCTTGACAATTTGAGGTTTATTGTTAGGTGTTATCGACTAACGAGAGGGGGGCCAGACCACACAAACACGGCCGAATTCCCCCTCCTCTGTTCTTGAATATTATTTCCTTGCGATTGTACGAGATGGCGTGGTGCCGTCGCACCATGCGGGAATCTCAAGGCCATAATCGCGCGGCGCCGTCGCGCCGCGCCACGGGAAGTTTATCATGAACGCGACGCCGTCGCGCCGCGTCGAAGGGAATCGAAGGCGCCGCGGCTGGAGCAGGGCCGCAGCGGAGGGGCGCGGTGCCGTCACACCGCGCTGGACGACGAACACCGCGGCCGGTTTCGGGCCGCGACGAGACGGGAAGACCGGCGGCTCGCCGGGCCGCCGGTGTCGGAAGCCGGAAGGGGACCGACTTTGCCGGTCCGTTGAAGAAGAACCGGCCGGCCAGGTGGGCCGGCCGGAAGGGAAAAACCGGGGGAATTTAATTCCCCCAATCAACTCAAATGCCCCCCATTTATGAGGGGGGTTTCTTTAAGGGGGGCAGGCGGCCCCCACGAGGGGGGGTCAGTTCTCCAAAGGCGCAGCTAAAAGCCGCGCAACCAACATGAAGAAGCGGGGGCCTTGCCCCCCGCGCGTGGCACCAAGCGGCGCCAGGCCGCGCCGCGCCGCCGCGCCGGACCGCGCCGCCGCGCCGGGCCGGGTCGGCCCTGGGTCGGGTCGACCCGGTTCGGGCCATCCCAGGGGGGGTCAGGCCGGGTCGCCCCGGGCCCGGACCCCCCGTTTTCGAATCGTTTTCGGTATTTTGGCCATAACTTGAGCCACAGACCTCCTATCGACGAAACGTCAGCGGAAATGCGATCCTTGGATCGAGACGGTCGTTTCGGTATATCGCACTCAATGTTTCGGAATACTTTGAGTTCGGCCGGGTTGGTTCGTACACGAAACTAACCGGGCCCTCGGAGCGGAAACGCTCATATCTTGAGCTACGAACATCCGATTGACGTGCCGTCAGCTTTGTTGTGTTCCTCTTAGTGAGACGGATCTTTTGGAAAACTCCACCCGAGGTTTGGACATAGTTGGAGTACGGTCGGGTTGGTTTTTCCTTAAAAACCAATCGGGCCCCTGGGACGAAAAAGCCAATAACTCTCAGACCGGGCGTCCGATCGACGCGTCGTCTGTTGCGTTGAGACCCCTATGATTAGACGGTCCTTTGAGATTCTTCTTCGTGGGACTTTGAGATATTTGGATTATCGACCAGTAGCTCGTGGAGCGGACCCTCCCGGAGACGAGCGTGCGGAGTACGGAGACCGGGTAGCTGACTGAGACCCGACGACTTCTGATCGGACGACCCGCTGTATTACAGAGGTGTGCTTGGTTGTAGCGGCACATGAGAGCACTTGGTTGTAGCGGCAGTCCCACGACAGAGGTGCGCTTGGTTGTAGCGGCACATGGGAGCGCTTGGTTGTAGGGGCAGACCCACGACAGAGGTGCGCTTGGTTGTAGCGGCACATGGGAGCGCTTGGTTGTAGCGACAGACCCACGACAGAGGTGCGCTTGGTTGTAGCGGCACATGGGAGCGCTTGGTTGTAGCGGCAGACCCACGACAGAGGTGCGCTTGGTTGTAGCGGCACATGGGAGCGCTTGGTTGTAGCGGCAGACCCACGAAAGAGGTGCGCTTGGTTGTAGCGGCACATGGGAGCGCTTGGTTGTAGCGGAAGACCCACGACAGAGGTGCGCTTGGTTGTAGTGGTACATGGGAGCGCTTGCTTGTAGCAGCTGGCCCGCGGTACTCGTCAGGAGGAGAACCTCAGCAGTCTTAGGTTAGTGAGCAGTACCTCGGAGTTGTGACAGGACCACTGTACACTCCAGAGACGGAGCTCTTCAACAGTTACGGTTTCGATAATGAAAATTCTGGTTTGAGCTGAGACTTTTCAGGACCTTTGTGTTTACCTCAGGATTGAGATGGGTCACTTGATAACTTAGGTATATGTATGGGCATATTCCTAAGTAGAGGTTATCTGTTGAGATCTTCTTTGTGGTTATCCTTGTTGGTTTAGTGAGACCTTGAGGGTCTCGGGATCCCTACTGAGTATCGTTATACTCACCCCTGCACGGGCTATTCCCGCACCTCATTGTGTTGGTTGCAGACGATGGGCAATGCTGACAGAGGCCGAGTGCTCAAGGACTGGACAGTACCCAGAGGTGGACATGACGACGAGGCGGTACCCGGAGGTGGACCACTGGGCGGGACATACTCGGAGCGGACGGCGGGACCCGAGGAGCAGAGGAGCTATCTGTACCCACCCTTCAGGTGGGATTTCCAGTGGACAGCTCGGCGTACCAGCTTTACTTTTCAGTTGTTGTTTTCCCTTTCGAGTTGTACTTTACAGTTGGGCTTGTATTTCCGGCCCCTTTTTACATTCCGAACTTACTGTTGTATTCAGTGTTTACTTCTTCCGCTTGTACTCTGTGTGATTGTTTAATTTACAAAGGCAATGCCTTCCCTTTTACCGGGATTTACGCCTTGGTGCTAGTCACCAGCCCCTGGCCTATGGAAGGCGGTCTTGGGGTAGTCATGGCACGGACCCCGAGGGCGGGTCGTGAAATTATGTACCTAGTCATCCAAGACACTAGGATTTACGATCCTTAGATTGTACTCTGATGTATAATTATACATAAAGTCTTGTAATGTTATATGTAAAAGGGTATGGTTTCTATATTTGGTATCAGAGGATGGTCTAGTTTTTTTGGAGATTAGGAATAGAGAACTTTAGTATGAACCTTAATGATGAGACTAAGTACAAGAAAACAACAATAATTTTTGGTAAGTATAGAGTAAGCAGTTTATCAAGAAAATACATCCATGTATGGATACAAATAAATAGAGGAGGATCTGGAATAGATGTATCCAAGTGTAAAACCTAAAAAAACTGCTTTGAGAATGACTCAAATGGGAACTGTTGCACGATAATGGGCCTTTCATTACACTTGATTTGAAATTCCTAGGGATATTCTTTATTAAATTTGTGATCTTGTTACAAAAAAATTATATAGGGATTGAAAAAATCCCATAAGAATTTATGTTAAGAAATAGATCAAGGATAACATATAATGAAACATTGAGAATCATAAGTTAGGATATACTTCTCCATTATATTTTAATCCTCTTATTTCAATTTTTCCTTTTTTATGCTCTATAGGTATGTATTAAAGTCCTCTAATTGTTCTTCATTTTTCATATTTAATGTAGGGAAATAGATAAATACATGAAAACAATCACTGTGATAGGGAATATGATGGTTTCCCTAATGATATTCCTAATATGCAGGGATCCAGTGCTCAAAAATTCATTACAGTACTTTCTCATCTAGCTCAAGTTATGATTAATAACGTGAATCGTGTAGAACAACCTCCTCCTCCAAGGAAAGAGCATGTTTCTGTTAAAACCTTCATGAAGAAAATCATCCCATGTTTAGTGGATCTTATGATCCCATGCTCACAAGAACATTGTATTTACTCCACTGATGATATCTTCTCTTTCCTCTAGTGATCAGAGGACGATAAATTTGTGTTAGTGGTCTATCATTTTGATGGGGAAACTGACCAGTGGTGGACACTAATCAAGAATATGAAGTCCCAAGAGGAAATAGATTCGATGGATTCAGATGAATTCAAATGAATGTTCTTTAATAAATATTTTACTGAACCCTCTTTATCAAAATGGAAAGAGAGTTCCTAGAACTCAAGAATAAGGAAGATGATTTAATCAAGTCATTCAAAGCAAACATTACAAGGCATGCAAGGTTTGCCTCTAGCATTGTCCTGGACACCAAAAGCAAGGTAGATCGCCTCTTTAGCTGACTGAAGTCGAGTCTATGAAAAGTGTTGGTGATTCGAGACTTCAATAACTCTAAATAGATTGTATTTTGTGCCCTCTATGTTGAAATGGAGATCAGATAATCTCAGTGGTATCATGGGATGGGTGAAAAAGCAATGAAAATGGAATCTAATGTGGGTGGTTCCACAAATAAATTCCATGATGGAATGAAGATCGATCATCCCACCTGTAAAAATTGTTGGATGAAACATACTAGGAACTATCTAAAGGGAACCATCAATTTCATCAAATGTGGAAAGGCGGGACATCTATCTAAAAACTACCATCGGGATATGAAAAAACTCGCTAATGTGGAAGAAGAAAGGAAGGTTTGGATCAACACTCATCCTATAGTGCAGTGTTTAAACTGCAAAGAGCATGTTCATTATTAGAACAATTGCACTAAACCATGGGTTTTCATAGGCAATCAGCAACAACCTCCAAGACAACAAGTAAGGGAATTTTCTATCACTTATTCTTAGGTGGAGAAGGAGAATGATGTGGTGACTAGTATTCTATTTATTCATTCAATAATAGAGAATATACTAATTGATTCTTGTTCTACGCATTATTTAATATCTTTCATGTTTAGTGTAAATATTCAAACACCACCTCTAAATTAGGAGGATGAGTTATCTATGGGAATAGTGAATGGGGAAATTATTGTGTCCATGGATTATAACTCCTTGTCGATTAACTTTTTTCAACTAAACCACAAAAAAATTTCATAATTCTTTCTTTAGTGGAGTTAGATGGTTTCTTGGGCATGGATTTAATATCTTTATAAAAATCCAACATCAAATATTGGGAAAGGTTGATCACTGTTCAAATCATGAAGAATCCTCCAATTCCGTAAAAGTATAAGGAGGAATATGGAGTATCAAGTGTGGATATTTATTCTTTTTGGGAAAGCATGTCTAGATAAAATTATTGAGACAAAGGAGAGAATCAGGCATGAATATATTCCCATCATGAGGGATTACACTCATTTATTTCCTGAAGTGTTGCCTGGTCTTCCTCTAGATCGAGAGGTTGAGTTTCCAATTGAACAAATTCCTATATCTCTTACTCTATCCAAGACAGCTTATAGTAAGGCCATCATAGAGTTAGAAGACATTAAGAAGCAGTTACAGGAGAATCTGGAGAACGGTTTTATATGCCCCAATGCTTCACTATGGGGGTGCATGAGTCCTCTGCATTGATTATCGTCTGTTAAATAAAATCATGACAAGGAATACTTGTCCAATTACACAGATATTTTACTTGTTTGATCCACTTCATGGGACTAGTTAATTCTCTAAGTTGGACCATTCAGTCAGGATATAACCATTTAAAGGAGAGGAAGAAAGATATTACAACAACTGCATTTCAAATGATTAATGGGCACTATGAGTTCATAATGATGCCTTTCAGACTCACTAATGGTCCAAATATTTTCATGGATTTAATGAATATAGTATATCGAGATAACTTCGAGAAATTTGTGCCAGTATATATTGATGATATTCTGATATACTCCAAGAGAAAGGAGGAACACGAGGAGCATTTGAATACTATGTTAAAGACTTTGAGAATAGATAATTTGTATGGAAAGTATAGTAAGTGTGAGTTCTGTATTGGGGAAGTTTCATTCTTGTGGAATGATATCACCAGCAAAGGGATATCTGTGGACCCTTCCAAGACAATGGTGATTGAAGAGTGGCCCAGGCCAACAACTGTAATGGAGATCTGCAGATTTTTGGGTCTACCCACCTATTATCGATGATTTGTGATGAACATTCCATGATTTTCAAACCCAATGACCAAGTTGACAGAGAATGGGGTAATGTTTTTCTGGACATAGGAATGTGAAGACATCTTTAAGGATTTGAAAAAGTGGCTAATCAATACGCCAATAATCACACTCCCTAAAAGTGGAGAACTCATTGTGGTGCACAATTATGTTTCAAATAATGGAATAGTTTATGTGATTATGTAAAATGATAACATGATATCCTACCCCTCAAATAAGAAGAAAATCCATGAGGAAAACTATCCTACGCATAATCTGGAGTTGACAGCTATGATATTTGTGTTAAAAATCTAGTGACATTATCTCTATTGGGTAAAGTGTGAGATATATACTAAATCAAAGTGTTTCAAATATATATTCTCACAAAAATATCGTAATATATTCCATATAAGATGGATAGATCTCATCATGAATTCTGACTGCTCAATCCAGTATCATCCTGGTAAGGAAAACTAGGTGGCTACTGCTCAAAATAGAAAGGATTTCTTATCTCAATCAATGATGAGAATTGAAAATAATCCAATATTAATAGATTTTTAGATGATGTACATAGAAATAATTAATGTAGGAACATAAATAATCCTTTCTAAAATTATTGATCAACCATCCCTCATGGAGAAAATAAAGGATGCTCAAAGAAAATATTTAGAAATTTAGAAAAGGGTGGAAGTCATTAAAAATGGAAAATCCAGAGTTCAAGATTCATGAGGAAGGAGTTGTAATATTTGGGTCACAATTATGAGTACCATCTGATCCAGAGATAAAGAAAGATCTTTTTAATGATTCACATAGCTCAACCATCTCTATTCAACCATTAAGAAAAAAAGATGCATCGAGATATCTAGGAGAACATTTGGTGGGACAATATAAAGATGGAGATTGCTGAGTATACATCAATGTGCATAGTATGTCAACAAGTAAAGGATGATAGATATAAGTCTATTGGGATAATTCAACCACTACCCATACCAACAGGTATGTGGGAGAAAATCACCACGGAATTTATCACATGACTTCCATGGACATCTAGAGGAAACAATGCTATAAGGGTCATTGTCGATCGTCTTACAAAGACAACTCATTTTATGGTGATTCAAGAATACTTATCATTAGATCAACTTGTATTGATATATATGAAATAAGTGGTAAGGCTACATGGAGTACCACTATCTACTCTATCTGATTGAGATATAAGATTCACCTCTATGTTTTAGAAATGGCCTCCAACATGCTCTAAGCACTGAAATGAGATTCAGTAAGGTCTATCATCCAAAAACTGATGGAAAATCTGAAAGAACTTTTCATTCATAGGAAGATATGTTGAGATCATGTTTTATATAATTCAAAGGAGCATGGGACTGACATCTTCCACTAGTTGAATTCTTTTACAACAACAGTTTCCACTCAAGGATCTGAATGGCAACATATGAATCCATTTATGGGAAAAGGTGTAGAACACTGGTGTGTTGGAATGAAGTCGGTGAGCGTAAGATGGTATGACCTTAAATGGTCAATGAAAAGGTGGAGAAGGTGGAAACTATTCAGCAACACATCAAGGTTGCCTAATGTTGATAGAAGAGTTATGCAGACAATTGTCGACGAGACCTTGAGTTCAATGTTGTAGACATTGAATTTATATGGATATCTCCATCGATGAAGGCTATGAGTTTTAGGAATAAAGGAAAGCTAAGTCCCATGTACATCGTTCCCATTGAGTTTCTTGATCGTATCGGGGTTGTGGCCTATCGACTGGAACTTCCACCTACCATGTCTATAACACATGATGTCTTTCATGTATTTCTCTTAAGGAAGTACATACCCGACCATTAACATGTACTCTATTCTAGATGTGGTATAGTTGGAGAATGATTATTCTTACGAGGAGCATCCAGTGAATATCATGGATCGTAGAGATAATGTTCTACACAACAAGACTACTCACATGGTCAAATTACTGTGGTGGAACCATACATATAAAGAGGTAACATGTGAACTAAAGGAGGCAATGGCTGAAAAGTACCCACACCTGTTTATGGCTTGGAATGTAAAAAGAAATTTTGAGAGAAAATTTTCATATGAAGGGAATAATGTAATGACCCAATGTTTTATCAATGGAAATTATATTCTTATAATTTTGTCATATAATCACATGAAATTTGAACACAAAGAACTAATAAGTACTATGTGACCTTTAAACATAATATTGTCACATCTGTCATTTGAATTTTTAAAATCTAACATACACAGTTGCGATCAGTAAGATGTTTGAATTCCTATAGAACAAACATAATTTTTGGTGAATAGTAACCTACCCTTATAAATAGTAATATGACCCTTATGAATAGTAAATCATCCAAAATAATAGTAATATCACCCATGAATGTATATAGAATATTTAGGCATATTATAAGTGAAAATATGACCATAGTAAAAGTATTGGTATTGTTTTGTATGTAAAAAACAATTAGTTGTAGTTAATTGATTGATTTAAAAGAAATTGTATTTTCCTAGGTTTTATTAAATTATTGTTTTTTTTCCTTCTCATTTTAGGATAATTTTATAAGACATTCTAAATTTTTTGGAAGAATTATAAATTCAGTTATAGTTTTAAAATCTTTATTTTTCATGTAAATTATGATTTTAATTAAAAATTAAATTAATCATATATAGATTTTTTTTTTCTAAATATGGATTTCTTTTTTGGATTCTAGAAATTGAAAAATGGTAGGGTTGATTTTTTTGGATTTTTCTTAATTACATGAATTTTTGTTGAATTGTAAAAGACGATATTTCATGAGAAATGCTAAAAACTAAATTTCTGCATCATGCTTGAGTAATGGATAATGTAAATGGCCATTGGTTTGAAATTACATGAACATACTACTATTATTGGTAAGAATAATCATCATTATTTCTTGTCTTATGGAAAAATAATAAACTAATGATTAAAATATTATGAAAACCCTCCTCATCCACTATAAAAACCACCCACACTCCCCTCTCCCCATCACTCCTCTAAAGCTTTGTGTCTTCCATAAGTTCTTCCAAAATAACTCCCCAAGATCCTCCCTTTATATACATAACTCTTCTCATACAATTGTTATGAAAACTAAAGTACATTACATATAATGGAATATTTTTATAATAATTTAATAAGTTATTATCATCTCTCCTTTCCAATTCATTTATACGAATGAAACAAAAACACCATTCAAGATGTGTTAATTTATCACATTCAAGGAAGACGGGTTGTCAATTTATATTACCATATTCAATTCCAATCATGAAACAATTTTTATGGATGAAATAGAGTATTAAATATGTATTTTATCTTATGATCTATGCTAGAATCGAATTTCATAGATGATATAAAATAATAATACAAAACAAGTTAATTATGAGAAAAATTGCCAATTAATCCAAGCATTTATGAATAATGTTTTAAGCAATTACTCACCATCACTCAAAACTCCCAAATGAATTTTATACCCATTTAATCTTATGGATGTTCACTTATTTCATATAACATAAATTCCTTACAACAACTCTCATCATACATGTGTATCCGAATACCAATATAAGTGAACTGATCATTAAAACCAAGGACACAAATAGACCCGAACAATGAATGTGAACCACTAAACCCATCAAAAAGTTCATGAATAAACATAAAACGATTATACTAAATATTTTAAATATAGAATATGTTATGGAATTTTTAATTTATGAACCTAATTTTATTATTTAGGTCATTAATATCATGTGGAGAACACCATCAGACATAAGGTATGGTATCCTCTCTATTTCACTTTTATTCAAGAATGTCATCTATGTTATTCCATTCTATGTGTAATACCTAATGATGGGGTATGATTAAAAACCTCCCCCACACTTCCATAATATTTAATAAGTTATGAAAAATCCCTTTCTCTCTCAGTAATCCTTCTTAAGTACACTTGATACCGTGCTGATAATCTGTAAGGGATTCAACCCGAGCCTCCAATGTTCCTTCAGGTTGTCGTAGAATCCTTTAACCCGAATGAATATATCGTATCTTTTTATTCTCATCTATTAAATTATATTTACGTGCTCAAAATTTATTTATCATGTTTATTTAATCATTATCTTATGGGGATATACATATTTTTAAGTGATTCCCTCCTCAATACTTCTTGATAAGCAAAACTATTTTGAGAGATCTTATTGAATTCTTGCCTAATTTCATGTGAACTATATACTATATTTTAAGACAAATTTTACCTTAAGAAATAAGTATTTTTATTATTAAAACCTTCTTGGTTCAATTCTGGTATAATAAATATTATTTTCCCCTTTTTTACTTTAATGTGTCTATAGTTTTTTCCATAATACTGAACAAAAATGTTTTAATGATAAAATTTCATATATAATTTTCTTACATGTTGTCACTTCTATATTTAATCATATACATTGATAAATGACTATTTTACCTTATGAATTTCCATGTATATTTTAGTTCCTTTATTTTATGCGCACTTTTTTGAAACAACCATTTGTTATACTTTAAGACATGATTTTTGTGACCAATTAATTCCATGGGTAACCCTTAAATTTATTTAAGATTGATTATTTATGATTATTTATATGGAAATAATATTCATGATATGTTATGATTGTAATTCCCTAACCCCAGATGTTCGGAGCCATTACATTATTTTAAAACATTGGAATGATTACAATGAATCCTGTCCCGAAGGACCGATCAATTTAGTAGTCTTGGAAAATAGATTACATACATGAAAATTACATTACACATTCAAACATAAAACAAAAAATAAATAATCCATTGGGAACTCCATTATTCCCCAAGATTAACCCTACATATCAAACATAATACACTTCTTGGAATCCTGGGAAAACAAAACATAAGGAAGGGGTGATTTGTGATTCTCACTAAGGGTAAATAATTTAGCGGAAACTATAAACATTTAAGGAAATTTGGGTAATAAAGAAAATAGCATTTTAAACATAAAATTGAAAATAATATGTAGAATATAAATCAAAAATTACCATATAAACCTGAAAATGGATATTCTACTTGTCGAATAATCACATGTAATAATTAATTTCATAATGAGGGAATGCCTAACTCTAGACAATATTACCACATAGTCAAGGCATCGTGCCAAGACTAAAAATAAATTTTTTGTCAAGGAATTATGCCAAGACACTATGTTTTCTCATGATACCTATCGATGCATCGAGGGGATATAGTGGTCCCCACCCATCACATACTATGTCGACTGCATTCCTCATATGAAAATGTTTAAACATAACATAAACATTCATATTAAAACTAGCATACCAAATGCCAATAATTCAACCATAAACCATGAAGGGTATAAAAATAGCACACCAACAGTCAAACCTATCATAACTCATTAAATACAATATTGAATATTTTATTATAATAAATCAACCTTAAATAAGAATAATATACAGTAAAGGATGATGATATAGTTGAAAATGATCAGTAAAACTCTTTTAGTGAAATACCATTTTTTCATGAAATCATTTAAAAGTCAGACAATTTATAAAGGAATAAATTTAAAATATATTTTTAATAAAAGTTTCTCATACCATTCTGAAACTATTTAAATGAATTAACATCTTAAAACATTAATTTCTATATAAATAAATCCATAAAACCATTTGGAAAACATGGACATTAATGAGAATGATTTAGAAGAATAAATATCTAAAACATTCAAAATGATGTTTTTAAATAAATATTACCCTAAAAAGAATCATTTTTTAAAATATTTTATGAAACATGGACATGGATATTAAATATGTCCCAGTAAAAACATACACATAAATATCTCAGATAATTACGAGATTGAGGAATTAACCCTTACCTTGCACTTTCCTTTGGTTGAGGGTACATTTAACCTCCTATATAATGACTATAGTATGTTAATAAATTATAAGATAACCATTTTAATATTTATTATATCATAAATAATTCATTTATTACTTTCTAATACTCATTTAATAATGATTTCCATGTTTAATTAACATTTCCAGTAATAATTGCTTTTTTTGTCGTACCTGTTTTAACTTGTTATTCATGATCATATCATTTAGATCATGATTTAAATACATCCAGAATATAAAACAAGGTTTATATATAATATAAATTTATATTATAAATATTCATAATAGATTTATATAAGAAATGGAAAACATCAGTTATGGAGATGGTAGGCCGTACGTACGCATAAACACTATTTCCATTTTCATGTCGTATTGAACGGAAGTAAGTGAATAAGATATATGTAAGTACATGCATAAATATATATATCACTCCAGTAGAATTATTATTTCATATATTATATACATATTCATAATATATATTTTTATAATCATCATTGAATGGTGGACCTAGTAATGAATCTCATCGCGTTGTGGAGACGGTAAGCCATACGTACACATGAGCGATGATATCATTTTCTAAATGATTAAAAGGTGTGTAATTGGACAATATGTTAATTGTAAAGATAAATTATCATTTTATTTTCATTATTTATATACATATTACTCATCATTATATCCATCCAAACAACATAGTGTTGAAAAAAAAATTACACCACGGTATGGAGACGGTAAGTCATATGTATGAACACATGATAACATTATCATTCATAGGATGGATTTAATAATGAGTATGGTTGTACCATATTTTCAATAACATAAAATTATTTATAAGGTACTGGATTTATTATTTTTTTATGGAAATAACAATGAAAGAGAAAGTGGAAGAAGAATTGAACTTTGAAAGTGGTGATAAAATAATTATCTCTTCTTTGGGTGTTTCCTTTTGATTTGAATAAAAGGGCTCCTTAGGATGGATTTATGCTGTATGGAAGGCCTCTAGTTTGAATTTAGAGAAGTTGGTAGGAGATTTGGGCCGGGTTTGGACGAGCCAAATGGCATTGTAGGTGTGATTTTGAGTGAAGGGGTAATACCCTATTATAGGAGAGGTGAGGGTCACTTTAGGAAAAATTTAAAATAAGATTTTATTATAAAATAATTTTCAGTTTATAATGGGTCTAAATTGATTTATTTTAAATATAAGGTTGTTATGGGTCACAATAATCTCAATAAATAGGTTTTAGAAAAGTCTAGGTCACCATATTAACCATATATGTTAGATTTAACTCTTAGTCAAATAGTTTATCTTTTACCATTTCCTCTTGTATTATTATAATAAATGGTTAATAAACATAGTATAAAAATAAAAGTGAACCCCAAGTGGTTAATTATTGATATATATAACACTATATATATACTTTGGAATAATAGTATATTTTTAGAAATATTATATCAATTCAAAATATATTATTTGTTTTAAAAACTCATTTATTTCAATTTTGACACTATTGGTTATTTTGTTTTTTTAAAGTCATAACAACATTTTCACTTTAAAAAAATTTATTTAATCAACAAAAACATGTCAAATTAACCTTTAAAATTAGTGTATGGAATAAAAATCCTCAATTTACATTTATTTTTATATTTATAATATCAATTATTTTAATCATTCATTTATAATGTAATTACTTCATCATCATTGTATGATAAATAAATTTAGTTATTTAATATCTAAAAATTATAAATAAAAAACAATTATTTAGAAAATATTTTTAGCTTTATAATGAATTTTTATAGTTAAATATATCATATGTATAACCCTATATTAAAAATAGTTTACTTATTAAACATTGAATTTGATACTTTCGACTCTTTTTTAAATAAAATAATATTAAGTGTTCTAATCATATCTAGGTGGACCAAAAGGATCAAATTTTATTCATAAGGTTTGTTTTGGTCTCAATACACTTATACAATAAAATTAGGACATGTGTTAGGGTATTTATAATTTCATTTTTACTTTTAATTACACTATTTACTTTAAACCGTGGAAAATAAAAGTCAAAAGATACTATGCACAAAATATTATTTTCATCTTATTAAAGAAAATTTTACTTAATTATGTCAACCATGTTTCTCGGATTTTTTAAATTCAATTTATAGACGTTGTAAAATTATGTTTTATGAAAATTTAGAAATGTGCCTAGATTGTGGGTAAAGACGTTAAAATGTTCAATACAATATTATACATATATTTTTATTATAAAATGAATCCAATGAATTAAATTGATTTTATATAGGTATTATATATCTATTTTGACTTAAAATAAATTTAAATAAAATAGATATTTATTTAAATAAAATGTCAGTTTTAAACAATAACGTAATGTTTTTCACTATTAATCAAAAATTGAATGTTTTCAAAAAAATACCACATATTCACCCTAAGATAATTTTGATATTCCATATTAAAAAATGAATTATATTTTACCAAATTAAAAACATAGAAGTTGCATTAATTAATTGAAAATTAATTCCAGTTTTCAAAAACAAAGAGCGGGTTTTTGAAAAGTAAAAACTATCAAAAGATTGACATGTGTTTATGTCAAATTTAAATGTGAAAATACATATAATGACTAAAATTTTATTAAATGAAAAAAATATAATCTAATTATAATTAAAAACCATTAAAATTCATAATTTTTCATTATAAATAATTTCTATTTAAAAAGTTGTATTCAATTAAAATTTAGTATTTTACACATTCATCAAAATATGAAAGTTATCGGAAATGTACCAAAAATTTATCCAAACAAAATTTTTATGTCCCTATTCTAAATAATAATTAAATTTCATTAAATTGTATATATAATAGTTTCACATAATGGTTTTAAAAAGGGGTTTCCATTAAAAGGTGGTAAAATTGCATTTTTTGAAAAATAATTCTTTTATCTAAAAAAAGAATTTCTTCTTATATTATTTCTAAGAAACACATAATATGGATTTTAAAATTTTATAGAGTATATAAAATTAAAAATTCATTTAATACTATTCATCACCATTTTTTGAACTGCTAGTTTGGTAAGTCGTGGTGCACTCAAACTCAGTGTTGCACATAGAGAAAGTTATTGAATTACATTGAAGAGATTACGTACTATGAAATTTTGGGGTGCTACATTCTCCCATCCTTCAATAAATTTCATTCTCACAATTTGAAATTGTTCTTAAAAATAAAGGGTTAAAATAGAAAAATACCTTTGTGGGAAACCCACATCGGAAATTGTGTTAATAAAATTTAGTCTTAATAAGAGTGAAATGGAAGTGAAAAAGTCACCACCAAATTATGATCTCGATTAAGAGAACATTAGTGGAAATTAGAGACACATAATTAGAGGGAAAACGTAAATATTTAAATGGAGTGATTGAGTTCATCAGTCACAAACAAGTGTAAAAGTTAGGGACTCAAAGACATCAATAATTGATGATTTAAAATATTCTCAGTTAAACAAAACATAAGGTATTAGGATAAAAAAATTTTGGTTTTATGATACATTCCATAAAGTATAAAAATTAAATTATTCATAAAATGAGAGGGAAAAAATTATACATGAAAATTAGAGTTTCATCCTTCAACTAATTCCTACCACAAACTCATCTTTCACTCTAAAAGAGAATAGAATTCAAAAAAATTATATTTATTCTAATCATATAGGGTTCCAAAAATAATTAATTTATACTTCATTTGATAGACTATTTAAAAAAACTACATTATACAAACCAGGAAATCATCTAGGATAGTAATAGGTGATGCACACTTATCGCCCTTTGGTTGCAGGTTCAGGTCTCGCGGCCATGCCGAACATGACCAATTGTCTCCCAACCTCCGGGTTTTACCTTTTATAACAATCCAAAAATAATTTTAAGAAAATATTTAACCTTAAAAATAGTATCCAATGTCATACTTAATTTATTCCAACCTTTAGACTTATCCAAAACACTTTTGTCCAAACTCGTAGCCCAAATTTTATAATGTAAACCCAATAAAGATCATTGTTTCCACATAATAACATGTTAATACATTCATTATGTATTCTTTTAAAACAAGGTAACACCCTAAATTAGAATAAAACCTTATTTATTACATTAATACTCCATTATTCCTTATAGAATACTGGATATACTCCTTATATCCAGAAATGTAGTAAACTCAAACAATAATGGAATAAACAAACAATTAATTATTTTCAATGTAGTCAAAAATATCAAATATAATTTATCCAAATCAATCACATATTATTCCAAACTCACTACCTATATATCATAACCATAATAAGGTTTATATTTCCCTCAACCATGTATTTTACAAAAAAAATTAGCTTTCTATTCAGTCAACATTTCTTAGAACCATATAATCTCAAATCCTTAATGAAATAGTACCACAATAAAATCTGTATTTATTTACATAGTTTATATTACCAGTACATCATTGATACAACACTAGAAAAAAATAATTCACTAATAACAATATAAGAACCCTTGTCATTCCTCTTCATCTAAGGTAGTATCACAACCTGATTATTATCCAATAGCTTCATTTGAGGTATACTTTTATGATTTAGACATTGATTCGTGTAGTGTCCCAACTCCTTCCAGATGAAACATTGTACATTAGAAACCTTTTTATTACCCTTGAAATCACGTACTTGGTGTCCTTTTTCTCCACACATATAACAAACTACCATTACCTTCAAGAATTTCCCAAGGTGATTCTTTCCACATCTATCACATATGGGAAAATCCACCTTTCCCATCTTCCCACGATCCATCATTATCTCTACCATCATTTTCTTCTCTTTCATCCTTTTAAAGCCATTGGACTTAGAGAATTCTTTACTTATATTATTAACACATGATATTATTACATCATATGATGAGAATACGTGGGAGACTATTTACCTTCTAAATGTTTTCTTAATACCATGAAATATATTATCCTTTTTATTCTTTGGTTCATGCATATTTCTGGAGTTCTCATTCCTTCTACTGGGCACCATTTCTAAACAATGGCATACAATAGGTTAGTTTATGAATTGAAATGCATAATTCAAAACATTTCAAATAGCTATCTTAAGTTGAAATGATTATGCATATAATCAATAATCATAAAAAATGTTTTCTTTGAGGAAGTATTTACACCTAAATCCTTCATTATGGCTTGTAAGAAAAATTTGAATTATCCAAAGCATATCCCCCAGGAGTGTCATAACCAATAGTGTTGCAAGGCCCATTTTTGTGTACCAGGATACCCTGGGTCAAGCCCGAAAATCCTTGTCAGAGTTTTCACTCCTATTTACATCTGTTCTAGATTTGCCTCTACCTACTCGTATCCAGAAAGGGATGTATTTCTTGGAAAATATAAAAATCTATTCACTACCAAAATTCTAGGAAGTTATTCTATACTAAACGTCAAAGTCTATCTTAGGGTATTGTTATCTAATCAAAGTTTTTCTAAATCTAGTTTCCATGGTTTGTACTAAACATCCTCTAATACCAACTGTAACTCCCGACCCTAAAAGCATGGATCCAGTGCATTATTTTAATACATTTTCATGATTACAAGGAAGCATGTCCCGAAGGACTGATCAGTTTAGTAGTCTTCGAAAATAGATTACATACATGAATGTTATATTACACATTCAATCATAAAACACCACATAAATAATCTGTTGATAACTCCATTATTCCCTTAGATTAACCCTGCATATCAAACATACTACACTTCTTGGAATCCTGGGAAAACAAAACATAAGGAAGTGGCGATCTCAGATGCTCAGGAAGGGTAAATAATTTATCCAAATCTACAAACTTTTAAGGAAAGATGTGTAATAAAAACAACAGCCTTTTAAACATAATCTTGAACATAATATGGAGAAAGTGAATCAAGAATTACCATAAAAACATTCAAATGGATATTCTTCTAGTTTAATAATCACATATAATAATTAATTACATAATGAGGTAATTCCTAATGCCGGACATCATTAACACATATTCAAGGCCTTGTGCCAAGACTGAAAATAAAAAGTTTTCTCAAGGCCTTGTTCCAAGATATTATTTTGACTCATGATACCTACCGATGCATCGAAGGGCTATAGCGGGCCCCACCCGTCACTTACTAAGTCCCCTACATTCCTCATATGAAAATGTTGAAACATAACGTAAACATTTTTATTAAAACTAGCATATAAAATTTCAATACTTCAACTATAAACCACAAAATGTATAAAAATAGCACACCCACAGTCTAACATATCATAACTCATTCAACATAATATGGATTATTTTATTATAAAAAATCAACCTTAATTAACAATAATATCCAATAAATGATAAAGATATAGTTGAAAATGATCAGTAAATCTCTTTGAGTGAAATACCCCTTTTCATTAAATCATTTAAAAGTCACAATATTTATAAAAGAAGAAATTTAAAAGATGTTTTTTAATAAAAGTTTCCCATACCACCTTGAATATTTTTAAATTAATTAACATTTTAAAACATTCATGTCCACAAAAATAAACCCTTAAAACCATTTTGAAAACATGGAAATTAATGAGAAAGATTCAGAAGAATAAACATTTTAAACATTTAAAATGATGTTTTAGTTAAATAATACCTTAAAAATAATCCTTTTGAAAACTATTTTATTAATCATGGACATGTATAATAAATATTTCCCTGTAAAAACATACACATAAACAATCTCAGATAATAACGAGATTGTGGAATTAAACCTTACCTTGCACTTTCCTTTGGTCAAGGGTACGTTTAACCGCTTGTATAATGACAATTGTATGTTATTAAATTATACTAGAACAATATTAATATTTATTATATCATACATTATTCATTTATCATTTTATACTACCCATTTAATAATGATTTATAGGTCAACTTAACATTTTGGGTAATAATTTCTTTCTTTATCATACTTGTTTTAACTTGTTATTCTTGGTTGTATCATTTAGATCATGATTTAAATAACTCCAAAATATAAAAAATTATTTATATATAATAAATATTTATAATATAAACATGTATAATAGATATATATATGAAATGGAATACACTGTTTAAGGAGATGGTAGTCCGTATGTATGCATAAATATTGTTTCTATTTTAATATTGTATTGAATGGATGTAAGTGAATAAAATATATCTAAGTACACACACACACACATATATATCCAGTAGAATTATTATTTAATATATTAAATACCTATTAATATTATATATTTCTATAATCATCGTTGAATGGTGAACTTGGAAATGAATCTCACCGCGTCGTGGAGACAGTAAGCCATACATACACACGAGCAATGATATCATTTACTTAATGATTAAATAGTATGGAATTGGATGGTATATTAACTTTATAGATAAATTATCATGTTATATTTATTATTTTTATACATAATACTTATCATTATATACATCCAAATAACATAGTGTTGAATAACAAATTACACTACGGCGTGGAGATGGTAATCCTTACCTATGTATGCATGGTGACATTATAATTCATAGGATGGATAGAATAATGAATATTGTTCTACCATATTTATAATTACATCACAGTTTTTAGAAGTTACTGGAGTTATTATTTTGGTAATGAAATAACAAAGAAAGGGAAAGTGGAAGAAGAAAAGAACTTTGAAAGAGGTGATTAAATAAAGACCTCTTCTTTGGGTGTTTCCTTTTTTAATTGAACAAAAGGGCCCCTTAGGATGGATTTCTGCTCAAGGGAAGGCCTATAGTTTTATGTCAGGGATTTTTTAAGGAGATTTGGGTAGGTTTTGGCTGATCCAAATGGATTTTGAAGTGTGATTTTGAGAGAAGGGGGAGTACCCTATTATACGAGAGGTGAGAGTCACATTAGGAAAAGTTTGAAATATTATTTTATAATAAAATAATGTTCTGCTTATAATGGCTCCAAATTGATTTATTTAGAAGATAAGGTAGGGATGGGTCAATATAATCTCATCCAATATGTTTTAGAAAAGTTTAGGTCACCATATTATCGCTATCATTTAGACTTAACTCTTAGTTATGCAGTTTATCTTTTACCATGTCCTCTTCTATTATTATAATAAATGGTTAATAAACATACAATAAAATGCCAATAGAACCAGAAGTGGTTAATTATTGATATATATAACCATATATAAGTCTTTTGGCCTATCCTTAGATTTTTAGAAATATTATATCAATTAATAATATAGTATTTCTTTTAAAAACTAATTTATGTCAATTTTGACACTATTTGGTATTTTGTTTTTGTCAAAGTCAAAACAACTTCATCACTTAAAAAAAAAATTATTCAACCCTAACATGTCTTATTGACCTTTAAAATTAGTATATGGTATACAAATCATCAATTTACGTTTATTTTTATATTTATAATATCAATTATTTTAATCTTTCATTGATAATGTAATTACTGCATTATCATTGTATCATAAATAAATTTCATTATTTAATCTCTAAAATTTATAAATAAAATTCCATTATGTAGTAAATCTCTTTATGTTTCTAATTAATATTTATAGTCTAATTTATCTTAAGTATAACCCTATATTAAAAATGGTTTAGTTATTAAACATTTAATTTACAACTTTTAACTCTTCTTTAAATAAAATAATAATAAATTCCCTAATCTAATACAAGTGGACCAAAATAATCATAATTTATTTCTAAAGTTGGTTTTGGTCCAAATAAAATTGTACAATAGAATTAGGACATGTGTTAGTGTAATTATAATATCATTTTAACCTGTAATTACACTATTTACTTTTAACCATGGTACATTAAAGTCAAATGTTACTATTCACAAAATATTTATTTCATCTTATTGAATTTTTTTTTACTTACTGGTGTCAATTTGTTTTCTCTCAATTTTTAAATTCAATTCATATAAACTTTAAATTTACGTTTTATGAAAATTTGCAAATGTTCCTAGAAGGTGGGTAAAAGACGTTAAAAAGTTAAATAAAATTTTATAAATCTAATTTTATTTTAAAATAACTCCAATTAATTAAATTGAAATTATATAGGTATTATTTATCTATTTTGACTTAAAATAAATTTAAATAAAATTACTAATTATTTAAATAAAAAGTTTGTTTTAAACAATAACACAATGTTTTTAACTATTCATCAAAAATTGAATGTTTTTAGAAAAATACAATAAATTCACACTAATATAGTTTTGATATTCTGAATTCAAAAATTAATTCTATTTTACTAAATTCAAAACATATAAGTTTAACTAATTAATTTAAAATTAATTCCCATTGTCAAAACCAAAAAATGGGGTTTTAAAAAGTAAAAACTATTAAAATATTTACATGTGTTTATGTGAAATTAAAATGTGAAATTATTTATAATGGCCTACATTGTATTAAAGGAAAAAAATATAATCTAATTATACCTAAAGAACAATCAAATTCATAATTTAACACTATAAATTAATTTTATTAAAAATGTTGTTTTCAATTGAAATTTAGTATTTATCACTATTAATCAGAAAATGAAATTTATCAAAAAAGAACCAAAAATTTATCCAAACAAAAATTTTATGTCCTTATTATAAATTAGAATTTAATATCATAAAATTTAATATATGAAAGTGTCAAATAATGGTTTTAAAAATGGGTCACCATTAAAAGGCGGTAGAATTGCATTTTTTGAAAAATACTTCTTTTATCTGAAAAACACGAATTTGTTCTTATATACTATCTAAGTTACACATAATATGTATTATAAAATTTTATGGAGTATAAAAAATGAAAAATTATATTAATACTATTCATAACCACCTTTTGAACTTCTAGTTTGGGAAGTCGTGGGGCGCTCCAACTCAGTGTTGCATGTAGCACAAGTTATTGAATTACATTGTAGAGATAACATACTATGAAATATTGGGGTGTTAAAATGATGGGTGAATGTGAATATAATTCCAATTCATTGGGTAATTTTGAGTATCATGTGACATTATGTACAGTGGTCTTGGAGGTAAGCCTTGGCTTGTGCTACATTGTGCGACGGTCTTGGCGATTAGCCATGGCCTGTGATACCATCTGAAACGGTCTTGGGAGTTATCCTTGAATTATGATAAATTCATGTTTTATGTTGCATACAAATTATTATGACTCTATGTTTATATGATTCCATGTTTATATGTTATGATTCCATATGTTATATATCTTTTTTCGTCATATCATGCCTTGTATCCCATGTAAAAATGCTTTGTTCATATGGTTATTCCCTTAAAAGGCTATTCAGATCATCCCATTGTTCATGTGTTCCCCAGGGTACCTTATGTAAATGTTTGAGCACAATTGATGTTAGGAGCTCAGTTTTAAGATTAAATAATTAAATGATATATTTAGTTGAATTTTTTATATTTTATGTACCTAGTTGTCCAAGACACTAGACTTTAGGATACTAGGCTTGTACTCTAATGTATAATTATGCTTAAAATATTGTAATGTTATATGTAAATGGATGGGGTTACTTTAAATTCTACTAAATATTACATTTTTTGAATGGACATTATATTTATCATAATAATTAATTCATACCACATTAATGTGTAACACTTTACACAACCAAAAAGTTTTTGTTAATCACCCAAAAATGGAAGTCAAGAATATTCCAACATATCTAATTGAATCTCATGTATAAGGTAAATTAACTATTCATGTATAGGCATAATGTTATATGAGATTCAGAATCTACACAAGGTTATTCCTAGAGTGACAGATATTCAACCTATATCCTTTCTTGAATAAGGAATTAGCCTCTAGGTTTGTGGGTAGTCTAAACCTAAGTACCTATCCCTGTGGAGAATTTACTCATGATATAATCTGATTAATTATATATCTAATCCCTAAAATGCACAAAGTACATTAAATAATGATTTTCACCCCATAACTCTAAAATAATTGAGGTCAGGGTAGATGAAAATTAAAACATATAGAGTCTCGCGTAGTATGTAATTCATTGATCTAGTTCATAGATGAATTTTATAAAATATATAGAAGCATAATTTTATTAAAATATATAAAAAAATTATTAACATGAATAATATAATGGAATATACAATTAAATAATCTTTTTTTAACATAATATACAAAGAATAAGTTTTTATATTTATATTAGGCGTGCGAAAATATATTTTATTACTCCTATTAGTTTTAATTTATAATTGTTTTAAAATATTATTATTTTTTGGAATAAATAATAATAATTTTTTTAATTTTTAAAAATATGTTCAACCCTTAAATGTCCAAATGAGAAACACTCCATAAGAAGAGGTAACATACATGCTCAATGTAATATAGGACAATAGTTGTAGTGGAGCTGCGAGGATGGTTTAGTAAAACCATGAAGAATATGGGGCATCTCTAGGAAAAATCCATGGTGTAGGGTAGAACCATATATCTTTATATTGGGGTAGTACCAATGTTTTCCAGTGGTCACCAACAGTGCATCTAGGATAAAGAATAAAAACTCACCCAAAGTGAAGTCTGATTTAGGATGTGTTGGGTAGGGAATTATTCATCACTGAGTGCACTACGTTCTACACTTGTCCTCTATATATTGGGAATCCTATTCCCACACTATATTTACATTCAATAATTGATGTTTTTAGTTCTCACAAAATGATCTTAATCCCATCATAACATTAACATAACCCCATGCAATGAAAAATAAGACTATTTTTTCTTGGTTTGTAATGAAATAAGAATTATGAAAAAATGATTGATGTTATTCACTCTCATGATCATGTTAAAAACTTATCATAACACCCATTATGGAGTGGGATAATTTATCCTTGAATTATAACATAACATGAAGCTAACTCGATAAAAATTCTTTTAAGGTGTTCTTCATTTAACAGTGAATGAATCAAATTGATACATCAAAGATGTTGTCTCTGATACAAGTAATTGTATTTAGGGGATCATATTATGATTCTAGGAAGTGTAATAAAACCAAATATATTCGAATATACCATAGAAAAAAAATCAAAATATTCTAGAATGAAAGGTAATCTGAAAATACAGCACACCTAAAAAAATTGGGCAGTAAAATTCATATTCATCATTGATGGATTATGGTATGATAATGATCATAATATTAGAACGGTAGATCATTGTGAATATATATGTAATCCACCATCCATTAGATCCTGGTTCATAACCATAGGATCCATGTATTCATAAATGGGTGTTAGCATCTTTTCTATGAAGCTATGAAAATAGTATAAAAGAAAAAAAGAGAGATTCTATATGCTCTACAAGAAATAGATGAACAGTCATACCATAAACCACAAGTATGATCTCTACCATAACAACTAGACAACACCATATATATAATAAATTCTCAATTGAATTCAATGAATGAGGAGATTTGAGAGTGAAATCATATATTACCTATCATTGGAATGTTCTTAATTGAACACCTAAATGAATATGTACAAGCAATAGCTAACCCATATCATAGATTACTAACTAATGGAAACTACTGACAGGTTGTGTGAATGTTCCAATAGAAAGAGATCATGTAGCCATGTTGTATCCAATAAAACCATGTTACTCTATAATCTTTATAATATTAGGATATCTATTAATGGTACAATGTTTTCAATGTATCCTTAAGAAATAGGTGTCAAATGCATATAGTTTTAGTAAAATTAAAACATGCATTAAAGCTTTATCTAAGGAAAATATCTTATGATGTGACTGGAGTTCTCATTTCATGAGAACTGCATCTCCCCATTCTAGTGAAACTTGTAAATATCATGGAATAAAAATTTTGACATGATCTAACTCATTTTGATTTGAACCATAGTATTTTGGTATAAGTCCTCTTGTCTCAAAAAGTAGCAAACCACTAATTTTTCGTGGTAAATACATCACTATTCAAGATAAATTTGATAAATATTCAATTCAATCCACCATTATATAACCAAAGTCTCTACAACATGATTATTGATATTAATAAAGAACATTAATCATCTCAACTCCTTCATAGTAAGTCAATTCCAATAAGGTATGAGATAGATATGTAAGAGAAATCACTTCACCTATAGAATCCCAATTATATATCAACACCAAAATTCATGTCATGAAACACTTAGACTCAGTAAAAAAAATTCCTTTGAATCTAATATCAACTCAAAATAGTTTCTTACTCATGTAGGAGCATATTATCAATAAATAATACATGAAAAAATAATCAAAACACATGAATTAAATAACATAAGTTTATTGTCATAATATAAATAAAATGTGAATATTATCCACACAACATAGTATAGGAAAAAATTATTTTATTTAGAGTATTGAAACTCTCAATGTATGTGAAATTCTATTATGACCATGTCTCAATTGAGATCTAATCATAGCTATACTTTATCAATTTAGTTCATGATGGGATTCTCTAAAATCAATTACTAATTAGCTACCCCCAACATCAAAGACACCTCAGTATGTTAGGTGGTATTATGTTTTTATTAATATCATAATCATTTAGGTCACATAAACTTTAAAAAATGCATGACATATAAAAAAACGTAATTATTAACTAGCATGAGAAAAAATGATCACAAACGTGTTACTTTGATACATTCTAAAATAGCGAGGAAACCATTTCCAACTATATAAGGATAAGTAATTTATTATATATAATACATATTAACATGTGTGATTTCCATGCTACATCAACCACAGGTAATAAAAAGTACATCATATCTTTTATTGATGATTAGTCATGGTTTTACATGTCTATCTATTATATACTATATAAGAAGATATAAGTTTATTTATTATCAATAAAAATGATGTTTTAAACCAATTTTGAATTAAAAATAAATTCCACTGATCCCATAGGGGAGATGAAAATTATAGTACCTTAATTTTTTTGTCCAAATGGATCATAAATTAAGTGAAAACACCATATACACCTCAATATATACTGTAGTTGATAGAATCAAGAGAATTGTAATATAAATGGTAAATTAAATGTTTTTTAACTTAGTTCACTAATTATGATATTATAGGGATAAATTTCTAATAGAATTTGACATATTAAACTATGTTCCAAAAAATTGGGGTTCTATAACTCCATATGAATTAAAGAATCATAGGAAACTGATCCTAAATTATTTAAAAATTAGTGGTTTTTATTGGATTATAAGAGTACATAAACATAAAAGGGAATGGTTAAGTAAAATACATATTTTATAGTATATTTCATGGAGATATAATGAAATAAATTTCTTATAGATTCATTGTTTTAAAATCTAGTGCTTTTATATATATTGTTACACTAATTAAATAGAGATGATATCATTGATGGATAATAGTTTTCTTCTTTAACAACACAAGTATATTTTAAGGAATCTATATCTAAATAATATAGTTTCTAAAGAAGATTTGGTCAATGATATAGGTAGAATTAAATGAAATTTGATACTAAATAAAAATGAATATGATTTATATGTATACTTGTTTGAAGTACTAATGATAGTATTGTTACATAAACATTTTGTTTTCTTAATATATAATTTGCTCCAAAATCATTTAAAGAATTTATGTCATTTTAAAATTCATCACTTTTAAAGGACGTTATAAATGTTCAAATCACATCTATAATAGTGAACAAGGATATGATATTAAATAATATTCTTCAAGGTATAAAATCAATAGGTTTTACATGGGTATTTAGAAGGGAAACTTAATTTTACAAATTTGTTGAAAATATAAATCCAAATTCATAGGCAATAGGTTTACTCAAAAGAAAATAATCATTTATTTTTATACTTCTGCCAAAAATGTCTAGTTGTAATTCTATTAAAATTATTCTAACCTTATATTATATATTTAATTTATAAATTATCGAAAATATGTCTTAAAAACATTAGTTATTGGTGAATGAGATGAAAAATTATATATGATAGAATCAAGAAGATTTATAATGCCAATAATATAATAGAAGGACTATAAATTGGTATGGTTCCTATATAGTTTAATACAATCTCTAAAACAATAAAATGGGGAATTAAATGAATTTATTTTATCAAATTTATTTGTAGATAACCATGTTTTATAAATGATTATATAGTATGTTTCATAATAACCATGGTGTTATTATTTAATTTCAAATTTATTACAAGATAATATCTACAATTGATATGAATCATTTAAATGATGCTAATTAAATCATTTCTAGAAATTTTTATATCAAAGGCTTTTGTGAAGTGAAAGTTATATTGGGAACATATCATGTTTTTAATTAGAATATTGGTTTTCTTTTTCAATCTTATTATATTAAAATTATGGTAAAGTGGTTTGAGAAATCTTAGTAGTCATAAGTTTCTACCCCATATGCTATTGAGAGTAGGATGCTACAAAATCCTGGCAGTGAACCAGATTAATTGGAATATTAAAGGGATATTGGGTGTAACATGTATTCTATTACTAGCACAATACTATATATTACATATTTTACTGGATATTTTATCATGTATATGTGTAATCGAGGTTACACACAATGGGATGCCATTAAAAGAGTACTCATGTATCTAAAGGGTACTACAAATAACAGTTTATGTTGTCATGGAATCCTAAAGTTTATTGGAGGACATTCCATTTAGCAATGGATTAATTATATAAAGTATCACTCATTTTTTATTTGATGGGTATTTACACTTGGATGTGGATCAACCTATTAATGGTTAATAAAATAAACTTGTATAACAGACTCCACTATGGATTTTTAGTTTACATCCCATGAGGGTAATGAAAAAATAATAGGAATAGATTTGATTTATGTTATTAGATATACCATTTTATACTATTCCAATTACTTCAATTTCAAAAAATTTTATTAGTCAATTATTATTGGTTAGAAAATATAGAAATTCATATAAAGAAAAAAAATAAACAATGGTCTTTGACAAAGATATTGGTAAAAATTAGGACATTATTATTTCATAGTTTTGATTTTGGTAGATCATGACAAATTTTGTTTAATCTACTAACAAATGGATTTTCATGTGAGTTTATGTACAATCCTTCCGGTGGGATGGGATTAAAATCATAATTATAAATTCATTAAATATGGGAGATCATATTAACATGTCACAATATTTCCTGTATTTGTTTGATGTTATAAATTCCATAATATGTGTAATGGAAACACAGTAGGTATATTACATGTCAATTAAATGGTGTTTGGTGGCCATGAGAAAATGAGGGTGATTTTAAGAAATTAAAATTAAATTACACTACACCGTATATGGGTGGGTGCAGAATTTCATTACTTGGTACATAAATGGAGAAATTTTCACTTCTCAAGCTTCATTGGTGTAAATAAGTGCCATTATTTTTCTGAAAGAATCGGTCGGTTATATTTTAATAGTATTAGGAGAAATCCTTTTTCCCTATGTGTCGGCCCATTTAACCAAATGGATATGATCTAGATCATTGATATGATCATGATGTATCTAGTGAATGCATCAAGTCATTAGGTAGTGTAATGATTTGGGTTTTCTCATGTGGAAACCTTTGTGTGTTTTACAGTTTCAAACCCTAGGAATTTTCTATGGGTACAATGGTAATTTTATCCAATAAAAATACATTATATCATTTCTCTTATGGTTTGGTCAATTCAAGAATATGTATTTTACCCTTGGTCCATAATTATTTTGATATTCTAAGACATGAATTTTATTTAGGGAATTTTCTATTTAATAAAATAAATATTATTTCTTTAGTGGGTTCATAATTTAATATCTCCTAAAAAATTATCCATATGGGAATTCTGACTACATGGTTTGTTTCAAAATTGGTGGGTTTTCATTGAATTATTATAATATATGTTTGGTATTTGGGTATGGGTTGGGACTATTTAATGGGTTTTCCATTTTAATTAATTAGTGTTATCAAAACATGCAGACCTCACCTATCTCCCCCATTAATTTCCAAATAAGCAACTCCCCCTTTTTTATAGACAACACAGTAATATGGGGGGGTGATCAAGGAGAGAATATTTTTCCATGGATGATTAGAACATGAATTGGGATGTTGGGACCATGGATCATGGATCATAAATTTTTTATTATGAATCTACAAGGTTTTTACACAAGGTTGGGTACATTATTTCAATCATGCATCATTTTAATTCTATTTTTTGTTCAGGTCAATTTTTTGTGATATGTATTGGATGCCTTCAATCTTCCCTATTGAATTGGAATGAATATATAGTTTTTGGAGATAAATCAAGTCATTCTCAAGTGTTGGATTTTTGAGATTTTTAATACATTCTCTATAGTTTCAAGAACACACATTGTGTGGAGTTCCACGAAAGAAATGTTATTTATGGGGTCCAAATGGGGTGTAGGTGGGTTATAAAATCCATGTAGTACTCCATGGAATAGAACATGGGGTCTATTCAATTATATATCTAGACACCACATGTAAGGGAAAACGCATTTTTTGTATACACCATGCAAATTTACAATACATGAACTGGGATTATGTACATGGACAGGTACTTATGTACCCCGTATTTGTTTTGGGGAAGACACATCCCATGTACTAGTGAAGTAAATAGTGGGTTTGATGATAGTACAATCCAAAGGCTGTGAATTTTATATTACACACATTTTACATTGGGTTCACACAGTATACCACCATTTTTTTTCATTTCTCATCCTATACATAATTTCATAAAATTAAAAAGACCATATCAATTATATTTCCACATAGACCGTGATGGTAAGGTCATATTCCTCTTATAGATCATTGGTGAGAGGATTTGGTGTTACATATGGATCTCAATCCAATGGTGAAGATTATGGAAGAAAAATGTTGGATTTGGGAAGGTGAGAGAGATATAGACCTACTAAGGGTAAATATGAACACCAGTCATGGATTTTTCAACAATATGTAAATATTTTTTCCCTCTGAGAGTTTTTTTAGCATAGGTTATCACTGAGGATGAATGGTTTCAGGAACTCATGTTCGGACAAGCATGAGTAGTACCCAATTTCCACCATAGTGGTTCAATGGGACTCAATCTAAAGATAGGATCTTAGAGGAGGACTTACGTCTTCTTCTGAAACCTAAGATTGGTATTAGTGAAAATATATTTTACTTGGAGGATGGATTCATTGAATTTTCACTCCTTAATAATGCCACCCTTCATGCCTAGACTCTATTCAGTCAATATAAAGCTTGTCAATTTTTTTTTCATATCACGAGTTAAATCCAAATTAGATGGGTAAACATATTTAGATCATTCTTTAAGGTCCCCTTACACCATACCATTATAGATGATGTTTTCATAGTGGTATCATCACCAATTTTGATTCAGATACCTTTCTTGATCCAATATTCTAGGTTTAGGTCTGAGAAGTTCCTTTCAACTGATGGAGTCGGTATCCACCAATATGTAAGGGACATGGATAGTCCTTTCTCGGCTATGTGTTCTTAGCCCCCCCCGCCTAATGAGGCTTGTGTTTTTCCTTCAAAAACAATTATGGTACTCTACATAGCAGATCTGGCCTATTAGCATGATGTAGAATCCCTATAAAAGTGTCAGTGTTCGAAATTGTTGTTTCGTAGGGAAAAACCAGTTTATAGGGATAATAATCTCTTGGCCATGTATCACGTAATGGAGACACATTGTTATCCCTTGAGTGTTTTAGATGTCATTTATTGGTGATGAGGATGGTTGGAAACTATGGATGGTTCATTCATGAAGATACTTATGGAGTGATATGTGATTCTGTAATTTCAATCTCAATTTTCATCTGTAGAGAGGAAAATGTTATAATAATGTATACACTTGTAAAAAAATATTTAAAATTATGTTTTTATTTGGGACATTGAGTGGCTACATTATGTGTCATTTGACTAGGTCATTCATTTTTTATGGGATTGTATGAATTTTATTCATCACTTTGAGGTGTCGGGAGCATTCAGTGCTACTGGTTGTATGATTTTGTGAGTGTTCAGTGACATGGAGAGTCATTCAAGGAATGATTGCATGACTATAGTTTCACTTATTCTCCCATCTTGTTAGTGGATGTTATAGTGAAGAATATATGTTTTATATAATGTTTTAACTTAATTTATAGGTGATCCAACTAGATTCTCCAAGGTGTATTGATGGAATTATGAGGTGTACCCCTTTATTGGGCTGATTGAGAGGCTGAAGCTAGTGAACCTAGGGTGTGGGATACCCTTATGGGGTTCATTTTAGATTATGCTCAGAGAAGAGTATGGAATGGCTTGGATATATCCCCTTATACTATAGGTTGTGGAAGTGTGTAGGTGTTGGAACCAAGGCTGTTCATTGATAATAATGGGTTATGGTTTTTGTTTGTCTTCAATATACCAAAGGATTACCAGGGAGTTTCTAAGGTATGTGGTCATCTGATTGAGGTTGGGAGCAGTATTGAAGGAGGTACATTTTCCCAGTGTTATCAAAATTTTTAATCATCAAAATTATATGTTTGATGTTGGTAAAGGAATGTTTTTTTACATAAGAGTGAATTGTATTTGAAAATTTGAAGAAAATTGGAAAAAATAAGGGAACCACATACCTCGGAACATGGGCCACATACCATGTTTCAAGAATGGTTTGCGGCCACATACCAAGTAGTGGGAAGGGTACGTTTAGTGGTGGGAACGGTTCACAGAGCAGTTTGTGGAACCAAAAATGGTTCGTGATGAAGGCATGCCGGAGAAGGAGTGCGTTACATGGAAGGATAGAGGTTCATGGTGATGGCTTGTATTTTATGGTAGGCAAATGGTACACCTGATGCTTCATCATTGGTAGAGATGAGACGATGTTTTGGAGAGATACGAAGGGCATCGTTTTCAAAAATGAGGAGGATGAAGTGGTTTGCGGAGAAGGATGTACCAAATATATGATTTTTAAATTATTTTATTAGTGGATTTTTAGGATCTTTATTTCTTATATAACGAATAGTAATCATCTTCATTATGTATGGAACTGATTTAAAACAATTCAGGACGAAATATGATGTTTTATTAAATAGTTCGTAGAGGAGAAGACGGTATGCATAGAGAATGATCCGCATAAGGAAAAATAGTAGATGTTAGAGAGTAAGGATCACAGAGGAAGATATTTCTATATGCGGAGCGAGCAGGGTTGAGTGTGGTGAAGAGGGAATTTCTGAAGGAGGGGATGTTTGTGGAAGGCGGTTGGTAGAGGAAGTATACCGAGTTGGTACACGGAGCACACATAGTACACTGAGAAGAACGTTTTTTTGGGGGAAAGTAAGACTATTTTCGGAGTAGGACAATACATGGTGATGATTTATGGTATGTGGAAATAGTATTGGTATGTGGTGGAGGTGATCTACGAACCATACCTACTAATCAGTATATAGAGGAGGTTGGTGGTACACAGAACACCAAGGGAGCCTGAAAATTGAGAAAATTAGTTTGCAAAATTAATTTCTAAATCCTACCACTATGTGGGGAATGCAAATAAATATTTGGGTGATAACTATACATAAACATAGCATACATTTACTATT
This sequence comes from Viscum album, assembly GCA_963277665.1. NCBI lineage: Eukaryota > Viridiplantae > Streptophyta > Magnoliopsida > Santalales > Viscaceae > Viscum > Viscum album. The sequence goes on from OY728151.1 coordinate 1,525,211,297, forward strand.
GAGTATTCATGATTTAATTTTAAAGCATTGAATCGACCGTCATGTCGATAAAAAAAGTTCAAATTCTTCTAAGGCAGTGAGAAAGGGGGAGTCAACAAAAGTTATCCCAAGGACATATTGGGATATCCCTAAAAACATGAAAAGGTATTGTTCCTTGAATAATGTGATTGTTCTAAACTACCGTACTCCACAACTACTGAAGAATATTGGATTTTGGTTTGACCAACACACTTTAATTGTAAGCTCCTTGGACACAACCCTTAGTGGAGAAACATGTAAAATTGTTGTGTCCTTTCTCTGCATGGGATTGTTTTCTTTATTCTATTTATTATCTGAAAGGTTTAACAGGTTACTATCAACATGGGAACATGAAACATTACATTAATAGAACAATTTGAAACCCTTATTCAATACTCCCCTCTGAGGGTGTTCCGAGGTCCTTCAAGTTGTATCACATGGTAATGGTTTCTAGTGCTAAATCATTATGCCTTTGATTTCATAGAGAACATAGTTAATGTTAGGGGTGTAACCATTTTTGATATAATAAACATCCATATTTAAAAAAATTGGATGATATCTTATCTTAGATCTATGAGAATGGATGTGATTTTTGCGACATGACAAGTAATACAGGTCACTGATCCAATATGGATGTCTATTACTATACAGAAAGGAAAATTCATGTGGAAGAAGCTAAAGCATAGAATTATCTCACTATAGCTCTTTCTCATCAGATATATCTAATGTTGATTAATTTTCAATTATAAAAGTCTATGTGGGAAGAAATGGAGAAGATAAATAAAGAATACAACAAAGTGAAGGAGAAAAAACTCCATTATTGAACAACATGTTCGATTATCTTATAATGTATCTAGATGAAAATGAATATTCATTTTTTAATCTAATTATTGAAGTTATTAGAGAAATACAGGGACTAGTTGATGAAATCAATGATAATGATATTGTAATAAAAATCTTGATAAGAATCCCACCTATTTACAATGAAAAGGGGTCATCTCATGAGGAGGGGGATCTCTCTAAACATTATCTAGATGATATTCTAAGTAGTCTAGTGGATTATGAAATGAGAGTTAAACCTGATTATGATATGACTCGTAAAATAAAGGAAATGGAATTAAAGGATATAGAAAAACTAGAAATTTTAAGAGAGAGTTTTTATGAAGATGATGATGGAAAGGAAATTATTTCAATCATTGCAGAGAAACTGAAGATGGGAACATGAATATTTGATGTCATGTTACCTATGGATTTTTTTGGTGTGGAAGAGTTTTGTATATTTATTCTCAATTCCTAATACTAAAGTTCATTATGTTGAGAGTTTTCATCACAATTTGTTGAATATGATTCAAGTATGTGACTCCAGAATTATAGTGACATTCAATCAAAATGGGTGTACTATAAAAGGAAGAATATATAATTCAATCATGAGAGGATGAAGAGAAGGTGGAAACTTATATCAGGTTCATAGTAAAGAGAACATTCGTTACATGAAATTTGAATAAGGAAACAAATTGTGGAATTAGAGTTTGGGTCACATATATCAACCAGATGTGGAAAATATATCTAAACTAATTATTGTCCTAGATATCCCAAATTTGATGTGAGAACATGAGAATAATTTTGATTCGTGTAAATGAGGAATGAAGGTTTGTAGTTCATATTGTACAAAGAAGAAAAGGTTATCAAATCTTCATAATCTCATTCATTCCGATGTATGCAATCTAATAAATGTTTTTGGAACATATGGAGAAAGGTATTTCATCCATTTAATTGATGATTTTAGTAGAATAGAATATGTGATGGTTATACACAGGAAATGATAAGTGATTGATTGTCTGGAAACTTATCACCAAATAGTTGAGAATGATACTAGATTGAAAATTAATGTTACACAATCTTATAATAGTTGGGGAAAAGACATCAATTGAAATTGAAAATTATATGGTGAAACATGGAATACAACATGAGGTTGATACTACGAGAACTCCACAAAAAAATGGAGTGGTTGAGCACCACATTCTAAAGGCGAATAATATTCCCAGAACTATGCTAATTGAGATTTTTATCCCTGGACATTACTGGAATGAGTTTTTTAAGTTGTAGGGTATATTCTAAATCAAACAAGGATTTATATGGTTGGAACCAAGACACTATATGTGTTGTGGCATGGAAGGAAGCCCTTATTGAAGTACATTCATGTTTTTAGTAGTTAATGAATTATTCAAAATCAAGAAGGAAATCAAAGTAAGTATGGTGATTCTAAAGATGATGGAATATTCCTCACATATTCAATGAGTATAGAATCCTACAAAAGTTTCAATAATCATCTGGGAAAAATTGTGGAATGAAGTGATGTGAAGATCCTTGAAGATGAAACCACAACAGCCTAAAGGGATTCATCTGTTGACATGGTTGATAATGAAAAAGAGTTTGTACTTGGAACAGATCCAAATACAGATAAAGAAGAAGACCTGAAAAACACTAAATAATCACTCCTTGATGTTGAATCATAAAAAGAATCGAAAAAAACCCATGGGTGACGAAAGTAATTCTGAACCTTATATGAGAAATCGAAGATCAAAAGTTGATATATCCAACATCATTTGGGATTGGATATCTCCCACATAGATATAGAGAATAAGGAACAATGTACAATTTTTATTTCATTTATTTGTGGAACCATCCTCATTGGAATAAGCTTCAAGAGATGATTCATGGGTTAATTCCATGAACAAAGAGCTATATCAGATTTAAAATAACCAAAAATGGTATCTAGTGAGGTGACTCGAAAATAAAAATGTTATTGGTTCAAATTAGATTTTCATGAATACATTTTATGAGCATGGAATTGTTATAAAAAAATGAAGGATCGATGTGTAAAGGATATTCTTTGGTTAATGGTGTTGATGTTGAAGAAACATTTTCCCTAGTGTCCAGATTGTAGTGAATCACAATTTTTCTGGCCATGTCAATTCAAATAGGATAAAAAGTGAATCAAATGGATGTCGAGATAGATTTCTTAAATGGTGTTCTTGAAGAAGAAGTATACATTGAACAACTATTGGGTTTTCTTCTTAGTAATGATGAAATGAAGGTTTATAGATTAATATAGGCTCTATGTGGTCTGATGCTAGAACCTTATAAATAGTACTCTTGGTTTTATTCTTATCTATGGATGATTGAATTTAAATGAGGAGGAGTGGATCATAATTTGTATGTGAGGAATTATCAGAAATATCAATTCATGGTCCAAGGGTACATTGATGATATTATCTTTTGTAGAATCACAGAAGGATCAGTGGATGAATTTTCTAATCACATGAAATTATAATTTGAAATGTCTATGATTGGTGAACTCATATTCAAATTTGGGCTGCAAGTGATTCAATAGAAAAACTACACTTTTATATCTTGGAGGAATTATATAAGAGAGCTTCTGAAAAAGTTCAACATGTATGACTCCAAACTAATGACGTCTTCAATAGTGGTTGGAACTAAAATTGGAAAGAATGATGACGAGACTTATGTTTATCCAACCACGTATAAGAGAATCATCAGATGTCTACTATACATAACTCAAACATGGCTAGATATTTTCTATGCAAAATTCTTGGCTGCCCTCTTTCAATGTAATCCGAAGGATGAACATATCGACACAGTTAACAAATCCAGAGATACATTCAAGGTACTCACAATTATGGTTTATATATTACTGCAATGAAGGATAATGAACTTTCGACAATTTCTGACACTCGATGGGCTAGGGATGTGATTAATAGAAAGTCCACAAGTGGTGGAACATTCATCATTGGCTTGAAATATGTTATCTAGTTGAGTAAGAAATAGGAATGTAGTTATCTAAACAATGATGAAACTGTGTATATATCTACTACAAATCCTTTTACTCAACATATTTGGATGAAGAAACAACCTAGAGATATTGGTGATGAGGTGATACTTCCAATTTTGATTAACTGTGATAACAAGAGAGAAAATGGTCTTATAAAGAATCATTCTTATAATTCTAGTATTAAACACATTGAAAAAAGATTTCATTTTATCAAGGAAAAAGTTGATCAAGGCCTAATTAAAATGGACCACGTTGAAACTAATGACCAGGTAGCTCACATAATGACAAATCCATTTTCATTACATTTCTTCCAAAAAAATTGGTTGAACCTCAGTGTTTAACCACGTCCCATTTCATGAGAAGGTTATGAAACTTCCTTATCCCCAGTTGTTTTTACTCTTTTTATCTATTTGTGTAAGCGGTGCAGATTTATGGGGGAGATGTGATCATATGGGAGATTGTTTTTGAGGTCTATATGTCAAGATTCAATTCTTTGGGTTTATTTTCCAATGGGGGAGAATGGATTTATTCATTAATATATTGACTGAGCAAAGGAAGAGATGGATACATGAATGATGGATATTTGAGAAAGAAAAAAATGAATCTTTAAGGGAGAAAATAACCTCAAAATAACTCAATTCATGTCCCCTCTCTTTTTTTATAGTGAAAATTACTTGCATAGACTTAGAGTGTTGGATGAAATTTTTCATGATGCTTCAGGTTTTTATTATGGATGATGCTTCAGTGAATTTATCAGTAGATTTCCAAAAAACCCAATGGGGGATATTTTTGGAACAAAGGCTATTATTTGAAAATAATGCAGTATGTTTTGTGTTTTTTTGGTCAATCTGCATAAGGAATTTGGTTATATGGTTGAGGATGAAAGAAGTATTTTAGGTGGCACATCTTCCTAATGTTTTCCAAATGTTTGGGCCTCAAAATCAAAACATTCATGTTGTAAAATGAATTTATTTTCACATAGGAGTGAAAAACTGAGAATAAGTTCCCAAAATTGAAAAAATAGGGAATATCCTACCATGTAAAATGGACCACATACCATGTTATGGGAATGGTTCATGGACACATACCTGGCTATGGTAACGGTATGTAGAACACCATGAGTGGTTTATTGAGTGGGTCACAGAACTAGAAATGGTTCACAGTGAAGGCCTATGGGATATGGAACATGGTACGCGGAAGGTAGGAGGTTTTCGTTGAAGGATTTTGGTTCGCAGGAGGAAAACAGTATGTGGTATGGTTCCTCATTGGCAGAAATGAGGCAGTGTTTTGATAAACAATGAAGGGTTTCATTTTCCTAAATGATGTGGATGAATCAGTTCACGGAGATGGTTGTACCACATCTAAGATTATTTAAATCTTGTATTAGAAATTTTTTCAGATCCTTTTTAACTATATATGGTTGATTAATCCTCTTCATTTCACATGAACCTAAGATTAAAAATTTTATGTATAAATAAGGTGTAGTCGGAAGTTGTTTGAGGAGGAGAAGACAATATGTGGAGAGAACAATCTATGGAAGGAAAAATAATCTTTAGAAGAAAGTGTGGTTCCCAGAGGAATCCCTTTTAGTACACAGACCAAGCATGGTGGAGTGTTGAGAAAAGGCAGTTAGAGAAGCATGGTGTGTTTGTAGAATGCAGTTTTCGGACATAGTGTACAGAGCTAGTATGAAGATCACATGTAGAACACAAAGCATGAAGTATATTTTGGGACGTAAGATAGTACGCCGAGAATGGAAGTACGTGGTGAAGCTAGATGGTATTTGGAAACAGTAGTGGTACATAGAGGAGTTGATCTGGAAACCAAAACAACTACTAAGTATCCGTAGGAGTTAGTTGGAATGCAGAACACAAAAGGGAGATGAAAAATTGACCAAATGAGTTTACAAAATTAATTTCCAAATCCTACTAGTGTGCAGGAAAGTAAAATACATATGTGGGTGATAAAATGATTTTAATAGAGAATATATTTACACTTGAGGATGAATTATTTAATGATAAACCATTTAATTCACCATCATATTGATAAACTATATTCAGATTCTTCCCAGAAAATGACCTATTGAGATTGAACAAAAGTGATCTGAGGGACGCATGGAGATATCCCTAAAACCTTATAAAGGTACTTCTCCTAGCATAAAGGGATTATTCTAAACTCTTTTACTCTATAAAAAGTGAATAATAGTGGATTTTGGTATGACTGACATACTGTCGTCGTATTCTCCATGAACGTAACCCTTAGTGGGGAACCGAGTAAAATAGTTGTGTCTTTCCATTTCATGTGATTGTTTTCCTTCTGCTCTTTCATATCAGAAATTTTAAACAGGTTTCTATCAATGTGGGAATAATATACAATAGTTTAAAATAATAATTTGACACCCTTATTCACCCCTCCCCTTTTAGGGTGTTATGTGTTCCTTCAGAACCGTTAATTTTTGGGCCTCTTAATCATTAAAATATAACATATTTTTTTATTTTTATACCAATGTATGGTCATTAAATATATTCATTTATGTTTTATTTTTCAACATGTTATGTATATACTAAATCAATGATTTCTTTCTTCTTGGATTTTTGGTTTGTAGGTTCTAAGATATATTTAGTAAATGTCTTCCCATATGATTTTTATGAATTATTAGTGCTATTAAGTATCCCATGGACAATGGGAAGTGGAATTTGGGTATCACATTTATCTTATCATCTATCTATGTGTGGTGTCAGTGTTACCAGTCCATGCATAGTTGTAAAAAAGTGGGTTTTCCCTAGGGATGGAGTTTAGAGATATGTATCTCATGATTTTGGTTTAGGACATGTAGTGAAAAGATGATTAAGGTTAGTAGGATTAGTTTTCAGTCCAAGGTACCCATCTAGGGTGTCCATTCTAGTTAATTACTATACGAGGACACTAAAAATATAGGTGACTTACTTTATATCTTATAGCATTGGTCACATGATAAAATTATATAGGTCCTGGAATTATGTAACAGTCCATTACATATTATATTTCATGGTGTGAAATCATATTGATATTTTTCTATTATGAAATGAGGATGTTGATATCCATCATGTAAATTTATTTAATCGATGTATTAAATGGACCATATTTAAAGAAAAAAAATACCTTCTACTACTAATAGTTTTTTTGGAAATATCAAGAAGATATCTCTAATTTTTTTGATATTTATGACCATTTTTATATAGATTTCGTATCTTCCACTCTCATATTTTCATGGGTTATGGGATCCACTATTATTGGGATAAAAATTATTCCAATCTATGAGAACAAAAATTATAATTTTGGATATAAGGAGAGAGAATCAGTTATAAGCTCAACTCACAATATTCCTCATGCATTGATACAATTCACTAATTTTTTATATTATCTCTGGGTCATGAGCATTATTTGACTAATATAAGGTAAGAAATTTATTTTTATAGAAGGAAATAAATAATTTTATGACATATAGTGTTTCATGGGGCTTACATGAATTTAATAAGTAGATTATATTACATAGAATAAACTTTTTATATTTTTGAATAAGAAGGGTGTGAATATTTTATAGTCCAATACCTTTGAGACAACCATTCACAAGTTCAATGGGAGATAGACTTCAGTGTCTATTTTAATTCTTCTAGAGTCAGGGTGAATCTACAATGTTTATTGAAATGCATTAGGTGTCAGGTGAGGATAATTCATGATGTAAGAGGATAGATTTGTGTTGTATGAGTAACTTAGGTTCATTCCACATTAGTGTAAATACCTGATAGATGATCTCGAGTTATCCTCTTTTATTTATGCCTTGCCCTATTGGTGGCATTATTTACTGGGAATGCATTTTTTTGTGTACACAGTCCATAAAATAATCATGTACATATTTATGTGGGGTTATCTGGATCTAATGTAAGGAAGGTGGGTTGAGTACCTACAATATATTGACTTCGATCATGTCTATACCCCCCAATAAGGTTAATAGATTTTTTGAAGCGCTATGCAGGGGGACTCAGATACATGCAGTTTAGGAGGCTAGTTGTGAGCGGCAACATATGGAATTTTTTAAGAGATGCGCATAGTGGTACATGATGGTTGTGGATTGAATTTTCTCTCATCCTTAATAGTGACTTCCAATCTTCTTGATAGAGGTATTATGAGATGGTTATCTAAGGTTGAGGGCCTATTTGAATTAGAGAGTGTAGAAGATGAGGACCCAACTCCTGGTTGCACTTTTTGCGAGGATGAAATTCTTTGTATTCATGGTCACATTTGGTTTTCAGTAGAAAAACTGAAGGTGATGATGTTAGATTTTTATTCCATAGTTTTTTCATTACATCCTCATGCTACCAAGATGCACTGAAACTTTTTCACCTATATTGATTATTGAGGATGAAACAAGAGTCCAATTGTTTTGTCCTGAGGGGTTCAACCTATGATCAGGTGAAGGAGTAACACCAATGACAAGCTGGGGTTTTACTATAGGTACATATTCCCATGTTTAAATGGGATAATGTTGTGAAGGAATATGTAACCTAGTTTCTGTGGTCACCTCGTGGTTGTGGTGTTGTGTGGGTTTTTGTGGACAGTCTCACATTGGTTACCATTTCTTACTGATCAGGTAGATATCATTAGTAAATGATATTGAGAGGCAATATTTACATGAGATAGTGATATTTTGTGGGGTTCCTTGGACCATTGTATCAGATAGGGAATCTTGTATTACATCTCATTTCTAGAGGATTCAAGATAGTTATTTGGGTTCCAATGATATTTACAATATGAAATATGACCCTCAAACTGATGGCCAATCATAATGTATAATTTAAGTTAACGCGGAAAGATTGAAGGAGTTTTCCATGATTTTTCGTGTTCTAGGGAAAGGAATATACCCCTGGTTGAATTCACCTACAATAATATCAACTAGGTCACTATACAGAGGTAACCTTACGAGGATTTTTATGGTTGGACATGCTGATCACCCTAATGCAGGTTAGAGGAAGGAGAATACATATTCCTTATAACTTGTCTTGTTTAGGAAACATTAGAGAATGTCTAACGGATTTGAATACGGATGAATACAACATAGTGTAGAAAATAATCTTACACCGATCACCATCGATGACCTCCAGAGTTTAGAGTTATTGATTGGGTATTTTTACATATCACACTGAGGCTAGAAAATAGACAAATTTAGAGACATGGTAAGATTTCATCGTGATATGTCAATCCATTAAAAATTTTGGAGAGATTCATGCCAATATCATATCAGTTTTAGTTATCTCAACGGCCCTGATCCATACATGACTCCTTCCTTGTGTAACACCCTGGGATTTCGTAGTACCTTATCTCTTTATAGTAATTCAATAGCTTGCGCTACACGCAACACCGAGTTTAAACACTCCACAACTTACCAAACTAGTCGTTCAAAAAGTAGTTATGAATAGTATTAAATTCATTTTTAAAATTTTATACTCCATATAATTTTAACAACCATATTATATGTTTCTTAGAAATAATATAAGAACAAATTCAATTTTCAGATAAAATATGTGTTTTGTCAAGAAATGCTATTTTACCACCTTTTAATTATGAACCCTTCTTAAATCCAATACTTGTAACTTTTATATATTCAATTTGAAAAAATATACAACTTCTTAAGAATAGGGACATAAAAATTTATTTTGGATAAATTTTTGGTGTTTTTCTGATAACTTTCATATTATGATGAATAGTGAAAGATAAAAAATTTTAATTGAAAACAAATCTTTTAATCCAAATAATTTAGTGTCAAATTATACATTTGAATGGGTTTTAATCATAATTAAATTATATTATAATCATTTAATGAAATATTGGTAATTGGAAGTAATTTCACATTTAAATTGGACATAAACAAATATCAATCTTTTAATTGTTTTTTACATCTCAAAAACCCACTTTATGGTTTCGATAACGTGGATTAATTTTAATGAATTAAACTCCTCTATTTTGAATTTGGTAAAATAGACATCATTTTTGAATTTGGTATTTCAAAATTACCTTTGGGTGAATATTTGGTATTTTTCTGAAAACATTCAATTTTTGATGAATAATGAAAGACATTGCGTTGTAGATAAAAACCATATTTTCATTTAAATAACTATTTTTAAATAAAAATTTATCTTAAAATAAAAATAGATATATAATACATATATTAGACCAATGTAATTAATTAGATACATTTTATAATAAAATTAGACATATAAAATTTTATAGAACTTTTTATCGTATTTTACCCACCTTCTAGGAACATTTGAAAATTTGTATAAAACATAATTTTCCTGCTTCGGTGAATTGAATTTCAAAAATCCTAGAGACACGATTGACATCAGTAGTTAAAATGTGGTTCAAAAATATGAAAATAATTTTCGGTGAATAGTAACGTTTAAATTTTATTTACCCCAGATCAATGTAAATAGGGTTATTAATGGAAAAGTATATTATAATTACCCTAACACATGTTTGAATTATATTGGATAAGTGTTTTTCGACCAAAATCAACATTAGTAATAAAATATGATCCTTTTTTATCCACTTGGATTAGATTAGGACTATTATTAATATTTTATTTAAAGAAGAGTCAAAAGTGTAATATTCAATGTTTAATAACCAAACCATTTTACTATAGGGTTATACATAAGATAAATTTGACATAAAATATTAATTAGAAATCTAAATAGACTTCCAACATTATTTAATTTTATTTATAATTTTTATACATTAAATAATTAAATTTCTCTATGACACAATGATGATGCAGTAATTACCTTATTAATTAAAGATTGAGATAATTGATATTATAAATGTCAAAATAAATTTAAATTGAGCCTTTTAATTCCTTTAACTAATTTTCTAGGTTAATATTACATGTTAGGGTTGATTTAATTTAATTTCTTTCGATGTAATCACGTTTTTTGGACTTTCACAAAAACCAAATACTAAATAGTGTGAAAATTGACATAAATGGGTTTTCAAAACAAATACTACATTATTAAATGATATAATATTCCTAAAAATATAAGGTTCATCCATAATACTTATATAATGATTTATATGTCATTAATGAACCAATTGGGGTTCTCTTGGCATTTTATAGTAATTTTATTGACCATATATATAAAAATACAAGAAGATACTCTAAAAGATAAACTATTTAACTTAGAGTTAAATATAAAAGATAAGGTTAACATGGTGACCTGAAATTGTATAAAACCTATTGGATGAGAAAATTTCGACCCATACCCACCTTTTCTTATAAATAAATCAATTTGGAGAAATTAGAAACTGATAATGTTTTTATAATAAAATAATAATTCAAACTTTTCCTAAAGTGACGCTCACCTCTCTTATAAAAGGGTACTTCCCCTTCTCTCAAAATAAAATCACCAAGGCCATTTGGATCGGCCAAACACAACTCAAATATCTTCCCAACTACCATAAAATCAACCAAAAGGCCTTAATTTGATCATAAATCCATCCTAAGGATCCCTTTTGATCAAATCAAATGGAATCTCTTAAAGAAGAGGTAATAATTTTATCACCTCTTTCAAAGTTCATTTCTTCTTCCACTTACTCTTTCTCAATTGTTTACATTAAAAAATAATAAATCCATTAACTTATAAATAAATTTATTTTGTTATAAATATGGTATAAAAATATTCATTATTCTGTCCATACTATGAATGAAAAATTCACCATATGTGCATACGTACGGATTACCGTCTCCACGTCGTGGTGTAGTTTGTTATTCAACACTTCATTATTTTAATGGGTCTAATAATTTGTATAATTTATATAAATAGTTAATATAAAATGTTACTGATTATTTATATGTAATATACCATCAAATTAAAAACAATTTCTCTATCTATGGAATGATATTTTCGCTCGTGTGTACGTACAGATTACCGTCTCCCCGAATGAGATGATATTCATTCCCCATCGTATCAATTCAAGAATAAGTTTCATTTTATTATTTAAAATGATATTTAATAACTTTATATCATTCTAGATATAAATAAAATACATCCTATCCATAACATGTAGCGCCCTGACCCCAGCTACCCAGAGTCGGTGCATTACTTCGTAACATTGGCATGATCACAAAAGATCAAGTCTCGAAAGACCGATTAGTTTAGTAGCCTTGGAAACACTAGATACATTCGTAAACATTACATTACATCATAAAGTGAAAAACTACAATAACAAAGTCTCCATAGTCCACACTCATATCCTCTTCTGACTATCCCTGCAGGTCATTCATAAAATACTTCTTCACATCCTGGAAAATATTAAAACATTGAAAGGGGTGAGCTCAGATGCTCAGTAAGGATAACAATAATGCGGAAGCTTTCATAAATAAACATTAACATTTAAGGCAATGTATAACTAAAACAAAAGCCTTTTAAACATGAACTTCAACATAATATGGCAAAAGTAAAATGAGATAATGCCATTTACTTATTCACATGGATATTCTACTGGTCGAATAATCACATGCAATATCAATAACCACTTTCATAATGATGGAATGCATAATGCCAGACTATCATAACCACATAGTCAAGGCCTCGTACCAAGACCACAAATAAGATTTTGTCAAGGCCTTGTGCCAAGACACTGGTTTGTCTCATGAGACCTGCCGATGCATCAAGGAGCTATAACGGGCTCCACCCGTCACTTATTAAGTCCAATGCATTCCTCATACGAATAGTTTTAAACATATCATAATCCATAACATAATCGTATCACATAAAACATGCATAAAGGAAACATAACATTTCCACATTTCAATCACAAGATATCAATAAAACACATTGAAATAATAAAAATCTTTAAAAACCATTTTCAATACCAAAATAAAATAAAGTTAAAACTTTGTATTTATTTTTCATTAGAAAAATGATGGCTTGTAGAGGAAGCCGAAACTCAAATAATGGTCACAGCGGTGGAGAAGTCATTGTCGCCGCATAATTACGGAAAGAAAAACATTCCCTTTTTTCATTTATCAAAACGCTTCGTATAAAAAGATTCCTTTTGAATAAACGTAAAAGTCAAAGGGGTTTATACACCGTATAAAAGAAAGTTGTGTATAAAACCAAATATGCCTCAATGAAAGGGGATTGAGAAGAAGTCCTTAAAAAGATCATTTTTTTAAATAAAGTACATCTATAATGTGTATTCACTATAAGTACACATAAATAATGTAAAAATACAAGATAGGACATAATAATATCATGACATAATTTGAAAGTAGGAGATTAACCCAAAGAATGGAAGTTGGGTTAAGAAATTCCCTTACCTCGTGTCTGACTTGACTCAACCATTCTTTAACCTCCTGAATAATAAACTAGAGTTAATATATACCTTATTAAGAACCATTATCAATTTCATTATCCTTATTATATCACTTATTACAATGATATGAACGTTATGTAATTATTTAAGTTAATAACGGTCGTTTTGTCGATCTTTGGTACTTGAGTCAACAATAAACTTTTTATAATTACAAGTTGTTTATGTGGTAGAATATCCATTATCTCCCAAATTATATTCATTATTTAGATGTCATATATATCTTATATATCCAGTATATACATTCATTTATAATATTACATAACATTTAGAGGTAGGAAATGAAATGCACCGTTCATGGAGACGGTAAGCCGTACGTACGCATGAACGCTACTTTCATTTCAATTTCATATTTAATGGAACGAAATCATAATGATATAAATTTATAATATAATTCCAGTATAATATAGTGTATAATACCATTTAATCCATCCTTTATACATCCCACATATGGCATTAACGATTCAAATCACTTTGAGGGGGCGGTAGTCCGCACTTCCTAAAATGAAATTATCGCGTTTTACCCATAATGGAAATCATAAAGTATGCCATAAATGAGAAATACAGAAGCATAAGTAAAACATTAACACATTATATATCATATAAAAATATAGTGACATCTTAATGGCCACATTTGAAGGTGTTATATGAGTGTTGAACAATCATCGTTTCGTGAGGCAGAAATTCGCCATCCATAGAAACCGTATGTTCTTTAACCATTAGATGTAGGTGTGTGTAAGTGTAGCTCGAATCCTTCTTATTACAACATCCTAGTATATTGAGGATTCTTGTGTTGTTACAAAAGAAATTAATAAAAAGATTTTAGGGTGTTGGAGAAGAAAAATAAAACAAAACAACATTAGAGAAGACATTACCTCAAAATCGGGTAACTCTTTTTGATTTGAGCCAAAGGCTTCATTGAGAAGAGTTCTGCCCAAAGTGATGCTTCTAGGAGTAATAGGGGGAAGTTGGGAGAGTATTTGGGAAGAGGTTGGCCAAGCCAAATGGATTTATGGTGTGAATAAGGTGGGAGAGGTGGGGGCCTTTTATAAGAGGAGAGGAGGGGCTCTTTTGGAAAGATTGAAATGTTACATTATTATACTATGATTTTCGGATTCTAAAGGTCCCACACTTATATAATTCGTGGATAAGGTGATAAGGGTTTGCAATATCCTCATCCAATAGGCTTTGGACAAGTGTAAGCATTGGATTTTGCATTATCTTCTCATTTTATTTAAATCGTTAAATAATGAGGTCATCACTGCATCATAATGATGTCATAAATAATTTAATTTATTTAATGTCTAAAAATTATAAAAAAATTACTATGATGTAGGAAATATTTTTATCATTCTAATTAATATTTATAGTCAAAATTTGGACTTGTGTAACCCCACTTAAAAACTATTTTAGTAAAACAACTCATGTTTGTGTCAATTTAATTTTAACATTAAATAAATATATATTAATGTCATTTTCCAACTAAAGTGGCTCCATGGGGTCCCCAAGTTGACCCATGGGTTTTCTTGGTCGGCCATGACTCATCAAATAGGATTAGGACAAGTGTCAAGCTTATCTCATATTATTAAAACATTATTTTTACCTTAAACTACACTAATTACCTCTAATCGCGATGAAGAACTTAAAAGTTACTATTCACCAAAAATTATTTTAATCTCATTGAACCAAATTTTACTTCTTAATGACAACCATGTATGTCGGATTTTTGAAAATCAAATCTCAGAAGTGGTAATATTTCATTTAAACGAAAAATCAGTTATTTAACTTCCACTTAGTGGTTTCACTATTCATCAAAAATTGATGTTTTTCAGAACAATGCCAAAATTTCACCCTAAGCTATAATTGATATTCCGAATTCAAAAATGATGTCTATTTTAAAAAATTCCAAACATATAAGTTGCATTAATTAATTTTATAATCAATTCCTGCTGTCACAACAAATAGCGTGTTTTCAAGAAACAATTTATATCAAAAGATTGGCAATTGTTTATGTCCAATTTCAATGTTAAATTAATTTTAATGACCACCATTGGATAAAATGGTAAAAATATATTCTAATTATACTTTAAAACCATTAAATAGTATAATTTATCACAATAAATTATTTTGATTAAAAAAGTTGTTTTAAGTATTTATCACTATTCATAAAAAATTGGAAGTTCTCAGAAAGTTACAAAAAATTAAACTTAGGATAATTTCGATATTACGAATACAAAAATGAAGTCCATTTTGAAATATAAAATTTCTATAATTTTAAAAAGTGGTTATTACTATTCATAACGGCTACTTTGATTAGTCGCGGTGTGTTAGAACTCGAACTTGCGTACCATGCAAGCTATTGCATTATTAAATGAGAAGCGTATCATGGAAGCTCGGGGTGTTACATTCTCCCCTCCTTCAATAAATTGCGTCCTCGCAATTTGAAATTTTTCTTTGAAAATAAAAGGTTGAAAATAGAAAATACCTTTGTGTAAAACCCACATCGGAAATAAGGTTAATAAAATTTAGCCTTAATAAGAGGGAAATGGAAATGAGAAAGTCACCACCAAATTATGATCTCGATAAGGAGAACATTGGTGGAAATTAGAGACATATAGTTGGAGGAAAAACGTAAATATTTGTAGGGAGTGATTGAGGTCATCAATCACAATCAAATGTCAAATTGAGGGCCTCAAAGCCTTCAATCTATGTTGATTTAAAATATCATCAGTTCAACAAGACATAAGGTATTAGGGTAACACATTTTTTTGTTTTAATATCCCTTTACTAAAGTTTAAGAATTAATTTATTCATTGAATAACTGATAGGTATATATATATATTTATGCTTGACAATTAGAGTTTCAACCTTCATCTCACCTTTCAATCAAAAAGATAATAGAACCCAAAAATATTATACTTATCCTAATTGTATAAGGTTCCAGATGTTAACACATACCATTTAGATTAGTAAAATTATTTTGTAATAACCAGGGACTTCCTGTAGGCTAGTGGTAGGAAATAAAGGCCTGTCGCACTATGGTTGTGGGTTCGATTCCTGCAGCTTTGTCCGACGCGTCAGGTTATGTCCCACCCTGCAGGTTGTCCTTTTCCTAAAACTATAGTATTATAATATTTCAAAAATAATCTTCATAAATTTTTTAACCTTAAACAATACTATCCAAAGATCAACTTAATCCATTCCAACCTTTATAGTTATCCAAAATACTTCTTTCAAACTCACAGTCCAAATTTTATAAGGAAGGTAAACATAATGAAGATCCTTTTTTCCATGTGAACACCTTCATCATGTATTCTTTTTAAACATACTGAATTACCATGATCCCTTATTCCTTATAGAATACTAGATATACTCCTTCTATCCAAAAATGTATACAAATCATCAATCAGTTTCAAGGAAGTTAAGAATATCCAATATAATTTATCCAAATCAATCACGTGTTATTCCAAAATCACTATCTCGGTATCAGAACCATATTATGGTTTATCTTTCTCTCAGCCATATATTTTCCAAAAATTTAACCTACTGTGGAGTCACTTTTCTTGGTTCCACACAATCTCAAGTCCTTGATGAAATAGTACTGCAGTACAATCCTTATATACTCCATAATTATTATAACCAGTACATCATTGATACAACACTCAAATTACAAAATTCTTTAATAACAACATAAGAACTCTAATCATTACTCCTCATCTGTGGTAGTATCATAACTTGATTATTATCCAATAACATCATTTGGGGCATACTCTGATGATTTGGAAATTGGTTTGCGTAGTGTCCCCAATCCTTGCAGAAGAAGCATTGTACATTTGAAACCATTTTCTTACCCTTGCAGTCACGCACTTTGTGTCCTTTTTCTCTACACTTATAACAAACTCCCATTCCCTTTAGGCAAGTTCCATGATGTTTCTTCCCACAATTACCACATATTGGAAAATTCTTCTTTCCCCTCATCCCTTTATCCATCATTCCCTCATCCATCCCTTTCGTCTCTTGCTTCGCTTCAAAGCCATAGGACTCAGAGAATTCTTTACTTATCTTATTAACACATGATACTATTTCTTCATATGTTGAGAACACATGGGAGACTATTTCCCTTCGAAATGTTGGCTTAATACCGTGAAAGATACGATCCTTCTTACTCTTTGGATCATACGTATTGCTAGAGTTCACATTCCTTCTACTGGGCGCCATTTCTATACAATGACATAAACTAGGTTAGTTTATGAATTATAATGAATAATTCCAAACTTTTAAAATAATTAATGTAAATTGAAGGGTTTATGGATATAATCCATAATCATAAGAATGTTTTCTTTCAAGAAGTATATACTCATAAACCCTACAAAATGGTTTGTAAAGAAAATGAGAATTATCCTAAGCATATCCCCCGGGAGTGTCGTAACCAAGAGTGCAGCAAGGCCCGTTGTTGTGCACCAGTTCCCGTTCGAGTCTAGCTCAAAGCGGTGTTTTCGGGTTTTACCCCTCGGTACATCTGTGCCAGAGCCGCCTCTACCTGCTCGTATCCAGAGAGGGATGTATTGCTCGGAAAACTCACAACATCTCTACAATACCAAAATTCCAGGAAGTTCTTCTATACTAATCCTCAAAGTCTATCTTCGGGCCATGTGCTCTAATAAGAGTTTATCTAAATCTAGCTTCCAAGTTTAGTACTAAACTGCCTCTGATACCAACTGTAGCGCCCCGACCCCAGCTACCCAGAGTCGGTGCATTACTTCATAACATTGGCATGATCACAAAAGATCAAGTCTCGAAAGACCGATTAGTTTAGTAGCCTTGGAAACACTAGATACAATCGTAAACGTTACATTACATCATAAAGTGAAAAACTACAATAACAAAGTCTCCATAGTCCACACTCATATCCTCTTCTGACTATCCCTGCAGGTCAATCATAAAATACTTCTTCACATCCTGGAAAATATTAAAACATTGAAAGGGGTGAGCTTAGATGCTCAGTAAGGATAACAATAATGCGGAAGCTTTCATAAATAAACATTAACATTTAAGGCAATGTATAACTAAAACAAAAGCCTTTTAAACATGAACTTCAACATAATATGGAAAAAGTAAAATGAGATAATGCCATTTACTTATTCACATGGATATTCTACTGGTCGAATAATCACATGCAATATCAATAACCACTTTCATAATGATGGAATGCATAATGCCAGACTATCATAACCACGTAGTCAAGGCTTCGTACCAAGACCACAAATAAGATTTTGTCAAGGCCTTGTGCCAAGACACTAGTTTGTCTCATGAGACCTACCGATGCATCAAGGAGCTATAGCGGGCTCCACCCGTCACTTATTAAGTCCAATGCATTCCTCATATGAATAGTTTTAAACATATCATAAACCATAACATAATCGTATCACATAAAACATGCATAAAGGAAACATAACATTTCCACATTTCAATCACAAGATATCAATACAAAACATTGATATAATAAAAACTCTTTAAAAACCATTTTCAATACCAAAATAAAATAAAGTTAAAACTTTGTATTTATTTTTCATTAAAAAAAATGATGGCTTGTAGAGGAAGCCGATACTCAAATAATGGTCACAACGGCGGAGAAGTCGTCGTCGCCGCATAAGTACAGAAAGAAAAACATTCCCTTTTGTCGTTTATCAAAACGCTTCGTATAAAAAGATTCCTTTTGAATAAACGTAAAAGTCAAAGGGGTTTATACACCGTATAAAAGAACATTGTGTATAAAACCAAATATGCCTCAATGAAAGGGGATTGAGACGAAGCCCTTAAAAAGATCATTTTTTTAAATAAAGTACATCTATAATTTGTATTCACTATAAGTACACATAAATAATGTAAAAATACAATATAGGACATAATAATATCATGACATAATTTGAAAGTAGGAGATTAACCCAAAGAATGGAAGTTGGGTTAAGAAATTCCCTTACCTCGTGTCTGACTTGACTCAACCGTTCTTTAACCTCCTGAATAATAAACTAGAGTTAATATATATCTTATTAAGAACAATTTTCAATTTCATTATCCTTATTATATCACTTATTACAATGATATGAATATTATGTAATTATTTAAGTTAATAACGGTCGTTTTGTCGATCTTTGGTACTTGAGTCAACAATAAACTTTTTATAATTACAAGTTGTTTATGTGGTAGAATATCCATTATCTCCCGAATTATATTCATGATTTAGATGTCATATATATCTTATATATCCAGTATATACATTCATTTATAATATTACATAACATTTAGAGGTAGGAAATGAAATGCACCGTTCATGGAGACGGTAAGCCGTACGTATGCATGAACGCTACTTTCATTTCAATTTCATATTTAATGGAACGAAATCATAATGATATAAATTTATAATATAATTCCAGTATAATATAGTGTATAATACCATTTACTCCATCCTTTATACATCCCATATATGGCATTAACGATTCAAATCACTTTGAGGTGGCGGTAGTCCGCACTTCCTAAAATGAAATTATCGCGTTTTACCCATAATGGAAATCATAAAGTATGCCATAAATGAGAAATACAGAAGCATAAGTAAAACATAAACACATTATATATCATATATAAATATAGTGACATCTTAATGGCCACATTTGAAGGAGTTATATGAGTGTTGAACAATCATCGTTTCGTGAGGCAGAAATTCGCCATCCACAGAAACCGTATGTTCTTTAACCATTAGATGTAGGTGTGTGTAAGTGTAGCTCGAATCCTTCTTATAAAAAAATCCTAGTATATTGAGGATACTGGTGTTGTTACAAAAGAAATGAATAAAAAGAGTTTAGGGGGTTGGAGAAGAAAAATAAAACAAAACAACATTAGAGAAGACATTACCTCAAAATCGGGTAACTCTTTTTATTTGAGCCAAAGGCTTCTTTGAGAAGAGTTCTGCCCAAAGTGAGGCTTCTAGGAGTAAGAGGGGGAAGTTGGGAGAGTATTTGGGCAGAGTTTGGCCGAGCCAAATGGCTTGAAGGTGTGAATAAGGTGGGAGAGGTGGGGGCCTTTTATAAGAGGAGAGGAGGGGCTCTTTTGGAAAGATTGAAATGTTACATTATTATACAATGCTTTTCGGATTCTAAAGGTCCCACACTTATATAATTCGTGGATAAGGTGATAAGGGTTTGAAATATCCTCATCCAATAGGCTTTTTACATGTGTAAGCCTTGGAGTTTTCATTATCTTCTCATTTTATTTAAATCATTAAATAATGAGGTCATCGCTGCATCATAATGATGTCATAAATAATTTAATTTATTTAATGTCTAAAAATTATAAAAAAATACTATGATGTAGGAAATCTTTTTATCTTTCTAATTAATATTTATAGTCCAAATTTGGACTTGTGTAACCCCACTTAAAAACTGTTTTAGTAAAACAACTCATGTTTGTGTCAATTTAATTTTAACATTAAATAAATATATATTAATGTCATTTTCCAACTAAAGTGGCTCCATGGGGTCCACAAGTTGACCCATGGGTTGTCTTGGTCGGCCATGACTCTTAAAATAGGATTAGTACAAGTGTCATGCTCATCTCATATTATTAAAACATTATTTTTATCTTAAACTACACTAATTACCTCTAATCGCGATTAAGAACTTAAAAGTTACTATTCACCAAAAATTATTTTAATCTCATTGAACCACATTTTACTTATTAATGACAACCATGTATGTCAGATTTTTTAAAATCAAATCATTGAAGTGGTAATATTTCATTTAAACGAAAAATCAGTTATTTAACTTCCACTTAGTGGTTTCACTATTCATCAAAAATTGAAGTTTTTCAGAACAATGCCAAAATTTCACCCTAAGCTATAATTGATATTCCGAATTCAAAAATGATGTCTATTTTACAAAATTCCAAACATATAAGTTGCATTAATTAATTTTATAATCAATTCCCGCTGTCACAACAAATAGCGTGTTTTTAAGAAATAATTTATATCAAAAGATTGGCAATTGTTTATGTCCAATTTCAATGTTAAATTAATTCTAATGACCACCATTGGATAAAATGGTAAAAATATATTTTAATTATACTTTAAAACCACTAAATAGTATAATTTATCACAATAAATTATTTTTATTAAAAAAGTTGTTTTAAGTATTTATCACTATTCATAAAAAATTGGAAGTTCTCAGAAAGTTACAAAAAATTAAACTTAGGATAATTTCGATATTACGAATACAAAAATGAAGTCCATTTTGAAATATAAAATTTCTATAATTTTAAAAAGTGGTTATTACTATTCATAACGGCTACTTTGATTAGTCGCGGTGTGTTAGAACTCGAACTTGCGTACCATGCAAGCTATTGCATTATTAAATGAGAAGCGTATCATGGAAGCTCGGGGTGTTACATAACAAACATGACTTATGTAGTAAATCATATAATGTAAAATGAATCAGTTAACACCTAAAATAATGATACTACCGAAATATTAATGACAAAGCAATATTAGAAGATCATATATGATATCAAATTTATGTATATTGTTCATGTATAATTTAATAATAATGATTTAACTATTATACAGGAGGTTAATGTATCCTCAACTAAGGAAAATTACATGGTAAGGGTTAATTTTACAATCTATTTATTATCTGAGGTTGTTTATACGTAAGCATATACTGGGAATTATTTATCATCTTTATACATGTTTCTTAAAAATTTATTACAAAACATTTTTACTATTTCCTAGAATATGGGTTAAAGTCATTTATCCACTTGTTTTACCTTTTATAAAATGTTTTGAAATGAATCTTTCTGTTATTTTCAAAACAAGGTATTTTATGAGCCTTTTGAAAAATCAAGGTAAGAATGTTTTTTTAACTTATACGGCTGGTTTGGCTATTTTCCACTATTATAACACCTTCAAATATTCCCTTAATATATTATAAAAATATTTTCAATATAAATTTTTTCTTTTATATTTATGTAAATTTTAAATGTTATCAAAATAGAAAGAGATATTTCTCTCAAATAGTTTTGATTTCAAATATGTCCAGATCTTTTGATAGACATTACAGTTGTTTGAAGTGGATTTATTATAATACAATATCTCATATTATAGTGAAGGTTTTTTAATATGTATGACTATGGATGTGTTATTTTTATACCATTCATAGTTTATGGTTAATGTATTAACATTTTGTATGCCAGTTTTAATATGAATGATTAGGTTATGTTTCAACCTTTTCATATGAGGAATCCATTAGACATAGTATGTGATGGGTGGAGCACGCTATAGATCCTCAATGCATTAGTAGGTATCATGAGTCAAACCAGTGTCTTGTCACATGGCCTTCACAAAATCTTTTTTTAGTCTTGGCATTAGGACTTGACTATGTGGTTATGATGTCCGTCATTATGCATTCCATCATTTTGAAATTAGCTATTGATATTACATGTGATTATTAGACTAGTAGAATATCATTCTAAATAACTAAATGAAATTATTTGATTTATATTTTCCATATTATGCTAATGTTTAATTTTAAATGACATCGGTTTTAGAATTATACATTTCCTTAAATGATTATTCTTATTTATGATAGTTTCCACTATATTTATATCCTTACTGAGAATCTGAGATCACCCCATTATTATGATTTTTTTCCCAGGATGTGAAGAAGTATATTATGATTGAATAGTATGGATAAGACAAAGGATATTAGAGTGTTCAAGGGGAAAAAATTTTGTTTTTCTTTATTTCATGATGTAATATAAACTTATGTATGTATCTAGTACTTCCAAGGCTAATAAACTAATCGGTATTTTGAGACTTGATCTCCCATGATCAATCCAATGAAATATAATAATGCATCGACACTATGTAACTAGGGTTGGGGATTTACTGTTGGTTTTAGAGGATTTTTAGTACAATCCATGGAAACTATATTTAGATATACTATAATTAGAGAACATTACACTAAGATAGACTTTGACGATCAGTATAGAAGAACATTCAAAAAATTAAGTAGTGTAAATATTAAGTGGGTTTTCCCAGAAAATAAATCCTTGTGTAGATACAAATAGCTATAGGTGGCTCTGGCACAAATATAACTAAGAGTGAAAAATCTGACAAGGTGTTTCAGGATTGACTTGGGGTATCCTAATACATGATAACGGGACTTTCTGCACTACTGGTATTGACACTCTCAGGGGAAATACTTTGGACAATTCACATTTTCGTTAAAAACCATTATTAAGGAATTATGAGTAAATACTTCTTCAATGAAAACATTTTATTGATTATGGATTATATGAATAAAAATTTCAATTTAAATTAGGTATTTTACAAGTTTTGAATTATGAATTGTGATTCATAAACAAACCAAGTGTATTCCATTGTTTTGAAATGGTTCCTAGTAGAAGGAATGAGAACTCCAACAATACACATGATCCATATAGTAAGAAGGATCATATATTTCGTAGTCTTAATCTAACACTTATAAGTGAAATAGTTTCTCATATATTCTCATCAAATGTAGAAATAGTGTCATGTGTTAATAAGATAAGTAAAGAATTATGTGAGTCTTATGGCATTGAAGGGAAGCAAGAGAAGAAAAGGATGGTAGAGAGAAAGACAAATAAAGGGAAGAAGGGAACAGATGATTTTACCATATGTGATAACTGTGGAAAGAATCACCTTGGTAAATGATTCAATGAAATGGGAGTTTAGTATATGTGTGGAGAAAAATGGACAACATGTACATGATTGCAAGGGTAAGGAAAATGTTTCAAATGTACAATGCTTCATCTTCACGGATTTGGGACACTATGTGAATCAATGCCCCAATCATCAAAGTATACCCTAAATGATGCTATTGGATAATAACCAAGTAATGATACTACCACAGATGAAGAGGAATAATCAATGTTCTTATATTTTTTATTAATGAATTATATCATTTTTTTACTATATCAATGATGTACTGGTTATATTAACTATGGAAATAAATAAGTATTGTACTACAATACTATTTCATTTAGAATTTTGGATTATATAGTACTAAGAAAAGTGACTCAACAAAAATTTAAAATTTTCCAAAAAAACATGTTCGAAGGAAAAGATAAACCTTCATATGGTCCTAATACTGAGGTAGTGATTTTTGGAATTTGAGATGGTTGGTTTGGATAAATTATATTGGTTATTCTTGACTACTTTGGAACTGATTAATGGTTTTTTTATTCCATGGAGTATTCAAAATTTCTTAATATAAGGAATATATATAGTATTCTATAAGTAATAAGGGTGAAAGAATGTAATCAATAAGGTTTTATGGTATTTCAGGGTGTTACCATGTATTAAGAGAATACATGATGAAGGTAATCACCTGTTATTATGTGGAAAAAAGATATCTTAATTATGTTTTGTTAACCTTCCTTATTAATTTTTGGACTATGAGTTTGGACATAAGTATTGTGGATAAGTCTAAAGGTTGGAATGGATTAACATGGACATTAGGTACTATGGTTTAAGGAAAACATTTCATAGGATTATTTTAGGTATTTTTATAAAAAGGAATACCTCATGGTCGAGTGACAACCTATCCCATCCGACAAGGCTATGAGACCCAAAGCCGAAACTGAAGCGCGACAAGGGTGAATCACCTTCCACTACCCTAAGTGATGTCCTGGCTTGTATAATTTAGTTTTTTAAATGATCTTATATATGAATTATAAATTCATTTTTTTGAAACCCTATATGATTAGGTTAAATAGAATATTTTTTTGAGATCTATTCTCTTTGGAAGTGAAAAATAAGTTTGAGGTAGAAATTATTTATAGGATGGAAATCTACTTGTCATTTATTTTTTTCTTATTATATGATGAAATTAATTCTTAAACATTTGTGAAAGTATCATAAAACCAAAAATTGTGTTATCTTAATTCCTTGTGTTTTGATGAACCAATAATATTTTATGTCATCATAGATTTATGGCTTTTCTGCCCTCAATTTCCTATTTATTATTCACTTGTTTGTGATTTATGACCTCAAACACTCCCTATAAATATATATGTTTTCCCTCTAATTATGTGTCTCAAATTTCCACCAATGTTATCCTATTCAAAATCCTAATTTGGTGGTGACTTTTTCATTTACCATTCCCTCTTATTAAGACTAAATTTCATTAACCCTATTTCCAATGTGGCTTTTCTACAATGGTGTTTTCTCTTTTTAACCTTTTTTTTCGAATAAGATTTTCAAATTTTGAGGATGCAATTTATTAAAATAGGTGATATTGTAACACCCTAGTATCTCATTGTACATTAACTCTTTAATGTAATTCAATAGCTTACGCTACATGCAACACTGAGTTTGAACACACCACGATTTAACAAACTAGCTCTTCAAAGAGACGTTATGAATAGTACTAAATTAATTTTGAATTTAATATACTCTATATAATTTTAACATCCATATTATGTTTTTCTTAAACATAATATAAGAACAAATCCATTTTTTCATATAAAACAAGTATATTTTAAAAAAAATACAATTTTACCACATTTTAATGGATAACCCTTTTTAAATCCAAAATATGACACTTATATATATATAATTTGACATAATAAACTTCTTCTTTAGAAGAGGGACATGAAAATTTAGTTTGGAAATATTTTTGGTGTTTTTCTGATAACTTTCATATCAGGATGAATAATGAAAGACACTAAATTTTAATTGAAAACAACATTTTTAAGAAAAATAGTTTATATTTTTAAATTATACATTTTAATTGTTTTGAATTATAGTTAGATTATATTTTTATAATTTAATCCAATATTGGTCACTTTATGTAATTTCACATTTAAATCGGACATAAACACATATTAATCTTTTGATAGTTTTTACTTTTCAAAAACCCTCTTTCTGGTTTTGTGAATGGGAAATAATTCTAATTAATGAAAATCCTATGTTTTTAATTTGGTAAAATAGACATAATTTTGAATTTGGAATATAAAAATTAGATTTGGGTGAAATTTTGGTATTATTTTAAAAAAATTAAATTTTTGATGAATAGTGAAAACACAACGTTGTAGATAAAAACTGACTTTTTCATTTAAATAATTATTCTTAAATAAAAATTTATCTTAAAGTCAAAATAGATACATAATAAATATATTAGTCTAATGTTATTCATTAGAGACATTTTATAATAATATTAGGAAAATAAAATTTTATTGAACATTTTAACGGCTTTAACCACCTTCTAGGAACATTTGCAAATTTGCATAAAACGTAATTTTACCACTTTTGTGAATTGAATTTCAAAAATACGAGTGACACAACTGATATAAATAAGTAAAATTTGGTTCAATAAGATGAAAATAATTTTTTGTGAATAGAAACTTTTGAATTTTATTTACCACAGTTAAAAGTAAATATAGTAATTAATGGTAAAAATGATATTATAATTACCCTAAAACATGTACTATTTCTATAAGATAAGTTTTTTTTCAACCAAAATAAAACATAGGAATAAATTATTATCCTCTTTGATCCACTTGGATTAGATTATGAAATTTATTATTATTTTATTTAAAGTAGAGTTAAAAGTGTAAAATTCAATGTCTAATAACTAGACCATTTTTGATATAGGGTTATATATAAGATAAATTTTACTATAAATATTCAATATAAATATAAAAAACTTTCCGACATCATGGTATTTTATTTATAATTTTTAGATATTAAATAATTAAATTTATTTATAACACAATGATGATGCAGTAATTACCTTATTAATGAATGATTAAAATAATAGATATTTGAAATTTCAAAAGAAATGTAAAATGAGAATTTTAATGCATTCCACTATTTTTATAATTTAATATTACATGTTAGGAATGATTTAATGTTTTTTTAAGTAATCATGTTTTTTTGACTTTCACAAAAACCATATACTAAATAGTGTCAAAATTGACAAAAATGTGTTTTTAAAACCAAGACTCTATTATTAAATGATATAATATTCCTAAAAATCTATAGTTCTACCAAAGTACTTATGTGATGACATATAAGTCATTAATTATGCAATTGGGATTCTCTTGGAATTTTATAGTATGTTTATTAACCACATATATATAAATACAAGAAGACATTATAAAAGATAAACTATTTATCTAAGAGTTAAATATAAAATATAAGGTCAATATTCTGACCTGAACTTGTCTAAAACCTATCGTTTGAGAGTATTTCTACCCATATTTACCATATCCTCGAAATAAATCCATTTAGATCCATTATAAACCGAAAATTATTTTATAATAAAATAATATTTCAAACTTTTCCTAAAGTGACCCTCACCTCTCTTATAAAAGGGTAATTCCCCTTCTCTCAAAATCACACCTCCAAATCCATTTTTCTCAAATACCACCTGAGAAAATATCTTCCCAACTACACAAAATTCAACCTAGAGTCATTAATTTGGTCATAAATCCAACTTAATGTGCCCTTTTTATCAAATCCAAAGGAAGAACCTGAAGAAGAGGTAATAATTTCATCACCTCTTTCAGAGTTCTTTTCTTCTTCCACTTCCTCTTTCTTTGTTATTTCCATATAAAAAACTCACTCTAATAACATATACATATTGTGATGTTATTATAAATATTTTATAACCATATTCATTATTCTATCCATCCTATGAATGACCATGTCACCATATGTGTGTACGTACGACTTACCAACTTTATGTCGTGGTGTAGTTTGTTATTCAACACTTCATTATTTGGATGGGTATAATAATGAGTATAATTTATTAAAATAATAAATATAAAATTTTAATGATTTTGAATATGTAATATACCACCCAATTACATATGAATTCCTCCTCAATACAACGATATTTTCGCTTGTGTGTACATACGGATTACCATCTCCATGAACATGATGAGATTTATTCCCCATCGTAACCATTCAAGAATAATTTTCATTATATGATAATAAATAATTTTTAAGGACTTAATATCATAATTGATATGAATCATATACATCCTATCTATAGTAAACATGTCTTATGTTACAAAACATATAAAAGAAAAAATATCAGATAACACCTGAAACAATGATACTACTGAAATATTATTAACAAAGCAATATTAGAAGATCATATATGATATCATATTTATGTATGTGGTTCTTGTATAATTTAATAATAATGATTTAACTATTATAAAGGAGTTTAATGTACCCAAAACTAACAAAAATTACAAGGTAATGGTTAATTTTAAAATCTCATTTTTATCTGAGGTTGTTTATACTTAAGCATCTACTAGAAATTCCTTATCATCCTAATCCGTGTTTCGTAAAAATGTGTTTCAAAAAAAATTTACCATTTCCTAGAATCTGGGTTATAGTCATTTAAACCCTTGTTTAAATTTTCATAAATTTTTCTGAAAGGGATATTTCTGTTGTTTTTGAAACGTGGTATTTTATGACCTTTTCGGAAAATTAAGGTAAGACTGGTTTTTTAAATTATACGACAGGTGTAGCTTTTTTCCACCATTATAACACCTTTGAATCTTCCCTTACAATATTATAATAATATTTTCAAAATAAATGTTTTTTTATAATTATGTGACTTTTAAATGATTTCAAAATAGAAATAGATATTTCTCTCAAATAGTTTTGATTTCATCTATGTTATCATCCATTGATGGATTTTACACTTGTTTGAATTTTATTTATTATGATATAATCTTACATATTGTATTGAAGGTTTTGTGATATGTTTGAATGTGGATTTGTTGTTTTTATACCATTCATGGTTTATGGTTAAATTATTAAAATTTCATATTCTAGTTTTAATATGAATTTATCTATGTTTCAACCTTTTCATATGAGGAATGCATCAAACTTACTAAGTGAGGGGTGGAGCCTGTTATAGCTCCTCGATGCATCGGTAGGTCTCATGAGACAAACTACTATCTTGGAACAAGGCCTTGACAAAATCTTATTTTTTGTCCTGGCATGAGGACTTGACTATGTGGTTTTGATGTCTGGCATTATGCATTCCATCATTATGAAATTAGCTATTTATATTACATATGATTATTTGACTAGTAAAATATTTATGTGAATATATAAATTGGATTATTTTCTTTATTTTTCCATATTATTCTGATGTTTATGTTCAAAAGACTTTTGTTTTAGTCTTATAAATTTCGTTAAACATTTATGGTTATTTATGATAATTTCCACAAAATTTTATCCTTACTAAGCATCTGAGCTCACACATTTCATATATTTTCCTTTTCCCAGGATATGAAGAAGTATATCATGATTAAACTACATGGATAGGCCAAAGGGTATGAGTGTGTTCAAAGGGGACACAATTTTTTTTCCTTATTTCATGATGTAATGTAGAACTTATGTAAGTATCTTGTACTTTCAAGGCTACTATTCTAATGGTTCTTTCGAGACATGATCTCTTGTGATCATGCCAATGTTATGTAATAATGCACAAACTCTGGGTAACTAGGGTCAGGGCATTACACCATGTATCTCTGTTATACCATTATCACACAGACCCATCTCATACTCTAAATCCATTTGGGGAGGAATTATAGGTTGATGTTTCCTTTGGGGACAATGCAATTCATATCATTGATAGGATCCAAAAATTTCTCTACGGTTGGACGTTTCCTCTAGTAATGGTTCTATTGAAGAACAACCATTTACAGGATAAGACATTGGAGCGAGAGGATGATGTATGTGAATAGTGGCCAGAGTTATTCTCGAGTGAATCTTGAAAACCAATGGAAGGTCAATTGGAGAATGAATTGCTTTAACTGGGATGATTGTAAGATACTATGTTTTACTATGAGTTATATATATATTTTTTGAATAAATTCTTGGTTTTGACCTAATGTAAATACCCATGAAGGTCATGAGAGTTTTTGGTGTGTCCAAGGAATGTTCGGAGATCAGAGCTCGACATTTTTAGAATAATAGTTGGGTCGTATTGTTATGAGAAACCATGTGACCCAATCCACACAACTATGAATAACCAAATGGGGTTATATAGAGGGCTAGTAGAGGCCACACTGTTTATGGAAATGGTGAATATAAGGGCCATTGAGTATTCATATAGCTCTATAGTTTTTATTAGAGGTGTGAAACATGGTTTTCATATTGTTAGTCAACCCATTTTGTAAACCATGTGATGTTCCCCTTGAGACAGTGAAGGGTTCATTTTTTGTGCATGATTTTCCAAACAATATATCCAAACCATGTGAGCCAATGTTTTTTGTGAATTGTTTATTTTTTCCCACAAGATGATTAAAGGTTTATACCCTTTTATTGTTTCTTATTTACTATGAATAGGATGTGGTCGTATCTCCCATTTGTGATTCTCAACCCCTATTTTATAAGATTTTCACCTTTTTCATCATCATATATCTAATCGGAGCAACATTTATAGATTTGGATAAATGATGGTACGTTCTTCGATCATATTATGTTTTTCATTGTTTGACATTATGCCAAAAAATTTGTTATGGTGAACAATAATATACCCTATTTCCAAGAATTTCTTCCAATTTTTTCATTAAAACAGTACTGCATCTGAGGTTGATATAGGATGAGTAATCTACTACAGACCTATGGTTGGTGGTCTATACCTTCCCATCTAGTTATGGAGTTATATATAAGAATAGTTTCCATAGTTCCATGTGCAAAACATTCCAACATCACCCATAAAATTTTTTAATCTATTCAAATGGATAATTTTTAACCTGTTTTATTCACATTGAGTACATCTGTGACCGTATGTGGTTGTTTCCCCACCAAAGACACCCATTGGGTGTTCCCTTGTATCTTCCTTTCATTATGACACCCTTTCATGATTGTGTGAGCTCACCTTGTTAGTAATATAATTTTTAAACTAAATTGGGATTGAATTGAGGTGATATGAGAGATTTTATGCCTCAATACCATGTGACTAAATGTTTTTATTTGATTAAATGGTTTATGTTGAAATTCATTAATGGGTTGATGTACTAAATACATATTTAAAATTTTGAAATGGATTTTGAATGAAATGTGATGATGGGAGGAAATGTGTATGGGACTCCTTGGTTGGTATACCATGGATCTTTATTCTATATTATTCAATATACATATCTTGTGTGGATATTTTTCATATTAGTGGATTACATGGACTTATTTACTCCATGGATCTAGATTCTGTAGAATGTGTCAAACCTTGATACCCATGTGCCTGGCTTTCTTCGACTCATGTTTTATATTCTCTACTCAGATGCTTCAACAACTCCCCAATAATATTTATTGATTTCCCATAGAGATGTTACTAGGACTCAATGAGGATGCCTTTATCATCTATAACACAGAACCTTTGCTTCATGGTATAACACTTTTTATTACACATTGGGGAAGTTGTGGATGATACATGATTTTATGATGTTTTTGTGGTGAATGTTAAACCTGAGATTACATAGAAAATGATGATTTTTATGCTTTCTATTCCTTAATTATCTGACATGGCCATTATTGTTTATCTATCATTCATTAAATTTATCCCATGATTATGATGGATTTTTATACGTACCCTTATTATGGAAGATTGACCCTTGTTTTGTTGTAGACTTGTTTGGATGGACAATATTATTTAATTTTATCGCTTATTCCTCAGTTACTTTTCTTTCAATATTGTGATATATATTGCACACATCTTTGTATTGAATACATAGTTAGGATTTTTAATAGAAATTATTGATGGTTACTAATAGAGTGCTATATCACAACATTTTTGGGACACCGTTGGGTACCCAGATGGATTTCATGGATGAATGAAGGGACAGGGGCATCCACCCACTATAAAATGCTTGATTTTTCTGTTTCATAAGAGTAGGGGGCACATTACTAAAATATGATTAGGTTTGATAGATGTGGTTTTCCCTTTTTTATTTTTTACCACATGATATATATATTGTACTTGATTTTTTATAATTGTTTTCTTAATTTATAGAAACATGAATTGATGCATCATTTTGTATATGAGATAGCCTTTGTTATTGTCTATTTTTTCAAGTATTCGGGATGTTTTTCTGTAATTCAGTTATTTATATTCTTCTTTTGTTTATGGTTATGATCATTACCACTGTGTTACACTCTGAAAATGAGGGAATAGTTTCCCCACAGTCACACCCTAGTCCCTTTCTTTTAGTAGGAAGCCTTTGGCGTATAAGGAGGTGCACTTGAGGCCAAGTGTGCCACTATTTTGGGAACCATTTAGTGGAACCTTGATTGGGATGTTATATATTTATATCATATCTCAAATATAAATATTAAAATGAAAAATTAATGATAAAATAAAACAGATTTCTCAAATTTTATTAATTTATGATTTTTAAAGGCAATGTCCTAAATAGTGTTAAAATTGAAAATAATTATATTTCATGAATATATCATTTTATAAAAGTATTTAATAATAATTAAATTTTTATGTATTAAAAAATGAGACAAGTTATTATCTATAATTTAATACCCTTTGAATTTATATTCCATTTGAAATCATTTTCCGCTAGAATTGGTTTATTGTATTTTAATATTTTTGGAAATTCCTAATGTTCCCCTCACCTAAATTATAAATGGGAACCCCTTCCTTCACATCTTTACAATGGTTTGAGAAATATAGATAAACCAAAATCATACTATTTGCATTTTAAACATTTTTATTGAATTTCTTGATAATATATCCCTCTTAAAATACCTTTCCTAGATCCCTTAAGAAATTATGAGGGGATCTTGTTTGATGAAATTATGGTCCTCATTAGTGACCCTTTCAAAATTATTTCTTCTTCTACTTCCTATTAATATGTTATATCCATACTAAAATGATAGATCCATTAATATATTTATATATAATGAATTATTATTATAATTATTAGATAACTATATTCCAACTTTTCTACACCCAATGAAAAATTAATGCTCAGTGTATGCATACATATGGCTTAATGTCTTCACGTAGCGATGTAATTCTCATTTCATCACCAAATTACTTGGAAGGTTATAATTATTGAGGTAATGAATAAATATTATGATTACATCTTGATATTTATTTGTAAAAATTAATATATCTATTATTTCTACATCCATTAACAATTAAGCTATTGATACCATCACTCATGTGTACGTACGTCCTACCATCTCTGCAAAGAGATATAACTCATTCTCCATATATAATACTCAATATTTTTTAAAAAAATATAATAAATAATTAATATGATAACTATATCCTTAATAACATTATATATTGGATTAATATATATCCCATTCACATGAACCGGAGCATACATGACAAAAAATGCATGGAAAATGAATTAGTTAATACCCGAAAAAATGGTAATAACGAAATATCATTAACTATTGGGTGGTAATAGATTATATAATGAATATATATAATATAATAAATATTAAAATTGTTCTTTGATATATTAATACCATGATTTAAAACTTTATATGGGGGGTAAATTTTTTCCAACTAAAGGAAGGTGCAATGTATGTGATCTCTTCAAACTTCAATAATTTTTATGGTTTAAAATTATCCTCTTTTTTACTCAATATATCTCCTAATTATTCTTATATGATTTGCCTATATTATGTGTATATACACAAAATAATTTTTTAGGTAAAGTTTTCTTTATTTTATGGGTAATTACATGTTAGAAATGGTTTCCATCTCAATTTCTATAGATATGTAAACTCGATTAAAGGGAAATTTTCTGTTAATTACCAATTTTCAAGTACACTCCACAAATTTGTTTAAACCTCCAATAATTCTCAAAAATAACTCGGTATATCCTGAAATAATATTTTCATTCATTTATAGTTTTATGAAAATAATTATTCATTTATCCTCTTTAAATACTTTTTATTCTTCCTCTAAAACCACACTTATGAGGAACATTTATAATGTTACCAAACCACTTATTTCATGTTTTAAATTCAATTAGAATTCATTATTATTGATCTATTCTAATTTATCATTTATTATTTTCAATAAAAGACATACATTCCTTCTTTTCTTGGATATGATTTGGACACACCCACTAGTTATTCCTTATGACTTGATTACATACCCATTTTATTCTATTAT
Source organism: Viscum album (assembly GCA_963277665.1). Taxonomy (NCBI): domain Eukaryota; kingdom Viridiplantae; phylum Streptophyta; class Magnoliopsida; order Santalales; family Viscaceae; genus Viscum; species Viscum album. The sequence goes on from OY728151.1 coordinate 1,525,245,779, forward strand.
TAACCATTTTGTTTATTCAATATGTTGTATTATTTATGGGGAACACGTATGAATATACTTATTATTATGGGTGTGAATTATAGAATATCAATGGATAGGTTAATGTTTTAGTCTCATGAGATGTTATGTATGGGATTATGAAGTAATCCTAATCCATTATGGGACCTTGTCTATAAGGTGATATAGTCCTGGTTGTTATAATTGAATTTTTTTTATTTCATATTATACAATGTTTCCTTATTAATATGTTTCCATGATCATATTATTCCATGTTCTATATTTTATTTTTCTATATGTTTATTCATGATCCATACCTTTTATATTATCTTGTTATGTCATTTTAAACATGTGCTCTACTTTATTCCCATGTTTAATCCAATAATGGGGTTTTAATCTCATCCCTTCTGTCAATGTATTACATAGGTTATAATATTGTGTTACACAATATCAATTACTTTTTGGATATCATTATTGAGAATAGAAAAATGATGTTTTATTTTAGTTTCATGTCTTCTAATTATGTTACTAGCCTTCCAATGGCACTCTACTTTTTGATCCTTGGAATTTATTTCATGGATAATTATGCTAAAAATAAAGTAATATTATGTGTAAAAGGATTGGGTCATAGGACTTGGTATCAGAGTATAGTCTATTTATTTTTTTGGGACTAGGAATACATATATTTAGTAATAACCCTATGGATAATTCTATCACCATTGATAAACTAGATTGAAACGTAGTTAATCACAAGTGAGGATATACTTTTAATTTATAAGTTTACATTCTATGTTAATAGTTTTGTTTTTTATAATATCATTAGCTAAGTATTCAATGGACATATTTTTTTTTATTTTCATATTAATGAATGGAAATAGATAGAACCAATTCCAATATCCAATTTTTGTAAAAAATGTTATTATTTACCAAATGACATGCTTAACCTAATGGGAATGAGCGATCAAAATTTCATGATAGTACTAGATCAACAAGTTAATGTTATGAATAATAAAATGAATCATGTGGATCACACTCTTCCAAAGAATTATCGTTTTGTGGTTCAATAAAGTATGGGACAAAGTCCATTTATCATTAGTAGATCTTCTGATCCCCTCATCATGGAAAAATAGACTAGCACCATTGAGAATATATTATGAGTACTCCGGTGTGTGGAAGAAGAGAAAGAAATGTTGGGGATCTATCATTTGGATGGGGAATTAGATAAATGGTGGATAGTGAACATGATTAAAAATGTTAAATAGAATATTTAATTCATATATTGGGAAAGAGAAAATAAAACATTTTTAATAAATATATTCCCTGAACTCTCCATCTTAAGATAAATATATAGTTCCTATAACTGAGGAAAAGAATATAATAGTCTACCAGAGCATGTGATGAAAACATTATAGGGCTTGAATGATACACATATGTCTTTTTAATAAACACCAAAGGCAAGGTGGATCACATCTTTAGTGGATTAAAGCTTAGTCTACAAGAATCCATATAGATTTGAGTCTTTGAAAGATATGAGTATATTCTATGTAACTCTATTAAGGATGAGATAGATATTTTATAATCTCAATTTTCTCGTTGGATAAGAGATACAAAGAGGAATATGGAGTTTAATATGGGAGGATCAAAAAATAAATCCCCTCGAGGAATGAAAACCCAATATCCCAGATATCAAATGTGTGAATCAGGAATCCCAAGAACTATCTAATAGGAACTAAGAGATGTTTTATGTATTCAAAATATGGACATTAGTCTAATAATTGTAGAAGGGATTTGGAGAATCCCATGAATGAAGAAGTTGAATGGAAGAATCAGATGAACAATAAGCCAACTCTATAGTGTTTCAACTATCATGAACGTTGTAATTATGTGAGATAGTACCATAACCCATGAGTTGTTAGAGAAAATAAATGATGAAAACCAATAATGAAGAATGGATTGGAATATTCCATCCCTACAGTTTATGGGGATCCTAATAATGATGTGGTGATTGGGGTTTTTGTTATTCAGTAATGAATAGAAAACATAGTAATCGATTGTTTTTCTACACATTCTTTTATATCATTCTAATTTAGTAGAAATATTCAAACACCCCCTAAAAATTGTATTTTGAGTTATATATGAGAAAAAATTGGATAAATCATTTAATTGAAAGTATATAAATCCACACTAGTCAATGTTTTTAGACTAAACCTCCGATAAAATCTCAAATTACTTCTTTTGGTGGAGTTTGATGCTATATTGGGCTTGTATTAGAGATATTTATTCAAATAAAACATCAACTATTTGGATAGGGAGATCACCCTTTACATCTAGTGGCATCCTCAAAATATTTACAAGTGTAAATAAGAGGATGAATATCCGTCAGAATCATGAACTCGTGTTTGGATATTAATTCCTCATGATCGTGTATATCCTAAAAAATGAATTAGTAAAAGGATTGGATTATTCTTGTACATATTCCCACTATGAGGGAAAACACTAATGTGTTCCCTAAATAATTTCCCAGTATTCCTCCTAATAAAGAGGATGAATTCACAATTGAACATATACCAAGATCATTACATTTATCAAATACTTCTTTTTGGATTCACACCATTAAGTTTGAGGAAATAAATAACGAGTTACATGAGAATCAAGATAAGAGTTTTATATGTCTGAGAACATCACCATTGGGTGAGACTATCATATTCATCAATAATAAGGATGTATCATTGGACCTAAAAATTTATTATCTGTATCATAAAAAAATCACGATAGAGAACAAGTATCCTCTGCCATGGAAATATGACTTGTTCTATTTGTCAGATTGAGACAGGTATTTCTCTATGGAGGACCTTCTATAAGGATGAATCCAATTAAAGGAGAATAAGTAAGATATTCAAAAAATTACATTCGAATGATTTATGGACACTATGAGTTCATAGTAATTCCCTTAGGACTCACTAGTACCTCAGTGATTTTCATGGAAATAATTATTAGAGTCCTTATAACTTACCTTGAAAAATTTGTGGTAGACTTTATAGATGATATTATGGTATACTCCATGAGTAATGAGGATAATGAGAAGCACTTGAATATTGTTTTATGGACATTGATAAGGCATAAACTATATGAAATGTTCAATAAGTATGTGTTCTGTATTAGGGGTGTATCATTTTTAGGGGTTTTAATCACTAGCAATGGGATATCATTGGACAATTCTAAGACAAATGAAGTTGGGGAGTGTCCTAGACTAGTATCTACAATGGATATCTATAGTATCCTTCATCTAACTAGGTATTACTGATGTCCTTTTAGGAACATTATGTGACTATTATACCCATTAACCCTCAAACTCGGAAGAGAGTAATGTTTATCCTAACCAGTGAGTTTGAAGATAGCTTCAAAGAGTTGGAAAACTAGATTATCACTACAATAGTACGCACTCTACCAAATAAGTGAGGATGTATTTTTTTCTATAAAACAATTCATCCAATAAGGGAGTAGGTTTTTTATTGATGAAAAATTATAATATGAAAGCATATTCCCCATGGCAGTTGAAAATTCATGAGAAAAACTTCCCACAAATGACATGGAGTTAATGTCAATGATATTAATGTTCAATATCCAATGACATTATTTATATGGAATAAGTGTGAAATTTAGATTGATCTCTATGAACTAAAAAATTTATTAACATTAAAGGAGATAAATAATCTCAAGAAAATATGGTTAGAGCACATCACTGATTATGAATTCTCAACACACTTGTCACAACCTGTCCCCCAGGTCCCGTGTCGTGACTACCCCAAGCCTGCCTTCTATAGGCTGGGGGCTGGTGACTAGAACTGAAAAGGTGTATCCCTAAAACAGGAATAATTTTCCTTTAGACATGTTTAAACACTCAATACAAGAACACAATAAGGATAAACCATGAATTAAAACTGTAGTACTAAATGTGTGTATTGAAAGTAAAGGGTACGGAATACAAGGCCATATAAAAGGTTTAACTACAACTATAAAACAGAAAATATCTCCTAGAATCGTCCACTGAGGATCCTACATGAAGGGAAGGTACATATCGTCTCCACTTCTCTCCACGTTATCTAATCTCCTCCGTGTACCACCTGGTCTTGGATCCTTCAAGTCTTAGCCAAGCTGCACGTCATCTGCACAAGACACAACAAGGTGAGGGGGAAGCCCGTGTAGGGGTGACTGTAATAATACCCAGTAGGGACCTCAAGACCCATGAAGGTCTCTCAGAGTTACAAAAAGGAAAAACAAAAATCATTATCTCAATCATAAAGAACAAAGAAAAAGGCTCAGCTTAAACCAGGCGTAAGTAAATCACATAAGTACCTATGATTCATCGAGAAGCTAGATCATCTAATTCTGTTGAGAGGCACTAATGCTAACCATTGAGAGTCTGACCGACATAGGATCTATAGGTACTAACCCATGCTAAACCACACATGATCCGACCAACCTAGGATCGATAGGTAATAACCCATACTGACGCACACTAGATCGGTATGTGCTGACCCACATAGGATCGATGAGTGCTCACCCATAGAGGATTTGACCCAATAGGATTGGTATGAACGGACCCACACAGGATCATTGTGTGTTGACCCACATAAGATTTGACCCACACAGGATTGATATGTGCTGACCCACATAGGATTACTCGGTACTAACCTCTGTATGATCTGTCTCCATACTCTACTTCACTGTCAGCCACTAGATTCTTTCTCAAAGAACACATGATTATGGGAGAACCACTACTCAATCCATCAGTAATATTTTAAATGGCACGAAGTCCCATGAAGAAGTATCCCAATTATCTATCACATCAACCGGTTGTCTAGTCTGTAAGTTATAGGAATTTTTATGTCAGAGAACCGGTTGGATTTGGGTATGATCCAAAGTATACATACTCCAACATTATCCAAAACCCATGTGGAGTAATCAAATGGACCATATCACTATAAGGATCCTATCTCCAGAGACGGTTCATCAAACAGGCATCCGGTTCGCAAGATATGGTCACTTAAGCGCAATTGGGTCTCAGAGGGGTTCGGGTCCTGGTCGGCCCGTCCCGATTCGAGTTGATCCAGCTCGCCCCTTCTGGGCTAGGTTGCGGAGCTCGGCCCACCAGCTGGCATGACTGGGTGGGGGGGGGGGGGGGGGTCATGCGGTCCACCTACCGAATAGCTCAATGGAGCAATTATGCTCTTTAATATGGGTATTCTAGGTGGCGCTGCCTCATCACTTGTAGGACCCACAGGGTTCCGGCCTTCACCACTACCATGACTTCAAAGCCATAGACCTTCATCACGACACATGATTGCGTGCCGCCTCAGCATCCACAGTTGGCCCGCTTGTGGCTACCTGTATGACCACCGTAGGGCCGAGCAATGCCACACTTCCACAACGACCAAGGGTTTCTAGGCACCACTCTCATCCACCAGCACCGGTAGTCAGCACCGCCATGCTGATGTCGCACCAGTGCTTCTTCTGTGGGGATTCGGTGATGCTCTAGAGCTCCATTTTCCCTTCTTATTGTGCCTATGGGCTTCCTGATATGTCGTCGTCACTGTTCGGCTGTCGAATTCTATATTCTGACGAGTTGAAGAATTTTCCCCCGAAGAATGCAACAATTCAAAGCGATAGAGGGTCCGGGCCTTATTGGTTTGGCCCACACCCTCCGCGTTAGCATTATTACATGTGGGATATTATTCAATTAATCTTTAATAAATGAACACCATCCAAAATTCCCCACAAAATCCACCAAAAAATTCAATAAATAGGAAAATAATCGAGGGAATTTATTGAATTCAATAATAACCCCATCCTTGTGATTGGTTCTAGGTGTCATCGTTGCGGCGGGAGGAGCATCCACGATGGATGGAGTCATAGAAGTTCCTCAATATCAGATCATTGTCCCCCCATGCTTCATCCTCCATTGGTGGATGTTGCTGTAGGACATCCCCAGAGTTTCCTAGTTTGATGAAATTGTGCCCAAAACCCACTTCGAGCTCCATTTAAATAGGAGGGGGAAAGGTGAGTAACACATTGAAGAATTAAAGAGGTTCATTAAATGAATTAATGAACCGCTTTTAATTTACTATGGTGGAGATATGAAATTGATGAGTCAATCCATTAAATGGCTGACAAGTCACTGGCCCCACCACCACCGCTCATCCGTTGTAGAAAAAGAAAAGAAAATTACAATTATATTTATTTTAATTTTCATTAAAAATTCAAAACACTAACTTTTTATCCCTACCTCATGCAGTCATATATTAAGAGATTACCAGCGCTGTGGATTCAACGTTGTCCTCATATTTCTATTCTGAGCACCAGTTCAAAAGATAGAAAATTCCGCACGTGCATTTTCTGAACATACCATAAAAAATGTTCATAAATTCATTTCAGGCACACCGGGCCTTGGAATCACACACCATAAATTTTCAAAGACTCATAATAATCCTAATTAATTTTTTAAAAAAGTACTTGGAATTTTTGGGTTTTATCATTCTCCCCACCTTGGGTATTTTCGTTCCCTAAATATACAAAAAACTTGGGGAAACATGCTAGTACTGAGCACGCATCTGAGCCTCCCGCTCCCATGTTCTCTCCAGGAGGTTCCTGTGCTGCCAACAAATATGCACCAAATTAATTAACCACCCATGATGGACCGACTCCTTTCGATCCTCTATCTCCACTAGGAACTCCACAATCATAATCCCATCATCGATTTCTAGCTCACCCCAGTCGATAACGTGTGATGGATTATGTACGTATCTCCTCAACTACGACATGTGGAAAACATTATGCACCTGGTGAATCTATGGGAGAAGATCTAGATAGTACAACACCTCACATACTCTTCTATGGATTTAAAAAGGTCCGAGGAACCTCAAGGATATATTGACACCCCAACCAAACCTCCATAATCCTCATCAACGTGAGACCCATAGTAAGACACCCTCCTCAATATCCAAGGGTCTCTATCTCCTATCGGCATAAGACTTATTACTAATCTGTGTAGTCTTCCTTGACTCTTGGATAATCTTAATCTTCTCTATGGTATCCTGTAAAAACTCTGGACCCATAAGTGTTGACTTCACTTGGTCCGTCCAGCGAAGAGGCGATCTTAAGGTCACTCATACAAGGCCCTAAATAGTGCTATGTCGATGTTGGAGTGATAAATTCTATTGTATTAAAACTCTAATATTGGTAGTTGGTACACCCAAATATGGCCAAAATCGAGGACACAATAATGAAGCATGTCCTTGAGTGTCTGTATGGTCCACTCCATCTTACAATCTGTCTATGGATGAAAAGTGGTGCTCAAGCATCATTATGTTTTGAACGCCCCATGAAATCTCTTCCATAATAGGTATGTAAAACATGCATCGTGATTTGAGATGATCATCAATAGGAATATGTGAATTCTCAATATCTCCAGTATGTAGAGGCGTCCCAAGATATCTAGTGTTCCCTTCCCTCATATATGGAAAAAGTTGGCTGACTTGTTGAGTCGGTCAACGATAACCCAGATGGAATCATGGCCCCTGGAAGTATATGGTAGCCCCTTCACAAAGTCCATGGATGTATCATCACACTTCCACTCTGGTACCTCATGTGGTTGAGCTAAGCTCGCTGGTACTTGATGCTCGACCTACACTTGCTGAAATGTGAGGCATCATGATCCAAACTCTGCCATGGCTTTCTTCATCCCTGACCACCAGTACAAATGCTGGAGATCTTGGTACATCTTTTCTACTCCTGGATGTACCGCCAAAGGGGGTGTGTGGAACTCCCTTAACACCTCCTCTCGAAGCATCATTGGTACCATAGTGAGTCCTTTGAAGAAAACGACGTTCTCCCCACCATCATAAAATCCATCTGGAGATTGTCCTGAGGATATCTGAGCACATCAGGCCACGTAGTCTACATCCCCAAGCTATGACTTCGGAACACGCTGAAGATGTGGGTGAGTGACAGTCGTAGATTTGAGTTAAGTTGCTTCATCTCTATCTACTAAGGATATCTTCAACTTTGATAGCTTCTTTGTCGCCTCACTGAACAACTCTAGGCCATACCTCATGCTGAGTGTGTCTGCTCCTATGTTCCTCTTCCCAGAAGTATAGATTATCCCAAATTCATAGTCCTGGAGTAAATATAGCCATTGTCACTATTTTAGCTTCATTTACTTCTGTGATAAGATATTCCAGAGACTCTTGTTATCAAAGTAAACAGTAAACCATTCACCCATCAAGTAGTGTCACCACATCTTCAGTGCAAAGGCCACTACTGCTAACACCAGGTCAAGGGTATCATAGTTCTTCTCATGCTGTATCAACTGCCGTGAGCTGTAGGTGACCACCACTGTCTCTTACATTAGGAAAAAACCTAGTCTGGCCCCTGATGCATCATAGAAGACTACATAACTAACACCCTCTTCTGGTAGCCTCGAGATGGGGGCACTCGTCAGTCTCTACATCATCTCCTGGAAACTCTCCTAGAACTTCTCCATCCATAAGAAAGGATTCCCTTTCATCCTCCAAGATGAAAAGGGTGCCGCTACCCTAGAGATGTCAGGTACAAATATCTGGTAGTACCTAGCCAAACCCAAGAAACTCCACTCCTCGGTCACACTTCTAGGTGGATCCCAAGAAATCATATACTCTATCCTTGCTGGATCCACTGTGACTCCAGCCTCCAAGATAACGTCCCCTAGGAAGTGGACTTCATGTCACTAGAACTGGAAATTCAAGAGATTTCTATAAAGATTGTTCTCTCAGAGTGCATCCAGGACTATCCATAGGTGCATGGCATGCTCCTCTTCTGACGCCAAGTATATCAAGATGTCTTCATTGGAGACAACCACAAAGAGATCAAGGTATGGATGAAAGATCATCTTCATGATCCCCATGGACATTTTTAGATTGTTGTTCATTATGGAATCCATCACTAAGAACTCATAATGGCCATACCGATATCTGAAGGCTGTCTTTGGTATGTCCTCATCCCATACTCTGTGCTGATGATATCTTGATCCATGGTATATCTTTGAAAACCAACGATCTCCCTTTAGGTGGTCTAAGAGATCATTGATCCTTGGGAGTGGATACTAGTTCTTCATAGTCACCTGCTTCATGTGTCGATAGTCCACACAAAGCCTCAAGTTCCTATATGCCTTTTTGGCGAACAAGATTGGGGATGATCATAGAGAAACACTGGGCCTTATGAAACCCTTTTCTTACAAGTAATCTAGTTGTACCCACAACACTTGAAGCTCCACAGGAGCAATCCGATATGCTGGTGTAGATATCGGTGTCGTCCTGGGGAACAGGTTGATGTAACAGTCTACCTCTCTATGTGGAGGTAGTCTTGGAAAATCATCAGGAAGGACATCAGCATTTTGGTCCACCACTACATGATAACTTAGACTTCTCACATCAACTTCTATGAGGGTGTGTCTAGCCAACTTATGATTAATCAGCTACATCCTCCCCTGAGATAGTCTATCATGTGCTTAAAAGGTTTCCTTCTCACCGGTGATGGTAAACCTAATCCCATCCTCACGGACACACCACTTTGTGCCTAAGATAGTGGATCTGACCATGGAATGTGGATAGCCTGTCCAAACCCAAGATGACATCATAAGGCCTTGACGGTGCTACTAAGAGATCCTAGCCATAGCTCTCAGCTCCTAGACTGAGCTCAAACTAACTGTAGTAGTGTGTAATCGTCGAATATTCTCCTATTGGAGTTTCTAATCTCCAGGATCGAGCCAACGAATCAATTGAAATCTCTGAGCTCCAAATGAGTGTCATGTAAATGAAAGAGTGACTGGAACCAGTGTCTACAAGTACTAAAACTATGGTGGAATAGACAAAAATCATATCTCTAATCATATCTGTAGAGCTGTGGTCATAGGCCTCTAATTTCGTTAGGTGTGCTCACCCCTGTCCACCTACTCCATGTGGTAGTGGTGGACATCCTGATGGTGGTGGTAGTAGAACCTCAAATTTTTTCCCACCGCTTGCTACCTAACCTAGTCCTCTACCTCATTATCCACCCTAAAGACATCCTCACTTGAACCTTTTCCTCTACCTTGGGGGTCCCTCAACCGTCTATTGATCTTTAGTATGGAAGGTCGGGCAGTCACAAGCACTTTGGCCCTACCCGCCGCACATGAAGCACTGTCTGCCACCCAGAATACCTTCTCTACCTAGCGAGATCCACACCTCTGACCCAACATCCTCAGGTCGTCCACCAGTGGATCTTTCCCACATGGACCTCTACGTCATCTTTCAACTTCCTCCTGCAGATGAATCTTCTACCTGTTGTCTAGTGGTGGCTCTCACCGTCAGTGTCTGCCTAGCTATGAAGCTCTCCATCCAACATGGACGCTCCTCCCACAGTAACTACAACACCTGCAATGAATCATGAGGTATGGTCTGTTATTTAATTCAAGAAATTCGTTTGATTATTTTCCACGTTCTTGAATTTTTGGGTGGATGTTGTGGGGTATTTTGAATGGGGTTTATTTATTAAAGATGAAATAAATAATATCCCACTTGTTATAATGGTAATGTGAAGGGATCAGGAGAAACAAATGATGCATGGACCCTCCAACGCTTTGTTCTTGCTGTGTTATTCTGGGGAAAATTCTTCAACTCGTCAGAATCTAGAATCCTAGATCCGCATAGTGACAGCAGCATCACGAGAAGCCCGAAGGCGCAAGTGGAAGGGAAAATAGAGCTTTGGAGCATAGCCGGATCCCTATGGAAGAAGCGCTGGCGCAACACCAGGGTGGAAGTGACGGAGATCGGTTCCATCAGATGAGGGTTGAAACAGGCAACTACTGGTCATAGAGGAAGAGCGGTGCCGCTCGGCGCCGCGGTGGTTGGGCAGGCGGCCGACAGTGGGCCGGCCACGGAGGCAGAGGTCATGCATCATCACGCTCTGCATTGAAGGATCGCCGCTTTGAATCTGCGGCGGTGGAAAAGGCTGGGACCCTATGGGTCAGCAGGTGATTAGGCGGAGCTACCTGGTGTCGTCACTCAGAAAGCCAAATGGGTCCTTTGAGCCATTCGACAGGCGGACCGCGTGACCCCCGCAAGTCATGCCAGCCGGCGGGCAGAATCACCACGACCCATCCAATCAGGGGTGAGCTGGGCCAGCCCAGGCTGGGTCGACCTGAACTAGTTTGGGTGGACCCAGAACAGTTTGGGCCGTTTTGGTTAGACCAGGTCAGACCAGACCCAGACCCCTCTCATGACCTGTTACGCTTAAGTGACCGTATCTCACCAACTGGACGTTCATTTGATGAACCTTATGCGGTGCTAGGATCCTTGGAGTGAGATGGTACTTTTGACATACTAAACTTGAGTTTTGGAGAAAGTTGTATTATGGCCTAGTTGCATCGTACCCGAAGCCAACCAGGCCTTTGGCACTACAATGCCTATAACTTACAGACTGGGCGTCCGGTTGACGTGTCATCTGTTGCATTGGAACCCTTATGAAGTGAAAAATCATTAGGTTACATTTTCATGGGACTTTGTGCTGGATGAAATATGACTGATATCTTAAGGAGCAGTTATCCCAGAATCAAGCGTTCTATGAACGGGAATACAGTGGCAGATAGTGAGGTAGAGTTTGGAGATAGATCATACGAATGTTAGTGCCGAGAGATTATGTGTGGGTCAGCACCTATCTATCCTGTGTTGGTGAGATCTTATGTGGGTTAGTGCTCATTGATTCTATGTGGGTCAGTACATACTGATCATGTGTGGGTCAGATCCTGTGTGTGTTAATGCTCAACGATACTTTTTGGGTCAACGCATACTGATCCTGTGTGGGTCAGATATTGTGTGAGTCAGTCGGGGTTATTACCTATCGATACTGGGTGGGTCGGATCCTTAATGGTTAGTGGGGGTTAGTACCTATCTATCTTGTGCGGGTCAAACGCTGTATGGTTAGCAGCAGTGCCTCTCGATAGAATAAGATGATCTAGCATCTCGACTAATCATATGTACTTTTGTGCTTCACATATACTTGGTTTGAGCTGAGTCATTTTCATTGTGACTTTGGATTGATATCATGATTTTTGGTTTTCCATTTTGGTATTCTGACAGACTTTCAGGGGTCTTGGGGTCCCTACTGTGTATTGTTACACTCACCCATGCATGAGCTTCTCCAACACCATGTTGTGTCTTGTGCAGACAAAGAGTAGCCTGGTTGAGACTTCAGGGAGCTAGGACCAGGTGGTAAATAGAGGTTATTGGATAACGTGGAGTGTAGTGGAGACGCGATGTACCCACCCTTCAAGTAGGATCCTCGGTGGGTGATTCAAGGAGCTGTTTTCTATTTTTTCCGTTTTAGTTGTACCTTTTATTTGGGCTTGTATTCCAGCACCTCTACTTTAAGTACATACCTTTACTACAATATTTTTACTTCATGGTTGCTTCATGTATTGTTCTTGGTTTGAGTGTTTATATAGTTTTAATGGAAACACCTTCCTGTTTTTTGGATACGCCTTTCTGGTGCTATTCGCCAAAAAATGGCCTATGGAAGGCGTGTTTGGGGTAGTCACAAACCGAGCTCCGGGGGATGGGTCATGACAAAGTGGTATCAAAGGCGTGTATTGAATGTAATGTTTCAAGAATACATGCCCTACTGAAAGGTACAACTACAAAGAAAAATAGAAAACAACTCCTTGAATCTTCCATCGAGGATACTACCAAAAGGGTAGGTACAACTCATCTCCACTGCTCTCTACATCAGCCAATCTCATTCATGTACCACCTGGTCCTGGCTCCCCCATGTCTCAGCCAAGCTTCTCGTTGTCTGCTCAAGACACACTAAGGTGCGGGAAAACTCCATTTAGGGGTGAGTATAACAAAACCCAGTAGGGACCTCGATACCCCCAATGTTTTCTCATAATTCCTCAAAAGAAAAACCACAAAAAAAGATCTCAATCACAAAGCACATATCAAAATTCTCATCTCAAACCAGTTATAAGTGAATAACATAAGTATAGATGATTTGTCAAGAAGCTAGATCATATTAATCTATTGAGTAGAACTGCTGCTGACCATACAGAGTCTGACCCACACATGATCGATAGGTACTAACCCCCACTTACCCACATAGGATCTGACCCACCTAGGATCGATATTTAATAACCCCCACTGAACCACACATGATATGACCCACACAGGATTAGTATGCGATGACCCACATAGGATCATTGAGCTCTGACCGACACAGGATATGGCCCACACATGATCAGTTTGCGAATACCCAAACAGGATCGCAGAGCATTTAACCACACAAGATCTGACCCACACATGATCGATAGGTGCTGACCCACATAGGGTTTCTTGGTACTAACCTCTGTATATTCTATCTCTAACCTCCACCTCACTGCCAACCATTGGATTCACCCACATAGAATGCTTGATTCTGGGAGAAACTCTTCTCATGACATCGTTTATATTTAAACCAGCACAATGTCCCATGAATATGTAACCCAATTATCCATCACATCATAAGGGATCCAATGAAATAGACGGCGCGTCAACCAAATGCCCGGTATGTAGGTTTTAGGAATTTTAGTGCTAAGGGCCCGGTTGGATTTGGGTACGATCCAACTCACCCGTACTCCTAATTTTTTCAAACCCAAATAGGATTATGTCCAAAGGACCGTCTCACTAAAAGGATCCCAACACCATTGACGATTCATCAAATGGACATCTGGATTGCAAGATACTGTCAAATAAGCGTTATTGGTCTCGAGTGAGGTCGGGGTCCAGCCTAAACTAGCATGGGATGACCCTATGGGGCGGAGCCATGATGGGCTTGGCCCGCTAGGCTGTGGACTGGCCCGGCCTGACCCGCCTGGGCTATGCCTTTGCAGCTCAGTCTGCCGGCTGGTGCGACCCGTAGGGGTCGTGCGGTCCGCCTACCGAATAGCTCAATAGAGCTCTTTGGCTCCCTGAATCATTGTGCCAGGTGGCGCTGCCTTATCACTCGCAGGACCCATAGGGTCTCGGCCTTTTCCACAATCGAATCATCAAAGGCATGGCCCTTTAATGTAGCACGTGATGGCGTTCTGCCTCTGTCTCAATGGTTGGTATGCTGCCGGCCGCCTGCCCCACCACCTCGGTGCCGAGGGGCATCAGCCATCCACCACGGTCATTGGTTTCTGGCAGCCTCCCTCAACCACCGGCACCGGTCGCCAGTGCCGCCACACCGATGCCACCCCATCACTTCTTCTGTGGTGCTTCAGTGATGCTAAGGAACTCCGTTTTCCCTTCCACTTGCACCGATGGGATTTCCGGGATGTGGTTGTTGCTGCACTCCTCCCAGATTCCAAACTATGATGCGTTAAAAAATTTCCCCCAATGAACACAACAAGAACGAAGAGATGAAGGGTTTATGCCATGTTCATTTGGACCACACCCTCCGTGTTAGCATTATAACAATAGGATTATTAAGCAATTCATCATTAATAAATAAACCCTGAGAAAAATCCGCAACAACATCCTCCCATAAAATCAAGAACGAGGAAAGGAATCAAGAATTTATCATGAATTAAAAAACTACCCGTACCTCGTAATTATTTGGAGGTGTCGCAGTTCTGGTGGGAGTAGCATCCACATTGGATGGAGTGATCGACATTCATTGATCCCTGATCATGGTTGCCTGTGCTTCCATCCTCCTTAAGTGGATGTTGCCACAGGACTGCCAGATTTTCCTCATTTGAAGAAGTCATGCCCAAACCCCAACTCGAGCTCCATTTAAATAGGAGGGGGAAAGGTGAGTAACACATTAAAGAATTAATGTGGTTCATTACATAAAATAATGAACCTCTTGTAATTCATAATGGCGGAGTTACACAGTTGATGATTCATTCCATTAAATGGCTTGACAAGTCACCGACCCCGCCATCGCCAGTCATTCATTGGAGAAAAAGAAAATAAAATAACAATTACATGTTATTCTACCATTCGTTAAAAAGTTCAAAAAATAAAATTTTTCTCCTGACCTCTTGTGTCCAATGTCTATCCCCCCTTAATAGAATATCGATTCTATGGATTCAATGGTGTCCTCATATATTTAATCTGGGAACCGATTCAAAATATAGAAAACTTCACCCCCGCGTTAACTAAACGTAGCTTAAAAATGTTCAGAAAATCTATTCTGGGAACAATGGGTCTCACAATCACATGCCTTCAATTTTTTCAGACTCGTAATAATCCAACATAATTTAAAATTAATTACCTGATATTTTTTGGTCTTTAAACCACTACCATCCATATAATGATTATAAAATCGAAGATGATCAATGTAGAGAGGATCTTGTAACATTATCAAAGATGTGAATTGGGAAGGATCCAATATTCTCTTACATATAAATAATATTCATGGTAATCATAAGGAAATTAATATCATCACTCCATTCTGAAATGATTTCTCAACCATCACATATAGATATGATAAAGTATTTTCAATTAAATAAGTGGAAATAAATAAGAAGCTAGAATCTATAAAAAATGGAAAATCAGTGGTGATTAAAATTTTGAGAAAGGAGTCATATGGTTTTGGATATGACTATATATAAAATTAAATATTAAGATAAAGATGGATATTTTGAATGACGAGCATAACTTGGCCTTCTCAATCTACCAAGGGAGGAGAAAGATGTATTGAGCTCTCTAAGAGCACTGTTGGTGGGACAACATGATGAAAGAGATCAGTCAGTATACATCATATTTCTTAGTGTGTCAATATGTGAAGTTTGTGATGAACATGTCTAAGGTGACGATGAAACCATTACCTATACCTATAAAAAATTGGAAAAAAATCACCATGAACATTTTCAATAGGCATATAAAGACACCTAGTGGAAACCATTTCATATGGGATATTGTGGATCATCTTATAAAGACATATCACCTTATTAAAATTCTAGATAATGTCCCACTAAATGAAGTTTTGTTACTATACATCTGAAAATTGGTTTGGTAGAATGATGTAGCATTTCTAATTATATTTGATAGAGATCAGGGATTTACTTCCATGTTCTAGAAAATTCTCCAACATGCTCTAGTCACTAAGATAAAATTTAATACAGATTTTCTCCCTCATACAAATTGACAGTCTAAGAAGACCATTCAAATGATAGAATTCGTGTAGAGAGATTTCTCAATGGACTTCAATGGAGGATCGAATTAACATCTTCCACTGGTCAAGTTATCTTATAATAATAGTTTCCACTCAAGCATCCAAATGGACCCATATTAATTACTTCATTGGAAGAGATGTAGAATGGCTGCATGATGGGATGGTGTTTGACAATGTAAGGTTATAGGACATGAAATGGTTGAAAATGGTATAAAAGGTGAAGGCTACTAAACAACACGTCATAAATTCAAATAGTCAATAAATGAACTATTCAAAAAATCATTAATGATACATAGAGTTTGACGTTGGATATAAGGTATTCATACACATATCTCTATGGAAGTGAGTAACAATATTTGTAATGAATAGAAAGGTAATTCCCAAGTACATTGACCCTTTTTAGATTCTTGATCGTATTAGAGTTGTATCATATTTCCTAGAACTGCCACTAACATTGTCTCAAGTACATGATGTATTCCACGTATACCTCGTAAGGAGGTAAAATCTAGATTCCCCACATGTCATGAATTCAATGGTTGTATATATGGAAAACTATATCTATTGTGTGGAGTAACCGATAATTTCCGTGTACGTTAGGAAAAATATTATCACAATAAGACCAATTAGATGGTTAAAGTACTATAGTGGGACCGAAGATATAAATGGAAGACAATACAACTGGAGGAAGTGAAAAAGGAGAAGTACGCTCATCTGTTTTCACCATAGAATGTAAAAGGAAATTTTGAGTGTGACATTTTATAAGGGGGAATAATTTCATAACTTTGTATTTTTAGGAAATATTTCTCTTTTAATAATTTGATTTATTTTTTAGATTATGTTATATACAACTCTTGTTTTATAATTACCATGATATAATATTAAAATAAAATTATTTTAACATGAATTTTATAACCAGAAAGTTGAATTGGTGGTTTTGAATTGGGAAAACCACATTATTAAATATATTTAATTATTAATTCTTATCAAATAAAAAAATAATTTTAGTAAAGTCATTTTATGTTTTGAAATATTTTATTTCTTAAAAAATTTATTTCATTCCATGAGAAGATAAATATAATTAAGTTTTACACTTTTTAGAATAGTTATATAACAAAATAAATTTTAATTTTTAAATGAACATGTCAAAATTCTCTGGGGAAAAATTATTGAGAAATATAAAAAATGATTGATATTCGAATAAATAGTGAAAAATGAAAATTTATATTTAATACTATATTTTTATATCATTTTCAATGTCAAATAATATTTTGGATTAGTTTTAAGGTTTTATTTAGAACTTCATTAATAAATAATATAGATTTTGGCTTTGAAAATAATATTATACATGAATATAATATAAAAAATTTTATACAAAAGATATCCATTTTATAAAAGACATTTTATTTGTTTCATTTATCATGTTTAGTATTAAATTAAATTGAAAGGGTATATATTTGAAATGGTAAATATGAATTGTAAAATTAGTAATTTTTTTAACCAAGGTAATGGGTAACAAATGAAATTAAGAGTAAAAATAATATGATATGGACTATAAAATCACCCTAAAACATTCCCAGATTTTATTATATGTGTAATTTTAAACCATAATATTCCAAGGGACTAATTTAAGACCATATGAGTCCACTTTGATAAGATAATGACGATTTTAATATTTTAGTTAATGATACTTCAAATATGTCACACTCATGCTATTAATATCTGTAATATTTTTAATTTAGAGTTATTAAGAGGTTATGTTAGACTATAAATATTATTTAGAAATATAAATGACTTATATTCATTATTTAATTTTTTTTTATTTTTATTTAAGAAGTAATTAACTTAAATTCTTTCACACCACTAAGGAAATAATTATTAAATTAATGTAAAAATAAAATAAATGATAAAAATAATATTAAAATAAATATAAATTGAGATCATTTATGTAATTTTAGAATTGTATAGACAAAAATAAATTGTTTAAAATATATTAATTTTTTTAATTTTACTAAGTGGATAGATGTTTCTAAATTCTAAATAATGAATAGTGTTAAAATTGATAATAATGATATTTTTTAATATAATATTTTATTAAATTAATTAAACATCATAAAAATATTTTATAATTACAAATATGAAAATATATAGACAAAATAATCATTAAATTTTAATTTATAGGACATTTGGAAACATTTGATCTATAATTATCTTATTATATTTTAATATTTTGAGAAATTTCAAAAGTGACCCT
This sequence comes from Viscum album, assembly GCA_963277665.1. Taxonomy (NCBI): domain Eukaryota; kingdom Viridiplantae; phylum Streptophyta; class Magnoliopsida; order Santalales; family Viscaceae; genus Viscum; species Viscum album. Next base: position 1,525,264,233 of record OY728151.1, read on the forward strand.
TACCTAAATCATATAAGGGAACCCCTTCCTTGAATTTTTACACATATATCTTCCATCAATCCCTACCAAACTTTACCTATTTCTTTAATAAACATCCTTATTTATGTTATAGGGTTTATGTACCTTCGAAAAGATGTACCATAGGACCCTTATGTGACGTTATTGAGGAGCTCCTTCTTAGAAGATGTAATCGTCAATATCAATAATTTCAAATATTCTTCTTCTTCTACCACCACATTATATGTTATACCCATCGAAAAATTATAACTATAGTGTAATATGAAAATATATATATTTATATGTTATTAAGATATTGATACAAAATAAAATCAATCTTTTATCTATCTTATAAAAAATAAATGAATTGCACACTTGTACTAATGATTTACCGTCTCCACGTAGCAGTGCCAATCATTTTTTATCATCAGTTTACTTGGATGGTTATAATGATAGAGAAAATGGATATATAGGGGACTTATGAAAAGATAATTATTATTTAAAATTAACATATTATCCATTAATCTACCCATTATTCATTTAGGTAATGATATCATCACTCGTGAATATGTACAACGAACCATCTCCATGAATCAATGCGACTCATTTTCCATTTACAACAATACATAATGGTCAAAAAATGTATTAAATAAATAAATATGACAATTACTAAATTATTAACATTCTTGAGATGAATAATCTGTTTCCCATGCACATTATTCTGAGCATATGTGACAAAACATGCATGAAAAAATGAAGTTGTTATCTCCTGAAACAATGGTAATAATGAAATGTTATTAATGATAAGGTGGTAAGTGGTTTTATGGGAATTATATATGATTTAATAAATGTGATTATTGTTGTGGTATAAATTAATATAATTCATTAAACGATTATATGATGTAAAGCATGTTCAACTAATGGAAACTGAAATGTAATGGTTCTCTTCAAACCTCTATATTTCCTTTAGGATACACTTTACATATAATTACCAGAATTTATATATTATATATTCTTAGATAATTATCCTATTTTATAATTATATGTACCAAGAATATGTATGTATCAGAATTAATCATTATTTTATGGTAATTACACGTTTTTAAATGTTCATTTATCAATTCATCTCGATTTGAAAAACCAATTGAGGGGAACATCTCCATTTCTTACCCATTTTCATGTATAGTCCATAAAATGACCCAAAATTTAAAATGTTTTCTATGGCCAATAAATTTATCATGGAAAAATATTTTAATTCATTTATTATTTTATGAAAACAATTATTACTTTATCCTCTTTAAATACTATATTTTATTTCCTAAAAGAATAATAAAGTGGAACATTTATAATGCAACCTAACAACTATTTTTCATGTTTTCAATTCAGGGGGACATAATTATTCTTGATATACGTTTATTTTTCCATTATGATATCCCATTAATGATTTTCATACCTTATTTTAGGGAAAAAATTATGACACACCCTTTAGTTATGTCTTATGCATGGTTGTCAAACCCATTTAATTCCATGGGTAACCCTTATGTTTATTCATTATATTTGATTAATTATCTGGAAAAACTAAGAATGCACACGTTATGTTGGGTGAGCCTATATTGTGATACAATTCATTGGGTAATGTTTTAATATAATTATATATTATATATGGGATTAGGGAGTAAACCTAATCTATTTTGGGACTATGCAAACCATGTGATATTGTCACGGTAGTTAGCCTTGACTCAAGGATATGTATTTCATATTTTGGTTCCACTTTACTATGTTTCCATCATCATATGATTACGTGTTCCATATTTTATGATTTCATGTGTTTATTAATGATCTATTCCTTTTTTTATCATATTCTACCTTTTACCTCATGCGTCTTTATTCATTCCCACATTTATTCTGTTAATGGGATTTTTAGCTCATCTATTTTTCTAATATATTCTCCATGTTATCCTCTGATGTTATAAGAGCTCAAATGGATTTATGAGCACATTATGTAGATTAATAAAAATAATCATAATTCTTGTTTTATTTTTTCTAATTATCTACATAGTAATCCATAGGCACTAAATTTTTTTATCCCTGGTTTGTATTCCTTGTAATATTATGCTTATAGTGATGTAATAATATGTGAAAAAGTCTTGGGTCTCTATATATGTTCCTATATATCCTCATTTTCTCATTTTTTGATGATTTAAAAAATCATTAATTTTTTATAATGAGTTTATCTATTGTGTTTGAACATTAATCATTCCATAAGTGTTGAGCTATTTGTTTCAAGTGAATTTATCTTATGATTAACAAAATTGATTATAATACTCTAAGTAATGTGTTTAATCTAAGGAATATTATTTTATCTCATGAAAATGTATTTTTGAATGTTTATATTATGTTTTCTAAAATATAGAAGACCTAGTGTTGAAATATTATCTTAAAACATAGGATATTATATCAATAAGGGATTACATTAGCTACTACATGATCCAGATTAGGTATTTAATTCAAAAATTAATTAAGGATAGTATTTATCTTATGAAAATTTTATTTGAATTTTTTTTATCTTTTGAGTCCCAAGGGATGTTGTGAATGTTATGTATCAAATTTAGTAAAATAATATATTTATGAAAAAAATTATTCTAAACTATTTTTAATTCATTTAGACTTATGTGATGATAAATCTAATGATCTGTTCTATCTTATGAAGATAAAAAATATTATTGTGAGAAAAATTATATCAGTCTGTTATCTAATAAAGAACAAGTTATTCAGAAGATTTTTATGATTAATTTTAACATTTTAGAATAATCTATCTATAAATCATTTTTTGTAATATAATAAATGAATTTGTTTAATTAAGGAATGATTGAATTTAATATAGAGTTGTTTTTCCAATAATTGAAAGCTCTAAAGAAGATGTTTCTAACATCGACGTTAGAGAAGTGTATTCTTTTTTTGGAAGAAAAGGACACACTCCAGTAAGAGCATGTCTTATCATACTTTCATTGGATTATTAACATGACCATTATGATTAGTTCATATGATAATTTTCAAAATCAAAGGGGGGATAAAATTACCGAGAGTTATCTCCTTCATGAAAACAAATATATTGAGATACCCATATTCATATGAATCAAATGATAAGGATAAGGATGACCACATGTAAATAGAAAATAATCCCACAAGACATCTGAATATTTTGATTACAAGATTATATATTCCAATAGAATAAAATCTAGATCCATTCTTTGATGATCATCAAATTACCTAGATGTATCATTATCTTCTATCAGTTTCTTCTTGTAGCTTTTTCATTTGAAAAATAATTAAAGATCATCCCTCTCTATTTCATCTAAACTCATTGTAATTTAGTGTTTTAAGGACATGGTTATGCATTTTCCAGGGATATTCTTATTCCAATATCTTCAACCACTGTAAAAAGTAGAAATTACTTAGAATCATGTGGGACCCATGGAAAAAGGGTGGTCAGAGTGAAGATCGCCAAACTCATGGAGTAATGTGTTGTTGGAGTGGTCTATGAGTTTTTCTTCCCAAAATAACTATAAATACAATGTGTTTAATCACTTTTGGTTGATGATTTCTATTAACGAAAATATTGAAAATCACATACCATGAAGAGGGTGGTTTTAAAGTACAAATATTTTTCAGGAACTCAATTACCCTTTCATGTGTTTTCGTTTAGCAGTGGATAATAACATATATCAGAGTTTTTCACTATTTAGTTCATAGATACCAAATGTTGAATGTCAAGGATATAATTTCACTTTGATGTTATGGATGATAAAATATAAGGAATGTTAATGGTTAGAGATCCTTATTTTAATGGTGAAAATTATTATTTATGGAAGGAATGAATTAATGTCAATTTGAAGAATTCTGGCTTTATAGTTTATCTTAAATAATTATATTCTCATTAAATTAAAATGAAACAGACAAATTCATTAGATGCTGAGTCTGAAGAAGGTTATTATCTGAATTCTAAATAAATGAATGCAATAATATGTGGTCTAGATATAAATCAGATTAATCTATTTTCACATTATCAAATAGCATATGCAATGCATACTACTACATCAATTACTTATGAGGGTATAGACAATATTGAGGACCATATATATGATAATTCCAAATAGATGTTCGTGACCTTAAAAATAGATGAAGAAGAAATCATTACTTAGATAAATAGAAGAATCACTGAGTTTTGAATAATTTTACTTCCCTATGAACATCAATTATAATAAATGAAAAATCATTGAATGTTTTTAGAGTTTTACCACCTATGTGGAGTGGGATATCAACATCCATTAGACAATATAAAGGGGTTAAATCTTTTAAAATAAATGTTCTTTTTACCACTCTTATTATGTATAATGAATAAATGGATGATTAATCTTGAGAATATAAAATGTTTAGGTAAGAAATTTATGATTTTAAGGATTGTACTTCTAAAGATGAAAAAAATAAAAATGATAAAACTATATCTGAAACATCTATGAAGAAAATTACTCAAGAAATTATGGCTCAAATGTTGATCTTCCACTCTTTTAATTTTTTTAATGTGGTCTATTATAATATAATTGGTTTTATAAAACCATTAAATGATTATATGAAACATGGAGATGATTCTAAATAAGATATATTATAGTGGTTCAATAAGTTACGAAATATAATGCCAGATTATCGACAATTTTATGAAAATAAAAACACTAACAAGAATTTCTTCATGAATACTAGATATAATAAACAATATAAGATAGATATAAAGGTCACATTATGTTATTATATGTTTTCAAGAAAACTAACATCATCTTATTTATAAAACGGATCATTTAATAAAAATGACAACATGTGTTTTAGGGAACATTTTGATTAAATTATTTCATACAATTATTTTTATCATGAGATTGAATAGATGAATGAAAATTTCTCATATAATGAAAATTATGAATACTGTACCATTTTAGAGACTAATTTTGAATTTTTAAAAAATAAATTCAAAGCTTTTAGTAATTCTTATAAAATGTTTTTTAATAAAGTGGAGGACTTAAAAAACAAATTCTATATTTGGAAAATCTGATGGAAAAGTATGATGCATCTCGTACGGAGTAGATTAGCACAATTAATAACCTAAATTTATGGATTGAAACCTAAAATATTCTAAAAGTTTTTTACTTAGGAGAAGTTTAACCAAAAAAAATCATGGGTAGAAAACATAAATTAGAAAAAACTGGAATAGGTTGTCAAGGTGAAATGAAGAAATTTTTTTAAAAATATTTTGTATGTAGTTATAGAAAAACATCTAAATAGTAATTTTTTTCTTGATAGAGAAATAAGAGAATAGTCTAATATATGTAATCCAAGAAACAATAATTTTTTAGAATGAAATATGATTTTCATGGAAAAAAATTTTTAAAATTTTATTTACATTTTTCTTGAAAATGCATATTGTTATATATTCCCATGTATTTTTTAAATTTCATTAAAAGAACCAATAATATTTCTCTACCAAATAATAATTTTGTGGAGTTTTTTTATTTATTGATCAAATTGGATAAAATATATGTATAAATGTTTAATGGTAGTAGTTTATATTGGCATATGAGTGTAAATTTTTCAAAATGTCACTCAATATATATGATTGATGTAGGCTACATCACATTTGCTGACAATACAAAAGAAAACTTTAATGTATTGGATTAGTTGGAATTATACAATCAATCCTCATAAAATTTAATTTACGTTGAAGGATTAATGGAAAACATGCTATTTACTTCATAGATTTTTAATGATGGGTTTTCATTTGATTTTACTAAAAATTCATTCTTAGGTTTCATTGAATAAGCTCCCATGATTTGAATAACATAAACAAAAAATTTCTTAAATTTTGATCTTAATTCATTGTGTAGAGAAACGTTAATTTTATTGAATTCTAAAATTGATGTGTAGTATATTTGGAATAGATAGCTTAGACATTTTATTGTTTATTCTTTGAAAAAGTTATTAAATGGAATGTAATTTTTAATTTTCATAATCTCAAATTTTATAAAATGAATATATGTGGTGCATGTCAAATGGGAATTTAAAAAAAATATTTTCAACAAATTATAGGGGTTATTAAATTTTTAAAACTATATCTTATCCATATAGATATATTAATACAAACTATAAAGAGAAGTCATACTATAAAATAATTTATTTTTGTGTTGGTTAATGATTTAGAAATATTTACAATGGTTTACTTTTTGAGACATAAAACTGAGTCCTATTATATTTCTTTAATTTATATAAAAATGTGAGAAATGAAAATTTTGATAATATTATTTCATTCATAAGTGATCACATAGGATAATCTTAGAACTATGTTTCTAATTAATATTTTTCAAAAAAAGGAATTATAAATAAATTTTCTACACACAGAACACCTCACCAGAATGGGGTTGTTTAAAGGAGGAAAAATATAATAGATGATTTTTCTAGAAAATTGTTATATGAATATAATATTCCCATTAATTTCTTATCTAAGGATATTAATAAATAAATTTATTTCATTAATAGAGTTATAGTAAGATCTATCATAATGAAAACACCATATGACTGGTGGACTAAATGAAATCCAATGGTAGAATACATAAATGTATTTGGATGTGATGAATATATCATAAACAACAAGTAAAATATTGGTGAGTTTTATCCAAATCCTAATGAAGGTATTTTATAGGGTCATTATATTACTTCGAAAGTTATAATTTTTTGTAAAAAAGGTTGAGGATTGTTTAAGAATCAACTCCTATGATGTTTTATGAATGTGATACTTTTGATCTCAAAATTACTCCAATATATGATATGGGAGATTATATTTAGGATATTTTTCATGAATTATTTTTAAATATAAAAAGGATTAATTTTAGTAATTTCATTATTTTGAAACAAATCCTTTATGTGTTGATACGTGAAAACCAGAAATTGTGTTTCCTTGAAAAAATGAAAACAAAAAGGATCATCTTCTAGAAACAGTTAAAGGATGTATAGATGAAGTAGTTAAGGAAATAAGTAATATAATAAATCGTATATAATTCTCAACCTTTTAATCCAAGATATAACTTATAACTCTAGAAGAAGTATCTGATGATAAAATTTTGATTTTATCTATGAAATATGAGTTAATATTGTTAAATAGTAACAAGATATGGGAATTATTTGTTATATCTATTGACTATACTGTTATTGGAACTAAATGAGAATTAATGAATAAACAAGATGGTCAAGGTTTGGTCATGATAAAGAAAGATATATTAGTTTCAAATGGTTATAATCAAGAAGAAGGAATAGGTTTTGAAGTTGGATTTTCCATTATAGTAACTTTATTTAAAATTATAAACCATCATGAATATATATCTTATATGAATTTTAAATTATATCATATGGATATTAAATATAAATATATAAAAGGATTTTTAATTTTTTATGTTTATGTTTAACAACATCTTGGTTATTAAGATGCCAACATTCAAAATTTGGATTTAAAATATACCAAAAAATGTTGTTGATAGAAAAAAGATCCAAGAGGATGTTATAAGATATATTTTCTCCTATACTATTCATACATTAACTTTTCTTAATTTTTTGATAATACATAATGTATTACAAAAATAGAAGCCCAAAGACTGATTATTGTAGTTCCTTTGAAAAAATGGAAACCTAAAAATCTATACGTAAGAGAGATACATTATCTACATATAGATTCTTCATGAAAATAACCCTTATTAGAAAAATTATATATTATACATCTCTTCATATCCCGAGGAAAGGAAACATATAAAGGGGTGAGCTTAGATTCTCATTATGGGTAAACATGGGAGATATGTATGAATGTGATGATGATATGGGTATGATAACATGATCATGAAAATAAAATATCAAAACCTCATATTAAAGAGTCTAAAAAATATTCATGGAATAAATATTTTGGGTTCATAATACAAGAATCACAAGGGTATCAATAAAATAATCAATGAAAGTATTATATAAGAATTAGACATGTAATTTTTGGTAGAAACATAAACTTATAATATCATTATATATATGTCAGGGTGAATTTAAAAAACATAAAGGATCAAGTAACGGGGATTACTCCTACTATGAATTACACACCACTATCCCCAGTCATGGTCCTTTCCATATAAGGGATTATGTTTCCCCATGTTCTCATAGTGGATCAGGTTTCACCCAATTTTATAGTTTATCATGCCGATCGACTTAATTAATAGCATTATATCATGAGATATAAATATTACCCAAATTAATTATAGGGATATATAGGTCCCACCCATCCCATAATTAAATCCATTAATGTATGTTCCACAATAACATAAACAAATTTTCATATCAGAATCCATGGAATGAAATGGGTTTCAAAAACATCATTCAATTATATCATAACTAAGGGAAATGAAATGGATTTCATAAATATCATTCAATCATAAAAATTTAAAATTAATTTAAGGAATAATATTATTTTAATTTAATCCTATCTCAATTGAAACATAATTATTATTAAATAATGTTATCTTAGATGGGAAATAATGTTGATATATCATTTGAAATTTTTTTGATGAAAATATCCCTTTTTTATTGAAGTTTTTTTTCTATTCATAAAATGATAAAAAAATATTAAAGGAAAAAATATTTAATGATAATCAACTTAGAATACTGTAATGGAAATGTAAAATCATTAATTTATTATGATGATAGTAAATAATGGTCATTCCGTATAATTTTAAAAATACTCCTTACAAACTTTTTCTAGAAAAGTCACAAAGTACATTATTTGGGAAACGATACTTTGTTTACTTTTATACTGTGTAGTAAAGGTTTTAGAAATGGGTAGAAATGAAATTAAAATAGATTGTTAAATTGTAAAAATATTTGTGATAAAATTATTTGAAAATATTTACACAGAAGATTAATATTCCCCAACGGAGTCTTTAAATTAAACAATCCAATATTTTGATGTGATTGTGAAACAAGTACTCATCACTTTGTAATTAATAGAATAGTAATCCACATGAAATAAATAGAATAATATGGAAATTAAAATACCATAATCATCTATATGAGACTCATAAAATACTTTCATGTGTAGTATATACACCACGTTGAAGAAACTAGTAATGTATAATTCATGTGTCCCACTAAAATAATAGTGGTTTATAAATATGTTACCTTATGTATTGACTCTATTCATACTTGTTAAAACCCTCTCTATGATAAATATACGTTTATTATAAATATATTACATAAACAAACTCAATTATATTACATTTTATATAATTTATATACAACATTCTTTTACCAGTTTATTAACCATTCCATGTTAGTGTTATGTTTCTGGTAATATCCTCTTGTTTAGACATGTTATTATTGATCCTCTTACTCAGAGAAGGATGTAGTTATGTATAGAATGTAGAAAACTATATAAATATAATATATATAATCAGTATATAAATATTTATAATAATTTATAAATAATAATTATATGATTTGGAATACACCATTCTTGGAGATGGTAGGCCGTACGCATGCATGAACACTATTTCCATATAATTATCATTTTGAAACAATGAAATTTAATGAAAAATAAATATATATAAAAACTAATTATGGAATAATTTTTATTTCATATATATGATAATCTTTTAAAAAACACATACTCAATACATTCCATGTAAAGACTGAATGAATCATAATGATTTAAGGAGGCGGTAGTCCACACATTCAAAAATGAAGGTATCATATTTACACAACATGGATAGAATAACATATGTGTTATATAATAATTTTTGAAGCATAAATAAATCATAAATATCATATATATAAAATAAAATAAGTGCCTTTGTAATAAATCTCAGTTGTTATAGGTGGTAATTGAACAGTGAACAACAATCAATTCGTGAGATCGTAGTTCACCGTATAGAAGAGGGGTTAGTTGTTTACCAATTTGATGTATGTGTGTGTGAGTTTTGAGAAAATACATAGAATAAAAAATAGTATATCAAGGAAACTGACTTTATTATATAATCCTAGAATAATAATTTTTATGTGGTTGAGAATGAAAATAAAAAAAAGAACTTGGGAAATGATGTTACCTATTATTTGGGTAACTCCTCTTGGTTTTCACCAAGGGGATTCCTTGATTGGATTTAATCTAAAAGAGAGGATTATAGGATAAAAAGAGTTATTTTGGGAGGATATTTTTACATTTTTATAATGAAGAAATTAGGTTTTTATTTTTTACGGAAAGATAAGAAGAGTTTTCCTTTTATAAGATAGGTGAGGGGCCCTTTTGGAATTTCTTGAAAATATTAATTTATGTTAAATTAAATCTCAAAAATACAAAAATAGGGGAAATTATTTTAATATACTTTGATTAAGGGTTATAATATTATCAACCAATATATTTTAGACATGTTTTTATTATTATTTTAACCCTTATCAATTTTTTTAACCCACGGTTATCCTATATTAATTTTAACTAAGTTAAAAAAAATTTCAACATTAAAAAGTTATCATTTTCAATTATGTTATGTCAATGAAATTATAAATGAATAATTTTTATAATTTTTGACCATATTATAATTTATTTTAATTTTTAATGCTGTTTTATGATTTTGAATAATTCAATGAAATTTTCTTTACATAAAATACCATTAGTGTAATTTTTGAAACTATTCATTACAATGAGATTACCAAAATTAAAGCAACAAGATAACATAAAAAAGACTCATTTAACACACCCTAAATATCTCATATTCACCTATTAAATTGATGGATCTCATTAATTGGGTAGAATATTTTTTATTTGAATATTTATAATTTCACTTAATTGATCACTTAATTAATTCAATAATTTCTGCATTAATATTGTGTAATAATTTATTAAATTATATCTTTACTAAAATTTATAAAAAAATATGATTTATATGAGCTTTTTATATTTCATAAAAATATATATAATAGATAATAACTTCTATTGATCCCCATATTAATAGTATTATACTTATGAAAAGTGAGAGTGTGACTTTTTGTCACTCTCTTTGATATTAATAATATATAAATCATTTTCATGGAAATTTTTCCATTAAATATTTCAACTTCTAATGTTATATGATATAGATCAAATTATATTCATCCAATAACATTATGGATTGTGTTAAGGTAGTGTTATAATATTTATAATATTAGTTTTACCCTTAATTACCTGATTTACAGTTAACTATTGTAATTAAAATTACCAAAGATAGAATTCATATTATCAAAAAATAATATCTGCCTATTTAGTAAATTTGAAACATATGGTAACAATTATCAAATAAATTTTTTACAATTCAAAAAAAATATTTTTGTAAAAATATTTTAAAATTAATCCCATTGAATTAATGAAAAAATAGGGTTCTAATGTGTAAAAGTCCAAAAATGTGAAATGATTTTATATAAAATTTCAATGTGAAATGTTTTAAAATAAATAAATTTTATTAATTTATATTTATACAAACTAATTATAATTTAAAACTAGTTAAAAATATAATTTACCTAAATAAATATTTTAGATGAAGAATTAGTTTTCAATTAAAATTTATTAACTTTCACTATTCATCATAACATGAATCTTATCATAAAAATACCAAAAAAATCATGGAAATTAAATTTAGATATCCAAATTTCAATGATGAAATTTATTTCATTAAATAGAATTTATGAATGAATATTGAAACTAGATTTCAAACTAGTTAAACATTAAAAGACTGCAAAACTACAGATTTATAAAAATACATCTTTTATGTATAAAATTAAACTTTTTCTCATATCCTATTTAGATAAAAAATAAGATGAATTTTAAAAATTATAATGAATATATATTTAATTATTATAATCTAACATGGGTGATTATTTTACTTTATTGGTGTAAAACCCACTTATGTGCATTTAAATTATTTTCCAGAAAATGATTTCCATTTAATTTAGTTCAGGCCTACAATTTTAATGGATAGTGTTCAAATGACTTGTTTAAATAATGAAAAATAATATTAATTTGGTAGAAAATCAACGTTGCATGAAATGGAAGCCATGTCGGTGTTTCATATTGCACAATATTATCTGTATGTATCATTTATTAAAAACCTAACATGGTGTGGCATAAAAAGGAATAAATCAGAGAAATTTAATTTTTCAAAAAAACATCATAAAAACTCAGGGAGTTATTTTATACCAAATTTTAAATGAATTTATTAGTCCAAATTCATTATTCTCATAAAAAATGAGGATACTTCAACCTTATCATATACTCAAGTTCCTACATAGATTCCTTAAACTGGTGGTTTGTCCACAAAATATTTACCATGTTAGTGGTCTTGTTTCATAGAGTGGTCTCTGTATGATCCAAAATTTCAATTGGTTGTTCCACATATGAATAATCCCACTTTAGTTTTATGACCACAGAGTTTAGTACATGAGAAGGTTTAGGTATGTAATTCCTTAGGAGAGATACATGGAACACATCATGGATATGATAAAAATTTGGAGGAAGTTCCAAGTGATTGGTTACCATCTCGATATGACCAAGAATCCAAATGGGAAATATATATCTTGGGATTAGTTTTCATTTCAGCCCGATCCTCGTGACCTTCTTCCATAGTGAAATTTAAAGAATAAAATTCTAACTAACATCAAAATCTATAACATTCCACTAGTTATCTATATAGAATTTCAACCTACATTGTGTATCCTTGGTATATTACAGAAATTTTATAATCTTCGAAGCCATCTCTTTAGCTACCTCAGGTCCAAATATATTTCTTTCTCTAACACCATCCAAACATGTTGGAGCTCTACTTTTCTTCACATATAGGTCTTCCTAAGGACCCTTCTAAAAATTTAGTTAATTTTTTTTATTAGAATACTAAACTAAAGGAATTTGTTGATCCCAACCAAATTTGAAAAATATATAAAAAGATCTCAACATATCATTTAGGCTTTGAGTTTTTATTTTAGAATAACCCTCCATCTAAGGATGATAAAAATCGATGAACCAAAATTTGATATCAATTTCATTCTCAAGCCATGACAAAAATATTTAGGAAAACATTGGGTCTCAATTAGATACTATATAATTTGGTGCTCTATGCAAACTTACCACTTCCTTAATGTATATCCTTTCGAGTAGATAAGCACATAAGTCTTCTATGATTGCAATGATGTGTGCTGAGTTTGTTTGTAAAATGAATACCACCTATATAGAATTAAACCATTTAGAGTTTTTGGGGAGTAAAATGAAAAAATCCATAGTTATGTTCTCCCATTTCTATTCTGGTTTGGGTAACAGATATAACTAACTCTTTGATATTTGTTCTTCAGTTGTGACTTCCTGCATTAGCAAGCACCGGGATACAAACTTTATGATATCCCTCTTCATACCATCCCACCAGAAGTATTCATTCAAATATCTATACATATTTATACTTCCAACATAAATATATAATGAATAACTATAATTTTTCTTTCATAGAACCTTCTTTTAAATCAGGTAAAGATAGAACACATACAATATTCCTGAAACTTATCATTCCATCCCAATTTTGGTTAAACTCAAGAATATTTCTAACCTTATTTTTTAGCTCTACATCTTTCTTCCATGCCTCTTTAATCTTCACATGGAAGGAGGGTTAAAAATAAAATTAACCAAGAAAATACTTTTCCCCTTAATTCATGATTTCAAGAACCATCCTTTGAAAATCTAGTAATATTGGATGTTTTTTGATCCACATCATGGATATTATAGAAGGATCATTTCAACTCAAAATATCAGTTACCTTGTACACTTTCTCAAACAGGTGTTGTATTGAGTAGTCATAATTCATTACCATCTCAAACCATCAACTCCGGGCCATGTTCAACTCCTTTAATTCTAAAATTTATTTTTGAATTTCATGGTCAATATATATATATATATATCACACATTTCTACATTGAGTTAAATCATCTATATCTTTAATGAAATAATTAACTCCTCTAACTCAAAATAATGTGTAGGGTAATTTTGATCATTAATTGTCAACATTAAGAAGGAATGAGTGATAACTATGTTATTATTAATAAGGAATCATCTCAATCCGTTCTTTTATTACATAAATATATATGAAAAACCCTTCTCCATTATATTTTAATGATATAAAAGGTGTGTTGGCCAATCGTAACTTTTGATCCTTGATATTTTCTATACATTCTTCTGCTTAGTGGAACTTGGAACCCCTTAGAGTTCACTTTGTCATATGATTATACAGTCATGATAAATTCAATAAAAATTGTCTATAATATGTACATAAAACAAGAAAAATATTTATCTCATCCATAGTTGTAGTTCTATTCCAATGTTCGATAGCCTTTATCTATGATGGATCTACTAATATACCATTTCTTGAGATAATTCTAACAAAAAATGAACCCTTTTTAATCAAAATTTACACATTTTAAAATATTCAGATAGTTTCCATTTCCTTACAGAGATTTACACAATTCACATTTCATCTTGATGATCGTAATTTCTTTTTTAATAGACATGAATATCATCTATTAATAGTAATATAAGAAAATTAAAGAAATATCAGAGGATTCTATTTATCAAATCCATGATTATAGTAGGAGAATTAGTATGACCAAAAGTGATAACTATATATTCATAGTTCCCATAACTTGTACGGAATGTTGACTTGGGTATATCCACTTTCTTGACCCTCAGTTGATGATATCCAGAACTAGGGTCAATATTGGGAATGTTTTGAGTTTCTTAGAGGTGATGAAACAACTCGTCGGTTTGGGAAAATGACACATATTCATGATTGTGATTTTGTTCAACAACATATAATAATTTAGTAGTTACAATGATCAATCATTAATTTTAAAAAATAGAACAAGTTCATCCCAATGGGACATAATGGGCCAAATGTATCCCTTTTCATGGTTTTCATAGTGTTTCTTCAACAATTACTGGAACTTAATTGGGGCTATTTTATAGGGAGTATTTGAAATTGGGGTAGAGAAAGGTATGAGTTTTTTTGAGAACTCAACATCACATTTTTTTTGGAAGGCTAGGAAACTATTTTGGAAATAAATCCAAAAATTCAAGAACAATAGGAATATCATCAATGTCTATTTTCTCCCAAATATTTTTAGATAAACATAAATTATTAAAGGAAATCAACACCCATACACTGTTTGTATTCTCCGTATAGTTTTTTTACAAAGTATCACAATGATATATGATCAATGGTCGGTTTGGAACTAATAATATAAATTCCCTTATATGAAAATTGATGTCGTATTTGTACAGATAAATCCATTCCATGCCTATGATGAAATAAAATTAAACATATTATGAATAAAAATATTTACATGAAACATAAGCCCACAAAAATCAACAAGAGAGGAAACATTGACTTGAGAAGAAATCATCACACCATTATGGGTTTTCAATATCTATTATATATAAAATAAATTGGGAGGAATCTTAAAACCCTTATAAAATTTATTAGATATGAATGTGTTTGTAAATCTAGAGTCAAATAAGACATTAGTTGTTCTAGAGTTGATGATATGTGTACCTTTCACCACATTGTAATAAGAAAGCTCATCCTAAATATCTATCAAATCAAATTTACAATTTTCATTCCTCTTTAGAGGTTGTTGAGACCGATCATCAAAACTAACCCTCAGGTTTGGGAACTGGTTAGAATAATGATAGTTCACTTAACACTTGTAACATTGAAGTGTGGGGGGTGTATCCTGTGTGGATATCCCTACGTTCAGATCATTGGCTATCTTCTTCCCATAAGTTTTACAATAAATTTCATGATATCCTTAATTTATACATATTATGAAGTTATTAGACACTAAAATACAATTGTATCTATGCTTAATTCCACTAATCGAGCATAAAACAAAGCTCATCATATTTTCTCCATGGTTTTTATATTTTATATTGAACACTATATTCCATTTCTTATTAGAACCATGACATTGATACATAACTCCAACCTCCATATCAACCTTAATTTCACAAAACAGACTCACTTTATAGATAATATAGTCTCTTATGGATAGTTCTGTTCTTAGACTTGGCCTTAACCCACTGATGAATCATTCAACCTTAAATTTAGGTTCAATGAAAATTCCAAATGCTCAATTTTCAAGTATTGTAAAGTTATCCTCATAGGTAATGAAGGATTCATCATATTTTTTTTCAACTCAAGGAAATCCATTTCAATATTTGTATGAAGAACATGAATAATGCACTTATTTGATATTAGGTTCGACAAATAATTCTAATCAATGTATTAAATTTCAACTTATTGCCTCATATTCTTGATTAGATTCCATCACTGGCCAACATTTCCTTGTAACTGATAATCATCAAGAATTAACTTCTCATGTTTCAATACCGGGATAATGAATAATAAACATTGAGTGGTATTAATCCATTATTCAAAAATCGTTGTATTATAAGAAACATGGAAATATTATGGATGTTGCCTCCTGAAGAACTCAATAGAATGTTGTTCCTTCCTTTTCAAATTTGGAAGTCTTGCATGGTATATATCATTAGAAGTATGGGTAACCATGGAAATAATATTTTTGAATATATATTTTATAGAATTTGGTTTCTATAGAAGAAAGTAATGCATTTTCCATCCCAATTTCCATTACAGAGGTTCCTCTATGTGTCATTCGTTGACTAAAACCAAAAATCATAGTGTATGGAAAAACTTTTTAGGTATTAACCACTTAATCATGAAAAAACATTTATACTATGTCTTAATTTTGACACCATCTTTAATTTGTGACACCCAAGGCTTATCCTTAGAGAAATCCCTAGAAATAGCCTCTGAAATATCTCAAGGGATCTTTCCAAGGTCTTCTCATCCTATTTTGGAATAGATACCTAATGTTTTTCTATGATATCAACTATAGTGACCCTGGCTTTTCTTACATTAATATTTCATCATTTTTCTCAAAATACATAATACATTACACAATAATATTTCTATAGACCCCAATAGTTTAGTGCATTTATAAACATGAAAACATTAACATGGATACATAAGTGAGCGACACAATTACTCACTAGATTCTTCATAATAATAATTCTTCTCAGACACATCACACATAATACCTATCTTCATAACTTGGGGAAAGGTAACACAAAAAGGGTTGAGATCAATGCTTAGTAATGGTAAAAAAGGGACATATATAATCATATAATGATAATATTGGTATTAGAACATGTTCATGAAAATATAAAATCATACCATGAATATCAAAGATCATAAATAAGAGTCATGAAATTAATGTTATTAGTTCATTAGACACAGATATAAGGTAATCCAGAGCATCATCCATGAATGCATAACAAAATAAGAAGATATAATATTTGGTAGAAACATAGACATGTAATATTATTCCTTATAAGTAACAGAGAAATTCTAAAATATAATAGGGTACTTCATGGAGACTAAACCTACTGGGTGAGAAACGCCACCAACCCCACTTGTAGTCCATTCTTTATATGGTATCATGTTTCCCCATCATCCCATTAGGGATCAGGTTTCACCCTCTTCCATAGTGGATCTACCCTATCGACCTATTTCCCAAAATTATATCATGAGAAATAAATATTTACCTAAATTATTTGAGGTATATATAGAAATCCACTATTAAAAATGAATACCATTCATATGTAGGCCACCAGAACCTAAATAATTCATTATATCAGAACCCATGGAATCAAATGGGTTTCATAAACATCCTTTAATCATAACATAACCCATGGAAAATTAATGGTATTCATAAATAGCATTCCATCATAAAAATAAAATATTCATTGAAATATTATGTCTGGTATCATTTAATCATATCCCTGATAAAAAATAAGTCAAAACAAATAATATTATCTTAGATAAAAAATAATTTTGAGATGTCACTTGAAAGAAATTATTTAGAAAAATACCCATTCTTATTTAAAATAATTTTCTTTTCATTAAAGGACATGAAATTTTAAAAGAAAAAATTTTATTTGAAGTAAAGCATGAATATGATAAAGGAAACATAAAATCATTAAGGAATCATCATGGTAGAATGTAAAATTAATTCAATATATGTTAAAAAACATTCCATTCATTCTTTAATTGGAAAAGTCACAAAGTACATTTTTTGGAAAAGGAAAAATGATTCCATTGAAAATATTTAGAAAACTTCCATAAATTGGTAAAAATAACTTTAATAATCCATAGAAACATAGTAAAAACATTTTTAAAATTGTTTTTTATGAAACATGGACCTGGAAGATAAATATGACCCAATGGAGACTTAAAACGAAAAAATCCTATGTATTGATAAGATTGTGAAATAAATACTCTTTTATTTGTAAATAGTATAATAATATGGCCCATGAATGAATGAAAATTATTTGGATATGAATATACCATAATATTATTAATAATACTTATAAGTAATATTCCTAGGTAGTATACACACCATGTTGAAGAAACAAGTAGAGTATAAGGCATGTGTCCCATAGAAATAAGTGTTAGGAAAAAATCTATTACCTTATGTCTTGAATCTCTTCTTAATAATTCTATGATCTTGTATAATAAATATATTTTTATTATAAATATAGTATAAAATCATACTAAATTACATCATATCATATATTATTTACTTATGACCTAATATTACCCTTTTATTAACCATCACATGATAGTGTTGCATTTTAGGTAATATCAGTTTGTGCTGATATGTTATTTGTGATCCTATTACATAGATGAGGATTTTATAATTTAAATAATTTCAGATAGGATATAAATATTATATATATTCATTGTATAAAAATCAGTTTTAAAGTATAATATATAAAAAATGAAATAAAATATACCTTTCATGGGAGGGTAGGTCATACGTATAAATTGACATTTTTTCTGCATAGTTATTGATTTGAGAGAATGTAAATAAATTCCATATATATATATATATATTAATTAAATTATATTTATTATTTCATATATATCATAAAATTTTACTAATCCCAACTTTAAAACACTCCACTTAGTGTAATAATGAATCACATCACATTGAGGATGTGGTAGTCCACACGTCCATAAATGAAGTTATCATATTTACAAAAAATGGAATGAAAGGTGTTATGCCTTATATAATAATTATAGAATAATAAATTTATAAAAAATATAATATATATAATATAATAAATTGTCCAACCTAATTCCTGACCGTGATTGGTGGTAAAGGAAAAGATAACAACATCATTTCACAAGGCAGAAGTTCGTTGTGCACAAGAATGGTATGTTCATTACCCGTTTGATAGAAGTGTGTGTGAGAATAGGTTGAATACATATATGAAACACAACTCCATAAATTAAGGATATGTATTTTATTATATAATTGTGGAAGAATAATATCTGAGGGGTTGATGATTGAAAAAAACAATAGAGCTTGTGAAAGGATGTTACCTCTTCCTTGGGTAACACCTCTTTGATTTCACGAAATGGATTTGTTGGTTGGATTCATTACCAATGGGATGTTTATAGTATTATAGGAGAATTTTTTTGGGGATATTAATATATAATTTTTCGGAACCAAATATTTTTTGTATTTTGAAGAAATATGAAGAATAGTTTCCATTTTATAAGGGAGGAGAGGTGCCCTTCATGAATTTCCTCAGAATATTTATTTAAAATAAAATAAATATCAATAAAAATTCATAAAAAAGATATTTATTTGAATATAATATGATATAGTATTGTAATATATTCATAATTCATATTTTATACATGTTTTTAGATTATTTTAAACCTTATCGTTTTGATAGACCCGAATTTATCCTCTTTTTGGATGAACAATGGTATCGATATTTTAAATATTAAGAGGCTATAATATATTATTATGTGATGTTAATTAAATCATAAATGAATAATTTAAAACCTTTTATACAATATTATATTATATTTTTATTTTTAAATAATTTTTATTATTTTTAAATAACTTAATTAAATATTTTTTTCATAAAATACCATTAGTGTCAATATTGAAACTATTAAATATATAAACTTTAAGAAAATAAATACAACAAGATAACATCAAACCAATTCAATTTATAAATACTAAATACATAATATTCACCGATAAAATTCTTCTACAACTTTATTTATTTCATATTATATTTATTATATCATTTCTAATATCATTTAATTGATTGGTTCATTAATTGAATAATTAACTTATCATCATTGTGTAATTAGATATAAAATACATCTCTTCACTAAAATTTAAAAATAAACATCCATGATTTAGATAATACTTTTATCCTTCTATTTAATATATATATCTTAGAATATCTTCAATTTTTCAACATATTATAAGTATTATACTTATTAAATGTAAGATTGAGTCATTTAGTCACTCTCTTTGAATTTAATAATATCTTAATCATTTTCATGGATAAGTGTCCATTAAATAATTAAATTTCAAAATATTGGTCATATGTTTCGAATTAAAATCATTGAAAAACATTTTTTTTGTTTTAGGGTAGTTTTATAATATATATAAAATTATGTTTACCGTTAATTACCCAATTTACCCTTAATAGGGGAAATTGAAATTTACCAATGTTACTATTAATATTGTCAAAAAATACTTTGAAACTAATTACTAAATTTGTACCATATGATTTCAAATATGGAATCCATTTTTCTCAATTTTAAACATATAACCACATTTGATTAATCTATAATTAATCCCAATGGACGATTTGGAAAACAGTTTTTAAATTGGTAAATTCCAAAAGAGTGAAATGTGTTTATATCCAATTGCAATGTGAAATTTGTTACAATGAAAAAAATTGGAAGTATTTATATAAAATTTTACTAATTATACTTTAAAATAAATTAAAAACATAATTTTATGATATAAAATATGTTATATGAAACATCATTTTTCCATTAATATCTAGAATTTTTTACTATTCATCAAAAAAAGAATATATCAGAAAAATTTAAAAAATCAACCAATGTAAATTTTTATTTCCCTATTTACAAGAAGATTTTTTTTAAAATTAATTTTATTATACTATTTAAATATAGATTTAGTTCTAGTGCGAAATCAAAATGTGTAAAAACTATCTATTAAGAAAAATACTTCTTTTGCGACAAAAATTGGATTTTTTTAATAAATAATATATAGAAAACACATAATATAGGTTTTAAAAATTATATTCAACATATATTTTATTAACACAGTCCAACATGAGTGATTTTTATTAATTTATTTCTATATATCACACTTTTGTACGCCTAAATAGTTTTTAATAAAAGATATCCTTTTAATTTTAAAAGGGGTTTTCACATATAAACCATACATTTCTAATTCAATTAATCTTGTTTATACACATAATTATTATATATATATTATAATTATCTTGTTTAAATAACTTCAATGAAATTTTGTTTCATATAAACTCAGTGTTTCATGTAACACAAGACAAGTTGTTGTTTTGTGTAACAAAAGCTTATATTTCTATTAAATATAAAAAACATTTACCTAGGGTGGCATGCAATGGAAGATGTCAATGAAAATTAATTCATTCCAAATAATGTTCATAAAAACATGAGGTGTTATAAGATATTATGTTCCATTTTTTTATAAAATGGGTTTTCAATGGGATAAGTAGATCAAACATTATTTTAGAAACAATTTCTTCCAATATTTTGTTGGTTAAATATATGTTGATGATGTTATATTCAGGTCAACATACAAACAATTCTCTTTTAATTTTTTGAAATAAATAAAATGTAACATGAAATTAGTATGATTAGTGATTTTATCTACATTATTGGATTTATTATTTATAAAAAGTATTTCATAAATGTATTAAGTTAAAAAATAAAAAATTTATTTACATGATACGTTTTTCCTTGAAAACATTAAGTCTTAATAATCTCTTATGAGATCCATTAATAAAAATTACTTCATTTAAGGTATAAAACTAGTTAATAACATGTTATACAATGGAATCATTTGTTGATTACATTTACTTGATATAAGTAGAAAAAAAAATTTCATCAGTATTCCTTTGGGCATGATTTCAATCCAATCTAAAAGTTTCTCATTTAAATGTTTCCAAAAGGATTTTAGGATATTTTTTAAGTAAATACGTATCATTATATACTTTTTTAAAAAACTATTATTTTAATTTTCACATCATGCTCCATTGATGACTATAGTAGATGTACACTAGAAAATAAAAGCACCATAATAACATTCCATTTTCTTAGTAAATCGATATTATCATGGTTATGTAATGAATAACACTCTATACCGTTAACAACTTCTTAAAGATAAGAATATTGTAACTATAATATTTATGTAAATTTACTATGGATGAAGCACACCCTGATGAGTTTTTTATTTATTTTAAATCATGTTCCAATCAATTGTGATAACAAAATTTCCATCAATATTTCAAAGAATCCATTAAACCACTATCGAATAATGAGAAATGATTTAAGAAATCATTTATTAAGAGATCATGCCCAAAATGGTGATATCTCAATATAATTTTTTTACATATAAAATCAATTATAAGATATTTTTACTATACCATTTCCAACTAAAAAAATTATCTTATCAAATGAGGATTTGGTTTCTTATAAATGGGTTAATTTTATTTCAATTTTACATATTTAGTTGAGTAAATTTATAAATATGTAAATAATTTATTTTAAATATTTCATTTGATATTTGTTTTAGCCATCCTAAGTATTTGTCCCATAAAAATATGATATTTTTCTTAGTTTTTTTTATTTATCTTCACATCACACTCCATGACCCTTCAATTACAATAAAAAAAGATAATTTAGTTATATTCATGAACCCTATGAAAGCATATAAATATTCATCCCCTTAAGACTCAAATATTCTTGTATACCCTACCATTTTTCAAAAAATATTTAAAAAATGTAATAATTTATAGAAACATATGGTTCTACCTCTATTAGAGTCATACAATCAAGGATTGACAATTTTTTAGTGGATGAGGCATATATTTCTAATTGTTGGTTAGTACTGATATATTACATAGAAACCTTATAATCAATCAAGTTGGGGAATTAAATTTTAATTAAAAATGAACCATGTTTTTTATGAGAAATAATATCAATTGTTTTTAGATAGGGTTGTAATTTATTTCATTGATAGTATGGATTCATTTATCATGATTATAAACCATAAGAATTCTTTGGTAGCATCATTTGAAATGGATGAAGATTTATAATTTTCCAATTAATGTTATGCTGACATTAGTACTTCTATAACTACTATAGCAAAATATAGTCTTTATGAAATAATATTGTCTCTGTTTTGTGTAGTTTTTGTTGAAAATAAGATGGTGAACGATTTATATCCAGAGAAGAAGGTTCTTGTGAAATTCATTCAGTTCACTATTGCACAATAGAACAATGAGTTTTAAAATACTCCTTTTCCTGATGATATGTTATTCTATATATTAATTATTGATAGAACTATGAATTCATAACAATATATTATTAGGTATATGTTTCATATTCAAAATAGATCAGTAAATTTATATCCATTTGAAAAAATGTTTACCTTAGTTTTTTATATAATATTATCTCTTTACATAAAACCACTTCTATATATTGTTATGGATTTAAAATTTTCAGTTAAAGAGTGTTAATATGTAGTGTATTTTTCTATATTTAATCTTTAAATAATATATTTATGGTCAGTTAATAAAGTCAAGATGTGATAAACCCCACTACTACATAGGGGGTGTCATCTCACATGGTTATTTCTTGTGAAGTAATTTCTCAATCTCCTAAAAGTGTTCCTATTTCTATTGAAGAACTAGTTCAAGGTATATATGTTTTAGATTTTAAATAAAATAAACAATTACTAACATCAAAAGAGTGATATTTGTTGTTTAATCCAAGGAATGAACTATTCCTGAAGTTATTTCGTCCCCTTCTCTTAAAACTATTCAGCCTGATGTCAATCATGTTTATTCTATTAGAGAATAATTTGAATTACCCCTTAAAATATTAGATATTTTTGGACAGAAAAAGACTATCTCAATAATATCTTGTGTTATCCCTCTCCTTGGGTTATCTCATTCTTGTGAGAAATTTTGAAAAATCAGAACAAAATCTATTAGTTTTTTTAATTGGAATGCTGCTATCAAATAAGAAGATGATAAATTGAACGTTTTAACTCAGTTTGTTGAAAAATGGTATATATAAAAGATTTATAAGAACCATATCTTGTAGATATTATAAACTATATTGGTGAAAAAAAATATTGACAATGATTAGTTTGTGGAAGTTCATCGGGATATGTTCTCGACTATTCACGTAATGCATATATGTTCAGAAATTCTAATAGAAAAATTGGATTTTGTCGATGAAATGGATCAATAGAGGTATTCCAAGATTCTTTCTATTTTGGAATATTTGAAATATCAATTATTGTTGTCTAGAAGTAAAATTAAGTAACTCCATGAGCATTTTGATTCAAAATATATTGTTGGTGAATTAATATTGTCGGTTCAATCTGTTTTAGAAAAGGTTTCAAAAGAACCTACATGAGAAGCATAAAAAAAGTAGATAAAAATTCAAAATTGGAAGGAGTGGCTATAGATATATACATTATTAATTCCACCATTTATTAAATTTTATGTTATATCATTTCCATAGAAATTTAACAAGATCTTCAAAGATATATGGTTATTGATGTTAGAAGGATGCCAATATTTCTAAAAAACAATTTTTTGGATATTGAAAAACCTCTAATAGAAATTAATTCCTTGCTAAAAGAATATGTTCAAGAAATTTTAATATTTATTTCAAGTAGAAAAAGATACTGACATTATAGCTATTGTTTTAAAAAAATTGTTGTATCATTGGTAAATAATTTTAAAGATCTCGAGATGAAGTCTGAAAATTTAAAGAAGTTGGTGTAAACTAAATGATGTCGGAATATTCTTTTGAAGAAGAAGTAGAATATAAATATATGTTTAGTATAACATATAATTTTTAAGTATTATAAAAAAGAAATGATATATTTTTTGATAATCATATGGATGCTTTTTTATAAAATCAGTTTGAAACATTGAAGATGTTAGTTGTTAGAAGTGTTCCATGAAAGGAGACTTACAAAATCTGTTCAAAAATATTTCTCATAAATTGTGGAACTATTTTATGACACCTTTGGTATATAAAAATAATGAATTGATGATGAGTATTTACTTATTCATATATTCTCTATTTTATCTTTGAGAAAGAAATTTTCATGCACCACCTATTACTGAGCATCTTTCATCAACATCTAATAGATTGAAGAAGATATTTAACCCAAAAAATTTATTTAAGGGGGTAATACTTTTTTTAAAATAACAAGCTTCATTACATGTACCTAAAACATCATATAAGATATCATTTTTCCTTGAAGGTAACACTATTTCGTAAATATCATAATAAAATTCTCACAATAATCTTACCACCTCAGTAACAATTACTTAATGTGAATGAACTAGACATGGAGGATCTTTATTAAACATGTATTATGTTATTAGAGAAAGTACTAATGAACCTATGACTATACACTTATTTCCTAATGGAAATCCATAAAACATTAAGATACACACTCTATAAAAATATTCATCCACCTTATAACTAAAATACATTATTCATTTGGTTATTTTAATGAATTGAGCCCAAAAAAATTAACAGTGGTTTAAAAACACAAGAATATTTTCATCCTTATGTTGAATTTTTATAATTCCCATCATTCAATATATATTATTAAATTTAATAATAATTGTTTATATATTTTTTGAACATTATTACATTTTATTATTAGATTTTATTCATTGTTGTCATTGTTTTTTTCTTTACTCATTATTTATTTCCTTAATTATTTAATGATTTATACTACTCAATAATTTTTTCAAAAACCTATCAAGAAAAAATCATTTCCCATTTAGTCGTGTTAACTAATTACACATGTTAATGTTCCGTACTTATTGTATTCATTTTTTTCATTATCCTATTTCATTTTTTTATAATAAAAATGGGGAGATGAAAAATGATAGAAAAAAATTATGATCTCACGTAAAATAATTTTTCATCAATGATTTTTTATTATTAAATTGGTTTTGTGATCATAAAAAGGGGGATATTGCTTTCTGGACCTATGTTGTTCCAACATATCCCTGTTTTTATGTGTTTTTATGATTAACAAAAACACTCTATTTATTTGAATGAATTTATCATAAGTTTTTAATATTTTATTCTATTATAAGTGGTGATCTATTAATTTTAATGGAATGTATTCTCTGATTAACATAAGTTAAAATCTTATTCTGAGTAAAGTGATTAATCTATGAACAAGTATTTTATTTTACAAAAGTATTGTTTTGAATGTTTATCTTTGATTTTCTGAAAACTAGAAAAATAAGTGTTAAAAGTTTATCTTAAAAATATGATATTATATTATTAATGGAGTATATTGGATACCACATCGTCCAAACTAGATATTTCATTCTAAAAGTAATTACGGAAATACATTACCACATATACATAATATTTTCAACAAGATAATATTTCCAGAACCACAGAATGTTTTGAATGTTAAGTATCACACTTCAGTAATAGAATTCCCTTATATTGAAAAATTAATCTATAATGTGCTGAATTAATTTTATTTTATGTACTAAATAAGTCAACGATCTGTTCTAAATTATAATTCTAATCAAAAAA
Organism: Viscum album; assembly: GCA_963277665.1. NCBI lineage: Eukaryota > Viridiplantae > Streptophyta > Magnoliopsida > Santalales > Viscaceae > Viscum > Viscum album. Next base: position 1,525,291,145 of record OY728151.1, read on the forward strand.
TTATTTTATGAGAAAGTTTTTATCAGTCGATTAGCTTACAAATGACATGTTTTTGGTCATATTATTCTAATTACTTTTATAATATTGTCATAATCTCTCAATAATTCATTCCATGATTTTATGATTATTAGAAAAAGTGTTTTTTATAATGGAATGATTGATTTATATAAAGTCTAATTATTCAAAGAATTGAATGTTATGAAGAAGAAGATTTTGGACATCATATTTGTAGAAGACTATTCAATATTTGGAAGGAGTGGACATAATACATTAAGATCCCATGTAATCATATTTTCAATGGATTATTCATTATACCATTTTGATTATCTCATATGCTTATGTTCAACATTAGAGAGTATACATTTACAGGGTGAGTTAGCTACTGCATAAAAACAGATGCATAGAGATGAACATGTTCAAATGAATAATCATAAAACACTACATAAATCCACATGTGCATATAAAATAATCCCATAAAATACCAAATATATATGATTAAAATCATTGTACTAAAAATATAATGATATATAAATTTATTTTTTGAATATCTCGTCTTCTTTGGATGTAAATTTATTTTTTTCTATTCTTTATTGCAACTATATATTGTGAAAATCATTTTATTTTTATTCATCTCCTTTTCATCTAAACTATTTTTAAATGAGTATGTTAATATTGTGGGCAGGACTTGTAAAGGGAGTGGATCGTTGAAATCACTTGGAACATTTTATAATGAAATATCTTTTTTGTACCCATCTCGGATCCCGTAGAAAAAGTGTTGTCATAGTGAAAATCACCAAAATCATGGGGTAGAGTGTTGGGGGAGGGGACTAGGAGATTTCTATTATCTGAACCACTATAAATTATTTGTGTTATATAACTGTTCACTATTATTTTATATTTCCAATACCTTTTTCTATTAACAAAAATATTAGAACTCACATACCAATAAATGTGTGGTTATAAAGTAATGAAAACATACACGAACTCAAATAACCCCCTATTGAGTTTTTAGTTAGACATTCTATAGAAAAACAGAACCCGAGTATTAGATATTACAAGTTTTTCTGACATTTTTATCACAATATGGGAATGAAGTAGATTTAATATTTTTTCAAGAGGAAAAGTGGATCAGTAGGCTTCTAATAGAGAAAGGTCAGATGCTATATCCATTCAAGACTACCATCTCACATTCACAACCTAATTGATTTCATTTTTAATGAATTTTGATTGTGTTCCCTGTGTTACCAATAACATTATTTCCCTTAATGTATTATATGTTGATGGATTTATTTTAAAAATTTGAAATAAATGTTTAAACTATTATAAACGTAACATTGTTCATGGTATGGAAATGACTAATAATTATATTTATGTATAATATTATAGAAACCAAATTTTGTGATTCAAAAAAACCAATACAGGTGTCACATATGAATCCCTTTTGTGGAATCACCATTTCGGCCACATAAAAAAGAAATTATTGAAAACCCTATATCGAGATGGTTATTCAGACTCATTTGAGACAAATCCACTTGAACGATGTCTTGAATGTTTATAAGGAAAGATAACCAAACAATTATTTTGTGGTCAAGGTGAAAGGGACAAATATATTCTTGAATTATTGAACATTGGTGTGTTAGGAACTTTTTAAGTATAATCTATAGGTGTATTATTATATTTTTTTAATTTTACCAAATCATTGATTTGGTATGATTATATATTCAAAATGAGGTATAAGTCTAAAGCCATTATTAAATTTAAGGAGATAATTAATGTGGAAGAGAATTAGCTTGGTCAGAATACAATGAAACATTAATTTGAAGAAGGTGGTGAGTATCTTGACTAAGATATTATATAATTTCTACAGGACTATGGAATTTTACACAGAATTATACAACATAGTTGAATAGTGTTAGTGAAAGGAGGAACCATAACTTGTTGGATATTCTATGGTCAATGATGATTCAAACAAAAATTCTAATAACATTATGGAGATATTGATTATAGAAAAAAATATACGTTCTAAAATATGTACAACACAAAGTAGTAAATAATATTAAATTTGAGTTATGGAGTGAAAATAATCTCATTTTGTCACATGTTTAGGCATGGTATTGTGAGAAATTTATTCAAGCTAGCCCAAGAAATAAACTTTCTCACTAATGAAGGACGTTTATCTTTATATAGTACCACAAGGAAATAAAGTGACATGATCTATAAAATATTTTAGATATGAATGTATGTATTGTAAGAAAAGATGTCTTTATTAAGAGGCTTCACATCCCCAAGTTGGATTGTGGGAGGAATACTGAATTCAATGAATTTTATAGTCAAGATACTAAAGAGTTGGTATAGTAACTGAATCCATAGGTCCCCATGGAAGATGTTTCTGAAGAAAAATTACTGAGTATGAGTGCTATATAGTTAATGGAACCATGGAGATATTGTTTTATAGTAACAAATTATGGTGAAACTTTATTGGATGGAACTTATGATCCTCTATCCAATAAATAGGTATTAGAGAGATATGAATCTATAAGATGGAATGAATCCATGAATTCAACGATGTATTCCAGGAATAGAAAAATCACGGGTTTTGACCAATCTACCAACCCATATAAAACATTTTGGTTTTAAATTGGTAATAAATGGGAAAATTGATATAGACGGTAACATAAATACTTATAAATCCTGGAAAGTGGAAAATGGTTTAAAAATGTAAAATAATTTATAGTGATGAAAACCTTTCTCCAATTTCTAGAAAAAACCATCAGAATCATTATTTCTATAGCAGGTTACCATGAATTTATTAATTTTATATGGTTTTGAGAACCCCATTACTCAATGTGAATCGTCAATAGGATGTGTATATGAAACTACCATAAGGGTATATGGATCTTGAAAATGTCAAAAAGGTATTCAAATTTCATATATCCATTTATATAATAAACTAGTCTTCCAAACCATGGAATATTTGGTTTGATAAGTCCATAAAACAATTTTCTTTTATTAAGAATGAATGTGTTCCATGTATTTACAAGTGGTTTATTACATGTATTTCCATTTTCATAAAATTTTATGATGATGAAATATTACTAATTGGAATGAATATACCATCATTATTAGAGGTAATGTAATTGTTGAGAATGTGATTCTCTATGAAGGATTTAGGTGAAGTGGAATACATTATAGGCATCAATATCATACATGATAGATCCAAGATTCTAATTATGCTATGTCAAAGTACATACATTGACCATATATGAAAGTTTATTATTAAGGAAAAATCTAAGAGGGGATTAGTACCAATGTCACATAGTATAAATTATTCCCTGAAAACGTGTCCTTACAACAAAGAGGAAGAAAATAGAATTAGTAAGAACCTATATGAGTATGTGATAGGTTCAACCATATATTTCATTTAAATATGATCATTTTTGTTGCATATTATTTGAGAAATGTATAAATATAGTTGAAGATTCATATATACATCATTATACTTTTACTGAGACTATCCTTATGTATCTAATGAGAACATACAATATGTTCCTTGTTTATGGAGGAGATGAAGTTATTTTCATCATGGTTTATACAAATACTATATTTATAATAGTTATTAATTATTTCAATTCATAGTCTAGATATATATTTTATCTTAATGTATAACATGTGAGTTGTAAAAGATCACAGAATCCATTTTTACCTCACTCCTCAATAGAGTCTAAATATGTTGTAGATTCTGATAAATCCCTAGATGCAGTAGGGATTGAATTTTTTTCCAATGAACAAGATTTGTAACCTGGATATAAATATCCTATCACATTTTACAGTAATAATAATACAAAAGTGAATCAATATAATGGTCTATGGTCAAACAAAAGGAGAAATAAAATTATTTTAAAGTTTCATCTCTTATGGATTTTTCCAATGAGCTAATGTTAATGTGAGGCGATTATCCAAATAGAAAATCATGGGAACCCAATTAATAATCTATTTATCTCATTTTGAACATGATTATCATGTTATAAGTAGTGGACTGAAAGATATTGTTAGTTGTCTCTAGTATAAGTGGTGTCTATTGGAGTTAGTTCCCCAGAACCATATTTCATAGTACATGATTACATGTCTTCTTAATTAATATGTTTTCGTATCACATCATGATTTTTCTTATGAATGATATTTTTAAATGATTATTTCCTTATAATGTAGTTCATAATATTGGGTATTGATGTTCCCTTCTATGATAATAATTGCGAGCTTCTACGACACTATTTTTGAATATTTCTCCATGAAAATATGATCTTTTTTGAAGGTACACAAAACAATATAGTGTATTTGGGATAGGATTCACACAAGACAATTTATATGACTTCTATTGGTGTTATCCCTTGATAACCTCTATGATATAAGGTTTTGAGAGATGGACCGTTGATAAGAAATCCACATTTCTAGGTTTTATTGGATGTTCCTATGTGAAGATATGTGTATTGATCATCAGACATTGATATTTTCATTAATGGATATCATGAATTATGTTCATTGATTTATTGATGAAAATCATGATGACCTATATTCCTATAGAGGTATGATATATTTTGTACAACGCTTATGATATTGTATTAAAAGATAACATTAGACTATATTTATCACTTTTATCCCTATATGAATGTTTCTATATCATTCACTTATATAGGAATGAAATAGTCCATATAAATCCATGTCTAGGGTGTGCGGTGGATTAGTTAATTCCACAAATTTGAAGAAAGGGACATCAAGAATATAGGTTGATGACATAATCATGTAACATTATTGATTTCAGATATTGTGATAAGATGATTATATTACACATAAAACGTTCATAGTTGGTTGGATGTCATTATGAAATCAGCTTCTCTATCTATGGGAAACATAAATTTATCTACACACTAATCGTAGAATCATGGTTTTTATACCAAATAAAAATGATAATGAGGATTATATTCTCACACACTAACTGTATATGCAATCTCTGTTATATTCTAGTACTAAATTTAATGGGTTAGAATAAATAACATTTATTTGGGGTCAGTTGATCATCATAATTTAGTAATAAGTTATTCAAAATAATAAGTGATTTAAATAATAACATTGAATATTTAAGTTAATTTATGAAAAATATAATATGTATTATATTTATCATTGAACAATGTAGTTAAATTTATTTATTATATTGTAATAATTCAATGATTTTTAAATGTCAATGAAGGAAAAAAGGCCAAGATTAATGGTTTGATTTGAAATTGTATAAATTATATTAATTAATAATTATAACGTGCTTCACATGTCAGGTGATAAATAATAATAATATTATTTATTTAAATGGGTTTAAAAGTGATTATTAATGTTGGTACATGTTGTAGTGTGTAATTTTCCATCCCTGAAAAATATATAAAAAATCAAATTATATCAATTTCTTAAATGATAAATTGTGTGCGCAATATATAGAGTAAGTATCTAATAATACCTAGTGAGAGATCAAGAGATTTGATGTTCTATCCCCTCCTCTTATATCATGATAATGAAAGTATCCAAAGAGTTATTCATGTCCTAGGAAGAAATTTCTTATGGTCAACAATGAACAATGCAAGCAATCAGGATGAATCATGCTAGAACCTGGTGATTATACGACATCATTCAGAGAAAATGGTGCATGTGTAGATTATAACTAGAGGGTTTATAAGCATAAATAGTATGATATAATGATAGTTAAATGATATCTATTCTAGATAATCATCAATAATGATAGAATTACGTGTTTAGGTAATTCTATATCTACATAAATATAAATTTTAAATAACACGTGAAGAACCTTACCCTGTTGTTCCAGGATTTTAATCGAGTCATGTAATCGACTTTTTTCATAGGACATGAGATTTTTTTCATGTAATGTAATGATTATATGGGATTTATGACTAAAAAATGAGGTACATATTCCATTATATGAATCTTCCACTTCACTCAGGACATATATGCTTTTTGTTTCCAAAATATTATTTCAGAAATTAAATTCACTTCAGAGGGTTTAGGGAAATCATTTCAAAAAATTTGCACTGAATGTATTTCCATTTCAACAAATTGTATTGAGCCACCCTATTTGTCTACATGGTTTCACTTGCTGTGTTTTAACCCTGTGAAACTATATTGTCCCAAAACACAACAAGTTTCATGGTTTCTTAGGAATGAAACATAGTTTGAATAAATATTGTGCCAACCATGAACATGCCCAGAAACAAAAAAGACCAAAAAACCCTTGAAAAAAACCAAGATCTTTTTTAAAAAATGATTTTTAAAACTAATGGACAAGCATAACTAAAAGTGACATCAGGATGTGATATATACCCATTATAATATTGACTAATGGATAAACATAACTAAAAGTCCCATGACTATTTTAATAAATTTTGAAATATTATTTTCTCATGTAATACAATTATATATAATGATTCCATATGGAAAACTGTATTATATTATGTTATTGGGGGTATAATTTCTATAAAACACACGTAGACACCATACATACATAATCCAGAAAGGATGGTCATACCCCCCCAAGGGAAAACCCACCCACCCAACCACTTTATTATAGTAATGATTTTTTGGACCAAATTCCCCTTAGATATGAGACCAATTACATGGAATGTGGCCCCAAATTATATGGAATAAAGGAGAGACTTCCATCATGACTGCATCACTGACTACCCATCATGCCAATGTCACCACCCCCTTGCTGGCCCGAAGTCCCTTATAGACTGTAAGGACAAACTAGTGGCTCAAAGGCCCAAATAGATGAATTGATATTGCTACTATAGTACCACTACCATACATACTAAAATTTCTCTATAGTACTGCTACAGTCTCCCAAAAATCATCCCCTACTGTGTTTTGATCCTAGGATTCAAGCAGGCTTATGGGGTGTGTTAACCAGTCGTCTACCACCACAACAACAAATATTCAGAAATACTATATATTCTCAAAGATGATTTATTACCAATATGAATATATGACTAATTTCCACATAACATCAAAATTTCACTATTATATATATTATCTTACATAATCTACAATAATTAATCATATTCCATCATTTTTCCAAATAATAATTATCATATTTGTAATGTATTAAATTCATTTTGTTTTCATGATCAGCAGTATGGTCTTCTTAGAATATCCTGATGATGAATATTCAAACTGTTTATTTATTTTTTCATTATTGATTTTAGTAATTATATTTATTTTAGATATCTATTAATTTATAAATATCGATTAACTTATAATACTCTACCTCAATGGAAGAATAATTTCTTCATAGTAATTTATTGTTTCAGTTTAGAAATGCGATTGAGAAAACATGTTTACTTTAAAGGGAAATTTCATAGTAAACAATTAAAGTGTTACACAACTAAAATGAGTTGTCAGTGATTGATTGTTAAATAGAACACCATAATAATTCATACACCCCTACATGAATATAAATTACCATAATAATTGGATAGTGAAATGTTTCCAATATAAATAAAAATTGTTTCCATAGAAAATCATTATTTATTTTATTGAAATGAATTAAAATTTATCTATTATATTTCTATTTTTTTAATAGATACATTATTGAAATTTGAAGCATTTATTGTTAAAAATAATTTTACATTGTGTGAGTTAGTTTTGTTCAAAAAAATTTGGGGAAAAATACTGATTTTATTACATTGAATGCTGTTAATTGGGGATGGTAATGAATATGGAACGCACTAATTTTGTGGTACCATATCCCTAACCTATTTAAAAAATACCATCCCTAACCATAATTCTAACCTTAACCCATTTATTCATGATTATCTATTACAGTAACACTAATATGATTGTTTAGACACTTCCCATTTAATACCCTAATTTGATTATTTTAAATCATAATTTATTTTAAATTCATTTCAAAAGTAAATAGGTTTTTGTGAATAGAAATGGTTCTATTTTTTCTTTACACTTCTAAAATCACCCTTTATAAAATATAGAAACCATGTTTATCCGCATTGAAATGGATATGATGTTATGACAACTCTTAAATACCATCCATTTTTACCAGTGCTAAAATTCATTGATAAAAAAACCCATTATAGATGGAAGTAAATATCATATAAAATACCCCCTTTATCAGTGAATATTTTAGCACTAATATAATTAAAAAAATAAATATTTTTACCACTCCATAGAACCATTAAACATCACTTTCCTATAACAAAAATCACCTACTCATTTGTGCGGCCCCCTATATATATCAACACAGTCCACATCAACCTTTAGTAGAACCTTCCCCCTCATCCCATGTTAATCAACACTCACAACACCCTCCCATTCACCCCTCTCACGGAACACCTAGTAGTCTAACCTAGGATCTCCTGGTTCAATGTGAACGCCCATTAGCACTATAAAAACCTATTTTTTCTTTATATAATGACATATATATTTATTATTATATTTACATATACATAATTTTAGATATATTTATTCAAAAAATTATATGGAATTATATAATTAAATTGAAAAACATTTATAAAATATATTTGTGTGTGTGTATTTATGTATGTGGGTGCGTATATTTCAGTGAGTTCACATTTATATCTATGTGTTTTTGTGTTCATATTTATATTTATATATATGTATATAATTATATTTATTATTATGATTAATTTTTAATACATTCAAAAATATGTTTTTATGTTTTTGCGGTTATATTTATAAATTCATAGGTGTGTTTATATATAAATTTTACTATCAACACAAATATTAATATTAATATAAATATTTATGTTTATTCACATATATTATAAGTTAATATTTATTTAAATGTATTATAATATATACATGAATGTATATTTTTTTGTTAATTTAAATACATATTCATTAGTATACGTATATATATAATAATAATTTTTTATAACAATAATAAAATGGATATATTTTTATTTTCAATAAAATAAAAAAATATATTTTACTAACATATGGTTAATATATTTAAGAGGATATTTTATTTTTAAATATATTTGAATTCAAAATTATTCAATTAAATTATATTTATATATATAGGAAAATAATTATTTATTTTCTTAAAAATAACACTACTGTAACACCATGATATTTTAGAATATGAATATCATATTCAATTGGGTATGTGACACAAAATACGAAGCATAGAATAAAATATAACATAATTAGAATTTATAATATGTTTATTATTTTATGTATATTAATCCTATTATATAGACTGAAATGCATTCAAAACTATGTTATCTTTCTTGACACACAATAATGAATTTCTTCAAAAGCTTACATAAGACACAAGATCCGGATTTACTATATAATATTAATAATATTATATAAAATTAAAATTATCTCATATCATTTAATTTTCTTGTTATAAATAGGAAAAAATAAATTATGAATTTACATGTTTTAATTCATTTGTAACAAAATAATTATAAATGAATATAAAATCTAATTGAATATAAATGAATTTTTTTTATAAAAAATTTTGATTTTGGGCCCAAGGTATTCTATCCTACTAAATTAAATTAACTAAAAACAGTGAAGGATATTAATTAAATGTATATATTATATATTTGATCATTTTTTTGAAACTCATTTAATATATATGATTGGTAAAAGACAAAAATAAATCCAATTTTACCCAAAATGTTTTATTTTTATAAAGTAAATTTTGTAGCCTTTTAATGGTGAATTCCATTTAATACTAACATTTAACAATTTTAGTTTGAAATACTAATTTCAAAATAATCTTTTGGGTAATTATTTTTAATTTTCTTAGAATTTTAATTTTTTGATAGATTGTGAAAAAATATTGAATTTAATTAAAAACGGACATTTCATCCAAATAAATTATATGGTAAAATTATATTTTAAATTGGTCTTGAAGATAAATTAGATCAATAATACATATATTAATCAAATTTTGGTAGTTATATTCAATTTCATAGTCAATTTTGAAATTAAAATATTTATATCTTTTAGACATTTTCACATTATAAACATGCTTTTTCGTCACCTGTTTAGGATAAATTTTAAATTTATTTCTATCAAAAATGTGAGTTGAATTTGGAAAAATGGATTAATTATTTTGAATTAGTAGAATTTATAATCTCTTAAATGACCAAATTAGTTTCTTTACAAAATTTATTTCCAAAAAACAAACCCATTGGATGGACGTATTTCGATGTTACCCCTTCTAGGATCGATTATAGAGCATTATTGGCAGCACATGAGGTAAGTGATTCTTCCCAATAATGTTTAAATTTAGTTATTTCCAAGAACATAAGCCCTCCACTAAAATAAAGGGTTCCATACCCACACCCCTATACCAATGTTTTTCAAAATATATTGGTCAAGGGGGATCTATACCAACAGTTATAAAAAAAAAATTGGTTCAAGACATTGATATGAAGACTATTGAAATGATTTTAAAACATTATTTGGATAGATAACTCTATTCCAATGGTTTAAAAACCATTAGGATAGAGGTTCCCTAGATTACATCATGGGAAAACCTCCTCATTTCTAAAATCGATCAAAATTTTACCCTACAAGCAGTTCTATCTTCTTTATCAGGCATGGTAATCTATCAATAGGTAAGTTTTTTATTTTTTTTCTTCAATATCAAATTAGTGAGTTCTAAAAGGGTTATATCATCTTAAAATAATCATTTTCATTTTTTATCTACGTATAAAACACAAACCCACAAAATTTAGTTTTATTCCCCATCCATAAAAATATCACTCACATAAGGTTTTCATTATATTTTTCTTGAATATCAAATTAGTATGTTCCAAATAAGTCAAATCTATTATGAACCATCACTTTAATTTATTTTCTAGTTCTGAAAGTATAACCATGTTATTTTTGACAAATTTAAGATTCATCAAATAAAGGTTAAATTTAATTTAATTTTTATTAAATTTCATATTAAATATGATTATGTGTGATGTATTTTTATAATTTAGCTACTATTTATTTCTATATAAATAAAATATGAACCTATTTTTCCGTTATATATATGATAGGTAACTCATTAATTATTTATTCTGTTACATTGTTTGATTTGTTAAAATGTTATAGGGTTATGAAATTATTAATTTCAATTTTTTATTTAAAAAAAGGAAATTATTCATTTGGTTTGTCCTAAAAAACCATACAGGAAATATTATGTGTCATATCCTGAATAACATGAATATACTTCCTTATATAAAATTTTTATTGGAATGTTTTTCCTATTATATCAGAAAAACACATCCCACACTGTAAAGATTAAATAATTATGATATTTTTTAGGCATCTTTTCCCAAATTCCATTAGATATGATTATTTAATCACTTTTCATCATATATTTTACAAGAATTAGAGAACTGTATCTCTTATGAAGGTCTCCCATGATTCATTGATAGGTGTTAAATTATAATAACTAGTATTAAACACGTAAAAAATATAAAGATATGTAAAAATAATTTAAAAAATAAACTATCGAAATCATATTATTTAATATAGTACATACATACAATCCAAAATACTTACATTGGAAAAGTATTGGATATACTAAAAAAAACATAAGTTCGGGAAAAAAAATTTATGCATCCAATTAAAATGCATCCCCTTATAATTATTTTACTAATTTCAATCATGATTCCATCACTTCATTTGAATTCTCACAATTTTCACTCATACACTCATTATTCACACAGTGCCACCTCTTCCCACACTCTGAGTCACACACACATTTAATTTAGTTTTGTTTCCCTTTAATAAATTTCAACCATTTTATCACCTCTATCACACTTTCACTCATCATTTCACACATTTGAAAAGTGAATTGAAGAATATAAAAAACATTATAATAAGAAATTGTAGTATTATGTGTAGTTATTACTCATTGATATAATAGAATTCAATATAATTTTTTCATAATTATATTATTTTGATATATATATATATATAGTATTTTTTTCCTTTTTATACTCATTTTCATATAGACATTTGTGTCAGTTATGGTTCCATATAAAGTGAAAAATTCTCATTTCCATAAATATAATTTTTTTTCACTGATATATTACTTAATTTATTTTAAGACATAACATATAATTTTTTAGATAATTTATAGAAGATGGATGTATGAAATTGATTGGATATCAAAAAAAAATTAAAATAATTTGAAGTCCTTTTATGATTTGGAATATAACAAAACTTCAGAATGTGGTCATATTGGAATCCCAATTTAGAATTGTGTTAGAAGACCTTGGTTAAGTGTTGAATAAGTTAGATACTATATAAATAAATTTGGTTTTAAGAAAATATAATATGAGTGGTATCACAATGGATAGAAAATGAAATATCAAAATATTCATGATCTGAATGAGGAGATTGGATTACAGGATTTATTAGATGGATGGTGTGTGTTTATTGTTCCATTTGAAAATGAATGGATTACAACCTAAGAAGACATTGATAATATCACAAATGATTCATGTAATAAAAATGATGATGTTGAATGGGTGTAAAAATTGAATGATGCTTCCGTTACTCCAGTATATTGAAAATGTGGTAAAATTAAAAATATGGAGTTTTAAATTTGAATATTTCATGGGTAATCCTTATATGAGATTTTAAGTACTTACATCAAATATATTCTTATATTTCAGAAGGTATTACTTCAGGATGATGTAGATATTCCCTCAAACCATTATATGGCATAGAAGTTAGTTGATGAACTTGTATTTTCTAAAAACTAAATACAAGATTTCATGAAAGAATGAATCCTATCCAGGGAGGAAACTGGTGAATTAAATTATATTATAAAATTTGGAAAAGACTAATGAATGCAAAATATTTATGTACCACCATAACATGTTCCACGGAAATTAATTTCGAAATTTACATTGACACCCAGACTATACAATCTTTTCACGTATGATAAAATATCAATAAAAATTATATGGCATGATCCTGGGATAATAAAATATAATAATTAGTTTGTTCATCCAAAAGATGGATTTTTTTGGAATATATTTGATGCTCGATATACTAATTTATAAATTTTAAATGCTTAATTTTATATTGGATCTATCATGTGATATTTTTAATTTGTTTCAGAAGATTTTTACTTCTCACAACACATGGCTGGTATTCATACACATTTATAAATGTCGTCTAGTGATGTGTATGAAGAAAACTTTCTATTTCAAGAGTATACTGAAATATGAACCTTCGTATCCTAAAAATGATACAGATTTATATATGAAACTGTTAATAAAGGATCTGTAACATATTTTGAACATGGGTGTGCACACATATGATCCCTGTTCAAAACTCATATTTATAATGTGTGTTGTACTTATGTTGATGATAAATGATTTCCTTCACATGAAATGATTTCTCAATGGAGAATAAAGGGATAACTATCATGTACTATTTGTAGGAATCATAAATGATTTATAAAAATTAAATATACTCCTAGTTTCAATTTATGGGAAATCTAGGATTTATACCAATGGATCATCAATATAGGAATAATTTTCAATGGTCTGACAATACTACATAGACTAAAAATCCAACCTATTATAGTGTGGAATGGATCTGATTAATGAAATTAAAGATGCCATATTTTTATTTGGGAATGGTCATATTAAATAAATAAATAAGTACAATGCTTCGACTAAAACCAATTAAAATTGGAAGAAGAAATGTATATTCTTTGAGTTCTATTATTGGTCAACCAATTTTTTATGTCATTTTATAGAAATGATGAACATTGAGAAAAATATATGTTAAATTTTACGTTCAATTAATCTAAATGTCAAGGGAATGACAAAATATGATTTATTATCTTGGTGTGAGTTGGTGGATTGAGTAAGAAAACTAGAATTGAATCATGTGTGTATCACGGAAAATAATTATAATGTTTGCTGTAATTATTATGTTATTAAACTTATAAAAAAATATTGTAGATGTACTAGAAAATATTAAATTTCCTGATGTGTATTCAAGAAAAATATCATAATGGGTCAAAATCGGAGAGTTTATGTCACGGCCCGTCCCCCGAGGCCCGTGCCGTGACTACCCCAAGCCCGCCTTCCTTAGGCCAGGGGCTGGCGAGTAACACCAAAGGAATAATTCCCTAAAACTGGAAAGGCATTGCCTTTATGACCTGTAAACACACACATCTAGATACAAAACACTAGGCAAACTGTAAAAAAGAGTGTTGAAAAGTAATGGGGGCCAAAAATACAATCCCAACTGTAATGTACAAGTACAAATGAAAATGACAAAATAGATGAAAGGTGAAAAGAAGCTTCTGGATCATCCACCACAGATCCTACCTGAAGGGTGGGTACAGATAGCCTCCTTAGCACTCAACGTCTATCAGTCTCCTTCGTGTACCCACACGTCGAAGGATCTACCTCTAGGTACCGTCCAATCCTGGTACTCATAGCCTCAGTCAGCGTTGTCCGTCATATGCATCCAACACAATGAGGTGCGGGAATAATCCGTTCATGGGTGAGTATAACGATACTCAGTAGGGACCCCGAGACACTCCAAGGTATCTAAAAATACACCAAGGATAAACCATAGAGTATTAAATCAATGGATAACCATTTCTTAGGTATATTCTCATACATATACCTAAGTTATCTTGTAACCCATCTCAATCGAGAGGAAAACACAGAAGTCCCTGAATCACCTCAAACAGGTATACAAATTATGTAGAGAGATAGAGATGATCGGATGTAGTCACTACATCATCAATTCCTTCAAACCCGCACATGATCGAGGAACATAAATCAGAACTTTCAAACCCACACTGGATCCAGGAATAGTGTCAGAGTTTTCGTAACCACAGAGGATCCAGGAATAGTAGACAGAGCTGTCGAACACAAAAAAGATCCAAGAACAGTAGTTGGAGTTTTCGAAACCACACAGGATCCTAGAACAGTAGTCATAGCTGTTGAACCCACACAGGATCCAAGTACATTTGTCAGAGCGCAGCCAGCCACAGGGTTCCGCACAAAGCAATCTTGATTCTAGGAGGGTCTGCTCCTCAATCCAAGTGACGATACATCAACTGCCACATCATAGGGGGATAACCCAGACAAAATGTGTCCATGATACTGAGTACAATATGACCAATCCATTTCCCAAAAACTACACGACGTGTAGGAATGAGGCACACACCATGTCTTCAGGCCTCGGGTACTGCCCATGTACAACGACCTGCGTCATAAGGCTGGTCATGTAGAAAATAAAGTAAACAGCGTGTGGTATGGTTACAAGCCGTGTCCAAGCAACTGGGGTCGGCTCCGTGTACGCTGGCCATGTGCACGTACATGGCGTCAACCCGTGTTCACAAACCTATGTAACTGGTACACGGGGTAGCCCGTGCCACTGGCCATGTCTGGACTGTGGTTGAGTAAATGCCCATGTACTCCACCCCGTGTCCTTGTATCCCTGAGATACACACCGAGTCTCACGAAGCCGCTTCTACCATTCTGCGTAGAGAGTACACACTGTTCCTCTTGGCCATGTAATTATGCCCATGTCCGTGTATTTCCCAGAATACACACCATGTCTAGCGAAGTCGCTTCTTCCATTATACGTAGAGAGTACACGCCATGTGACTAGGGTCACATGACATGTGTTACTTGTATAACATCCATAACTCGAGATGTAGAATTCTCATACTACATGGAGTGTTCGTCAAAAGTACACGCCGTGTACTCTATAATTTTCCAAGAACGGAGCCTCTGGCCTGCGCACCTCTTGTGAAGTCCGTTCTTCATTCTGATGGTCTGTTTGTCACAAAACTTTAGACACTAGGTCACCCCGATGTCCCGTAGTCGTCTCTGATTTTTTCAGGCCTTCGATCAGCTCCAAAAACATGACTTGATTCACCCGCTCGAAGAACGGTAGTGTAAAGGTCCTTCCCATTCTGGTCCAATCCATTGCTCGCTATTATCATCGCACCTCTGCTTGGTCGTTGTGATGTTTGGTCATCAATTTAAGATCATTGCGTCACACAACAGTCTTGAAATGATCCGTTTTATGTCAGCCATGAAGAATGAGAAGTATACAACAAACATTCACAAGAACAACAGAGGGATCATGCTGTGTTTGTTTGGCCCGATCCTTCCACATTAGTTTGGTAGCAAACGGGTCAAGAGAAAAAATCATGGAAGGAATAATCAACGTTTCACAAATCAAAACACACCCTTAACTCATTCGTTGTTCATCGACATAGTCATGGGGAATGTGGACGTCGATTTTTTGTAGAAGAACACGTCCAACGTCGATAGAGGTTCGGAAAGAAGCCGAAGAAGCTCCTCTCCGGTGTTATTTGTTGGAATAACGCATTCTTCATTGGTGAGAGCATTTCTCCCCAATCTCTCTCCTCTCTAAAGTTCCACCAAGTTGTTAAATGCCAAGCCCCAAAAATAATAGATTATGATATCCTATTAACATTTTGGCATAATATTCAGAATGGAATTATTTAACTTGACTCCCCTAAATTAATTCATATGGTCGGCACAAGGAATTAATGTGTAGGGGTGGTGGCACCATTATGTGGGGAGCTTAAGAGGTTTCTCCCTACTTAATGGGGAGTTGAAGAGGTTTTAACCTTGGGTGGTCCCCACCATATCAAACGAGAAGAAGAGGTTAGGTGTGGGTGGGCCCTACCACCGTAACCTCTCATGGGAGGTTAAGGTGTGGTGGTCCCACCTCCAACTTCCATGAGGAGGTTTTATCCAACAAATACAACTAAATCCACACAATTTATTTTTATTTAAATCATTCTCTAAAAACCCCCAAAACTATCTTTTATTCTCCACCAACTACCATCGAGCTTAAAGTCTCCATAAGAGAATACCACCATTGTGAGTTCAACAGTGCCCTCAGATTTCAATTCCGAGCACTGGTTCTAAAGTTACAAAAACCTGCTCATAATTTTACTGAACAAAACCAAAAAAAACTTCAGAAATTTATTCCAGGCACACCGGGCCTCAGAATCATGCACTATAAATTTTTGCGGGCTCGTAAAATTCCCATGTATTTAAGAAAAATATTTAAACAAAAATTCCAGGTCTTTACATTCTCCCCACCATAGGGATTTATGTCCCTGTAAGCTATAACTCGATCTAAGGGAACAAATGGGGAGACTAAGTAGGCATCTGAGCCTCCCACTACCATGTGCTCTCTAGAAGGTTCCCGTGCTACCAACGAATGTGCACCATAGGTATTGACCATCCATGAAGGACCTGATCTTGTCGATCCCCAATCTCCACTAGAACCTCCATAGAGGTCACCCCATCGTCGACGTCCAACTCCCCATGGTTGATGATGTGAGAAGGGTCGTGCACGTATCTCTTCAACTAGGATACGGGGAAGACATCCTACACACGGTGCCACTGAGAAAGAAGAGCTAAGCGGTATGCCACCTCGCCAACTCTTCTAAGGACCTAAAAGGTCCGATGAAACGTGGAGATAACTTGCTGCCTCAGCCAAAATCTCCATAAACCTCATTGGAGTGAAACCCGTAGAAAGACGTGGTCGCCATCCTCAAACTCCAGTGGTCTCCATCTCCTGTCATCATACAACTTCTATCTACTCTATGATGTCTTCATCCGCTCCTGAATGATATGAACCTTCTCCATGGTAGCTCATACCATCTATGGTCCCACTAGTGATGACTCCCCCGAGTATGTCCAACACAGTGGCGATCTGCAAGGTCGACCATACAAGGCCTCAAAAGGTGTCATCCCGATGGTGGAGTGATAGCTGTTGTTGTATGAAAACTCCACCAAAGGTAAGTGATCCTCCCAGTTGTGACCAAAGTCGAGGACACAAGCATGCAACATGTCCTTGAGGTTCTAAATTTTCCACTCGGTCTGGCCATCTGTCTGAGGATGGAAGGTGGTGCTCAGATAAAGCTGCGTCCCGAAAGCCTCCTGCAACCCCTTCCATACCCGGGATGTAAATAGTGTGTCATGATCAGAGACAATAGAAAAAGTTACTCCATGTAGCCGCACAATATCATGTTCATAGAGGCGTCCCAAGATCTTTATTGAACCCTGCTATCTGATCAGTAGGAATTGGGCCGACTTGGTGAGTCGGTCGATGATCACCCAGATAGAGACATGTCCCATGGACATATGTGGAAGCCCTGTCACGAAGTCCATGTATATTCCATCCCACTTCCACTCTAGGATCTCTAAAGGCTGAACCAAGCCTACTAGTACCTGATGCTCTGTCTTTAGTTGCTGACAAGTGAGGCATCGAGAGTCAAACATAGCTACTACTTTCTTGATTCTCAGCCACCAGCGCTGTCGTCAGAGGTCCTGGTACATCTTTACCACTATTGGATATACTGCTAGTGGGGATATGTGGAAATCCCTCAACACTTCTTCCTGAAGTGACACTGGCACCATTGTACATCCTTTGAAGTGGATGACGTGCTCCACACCATCAAAAAATCCATCAGGTGCCTTATCTATGGATATCTGAGCACGTCATGTCTCACAGTCAGCATCTCAACTCTGCACCTCCCTGACTCGCTGAAGAAGTGGAGGGGTGACTATAAGAGACTGAAGGAAGGCTGCTCCATCTCAGTCCACAAAGGATATATGTGAAGAAGCCAACTGCTCTGTCGCCTCTCATTGCAGCTAAATACATGACTTTTAGCAGAGAGCATCTTCTACAATGTTACCCTTCCCAGGAGTATAGACTATCTCGAAGTCATAGTCCTGGAAGAACTCAAGCCCTCGCTGCTGTCTCAGTTTCAGGTCTTTTTAAGAGAAGATATATATGATAATCTGGTGGTCAGTGTAGATGGAAAAATGCTATCCCATCAGATAGCACCACTACATCCTCAAGCCGAAGACCACTGCTGCTAACTCCAAGTCATGGGTGGCATAGTTCTGCTCATGTTGTCTTAGCTGTCGAGAACCATGTGAGATCCCTGCTCGTTCTGCATCAGGAAACATCAGAACCTAGTCCCTGATGCGTCGCAGTAGACTATGTACCCTACACCCTCCTCTAATAGTCTTTATATGGGGGCACTAGTCATCCTCTACCTTAGCTCCTAAAAACTCTGCTATCATCTCTCAGACCACATGAAGGGTTTCCCCTTGTTCTATAAGGCTGATAGTGGTGCTTCAACTCTGGAGAAATATGGTACAAATTTCTGTTAGTATCCATCCAAAAACAAGAAATTATATATCTTTATCACACTCCTGGGTGGCTCCCAAGCAAGTACCACCTCAATATTAGCTGGATCCACTGCAACTCTAGCCTCTTAGATGACATGTCACAGAATGTGAACCTATCAGATCTAGAAGTGGCACTTAAAGATCTTACCATAAAGATGGTGCTATCAGAGTGTGTCCAGTACTTCCTGCAATTGATAGGCATGCTCCTCCTCAGTAGCCGAGTAAATCAGAATGTCGTCGATGATGACCACTTCAAAGCAATCAAGGTATGGCCGAAAGATCTTGTTCATGAGTCCCATGAACACTAGTAGAGTGTTGGTAACACCGAGTGACATAACCAAGAACTCGTAGTGGTCATACCGACATCTGGAAGCCGTCTTATACACATCCTCATATTACACTCTAAGATAGTGATAGCCTGACCTGAGGTCTATCTTAGAAAATAACAGTGCTCCCTTCAGCTAATCAAAGAGGTCATCAATCCTTGGAAGTGAGTACTTATTCTTCACGGTCACCTAGTTCAAGCACCGATTGTCAAAACAAAGTCTCAGACTCCCATCTTCCTTCTTGTAAAATAATATCAGGGCTTCCCAGGGAGAAACACTGGGCTAGATGAATCCCTTCCCCTGCAAGTCCTCCAGCTGTACCCACAGTTCATGAAGCTCAGCGGATGCCCTCCGATATGCTGCTGTAGATATCGGTGTCGTCCCAGGGTACATGTCAATGTAAAATTCCACCTCTCTATGAAGAGGTAGTACTAGAACATCATCAGGGAAAACATCCGTGTACTGGTCTACCACTAGAGGATAAGTCAGACTCTCCACATTAACTACTCTGAGGGTAAGGCAAGCCAACTAATGAGTGATCGTCTACACCCTCCTCTGAGTAAGTCTGTCCTGAGCTCCATAGGCTCTCTTCTCACCGGTGAAGGTAAACCTAGTCCCATCTGTGCAGACACACCGCACTTTGTGCCTAATACAGTCGATCAAAGAATGGACTGTATATAACTAGTACATACCCAAGATGACGTCGTAAGGCATTGACAATGCTATAAGGAGATCCCAGCCGAAGCTCTCGCCTCCTAGAGTAAGCTCACACTGCTGGCCCCAATGTGTAATCGAAAAATATACTCCTGCATGATTCTCTATCCATAAGGATCAAGACAACGACTCCGTTAGAATCTACGATCTCTGAATGAGGGTGGTGGTAATGAAAAAGTGACTAGAACCCGTGTCTATAAGAACTACAGCTAAGGTGGAGTAGACACAGATCATACCTCAAATCATCTCCGGAGTGGCATGATCATAAGCCTCAGCTGCCTCGAGATGGGCTCTAGCCTGTAAACCTCCTCCCTGCAGTCAGGGTGGACCTCTTGGTGGGGGTGCTGGTAACACCTTGTAACATCATCCACCACCATATGCACAACCATCTCCTCGACCATGTCCGCCTGCGGCCTGCGGATCACCTCGATCGAACCTCTTCCTCTACCTGGGAGGTCCCTCAACTATCGGTTGATCATCCGAATGGCGGGTCGGACAGTCACGAGCCATGTGACCCTACACGCCGCATGTGAATTAATGACTATTCCTAGAATGACTGGCTCTATCTGGTGTGCCTCGCACAACCGAACCTGATTCCTGAGGTTATCCACCAGATGGTCTGATCAGCTTGGTTCTCTGTGACTTCTGTCTACTACCAACTGTAGAAGACTCCACTACGTGATGCCAGGTGGCGGGTCTCGCTACTGGTGACTGCTCAGAAAATAAAATCTTCACTTAGAGGGATCAATACAACACCCCCCGCCTATTTCGAGATCCAGAGGGAGATCATCAAAGCCCAGATCTCTCGCTTGAGCCCCTGCTCGAAGGTCCGGACCCTGAAGAATGGGTCTCATACCATATCTGTGGAGTAACATGAGAGGTCAGTGATCCTCGGTGAGTACTGTTCCACCATCATGCTACCCTATTGTAGATTAAGTAGCTCCTATATCCACACTGCATGTAGTGTGGCTAGAAAAAACTCTGCCTAAAACAGGGCCTTGAAGTCTGTCCAGGGTTGTTTTGCCTCGTCATGAACCTAGAGCATCAGGATCCACCATCTGACTACTACTGCCTGAAGAAGACTCACAGAAAAGATCACCATAAGGTCGGTTGGTGTCCCTACCCATCTGAAGACTCTCACCATAGCCTCCCGCCAATCCTCAACTTCATGTAGGTCCATCTCTCCCCTGTACCAAGGTGGCCTCTTGCACTGGAACTTGTAACACACGCTTAGGCGGTGGGCACTCACTACTGCTGGGGCTGGTGGAATTAGAGGCCCAACGGGTAGTGGTACCACTGGAGAATCCACTGTAATAGGTCCCTACACCGAGGCCTCATCACTCGGTGGGCTGCCATCTTCTACAAAGCCTAGAACCATGGCTGGTTGTCTACATGGGTCCATCCTAAAAAGCAATTGGTGTAAAACTGTAAATTAGTTATACCTGGTGAGCCAAATGAAAGAGATCACAATGAAGACTCTTCAAAACACACAACCAATCAATGTTTTCGTGCACAGATTCGGAAATCAGAAGTCAGGGTCCTGATGTATGGATACGTCGGCCACCGCACCAACACTGGACTCCCTGAACCGAAAACCACACTAAGTACCCTTAGCACTATTGATTCACTTAAAAGATCAGAGTCCTATGTTTTGTGGTAGAACCAACTCATCTGATACCAATTTGTCACGACCCGTCCCCCGGGGCCCGTGCAGTTACTACCCCAAGCCCGCCTTCCATAGGCTAGGGGCTGGCGACTAGCAGCAAAGGCGTAATTCCCTAAAAATGGGAAGGCATTGTCTTTATGACCTGTAAACGCACACAACTAGATAGAAAATACTAGGTAAAATGTATAAAAAAAGAGTTCTAAAAGGAAAATGGGGCCAAAAATACAAGCCCAACTGTAATGTACAAGTACAACTAAAAAGGACAAAACAGATGAAAGGTGAAAAGAAACTCCTAGATCGTCCACCACATATCCTACCTAAAGGGTAGGTACAGATAGCCTCCTCAGCACTCCACGTCTGTCAGTCTCCTCCGTGTACCGACACATCAAATGGTCCACCTCTGGGTACCGTCCAGTCCTAGTACTCTCAGCCCCAGTCATCACTGTCCATCATCTACATCCAACATAATGAGGTGGCAGCATAGCCCGTGCAGGGGTCAGTATAACGATACTCAGTAGAGACCCCGAGACCCTCCATGGTCTCTCAAAATCCACCAAGTATAAACCATTGAGTATGAAATCAACGGATAACCATTACATAGGTATATGCCCATACATGTACCTAAGTTTTCAAGTAACCCATCTCAATGAAGTAGAAAACATATAAGTCACTGTCTCAGCTCACATATGTATACAACTTATGTAGAGAGATAGAGATGATAAGATGTAACCACTAAATCATCTATTCTGTCAAACCCATAGAGGATCTAGGAACAGAAATTAGAACTGTCGAACCCACACAGGATCCAGGAATAGTAGTCAGAGCTGTCGAACCCACACAGGATCCATGAACAGTCATCAGAGCGTAGCCAACCATAGGGTTCTGCACAAAGAAAGCAAGATTCTGGGAGGGTTCGCTCCTCAAGCCAAGTGCTGATACATAAAATTCCACATAATAGGGGGATAACCCAATCAAAATGTGTCCAAGATACTAAGGAAAAGATGAACAAGTCATTTCCCAAAAAGTACACCGTGTGTACGAATGAGGCACACGCCGTGTCATTAGACCTCAGGTACTGCCCATGTACAATGGCCCACATCGTAAGACTGGTCATGTAGAAAATAAAGTACACCGCCTGAGGTATGGTTGCACGTATTGTCCAAGAAACTAGGGTCGGCTCCATGTAGGCTGGCCATGTGCCCGTACATGGCCTCAACTCATTTTCGCCAACCCATGTAACTGATACATGGGGTAGCCCATGCCACAGGCCATGCCTTTCCATGTGGTGGAGTTCATGCTTGTGTACTCCACCCCGTTTCCGTGTATCCCCAAGATACATGCTGAGTCTCATGAAGTAGCTTCTGCCTTTCTGTCTAGAGGGTACAGACAGTGCCACTTGGTCAGGTAATTCTGCCCATGTCCGCGTATTTCCCAAAATACGCGTCATGTCTAGTGAAGCCACTTCTACCATTATATGTAGAGCGTACATGCCATGTGACCTGGGTCACACGCCGTGTGTTACTTGTCTAACGTCCGAAACTGAAGCCGCAGAATGTATGTACTACACGGCATGTTCATCAGAAGTACACGCTGTGTATTCTGGAATTTTCCAAGAATGGTGCCTCCGGCCAGTGCACCTCCCATGAAGTTTGTTCATCATTCTAATGGTCCATTCATCATAAAACATCAGAAAATTGGTCACCCCGATGTCCTGTAGTCGTCTCTGGTGTTTTTAGGCCTCCGATCGGCTCCGAAAACACGACTTGATTCACCCACTCAAAGAACGGTCCTTCCCATTCTGGTCTGATCCTTCACCCGCTATCATTATCGCACCTCTGCTAGGTTGTTGTGATGTTGGTTCTTCAATTTTGGATAGTTTCATCACACAATGATCTTGCAATGATCCTTTGTACATCACCCATGAAGAACGCGAAGAACACATGTAACACCCCAAGCTTCTATGGTACGTTTCCCTTCGAATAATGCGATAGCGTGTGTTGTACGCAACCTCGAGTTCTAACACACACCACAACTAATTAAACTAGCCGTTGTGAATAGTAATACCTACTTTTTGAAATCATATATATTCAATATTTCAAAATGGACTTCATTTTTAGATTCGGAATATCAAAATTAGCCTAGGGTGAAATTTTGGTACATTTCGGATAACATTCATATTTTGATGAATAGTGAAAATTACTAAATTTTAATTAAAAACAACTTTTTTAATCAAAATAATTAATAGTGATAAATTGTGAATTTGAGTGGTTTTAAAGTATATTTAGAATATATTTTTACCATTTAATATAATTTTGGTCATTGGACATAATTTTACAATTAAACCGAACATAAACAAGTGTCAATCTTTTGATAGTTATTACCTCTTAAAAACACGCTTTTTGTTTTGAAAGCGGGAATTAATTTTAAATTAATTTCTGCCACTTCTGTGTTTTGAATTTAGAAAAATGGATTCCATATTTGGAATCAGGATTTTCAAGTTATGTAAATAGGTAACTTTTATTTTTACACATTTTTAATAATTACTGCGGTAAATATTTTATTTACCATGGTTAAAGGGTAAATCCGGTAAATAAGGGTTAAAAAATAATATTATAATAATACTAAATTACCCTAAAACGTGTCTTAACCCTATTGGTTGATACATGGTAGACCATGGGAATCTTTGGGTCTATTTTGGGACCCCATGGATCCACTTGTAAGTGATAATGACACATTATATTAATAAAGCTTAAATAAAAATAAAAATGGCATAAGCTTACATCTTTTAGAAGAACACTTTTTACATAGGGTTATACATGTTGGATTTTCGATTATAAATATTCATTAGAAATATAAAAATATTTCTTACATAATGATATTTTATTTATAATTTTTAGACATTAAATAAGTTATTTTATTTATGACACAATGATGATGCAGTAATTACTATAATAGTGAAAAATTAAAATAATTGATATTATAAATACCCAAATAAATATAATATGAAACTTTTAATGAATTAAACTAATTTTCTAGGATAATATGATATATTAGGATTGATTTAATTGACTTTGTTCGAAGTAATAAATCTGTTATGAGTTTCACAAAAATCAACTATTGAATAGTGTCAAAATTGACATAAAAGAGTTCTTAAAACAAATATTATATTATTAATTGATATTAAATTCCTAAAAATCTAAGGTTCGGCCAAGAGACTTATATTATGATAGGTTAATCATTAATGGACCACTTGGGGGTCGCTTGGATGTATATAGTAAGTTTATTAACCATATTATATAAAAATACAAAGAGACATTGTAAAAGTGAAACTAATTAACTTAGAGTTAATACTTAAAGATAAGGTTAATATAAGTACCCAAACCTGTCTAAATTCTATCGGATGAGTTGTTTTCGACCTATCCCTAACTCATCCTTTGAATAGTCAACTTTGGAGCCTTTGGAAACCGAATATGAATTTATTATAAATTAATATTTCTAGCTTTTCCAAAGGTGCCCCTCGCCCCTCTTATAAAAGGGCACTCCTCCTTCTCTTTTCCTCACACCTCTCAAGCCACTTGGCTCGTCCAAACTCTGCCCAAATAAGCTCCCCACATCCCTCTCCTCCTCCTTGAAGCTTCCCCTTAGGCAGAAAGCATTTCAAGAAGTCCTTTGGTTCCAACCAAAGTGAGTTACCTAAATTAAAGGTAACAATTTCTCTTAAAGTATTTTCATTTATTTTGCTTCTACAACCCCCAAAATCTTTTTATTTCCTTTCTTTTGTAACAACACCAGAATCCTAAATATACTAGGATGTTTTTATAAGAAGGATTCAAACTACACATACACACAACTCCATCTAATGGATGATGAACATAATGTTTCTGTGGATGGCAAACTAACGCCTCACGAAACGATGATTGTTCAAATACATCTTACCACCTCTCATGGTGGCCATTATGATGGAACTGTAAATAAATATGATATTAATGATATATATTTTATATATAAGCTTCTGTAATTCCATTTTATTTCATACCATTATTCGTTTCATGTTGTATATACATACGATAATTTCATTTGAGGAAGTGCGGACTACCGCCCCCTTAAAATGATATGACTCGTTCATACCACACATGGAACGTATAAAGGATGGTGTTAATGAACTTAAGTAACATATATAAAATACTGGAATAGTAATATACCTATGTATCATTTGGATTAGATTCTTTTAAAATAAAAATTAAATGGAAGTAGCGTTCGTGCGCACGTACGGACTACCGTCTCCACGAACGCGATAAGATTCATTCGCCATCATATCCATTCAAGTCTTATTCTCATTTTGGGGTTAAAAATAATGTTAATATAATTCTGATTACAAACATGTCTTACGTAACCAAACATTTAAGAAGAACGAATCGATTATCACCCGAAACGACGATAATACTAAGATATTATTAATAAAGCAATGTTAAAAGATCATATATGATATCATATTAATGTATATGATTCTTGAATAATTTAATAACAATTATTTCACCATTATACAGGAGGTTAAACTACCCCAACCAAGGAAAAGTACAAGGTAAGGGTTATTTCACAATCTCTTCTTTATCCGAGGTTGTTTATACGTAATAATCTACTGGGATCTCGTTATCATCCACATCCATGTTTCTTCAAAATGTATTTCAAAACATTTTTACTATTTACAAGAATATGGGTTAAAGTCATTTATACCCTTGTTTGACTTTTTATAAGAGGTTTATAAAGGAATCTTTCCGTCATTTTCAAAACAAGGTCCTTTTTAACCTTTTCGACAGAATTGAGGTAAGAATGTTTTTTTAACTTATACGGCGGGTGCAGTTATTTTCCGCCATTATAAAATCGTCGAAGCTTTCCATACAAGCTTATAAGAATATTTTCAAAGAAAATGTTTTATTTTATATGGATCTTAAATGATTTCAAAATAAAAGGAGATACTTCTTTAAAAAGAATTTTGATTTCATCTATGTCAACATCCTTTGATGGATTTTAAGATTATTTGAAGTTGATTTATTATGATACAAAACTTCTATATTGTATTGAAGGTTTTGTGATATGTTTGACTGTGGATATGATATTTTTATACCATTCATAGTTTATGGTGAAATTATTGACATTTCGTATGCTAGTTTTAATACGAATGTTTATGTTATGTTTAAACCTTTTCATATGGGAATGCATTGGACTTAATAAGTGACGGGTGGAGCCCGCTATAGCTCCTCGATGCATCGGTAGGTCTCATGAGACAAACTAGTGTCTTGGCACAAGGCCTTGACAAAAATCTTATTTGTAGTCTTGGCACGAGGCCTTGGCTATGTGGTTATGATAGTCTGGCATTATGCATTCCAACATTATGAAAGTGGTTATTGATATTGCATGTGATTATTCGATTAGTAGAATATCCATGTGAACAAGTAAATGGCATTATTTCATTTTACTTTTGCCATACTATGTTGAAGTTCAATTTTAAAAGGCTTTTGTTTTAGTAATTCATTGCCTTAAATGTTTATGCTTATTTTGAATGTTCCGCTATATTGTTATCCTTACTGGGCATTTGAGCTCACCCCTTTTCTATGTTTTATTTTTCCCAGGTAGTGAAGAAGTAAGTTATGAATGACCTGTAGGGATTTTATGAGGGGTTAATAGTGTGGATTGTGGAAACATTATGTTGTTGTATTAGTTTTTCATTTTATGATGTAATGTAAAACTTATGAATATATCTAGTGTTTCCAAGGCTACTAAACCAATCGGTCTTTCGAGATTTGATCTTTCTTGTGATCATGCCAATGTTACGAAGTAATGCACCGACTCTGGGTAGCTGGGGTCGGGGCGTTACAGTTGGTATCAGAGGAAGTTTAGTACAAACCTTGGAAGCTAGATTTAGATAAACTCTGATTAGAGAACGTAGACCTAAGATGAACTTTGAGGATTAGTATAGAAGAACTTCCTAGAATTTTGGTATTGTAGAGATTTTGTGAGTTTTCCGAGAAATACATCCCTGTCTGGATACGAGCAGGTAGAGCCGGCTCTGGCACAGATGTACCTAGGGGTAAAACCCGAAAACACCGCTTTGAGCTAGACTCGAACGGGAACTGGTGCACGACAACGGGCCTTGCTGCACTCTTGGTTACGACACTCCCGGGGGATATGCTTAGGATAACTCTCATTTTCTTTACAAATCATTATGAAGGGTTTATGAGTATATACTTCCTCAAAGAAAACATTTTTTTGATTATGGATTATATCCATAAATAGTTCAATTTATGTTAAGTGTTTTATAAGTATGGGATTATGTATTTTGATTCATAAACTGATCTAGTTTATGCCATTGTTTAGAAATGGCACCTAGTGGAAGAAATGGAAACCGTATCAATGCACGCACTCCATGTAGGGATTGCCCTCCTGATCAAGATAATTATAGTGGGGCTGGTGATGCAACTGGTGCCGATCAGCTAATCACCATACTGGGACAACTTACTCAGGTTATGAATAATAATCTTACCCGTATGGAGCACCCTGATCCGCAGCGTGGAGGATCAATGTTAGATCGATTCATGAGACAGCAACCACCAACGTTCAATGGGAATACAAATCCCTTAGTAGCTGAGCAATGGATATTTTCCCTAGAGAAAATATTTCAGGCTTTGGGGAGCAGTGAAAGGGAAAAAGTTATCATGGCAGTTTACCGCCTCACTGGAGAAGCTGATCAATGGTGGTCATTGATTCAAAATACGAAGGAAGATGATGAAGTATCAAATATGGAATGGAGGGAGTTCAAAGATCTGTTTTTAGAAAAATACTTTCCTCGCGACCATCGAGCAGATATGGAAAGACAATTTCTGAGTCTGAGACAAAAGGAGGATGAGAATGTCACAAAGTATGAGGCTAACTTTACAAGGTTAGCGAGGTACGCTGGTGATTGTATTCGCAACCCAAGAAGTAAGATTGATCGTTTCTTTGATGGGTTAAAACCATTTCTCCGTCGAGCATTAGTCTCACAATCCTTTTCATCGTACGAAGACATTGTCTCATGTGCTATCAAGACCGAAAAGGAATTCTCTAAGTCTTATGACTTTAAAGCAAAGCAAGAGAAGAAGAGACCTGCTGATCAATCTGGGAATGGAAATAAGGGGTAGAAAGGAAAGGTTGAATATCCATCTTGTGGTAAATGCGGGAAGAAACATCCTGGTACTTGCTTGAAGGGAATGGGAGTCTGTTACAAGTGTGGTGAAAAAGGCCACCAAGCTCATGATTGCAAGGGGAAGAAGGAAGCTACCAACGTTCAGTGCTACAATTGCAGGGAGATGGGGCATTATGCAAATGCATGTCCTAAGCGTCAGGATAACTTACCTCAGAAAAGGCCAAGGGATCAAGGCCAGGCTTATGCTATCACTACTGCTAAGGTAGAAGCTCCGAAAGATGTGGTGGCAGGTAATTTAATGGTTTCCTCAAGTTTAGCAAATGCATTATTTGATTCTGGATCATCGCATTGTTTCATATCTTCCCAGTTTGCTAAGAAAATTAGATATTTCCAATTTGATTTAATAAGGGAGTTGTCAGTTAAAACTCCTAAGGGAAGTATCATTGCAACAAAGTTTTGTGAATCAGTCCCCATTAGAGCACATAAATTTTCTTTATCTGCTGATCTCATCGTCATACCTATGATTGAGTTTGATATAATCCTCGGTATGGACTGGCTTTCGGACTATGATGCGAAGATTTATTGTAAGAAGAAAGAGGTTACGATTCTTGATGATAATGATAAGGAACACCTTATTTTTAGAGCAGAATCGTCACCACCTAATTCTTATTTAGATCCACCCCCAGTAGCTCAACTAAATTCAATTATTGGGGAGGAAGAGAATGAAGTAACTATCGGTGAGGAAAGGAATGTTCAAATAGAGGATGTACCTGTTGTGAAAGAATTTGTGGATGTATTTCCGGAAGATTTACCTGGACATCCTCCAGAACGAGAAGTTGAGTTTTCCATTGATTTGATTCCTGGATCAAGGCCTGTATCGAAGACCCCTTATAGAATGGCCACTGTAGAGTTAGTCGAACTAAAGAAACAACTAGAGGAATTGAGTAATAAGGGATTTATTCGCCCTAGTGTTTCTCCATGGGGAGCCCCTGTTCTTTTTGTTAAAAATAAAGATGGATCTATGAGGTTATGTATTGACTACAGGGAGATAAATGCTATAATGATAAAG
The DNA here is from genome assembly GCA_963277665.1 of Viscum album. NCBI lineage: Eukaryota > Viridiplantae > Streptophyta > Magnoliopsida > Santalales > Viscaceae > Viscum > Viscum album. The sequence continues at coordinate 1,525,321,389 of OY728151.1, forward strand.
AACAAGTATCCCCTACCTCGTATTGATGATTTATTTGACCAACTGCATGGAGCTCAATACTTTTCAAAGATTGACCTTCGATCTGGATACCATCAGTTATGTGTGAAGAAGGAAGACATTCCGAAGACAGCATTTCGAACTAGGTACGGGCATTACGAGTTTACTGTAATGCCGTTTGGATTGACTAATTCACCCTCTGTATTCATGGATCTGATGAATAGAGTTTTCAAGGAGTATCTCGATGAATTTGTGGTGGTATTTATTGATGATATCTTGGTATACTCCAAAACCTACGAAGATCATGAAAATCACTTGCGCATTATCTTGAAGACTCTGAGGAGGCATGAATTATATGGAAAGTTTAGCAAGTGTGAATTCTGGCTTCAGGAGATTTCTTTTCTTGGCCATATTGTCTCTAAAGATGGAATCTCTATTGATCCTTCTAAGACCAAAGCAATCCATGAATGGCCAGCACCTACGAGTATAACTGAGGTACGTAGTTTTATTGGCTTGGCAGGTTATTATCGACGTTTCGTCCAGAATTTTTCCCGATTGGCTAACCCATTAACGAAGCTCACACGTAAAGGGGTTAAATTTGTTTGGAAAAAAGAGTGTGAAGAATGTTTCGAAGAATTGAAGAAAAGATTAGTCAATGCTCCTATATTGACTCTACCATCGGGGAATGATGGGTTCGTTATTTATAGTGATGCATCAAAGAAAGGACTTGGTTGTGTCCTTATGCAGAATGATAGAGTTATTGCCTATGCATCACGACAGTTGAAAATTCATGAAAAAAACTATCCTACTCATGATCTTGAGTTAGCAGCTGTGATCTTTGCTTTGAAGATATGGAGGCACTACCTCTATGGTGAAAAATGTGAGATTTATACTGATCACAAGAGTTTGAAGTATATTTTCTCACAAAAAGAACTCAACATGAGGCAAAGGAGATGGCTTTAATTACTCAAGGATTATGATTGTACGATACACTACCACCCGGGGAAAGCAAACAAAGTAGCAGATGCTTTGAGCAGAAAAGACCATGGAGTTCTGAACATGATGAGAATTGAAAGGGATCCAATTTTCATGGATCTAGTGAAGATGGACATGGGAATAACCAGGGAAGGTGAAACATCAATGCTTTTTCAAATGGTTGCCAAACCATCTTTACTAGAAAGGATTAAGAGTTCTCAGACCGATGATGAAGAATTCCAAAAGAAGATTAAAGCTATGAATGATGGGAGATTGAGAGACTTTGTGTATGAAGATGAAATTTTGAAATTCGGGAAGAGACTTTGTGTTCCCAATATACCTGATCTAAAAAGGGAATTGCTGGATGATGCTCATAGTTCCAATTTCTCTATACACCCTGGGAGCACCAAAATGTATAGAGATTTGAAGGAACATTTTTGGTGGGACAACATGCAGAGGGAGATTGCTGATTTTGTGTCAAGATGTATGGTTTGTCAACAAGTGAAAGCTGGAAGGCAACAGCCTGGAGGAGTCATGCAACCGCTTCCCATACCGGAGTGGAAATGGGACAATATTACGATGGACTTTGTCATGGGGCTACCAAAGACTCCTAGAAGGAACGATGCAATATGGGTGATTGTTGATCGTCTTACCAAGTCAGCACATTTTCTTGCTATAAGAGAAGATCTACCCCTGGAACGTCTAGCAAGACTATATATTAATGAAGTTGTGAGACTTCATGGAGTTCCCCTATCGATTGTTTCTGATCGTGATCCCCGTTTTACATCAAGATTTTGGAAAAGTCTTCAGAAATCCCTGGATACTGAACTTCATTTGAGCACTGCTTACCACCCTCAGACAGATGGACAATCAGAACGGACTATTCAGACCTTAGAAGACATGTTGAGATCTTGCTCACTTGACTTTCAGGGTATGTGGGATCAATATTTACCACTGGTAGAATTTTCCTATAACAATAGCTTCCATTCGAGTATACAAATGGAACCATATGAAGCGTTATACGGAAAGAGATGTCGTACACCAACCTGTTGGGATGACGTTGGTGAAAGAAAACTTGTAGGTCCAGAACTGGTGGAGGAAACGATGGAAAAGGTAAAGGTAATCCAAAATCACATCAAAGCAGCTCAAAGTAGGCAGAAGAGCTATGCCGATAATCGAAGGAAGGATTTGGAATTTCAAGTCGGTGATCATGTTTTCCTGAAGGTATCTCCATGGAAGGGAGTCATACGTTTTGGTAAGAAAGGTAAATTGAGTCCTAGGTATATCGGACCTTTCGAAATTCTAGAACGAATTGGGGTTGTAGCTTACCGATTGGCAATGCCGCCAAGTCTCTCCAAAGTTCACGATGTGTTCCACGTATCTCTATTGAGGAAATACATGCCTGATCCGACGCATGTACTAACCTATGAAGAATTAGAACTGGAACCTGATCTGTCTTATTGCGAAGAGCCCGTCAAGATTCTTGATACAAGAGAACAAGTACTGAGAAACCGGACGACGCGTCTGGTAAAAGTTTTGTGGAGAAACCATAAGATGGAAGAGGCAACGTGGGAACCCGAGGAACTTATGATGAAGAACCACCTGAGTCTTTTTATGCAGTAATACCATAGAAATTTCGAGGACGCAATTATTTGAAGGAGGGGAGAATGTAACACCCCAAGCTTCTATGGTACGTTTCCCTTCGAATAATGCGATAGCGTGTGTTGTACGCAACCTCAAGTTCTAACACACACCACAACTAATTAAACTAGCCGTTGTGAATAGTAATACCTACTTTTTGAAATCATATATATTCAATATTTCAAAATGGACTTCATTTTTAGATTCGTAATATCAAAATTATCCTAGGGTGAAATTTTGGTACATTTCGGATAACTTTCATATTTTGATGAATAGTGAAAATTACTAAATTTTAATTAAAAACAACTTTTTTAATCAAAATAATTAATAGTGATAAATTGTGAATTTGAGTGGTTTTAAAGTATATTTAGAATATATTTTTACCATTCAATATAATTTTGGTCATTGGACATAATTTTACAATTAAACCGAACATAAACAAGTGTCAATCTTTTGATAGTTATTACCTCTTAAAAACACGCTTTTTGTTTTGACAGCGGGAATTAATTTTAAATTAATTTCTGCCACTTATGTGTTTTGAATTTAGAAAAATGGATTCCATATTTGGAATCAGGATGTTCAAATTATGTAAATAGGTAACTTTTATTTTTACACATTTTGAATAATTACTGCGGTAAATATTTTATTTACCATGGTTAAAGGGTAAATCCGGTAAATAAGGGTTAAAAAATAATATTATAATAATACTAAATTACCCTAAAACGTGTCTTAACCCTATTGGTTGATACATGGTCGACCATGGGAATCTTTGGGTCTATTTTGGGACCCCATGGATCCACTTGTAAGTGATAATGACACATTATATTAATAAAGCTTAAATAAAAATAAAAATGGCATAAGCTTACATCTTTTAGAAGAACAATTTTTACATAGGGTTATACATGTTGGATTTTCGATTATAAATATTCATTAGAAAGATAAAAAGATTTCTTACATAATGATATTTTATTTATAATTTTTAGACATTAAATAAGTTATTTTATTTATGACACAATGATGATACAGTAATTACTATAATAGTGAAAAATTAAAATAATTGATATTATAAATACCCAAATAAATATAATATGAAACTTTTAATGAATTAAACTAATTTTCTAGGATAATATGATATATTAGGATTGATTTAATTGACTTTGTTCGAAGTAATCAATCTGTTATGAGTTTCAAAAAAATCAACTATTGAATAGTGTCAAAATTGACATAAAAGAGTTCTTAAAACAAATATTATATTATTAATTGATATTAAATTCATAAAAATCTAAGGTTCGGCCAAGAGACTTATATTATGATAGGTTAATCATTAATGGACCACTTGGGGGTCGCTTGGATGTATATAGTAAGTTTATTAACCATATTATATAAAAATACAAAGAGACATTGTAAAAGTGAAACTAATTAACTTAGAGTTAATACTTAAAGATAAGGTTAATATAAGTACCCAAACCTGTCTAAATTCTATTGGATGAGTTGTTTTCGACCTATCCCTACCTCATCCTTTGAATAGTCAACTTTGGAGCCTTTGGAAACCGAATATGAATTTATTATAAATTAATATTTCTAGCTTTTCCAAAGGTGCCCCTCACCCCTCTTATAAAAGGGCACTCCTCCTTCTCTTTTACTCACACCTCTCAAGCCACTTGGCTCGTCCAAACTCTGCCCAACTAAGCTCCCCACATCCCTCTCCTCCTCCTTGAAGCTTCCCCTTAGGCAGAAAGCATTTCAAGAAGTCCTTTGGTTCCAACCAAAGTGAGTTACCTAAATTAAAGGTAACAATTTCTCTTAAAGTATTTTCATTTATTTTGCTTCTACAACCCCCAAAATCTTTTTATTTCCTTTATTTTGTAACAACACCAGTATCCTAAATATACTAGGATGTTTTTATAAGAAGGATTCAAACTACACATACACACAACTCCATCTAATGGATGATGAACATAATGTTTCTGTGGATGGCAAACTAACGCCTCACGAAACGATGATTGTTCAAATACATCTTACCACCTCTCATGGTGGCCATTATGATGGCACTGTAAATAAATATGATATTAATGATATATATTTTATATATAAGCTTCTGTAATTCCATTTTATTTCATACCATTATTCGTTTCATGTTGTATATACATACGATAATTTCATTTGAGGAAGTGCGGACTACCGCCCCCTTAAAATGATATGACTCATTCATACCACACATGGAACGTATAAAGGATGGTGTTAATGAACTTAAGTAACATATATAAAATACTGGAATAGTAATATACCTATGTATCATTTGGATTAGATTCTTTTAAAATAAAAATTAAATGGAAGTAGCGTTCGTGCGCACGTACGGACTACCGTCTCCACGAACGCGATAAGATTCATTCTCCATCATATCCATTCAAGTCTTATTCTCATTTTGGGGTTAAAAATAATGTTAATATCATTCTGATTACAAACATGTCTTATGTAACCAAACATTTAAGAAGAACGAATCGATTATCACCCGAAACGACGATAATACTAAGATATTATTAATAAAGCAATGTTAAAAGATCATATATGATATCATATTAATGTATATGATTCTTGAATAATTTAATAACAATTATTTCACCATTATACAGGAGGTTAACCTACCCCAACCAAGGAAAAGTACAAGGTAAGGGTTATTTCACAATCTCTTCTTTATCCGAGGTTGTTTATACGTAATAATCTACTGGGATCTCGTTATCATCCACATCCATGTTTCTTCAAAATGTATTTCAAATTTTTTTTACTATTTACAAGAATATGGGTTAAAGTCATTTATACCCTTGTTTGACTTTTTATAAGAGGTTTATAAAGGAATCTTTCCGTCATTTTCAAAACAAGGTCCTTTTTAACCTTTTCGACAGAATTGAGGTAAGAATGTTTTTTTAACTTATACGGCGGGTGCGGTTATTTTCCGCCGTTATAAAATCGTCGAAGCTTTCCATACAAGCTTATAAGAATATTTTCAAAGAAAATGTTTTATTTTATATGGATCTTAAATGATTTCAAAATAAAAGGAGATACTTCTTTAAAAAGAATTTTGATTTCATCTATGTCAACATCCTTTCATGGATTTTAAGATTATTTGAAGTTGATTTATTATGATACAAAACTTCTATATTGTATTGAAGGTTTTGTGATATGTTTGACTGTGGATATGATATTTTTATACCATTCATAGTTTATGGTGAAATTATTGACATTTCGTATGCTAGTTTTAATACGAATGTTTATGTTATGTTTAAACCTTTTCATATGGGAATGCATTGGACTTAATAAGTGACGGGTGGAGCCCGCTATAGCTCCTCGATGCATCGGTAGGTCTCATGAGACAAACTAGTGTCTTGGCACAAGGCCTTGACAAAAATCTTATTTGTAGTCTTGGCACGAGGCCTTGGCTATGTGGTTATGATAGTCTGGCATTATGCATTCCAACATTATGAAAGTGGTTATTGATATTGCATGTGATTATTCGATTAGTAGAATATCCATGTGAACAAGTAAATGGCATTATTTCATTTTACTTTTGCCATACTATGTTGAAGTTCAATTTTAAAAGGCTTTTGTTTTAGTAATTCATTGCCTTAAATGTTTATGCTTATTTTGAATGTTCCGCTATATTGTTATCCTTACTGGGCATTTGAGCTCACCCCTTTTCTATGTTTTATTTTTCCCAGGTAGTGAAGAAGTAAGTTATGAATGACCTGCAGGGATTTTATGAGGGGTTAATAGTGTGGATTGTGGAAACATTATGTTGTTGTATTAGTTTTTCATTTTATGATGTAATGTAAAACTTATGAATATATCTAGTGTTTCCAAGGCTACTAAACCAATCGGTCTTTCGAGATTTGATCTTTCTTGTGATCATGCCAATGTTACGAAGTAATGCACCGACTCTGGGTAGCTGGGGTCGGGGCGTTACAACACACCAAACATTAACAAGAACAACAAAGGGATTGGGCCGTTTTCGTTGGGCCTGGTCCTTTCGTGTTAGTTTTGTAGAAAGAGGGTCAAGAGAAACAATCGTGGAAGGAAGAATCAAAGTTACACAAATCAAAACACACCCCTACCTCGTTTGTTTTTCGTCGACGGAGTCGCGAGGAAGGAAGACGTCGATTCGTTGGAGAGGAACACGTTTTGTGTCTATGGAGGTTCCGATTAAGGAAGTCGAAGATGCTCCTTGCCAACATTCTTGGTTGGAAGAACACGTTATTCTTTGGAGAGATCTTTTCTCCCCAGGAACTCCCCTCTCCAAAGTTCCACCAAGTTGTTAAATTCCATGCCCCAAAATTAATAGATTGTGATATAATATTAAATTTTTGGCATAATATTCCAATTGGAGGTATTAATTAACTTGGATCCCCTAAATTAATTCATAAGGGTGGCACAAAGAATTAATGTGGAGGGGTAGTGGCACCATTTAGTGGGGAGCTTAAGAGGTTTCTCCCTACTTAATGGGGAGTTCAAGAGGTTTTAACATCGGGTGGTCCACACCATATCAAACTTGAAGAGGAGGTTAGGTTTGGGTGGGCCCCTTCACCATAACCTCTCAAGGGAGGTTAAGGTGTGGTGGTCCCAACACCAACTTCCATGTGGAGGTTTTAACCAAAAAATAAAAATAAAGCCACACACTTTATTTTAATTTAAATAATTCTCCAAAACCCCCAAAACTATCTTTTATTCTCGACCACCTTTTGTCGAGGTGAAAGTCTTCTTAAGAGAATACTGTAACTTTGAGTTCACCGGTGCCCTCAGATTTCAATTCTGAGCACCAATTCTAATGTTATAAAAACCTGCTCGTACGTTTACTGAACGTAACCAAACAAAACTTCAGAAATTGATTCCGGGCACACCGGGCCTCAAAATCATGCGCCAAAAATTTTAACGGACTCTTAAAATTCCCATGTATTTAAGAAAACAATTTTCCACAGAAAATCTGTGTCTTTATAGTTTAAGATGAAATATTTGAAGACTCTGTATTGTTGTATCCTTCTAAATGAGTTGATTCTAATAAAAAACCATCTTATATTGTCCAATAATATAATGGTGGAATTTATTCCATTGGGGAATTTATATATATATATTTTTACTATTAATTATTATGTGTGATTCTTATATAAAATGTTGGAAGAGGAACTATTAAATTTCTGTGCGCTAGAAAAAATATTTCCACCATAATTTTTCACAAGCTTGTTGTGTCTATCAATCATATCCCATCAAAAATACTTCTTGGGCGACCTATTTCATTTCATTGTGTGTATCTATCTAAATGAAATATGTACAGATTTATGTATTATATTTATAATAGGAAGCATCCTGAATGTTCTATCATGAATAGTTAATTTGTTCAAGAATATATGGATTTCTATTTAGTGTATCTGTCTGATGTAACTACAAGATGTAATATGCCAATGAAAACTGAAGAAGAGTAGTATGAGAAAATTAAACTCATTTTTCCATCACTTCACCAAATATGAGAAATTCCTGGATCATATACAATGAACACATTAAGACATAATGATCCAGAAATGGAACATCAGAGAGTATTGTTTATTTTTGACTTTTTCGATGGCTACATAATGTATATAAAGTGAATATATATAAGTTATCTCATATCATATAATTTTACAAATATGTGAAACTATTTCTATTTTCTTGTTTGGGAACAGAAAAGAATGATTGATATAAAGCGTCATTATATTTCTTTGATATGGAGAGTGACTTTTCATATAAAAATGTTTTCCACTTGGTCATAATTGAAGGTATAACTATTATTATAATAAAATATTGAAATTAATATTTACTAATTTTTTATATTCATCTATATTTCAGGTATTGGGATTTCTTGTTGACTCTATCTCTGGGGAAATAAGGGTCTTTCATTCTGGTCCTAATTCAGTGGTTCTGGAATTCAAATCATTTATGATGAATGGGTAATGATTTATTATCACATAATATTCAATTAACATGAGAACTCCACATGATCATTTAATAGTAATTTCCATAATAGACTCTTATACCAATGAATCAGATATTAGACCTTAATTTGAAAATGTATCTTTTTATGGAGTCATTAAAATAATAATAATATTGTATTATTACAATCATGGTAGAGTGACTATAATGAAATTAATGTTGTTTGATTCCATCATGAGGCATTTAATATTTATTGAAGAATGTTTATTTTGATTTATTCACATGAATCACACTCGGTTTAATGATGATCTGTATTTATTGTCATCAATGTTGAAACTTGTTTTTTATGTGTATGATCATATGAAACCTAAATATTTTGTCATTATTTATGTAATCCCAGGAAATATTTTTGGTTATAGTTATGATGAAATTTAAATAATATATAACCCCTTTAGACCTAACAAATTTTTTATTTTTTTATTACATAAATAGTTTAATAGTTAAACTTGATTGAGAACGTGAAATTGTGGTGGGAAATATATAGAATTGTCCATATATGTTCTCAATTTTTTGGTTTAGCTCCACATGTGTTGATAAGGTTGGTAATATTCAAATTGAATTACTATTGGTTACAAATTTTTTGCATCCAAAGTGAAATTTTTATGAATTATCATTATATAATGGTTTATGGTTTCATAGAGATTCCTTTTCTAATATTAGATTGAAATGTATTATAACCTACCAAACCAAATAAAATTGAAATAATTACATTTAAAAAAATAATATGAATTGAATTGAAATGTATTAAAATAATTTCAATGAAAATCAAAACAAATGAAAATAATGATTTAACCAAAAAATGGAAAAAATACCTAACATAAAATATAAAAAATAAAATAACCAAAAAATGGACACATGACTTAATAAACTGACCAAAATGTACCAAATGTCATAACCAAATTTATATTTGATCAAATTTTAAATAGAATAATAATATATAATACACATACTAGACATGATAGTTTGAAAAAATTTATTTTTCGTGGACTTTACATTTATGTTTTGATATTCTTACCACTAAATACAAAAAATCTTTTGTTATATCATTACATATCCTTTAATTGGTTTAAAAATTTTTTCCCTTAATTATGTCATGTTCCATGTTATTTATTATTTGTACTAAACATTAGTTATATATCTCTAATTAATTACATATTTGGTTTCAAATGTGGGAAATGAAAAACATTATAGAGATATAAGGGAAATGGATGACCAATAATAATATCTGAATGAGAGATATGTTATTCCCTCATTTGGTTCATGTTTCTATTATTTGTTTTCAAATATATATATCAATAACATATCATTTCATATTATAAATATGGTTTTTTTAATTTTAACTAGGATCCACCACCTAGGTGAAAATTATACTTTATCAAGCCTTGTGGTGTGTGTTCTCAACCAAATTATAAGAGGGGGTACTACTATAACACACACCACTCGACAAACCTGATCAAACCCTATTCCTTCCCCTAACATACCATTTAGTACACCTTCTTACCCACAATTTCATTAGTGGAACCCATGATAATTAGGAAGCCTATGTTTTCACCACCATTTTCTTATAATCCACCATGCCTATAAATCCCTTATCTAATGGAGGATCTCACTCCCCATTCATATCATAAATTTCCATAGATGTCCATGAAATCTTATTTTATTTATATTTCCTTTTCCATAAGATGATACATTTATGTTCCTTTGAATTTTACTTTGACACATTCCAAGACTCTATAAAAGGTATTGGATCTCATTCCACATGTACATGCTGACATTTTAATAGGGACTAGGGATCCAACAATAGCCACTGATCAAAAAAAATTAGGTATGTAAAAATCCCTACCCCATTAGCCCTGATCCTATGACTTACATTATCAAATTGTTACTGGGTAAAAGAAATCACATCCCAAAAAACTGAATAGTTTAGTTCATTGGAAAGATATATACAAATAGAAGTATTACATTATATCTTAATGTGAAAAAAAACACAACAACTCCATTGGAAACACTCATAATATCCAAGATTATTCCTACATATCATTCAAAATATACATATTCACATCCTAGGAAAAGAAAAAATAATTAAGGGGAAAGCTCTGACGCTCAATAAGGGTGTGAAATACTATGGAATATATTATAAAAATTAACAATAAGGCATGATTAATAAATAAAAATACATTTCACTAAAACATAATCTTGAGAATGACATTGTTGGAAGAAAATATCAATAAATAATTTCATATAACTAATCAAATAAGAATGAAACATAACCATGGATATTCTAGTAGACGAAAAATCCCATGGGTTATGAATTAGTAAAATCATAATGAAGGTTTTCATAATGTGGGACATATGAAACATGCGGTTAAGAATTAGGCCAAGACATCGTACATTAATGGGTAAAAACTGGTCTAGTGTGTCTCATGGGACCTACCAATGAATCGAGGGGCTATAGAGGGTCCCTACCATCACTTATTATGTAAAATTCATTCCCAATATGGAAGGTGTGAAACATAATCACCACATACTTTCATACTAAAACTGTTATATGAAATTTATATAATTTCCACAATCCGTAAACAAAATCATAAACTATCTAGAAAAATATGGAAAATGGTATAAAGATAGTACACCCCCATTAAAATCATAAACCATTCAATAAAATATAGTACATGGAAACATAAAATATCTATATCTATAAAAAACATGATTTCAAAAATTGTGTTAAAATATATAAAAACACTTAAATAAAATCATTGATAAATTCTTAACAAAAATTGACATTCTAATTTGGAAATAAGAGTTGGTTTGAAAAATAATTTCTACATGTCATAAAAATAGATTATAAAAATTTATTTCCCATAAAATAAAAGGTGAGGATAATGAAATTATATTTTGGGCACAAATGATATCCTTCTAAAGTAAAAACATGTCAAAATATTGTTTAAGAGACATTAGAAATGAGATACATTAATGTGGTTTAAGGGAAAATATTAAAGAGTCTTTAAAACCCTAATTGATTTCATAAAACCAGTAATGAAAAACTATAGTTCCCTTTGATGAAAAGAGTAATTTTAAAAAAAAATTGGTAGCTTAAAAAATATTATTGTGTGTACATGAGAATGGGAATGGAATTGGGAAGTTCCATTTAATCGAGGAATCTTATCTGAAAGAATTAAAAAGGAACCGTTATAAAATATGTATTTCCCCATCAATTAAATATGAACTAATCTAGATACATGAGTTTTGAACTTATAGAAAAAAATAAAGAAGATGTTTTAAAAAATAAAGAATAATTAAATTGTCTTACTATGCTTGAAAGTGTAACCCGAATGAAAAAAGGATGTTTATGGAGAATCCCTTATCTTATTTTTGACTTCATTCCACACATTCACTAAATGTCCTATATAAGTAAATTATATTAATTAAAAATTTAATTTGTAACCTATTAAACATTTATTTTAATTATTATAATATTATTATGTAAATTTATGGCCTTTTTTATAAGTTATAAGATTCAATTTCATAGTTTGGGGGTGCTCATTTCCTTGGTTTTCACAACTAATTCAGTTCTATACAAGTATAAAAGATCTTGTTAAATGGGAATAGTTGTCCATTAATTGGAAATTTAGGTTATTAATGAACATAAAAATTATTTAATGGTTTTATATATTGTTTTTTGAGATTTTTTGATGATTCATTAGATAATACATTATTGATAATTGTTTAGATTATTTTTTTTGTTTTTTCAATCATTCCTCAATAGTTTGGTTTTTTTAATTAATATTATTTATATATAATCGTCACCAATCATTAAAAATATTGATTTAAATATATTATAGTCCTCATTATCAAAAAAATGTGTTTATAAACATCCTTGGAGGCATTATTAGAAAATTAAAAATCATCATCCTCGAAGGTGGTGAATCAAAACCTCAGGGATGATGTTTAAATTTTTAGAAAAAAGTGGAAGAGAATATAATTGATGGTGGAAATACAATTAACATAATAAAATTATAGTATATATAAGATATTTTAGTTATCATGAATGTTTGTACTGAGGAGGTAAGTAAATGATATGAAAATAGTAGAAAATAAAAGAAATAACGGAAGAGAAGGGGATTTTGCCTCTTGAATTCCGCTCATTGAGAACCAACATTAGGAACATTTAATTGGTGTTTTGGGTGAGAAAAGAAAGTACTAAACGTGGTAGAGAGGTCTGAGAGAGGGATTGGGTAGAAATTGGACATTCTTCGAGGCTTTGGAGGTGTGAGGAGAATAGGTGGTGAGGGGTTGTATTTATAGTGGAGGAGAGATGTATTTTTTGATCATTTCATTCCATAGTTTATTATTTTGGATGAAGACTGTGAATATTTTTTATTCCTGTCACTAAATAAAGAAAATATATAAGGTTAGTATTATATTATGGTGTGTACATCAGAAATGACTCAATAAATAGTCTATGTAACTTATAATTTAGATATACCATATTATACCATATTTTTTACTCACAAAAAATACAACTATTTAAAAAAAATACCAAAACTCACCCGATTTTTTTTCAATTAGTATAATTAAAAAATGGAAACAATTTTACTAAAATAATATACAAATATTATAAATTTAATTTTTAATTAAAATAATCATTTATTAGAAAATACTAATTTTTAAATTATAAATGATTTTATAACACTTTGAAAAATTAATTAAGGTCCCACACATATATCTTATAATAATAAGAAAATAAAATATTATTCAATGAATCTATATTATGATGATAAATATATTTTTTATAGAATTATTTTATTTATAAAATTATAAGTAAATATATTTGTTTCAAAAAAATAACAGCACATCATTTATCCATATTAAAAATTAATCTACTTTTTTCCATGATATAAATAAATAATATTTTCATTTATGAGAATCCTGTATTTTATTTATAATTTCATAGGTGATGTTAATATTCTATTGGTCGGATTACAATTCATAATGGTCATATTATTATTCGAAAGGATATGACACAATTCTTTTAGAATAAGATAATTAATTTCTATAAATACCACATATTTCAATCATTTTTCATTTATATTATTTATATTTAGTTCTAATGTGATTGTTCTGTGATTTATAATATATGAACTATTTATATGAACGGAAATTATACTAATAAAAGTTTGGGTCACTGCAGTCTCCCCTCCATAAAAAAATTCATCAAAAAAATTTGATATTTCACTTAGAAAGTCAAACTTTGATACATAAAAATTCATTTTTTAGAAACCCACATCCAAAATAGGGATAATAAAACATTATATTAATAAGAGGTAAATATAAATGTGAATGTAACCATGAAATTAGGATTTCAAATAGGATAACATTAGTCTGAATTGAGAACCTAGACATTTAATAGAAACATAACCATCATGTTCAAAGGAAGACTGATAGATAACATGGTGATTAGAATGTTAACTATAAACAAACTATAAAATTGTGATAAGATAAATGAAAATTGATTTCATAGAATGAAAATTAAATGAATAACATTATTGTACAAAATTATTTTCCCCAGTAGATGAGGGAATCATTTAATATTTATACAATCACTTGAGAAAATTATCTTACATGATTATAAGCATAATAACATCCTTAGGTTGTGCATAAATCTAGTTTATACACCATGATATCGATTATTAAAGATAAAATTTTATGCCTAAAGAACTACAATCAAATGATACCAAATTCATTCCATTGACCATTAAATATTTACCAAAAGGAAACTATTTAGAACATGATATCAAAAATGATAAATCATACTATAATATTAATCAATAATATCCTTAATCTATTCCATAAATAGTTAATAATATTACTCATCCAAAACATGTCTTTCGAAATTCAATGACAAAAATCATAAAAGGAGGGTCAATAAATTTCAGAAATCATGTTATCCTTAGATTATAAAAACAAAATAATTTATTTTTAAATTCACATACCAAAAATATGAATAGCTTTATCACCTTAAAACCTCAATGAAAACATCAATTTTCCAAAGTGTAAAATTATCAAGTTTTGAATATATTCCTTGAATCCAAACATATAATAATCCCAATAAAGATATGATTAACTATCAAATCACTAATCACCTTCCTGGTCACTAATATTATCCAATAAACATCTATTTATCATTATTATAAAAACTTCTAGCACATATTATGGGTTATAATACCTCAATCATGTGTTTTTCGAAAGATAATATATCCACTAAATCACTTTTCATTGTATCACTCAACATATTCTTTCAAATACTTAATTAATAAGTAATAAAATACATTCCATATATATTTAATAATATCTAAAACTGGAATGTCATTGAATAATTTTCTCTAATAAAATAATTCATGATTCCAAAGGGAAGACAACTAATCATTCAAAATTTTCAGTAGTTTTCAGATAATCTTTACCTGGATACCTTATCTTGTTGTATGTTATATTCCCTTTGCACATAGGGAATTAATTTTAATAGTTCATAATATCCTTAATGTTTTATCACAGGTAATAGGTAGATTATTCCATTCCTTTGAAATCACAAGCCACATGGCCTTTCCCTCTTCAAATATAGAGAACTCACATTCCCTTCATGCTTGCACCAAGGTGTTTCTTCCCATAATTACCACATTCTCCTTATCAATTTTTAGATCTTACCTCCTCTTTTCTCATGTTTACCATCTGAGCCATAAGACATGGATAATTATTTATCTATATTTATAGAAAAAGATACTATATCATCATATGATGAGAATGTTTTGGTGAAAAAATCCCATTGAAGGATTGGTTTAAGACTGTCAATGAAAATGTCAGTCTTTCTATTTAGATTATGTATATAGTCTATGGCTTTACTTTCTAACCACATAATTATGTCTTCATACACAACAATATTTTCATCCACCATTTTTTGTGGATCATTAATTATCTATCAATATCTGGTCACTGTTCGCGAGGGAAATATTTATCCAAAAAAATCATTAAAATCCTACCATTATATATTTTAAATTTCTCCTTACTTATTTATGTTTTTAATTAATGACCATCATAGTTCCGTAACTCCAAGAGATATGATAAACTACCTAGATAACCTTCTCACTTTTGTTATATCCCAATGTGTGGAATATATTCTCTTGGGAACCTATCGATTGCTCATCTAAAAATGGGATTGTACTCCCATTTACTGATGGAGACTATTGTCTCATGATGAATTCTATCATTGTTACACCATGCTATGGATTAGACAACTCCTTATAGGTAATGTTTTTTCCTCATAATATGTGTCAGTTATTATAATATAGTTATTATATGTTATGATCTATCATCAACTCCAGCCCCAACATCAACAAAATTCATAGGAGGGAAATCCATACACTAGATATATGCATATATATAGTTTCTATTACATCCCCTAGGAACCATTTCTAAAAAAATGCATACACTAGATTATATCACAAAATTCTAAAATAATGTATAATTTTAAACTACTAAATCACCTAATGTAAATTGAAAATTTTGAAATAACTAATATTTAAATATTAAACATGGTTCATTTCGGGATATATTAACTTTTCAATCCTTCATAATGGATTTAATGAAACTATTTATTATCCTAAGCATATCCATTGGGAGTGTCAAACCAATTGCACTGTATGGCCTGTTTTCATGAACCAGGATACACTAAGTTAGTCTCAATGCACCTTGTTGGAGTTTCTTCTGGAATGTACATATGTTCCAGAACCACACCCACTTATATCATCTAGACATTGATGTATTTCTAGGAAGACCCACATAATTTCTATATTTCCAAAATTCAAAGATGGTGTTTTATGCTTAGCATCAATGTCTATATTAGGGTCATGTTCTATAATATATGTTTACTAAATCTACATTCCAAGGTTTTTATTATAATTTATCTAATACCAACTATAAATTCTCAAACCCTAGTTGTCTGGAGAAAGTGACTTACATTATTACATTGGTACAAAGTAGAAGAAATCACATCCCAAAAGAAAGAAAATTATAGTAAATTTGGAAAACTAGATATAAACCTATGTTTTACATTATATAATGAAATGAAATGAAATATATAATCTCCATTTGAAACACCCATAAACTCCAAGATTATCCCACAATGTCATTTATAATATACAACTTCTCTTCCTAGGGAAAAATAATACATAAGAAATTGGTGATCTCAGATTCACCTTAATGATAAGAAATAAAATATAAACAATTGAATACATAAACAATAATTCTAGGAGAGTAACTAAAAACACACTCTATTAAAACATAATCTTGATCATAATATTAAAGGAAGAATATATAAATAAATAATTCCATATAAATAATAACATAAGAATAAAACACAACCATGAATTTTATACTAGTCGAATATTCAAATGGATTATCAATTAATAATATTATAATGTGGGAATTCATTATTTCAGACTCAATAAACATATTTTCGAGGCTTCGGCCATGCACCATACACAAAAGGGTAAAAACACGGTATAGTTCGTCTCATGAGACCCACCAATACATCGAGGTGATATAGTGGGACAGACCTGTCACATACTAAGTCAAATGAACTCCTCATATGAGAGTGGTAAACCGTAATCAAAATATAAATTCATATTAAAACTAGAAGATGAAAATTACACAATAACCCATATAAGTAAATATTATTATAAACTATCTAATGTAATTTGGAGAATGGTATCAAGATAGTACATCACAAAAAAATAATCCTAAACCATTCAATATAATATGGTAGATGGTAATAGAAGATAGAAATATAAATAAAGCACACGAACCAATATATGCTACAAAAATAGATAAAAATGTTTTATTAAAATCATAGAGAAACACTTGAAAGAAATTAACCTTTTCCCTTCCGAAAGAAGAATTATTTTTTAAAATATTTTGTATTCGTCATAGAATCATATTTTAAAAAAAATTAACAAAAAATAAAAGGGGAGGTATTGAAATTATATTTTATTCAAAAATGACATCTAGATAAGGTGATAACATTTCAAAAGAGAGTTGATGAAACTTTTGAAATGAGCCATCTTAGTGTGGTTTAAGGGGAAATATTAAACACTCATTGAAACCATAATTACTTTAATAAAATAATAAATGGAAAATGTTAGTTTTTCTTGATAAAACGAGTTATTTAAGAAAAAAATATGGTGGAATAAAATATACTATATTGTAAATGTAAATGGTTAATGAATTGGGATGTTACATTTAATTGGACTTTCTTATTAGGAGAAATTAAAAGTTAACCCTTATAAAACATGTATTTCCATATAAAATTAAGATGATGTGATCTTGATACATGATTTGGGAAAATGTAAATTGAATATATATGAACAATATAAACATTAATTAAAATTACATTTAGGAAAATAGAGAGAATGTATAAACTGAATTAAAAATAGATGTTTGGGGTGAATCCCTTACCTTATATACGAATGTGTTTTGCACTTGAACATAATTTCCTTAATAATGAAATTAGACTCATTTATAATTTAATTCAAAAAAAATTCATTTTACTTTATTTTTTATAAATTTATTATGTTCATTTATGGTTTTTTGATTATTTATAAGATTCAATTTCATATTCCAGAAGTGTTTGTTTCCTTGTTTGTCATAATTGGTTCACTTGTATATATCTAGGAAAGATCACGTAAAATGAGAATAGTTATCTAGAATTGGAATTATTTGTAATTAATGAACATAATAATTTTTTAATATTATTATATATCATTTTTATTATAGATATGAAGATAATTCATAAGATAGAAAGCTAAAGATAACCATATAATATATTTTGGAGTTTTTTCGATCGTCACAGAACAGTTTTGTCTTATTAGTTAATATTATGTCTATATATACTGGTTGTAAAATATTTAATAAGCTATAATTAATATATTATAGTATTTTATAACCCTAAAAATGGTTTTATAACAATACATGAATGCATTATTAGAAACTAACAAATCATCATCCACGACATTGGTGAATCGAAACATCATGGACGACAGTTTAATTTTTTGAACAAAAAGGGGAAGAGAAGAGAATTTATGGTGGATATCCAATTAACATAATAACATTACAGTGTATATATGATAGTGATATTATAATGATTTTTTTATAAGGGAGCTAATGAAATTATATGAAAATAAAATAAGTTAAAAGAAAATTATAAGAAATAAATTGGATTTTGCCTCTTAAATTCATATCCATGAGAACCTCATTCATGAAAATTGAAAGGGTATTTTAAGATATACCCAAAATAATAGAACGTGGGGGGTATGATTGGGACATGGGTTGGTTTGAAATTATACAAGATTCAATGCTTTGGCAGTGTGAAGAGAAGATGGGGTGAGGGGTTTTATTCATAGTGGAAGAGGGGTGTTTTTTTACAATATTATTCATTAGTTCATTATTTTATCTCATGAATATGAAGACTTTATTCCCATGAAAAAATAAAGTAAATTAAAAAGGATATTTTTATATTATGGTACTTACAACATCAATAATTCCAGAAATAGTGTGTTTGAATTATAATATATATATATATATCATAAATTACCGTATATCACTATTCACAGAAAATTTAACTATTTTTGAAGAATCTCAAAAAAAAACCTATCCATTTTTCAATGTGATGAATTTAAAAATGGAATCAATTTTATGAAATTAATTTTCTTAATATGAGAAATATTTTTTTTAAATCGTCATTTATTTGGAAATACCGATTTTAAAATAATATGTAATTTTATAATATATTGATAAATTTATTAAGGTCACATAAAAGTATATAATAATAATAATAATAAAATATTAATTGATGTATCGATTTTATGAAAATATATTTCCTTTTAAATCAGTGTATTATTTATTAAATTAATAGTACACATATTTATTTCACAAAAATAACTACAATTAATTAATCATTTTTAAAATATTTATATTAGTTTTTCGTGATATAAATATATCATATTCTCATTTATAGGAAACCTAAATTTTATCTTTACATTACTAGCTGAGGTTAGTATTCTATTGGCTAGATAACTATTCACATGTGTCATATTACTATTATGAAGGTCATGTTAATATTCAATCTGTATAGGATCCTTAGTTTCTAAAAATACCAGTTATTTAATTAATTAATCACTCAAAAAGTTTTTATTGCGTTTTCTATGTGATTTTTATGTTACATTGACTATATGAAATAATTATAAGAAGGAAAACTCCATAGATAAAATTTTGGGACACAGTAAGGTATCTTTAAGGAACCGTAGTAAATATTTTTGTTAATATTTTTTTTAATTATAAGATGTATTGATACAATATTTTTTAAATTCAAAGATTGGTATTCCACTAGACGGTTTGAGCATACATGAATTCATGTGGTGTGGAGACACTGCACATAGATTCTAGTTGAGTTCAATGTGGACAGTCTAATGTTTTTAAAAAAGGGTGATAATGTATGAGTTTTGTTGCAACACTTTAAAAATATTATGGAATCATTCTTGTATAGACACCCTCCTGGAAGAACCATCCAAATTAAGTAATGTAAAATACTTTGGTCAAAATATGGGTATGATAATTAATTATATTTAATGTTTTATTATAATTTTACATATATGAAATATCATTTTGGTCTCATCTTCCTTATAAATTAAAAAATGGTGAGGGTGTGAGGACAATAGAAATCAAGGAATTTTTTGAGTTATGGAGAATAAATAAGCATGAGTTGTATAGTGGTTCGCTTTCTAGAGTTAGTAATAATTTAGATTCCACATCTATCCTAAATGAGTTCCATATATCATATTATTAGGAAATTATTTCTTATTTTATCAATACTTACTTCAATGTAATAATGAAATAAAATGTTTTTGAATAAAAATTATCATTATTTTCGTTAATAATATGTATTGTATTACTGAAAAATAATTTTAAGTAATCGTCTGGAAGGAATAAAAAATTAAGAATATTGAAAAATAATTCCACACATTGGGGTGGACTATGATGTCATACCATGAGAGGAATCATGTATGAAAATAATTTAATATTTTTCTATTTAAATAAATTTTTAAATAAAATTTCTTCTATTGTAAATTATAAGGATTAATTAAAAAATTTTAAACGTAAATATAGATTAATTAGATAGTTTGGGATATGGTAAAGATATATTTATTATAGTGTAGTGTGATATGTCTTTTATCATAGAATATTTTATTATGGAATTTAATATAACCTCTCAATCATGTATAAATGTTATATATATTAGTTAGGATTCTATGGGAAAAGAGAGAGAGGGTTTCCTCCAAATTTTTATAGATAAGTGATTAGGAATTCATTATATTATTATTGAAAGTATTTTGTGGGTTATGAAATCTCTGGGCTAGTATGGTTATATTTGTGAGCATGTCAAGAAATATCTTATCTTGATGATTTTATGGCATTGGTCATGGTTGATTGTATCTAAATTTTTTTCACCAAAAATTAACCAACCAATGATTATAAC
Organism: Viscum album; assembly: GCA_963277665.1. NCBI lineage: Eukaryota > Viridiplantae > Streptophyta > Magnoliopsida > Santalales > Viscaceae > Viscum > Viscum album. The sequence goes on from OY728151.1 coordinate 1,525,342,600, forward strand.
TAAAAAAATTTGTCTACAAAATTATAAGACTACTAATATCTACAACAAAAATACATAAAAATTACATCATATTTAATGTATATAATAAAAAACAATACATTTTTATCTTCATCCCTTATATAGAATACATACAAAATCAATATTATATTTTCCCAAACTACATAGTATGCATATTTTCATATTACACTTATGTATTATAATAAAAAATAGTTTTATGTAGACATTAGATAAACACTTTAAATGTTTTATAGAAAATGAAATTTCATTGGATTATTATGTATCAATATAAGCCATTAATATAAAACTCATAAAATCTTTATACCCAATCAAAGATATCATATTTAATTTAATGTATAAAATATGAATTATTATAATAAATAAAAATAATATCAAAACCATTACACCATCAGTTAAAAAAATCCACCCTTTTGAATATTTTAATAATATCGAATAAAATTAAACAATTAAATACTCTATAAGATATAAATTTTAGACACACTATTTTCCGATATATCATAAATATAATTAAATAAAAAATTCTGTTATCTCTCAGACCAAATAATTAAAAATGTAATATACAATTCATCCATATATAAGAAATTTCTAACTCCTCAAAAGCATCACATTTCTATAAAAATTCCAAAGGGGAAACGAGGTCCCTGAAATAATAGACACAATCTATTACATACAATTTATAATAAAATACCCCTATAAATCATTTTAGAGGGATTATTTAGACTCCCAATATTAAATAAAATAATAATAATTATCAATTTGACACCATTTTGTTTCAAAACAAATAGAATGTATATTACTGTGTTTGTAGTTCACCACATTCATGGACTTTCTCTATTTCATTATATTTTTTAAGAGTAGTAGTAAATTGTATTTTCAATGACTAAACTAATCTAAACTAAAACATAAAAAATCATAATATGATTTTAAATGGAAAAAATTGTGATATATATAAAATTAAACATAACCAATCAATGTAGAATACATTAAAATAATAAATATGAAATTTAACCCTATCCAATCATAATAAAAAAATTAGAATTTATTTGAACTGAATGGATGATTAAAAAATTGAAAAAGATAGAATATAACCATATAAAGTAATTGCATTGAACCCCCTATTTAAAAAAAATGAAATGAACCATATCACACAGAATTAAACATAACTAAAATGAATATATAAAAATTGAATCAAGTAGATATAAATATTCATGATATAATCCTGATTCAATGTAAGAAACTCTTTTTATACTTAATTATTAAAAAATAAAGTAAAATAAAAAAGAACTAATTTTGACAGACCAAAACATAAAATGAACAATCCAAATTGAATCAAATAGAAACCAAACCTGATAAACTAGGATGAAACAATTTTTCATGTAAAAAAACTAACAAAATTCAAAAAAACACAAAAAAATCAATAAAAATATAATTTAACTATATTGAATCAAAGAGAATAGGCACAAAAAACCCAACCCATATTTGAACAAAAAATAGAATGCATCAATACTTATATATATATATATATATAAACAGAACAAAACATTTCAATGTTATAAAAAGAAATTCAAACATAACTATTATAAGATTTTTCAAGAAAAAATAATTAAACATGACTTAACCGGCCCAAAATCAACCAGAACTAAATGTATATGAAACTAAAGAAACAAATAAACAAGGAAAATCCAAAAGAATTAATCAGGATCCATCCAATAAAAAACATATCCAACAAAATTATAAAAAATTAATTTATATGAAACTAAAATAATTGGAATCTGATGAAACTGAACAAACCAAACTATAAGTGAATACAAATGAAAAGAAAAAACCTAAATTTAATATTATGATCATGATCCTTAAAATTGAATAAAAATGAAAAAAAATAACAATAAAAAATAAATATGAATCAAATTTAATTTAAATCAACCAAATGAAAGATAACTAAAAATAATGAATATAAAGTAACATATAAAAAACTGAATCATATGAGGGATAAAAAATAAATGAAATTTGAAATTATAAGTTAGAAACAAATATATTTGAATAAAAAAAATAAATCAGATTAATAATAAACGAAACTAAAAAAAGATGAAATAAATAAGTTGAACATAATAAAAAGGAATATCATTAATATAAATTGAATATAATTAAACCACAAGGAATCCAATTGAATAATAATTATCCAAATGGAATTAGAAAAAATAAATTAAATTATACAATGTAAAACTGAAAAGGAACACCATGGATCAAAACCAATTTGACCTTACAAACTCTCATGATAACTAAAAAATATCATTATTCAACCAAATAAACAATAAATCTAGTTCATTTATGTGTCTTTTTAACAAAAACAAACACCAATATTGACTATAATCTATCATCAATATCCATCAATGAAAATTTTACATTTCATTTCCCTATTTGAACACCTTTCAAATTATATCATTGAATCATATAAAACCAAATAGGAAAACATCTAGCATACCTTTCTCATTTCCATTTTATGATATTGTACATGTATTTAATCTTGATTAATTTTCTTTATATAAATACATTCCATTTCAATTTCATTATAATTACATTTCCCACACATTAATAGGAATTATATATGAAAAATAATAAAAAAATTCAAATTAATTTTTTTTATCAAATCCTTATTTAATCATATTCTCAATTCTAATAATTTATTATATGAATTTTCTTTGGTTAAAAAACTCATATCATACTAAAAAATGTGATTAATCATTATATAAGATCATATTTCATCATATGGTATATCCATTTGATAGTAGTTATGAAATAAATTATTTATAACCAATTTTAAATTATGGATATCAAAATTCAATGTAATTAGTTAGGGGGTTTTAACTTCCCCTTGTTGTTTTCCCATCGTGCATTTTTTAATATAATAACTAAAATTTTATCATTTTATTATTACTAGTTCCTCTATAGAGGGTTACTAGTCTTGTATCATTGTGGATTCTTCTACTATTTACCATACTTATATTCCACTACTAGACTCTAATATTTTAGGAATTTGCCTCCCAAAATATACAACCTAGGCACTCACTGCTAGTTAGTTTCCTTTGGAATTTAGGGAGGATCTCTTAATGTCTTATCGCCATCATCTTAGAGCACTTTAGAGTGGATCATAGTGAGGGATTCTATAGTGCAGTACCAAATACTCTTTTATACATTTCAATTAATATTTTTGTATTAGAATGGAGATGAGGATAATGGAATTTGGTAATGAGCATGTTCCAGAGAGTAGCTCAATCACATACATGGGAAACCCAAATTACCTTGGATGGGTAAATGCTATTGTTGTTTATGATTTTATAGTTTCATTGATTTCACCATTGGGAGGAAGAATTTTTTTTATTGTTCTAATCTTGATGGGATATATTTTACGATGGAATGAGAATATAAGGGAAAATGGAATCATGCATATACAATGAACCATAGGTCTTAAATTTCATGAATTCTTTCATAAAATATCTACTTATATTTGTGCATTATATTTTTTCAGGTAATTGTTGTATGTTATGTGTTTTTTATAACATGTAGTGTTCATATGATTCTTGTTAGGTGACATAATTGGATCAATTAAGGTTCCTACATGATTGTAAACATTTCCTTCCTAGGTATATTAATGATGACACCTTAAATAACCAATTATAAAATGTTGGTTGTTTTGATTGACTAATGTAACATTAAATTAAGATGTGATTACTATTAAATTAAGAATGACATTCAATCAATAATATCACCATTTTTACTCATTTATGTCATGATATTGGATTTACAGGCTAAGACACAATTTCATGACATTCTAATTTATGCTTATGAGTGTATGAGACTTATGAAATTGGAATTAGTGATGCAATTACCTAGTTTTCGATTTCTATACATAAATAAGTAAAAATTAACTTAATTAAATTATATATTAAAAATAAAAAGGTTACTTTTGGATGAATATATATAAATAAACATAAATTTTCACTTCCTTTATACCTTGAATTTGAACCCCCCTGTATCATAAACTTTTCTATGTTTTATGTATGGAATCTTTCCATTTTATTACATAATATTTAATTTACATGGTACAAATTGAGGATCTATTAATGTTTAGTTTCATGGAAAAAGGTTACATAATACATGAAAAATAAAAATTTCTTCTAATACACATGAAATGATTCATAATAGGTTCATACTATGTACATATACTACATCTTATAACCGAGGAACATACATATATGGAATGTTAGAGAATAAGGCCTAGTTTGGGAGAGAAAGGGTAACAATATACATGTGATATTGAGAAATATCAACAAGAAAATGAGAAATATAATAAATTCATGAGGAAAATAAAAAATATATATCATAATAAAAATATCTTGAATCATAACATTTAAAAGTGTATACAAAATTTAAATGAGACATTCATAAGCTAATCATCATGTTTTTTTAATGAGGTCTCATGAAAATTACCAAACTTTTTCACCAAGGTATCATCAAACATATCTTCTCATGGGATTAAATTATTTACATAATTAATTAGAGAGATGTCAAAGTTCACACATCATGTGTATTAATTAATATGAGAAACTTATATCATAATAAAAAATTTCATAAATAAATCGTTGAGAATCAAATAAATGTCTTCAATATATAAATCATGGAATTTTAAAATGTCCTTTAAAGCATGCTATTTATTTCATTTATATCCCACAAAAATTGAATGAGGTATTTATGTATGTCAACACTAGAATAAAAAAAATACTTTTTACATTTTTATCAATACAAAAAGAAAATAAATAGGTTTGGGTATTCACATAATGAAAATAAGAGGGTATTTTTGAGGAGAGGAGAAAAATTTTGAGAATTAAAATCAGCCGCATAAAAGTTATGTAACAATGTTTTAGAAAACGGTAAAAATATATGGTACAAGAGTCTCCCATTAATAACAGACTCTTAATAATTAAATGGTAAAATAATTTGGTTATAAGAAAACAGTTTAGAAATTTGAATGACAAACCACCAAAAGTGGAAACATGAATGGAAAAGTGAAGTGGATATTTTCCATACCATGAAGAGTGACTCCTAAAACATAAATATTGGGAAAACAGCGGCCTAAGGAAAGATTGGGGAGACTAATTCACGGTTAAAATTACAATATCATCATGTAGGATTAATTGAGATTGAATAGAAATGGATAAATGGGTGTTTATTTATCGCAAATGTGGGGGATTTATTTATTAATTTCCAAATAAAGTCCAAGGGCACCTAACTAGCAGTAAATGAGAAAAAAATAGTCATTCCCATGATATTTTCCAATGATTTGGGCCACTTGGGACACATTTCATTTTATTTTGATCCAAAATAGTTGAATAACATTTTATATGACTTTTCTTGCTAAAAATATTAATGTTTTAACAAAATATATGTTTTAATGTTAAGGATTCCATTTAATAATTTTGAATGAAAATTATATATTTAGAAATTTGTTAAAATCAATTAAAAATTTTTATATTAAAATGATATTTTATTTTATTTCATTGATTGGGGTTAATTAGTTATTAAATAATTATTACATAATTATAATTTCATTAAACATACTAAAAAACTCAAAAATGTATTTTTACTGTTCAATAAAAAATAATGTATTTTTGTAAATTATCATAAACACTCCATTACTTAATTTTCTGTTCTAGTTTAAAAAATTAATTCATTATCAGAATAATTATAGGATAATTTTAAATTTTAAATATAAAAAAAATTATTAATAATAATTCTTGATTGAAAGTGCATGGTGATGTTTCTAACACTTGAAAAAATTATAATATTTTATCATATATATTTATATAGGAGTGTTTTAAACATAATTTTTCAGTAAAATAAACTTTATTCACAATATCATATATTATTTTAACATTTATATCTTTTCACACATATAAACCATTTTTTTGATAAATCAATTTATCAAATTCAACATATTTCTAAGAAAAACTAGTCTCAAAACCGAATTAATGGAATAATAATTTACTTATTGAATGGTATTACACATCAAGTAACTAAGGTATTGACACATAACCCATTATAACACCCACATATGACCTAATGGTAATGTGTGTGATGGTGATTGATTCGTGGGGTGGCTTAGCTAACATCATCCAAGTGGTAATTTCCACTAAATTAAATTTATCCTATATGAAATTTCATTCATGTTACACTTGTTGAAGATCGACATGGGATGGATCGAGAGAGATGACTAGTCATGCTACCTCCCTCCCATGTTATATTAAATGGGATTCTTACGGCATGACTCTACTAGTTTAGGTTGTCATTCCACTTTTTTGTATTAATTATAATTTGTCATTTCTACTTATAAATACTAATTTATCATTATAATTATAATTAAGAGTGTTTTTTCTAGCAGTCATATTGGTCAATGATGATAATTGACCAAATGTCATATAATTGTCAGAATCATATGGTCAAATTTCAATTTATACTCACAGAATATTGAAAAATATATAGTTTGGTTGAGTTCAAAATACTATAACACATATTTTATCAGGAAAAAAATATAATAAAAAATTATAGGGAGTTACATTATTCCACCCATTAGAAATATAATCCTCAAGATTTCAACTTGTTCCCTTAGTTAAGAAATATTGGGAGCACTCTGTCTCATTTACTCCTATGGATTCCATGTCACTTCTTCATATTTATGTTTCCCCCACAACACTTTGATGTGGTGGATAGTCTTTTTGAGAATCCTGTCTCTATAGTCCGAGATCTCCATTAGCTACTCCTTATATGAGAGGTCATGTTCTAGTTATAACACTCCAAAATTTAGTGCATGTGAATGGTATTTATGCACTTCCTCTAGAGGGGTACATGGAATAAATCATGAACATGGGCTTGATTTTGTGGTTTTTCAAGCTGATAGGACACTACTACTATATGATCAAGGATTTCATAGGTGAAAATGTACTTAAGTATATTCTTCCATTTCTTCCAAAACCACACGAATATCATCCATGGTAAAATTTGGAGGAATAATTTATGACCAAAATTGAAATCCAATAACCATCGACGGTTGTTAACATATCTCTTCTTCCAAATCAGATAATCCTTTTTGTCTTGTGGGATGGAATGAGCCTTTTATGTCATCTTTTTCACAAGTTGATTCCCAAGAAGCTTTATCTCACCAGATTCATCCCAAAATGTAGGTGTTCTACATCGCTTCCCATATAGAACTTCAAAGGATTCCATTTGAATACTCAAATTGATGTTGTGGTTGTTTGAGAACTCAACTAGTGGGATATGATGATACCATCCACCTTTAAATTCCATTGATCATGTTGTAATCATATCCTTGAGTGTCTAGATAACCCTTTCATGTTGGGCATAATTTTGTGGATGATAGGCCACGCTAAAATTCAATTCAGTATTCATATCATATTGAAGGCATCTTTGGATGTTTTTTGTAAACCATAGATCATTATCCGAAACAATAGACAATGGTATGCCATGCAACATTAAAACAACACATTGTATAGATTTAAAATTTAGTAATTAGAAATATATTCTCTAATAGATATAAAATGGGAAATCGAATTTAAATGGTCCACTATGACCCATATCACATTATTTACCTTGGATTTTTTTAGGAGAACTGTGAAAAAGTACAAAGTGATATTTCCCCCATCCTTGTTGGTATGGGTAGTGGTTGTAATATACGTTTTGAAAGTTGTTTCTCTACCTTCACTTGTTGATACACCAGGCACCTAGATGTGTTTTTAGCAATCTCTTTTTTCTTGTTATCCCACCAATAATTCTCATGAAATTTTCTATACATTATAGTGCTTTTTAGATTTATATAGATTTGTAGCTATGAGAATAATCAAACAACTCCATTAATTTTGAAATATATGGAACACATAGAATTGTAAAAAATTTCCTTACAACTTCTTGATCAATATTGAACTCAGGAAACATCCAATCATTCATAGGCTTGATCATGTTCAAAAACAGATGATCGTCTCTTTGATCTTTCATGATCCTTTCATGTAATGAGGGTTGAAAAATCATTTGGGATTGAGTGCATGAGGTCTTTTCCCACAAGATTACCATTTAAAATCATTCTAGGAATTTGATCAAAGTGCATCCATGAATCCACATCATTGAAATAAAAATAAGGTCATTCCAACATAATGCATCAACCACATTGTTTTCTCTTTCAGGGTGATAATGAATGGAACATTCATAGTCTTTAAGAACATTATATAATCTCATTCTCTCATGTTAAATTAATTTCTCATGAAAATATACATAAATTTTTTTGGTCTTTGTATATATCACTTTTTCCCTATAAAGATAGTTCCTCCATATCATTAGTGAAAAAACGACAATAGCAAGCTCTAAATCATGTGTTGGATAAATCTAGTCCTGATGATTTAACAGTATATGTGGATAAGAAATCACATTATAATTTTTCATGTGGAATCACCTTAGACATTTTAGATATGAATCACTAAATACAATGAATCATTCATTGATAGAGGGTATAGTCAACATTGGTGCAGTTACCAATCTCTTCTTACTCTCATGGAATCATTCCTCACACTTTTTTTCTAGACAAAGGTAACCCCTTTTTGAGTAAACATGGTTATTATATTTTAATATTGTGAATAGTATTTCACAAACCTCCTATAATATTCTACTAAAACATGGAAACTAAGAATCTCATTTACTATTGAAGGATGTGGCTAGTTGTTCAAAACCGTTTTCTTGGAAGGGTTAACCTAGATTCCTTCATATGTTACAATGTTCCCCATGAAATAAATTTTTTGTAACCAAAATTCACATTTTCTAGAATTTCAAAATTTCATCTCATTCCCCAGAGTTTGAAATATAACCCTTAGATGATCTACATGCCCCTACAATTTTTTCTAATTTATCATAATATAATCAACAAAAACTACAAAAATGTTATCGAGGTAGTCTTTTGAAACACTATCAATCAAATACCTAAAAATATAATTAAAAATTTTTATGTTAAAGGGAATAAAAACATTCTCATGCTATGAATATTTTTATTTTAGAGTGGTCATTGGAATTTCTTCTTTCTCCACCATCAATTTATGGTAAATAGATCGAATATCAATCTTGGAGAATAATTGAGCTCCACAAATATGGTAAAAAAATCATCAATACTTTAAAGAGATTACTTATTATTTACTATGATATTATTAAGTTATATATAATCAATTCATAGACCCATTGATCCATACTTATTCATTATAATGAGATCATGTGCTCCCTAAGGAGACATAATTGGTCAGATAAACTCCTTCTACAAATGAACGTAGAGTTGTTTCATTATTTCCTCAGACTCCACATTTTCCATTCTATATAGGGTCTTTGAAATCAACTTGGAACCAGGAAATAGTATAGTGGAAAACTCTACCTCTGATTCTAGGGGAGGACCGGTTAACTCCTTCGGAAATATGTCAATATATTCTTGAAGGATTGGTACATTTTATATTCATATACATTCATTAATTCATCAAATTCATCGATAATTTTCTTAAATAAGGCTATAATAGGTGAATATAAAGAATATTAGGTTGCAATATCTCTCCTTTAAAGATAACATTAGGTTTTCTGTTCAAGACCACTTATATTTTCTTTCATCTACATTTGATCATAACACTATACTTTGAGAGAATATCCATCCCTTGTATAATGTTTAATTCCCCCATGGTAATTACTAATAGATTTTTATGATATTTTTCTCTCTAAAGTGAATTCTAGAGTTTCTATATATGGTTGATTCTTGGATAATCACTTCAGGATAATTCATAGATAAATATACTTCTCTAAGTTCAGTGATAGATTATTTATTTTTTACAAATATGGATGAAATACTAGAATGCGTAAAACAAAAATAAAAAAATTTAATTTATATATTTGATAGGATAATAAGAGTACCTTCCACCAGATAATATGGAACATCATCTTCGAATATCAGGATTGAAAAATCCAAACAATTCCTTGTTGGAATATGTTATTGTTGATGGTGATTCCCCTATATTAACTTCAGATTTGTACAATGATTGGGAATGTTCTAAAGCTATACACACATGATGCATTAGGATTCAGACTAGGCCTACACAATCATCACTTTTCAATTAATTTTGAGAAGTTGAGGTTTCACCTCATTATGATTTCTCTAAGAAATATGGCCATCTCCTCAACACTTGTAACATTTCCCTCTCCCATGCAAGCAGTTCTTAGAACACATATTCCACATTTGTTTTATGTGAGATGCTAAACATTATTTCCTCGTCTCTCAGGATCAATGTTCCTCCCCAATATTGGATCCAAAGAACCCTTCTTTTCATTTGATTTGTGAGACCACTACATCTCACCAAACACCAGTTCAACATTCTAAGAACTCCACACTATCTCATAACTGGTATCATATTCTCGATTGGATGGATTCTTCCATAGATGGTATCATAGTCCACTGAAGAATCTTTCAACCTCTTTGTTATGATCCATGAAAAAGAGAGTGGTTCAATTGGGAGGTCCTGTGGAGCTCATCTCATAGATTCAAACTACTTCACTATACTTTTGTTTCAGCTTAAAGAAATTCCTTCCCCATTTGATTTATCATCAAACAAGGGAATTTATAATTAAAAAAGAATAACAATATCTCTTACCACTCCCTAGAATCGATATAATGTCTTTGATATGTATTTTTATTTAGTTCCCATCTATGATCAACTTCTCCGACTAATGGGTAAACAATGAGGGTGATTATTTCATGTTTTGAACAATAGAGTACAAAACTGATCTTTTATTTTGAGTTTATCTATTATTCAACAATCAATGGGTCAATAGATACACTAAAATAATGTGGTACATTAAGACTAATGGACTCAACATAATGTTGTTCCCTTATTGGTGAATATGTTCTCTCAACTTTATTCAAGTTATTGTTCTTTACTCGAGTATGTTTAATCATTATTATCTTAATGTTTTCCATTATGGTTTCCTTCGGAGGGTCATTAGTGCATGGTCTATTACACTAACTATTTAGGCAGTTACTCCTATTTCAATCCATTTTATAAAATAATTAATATATTTTGATAAATAATTTTTTTAAGGATTTTATAATTTTATAAAAATATTATGTCTTAAAATACAATGCTTAAAAATGATACTCGTTAACAACAATTACATAATCTATATATCCATCATAATAGTTAAAGAAACTTGTGATTAACCAAACATATCCCTCAGGAGTGTCATACCATCTATGTAGTAAGGCCCATTGTGATATAACATGATACAATGAGTTTGTCTTGATGCACCACATAGGATTTCATACCCCTATGTACATCAGTCTAGAACCATGTCTAGTGGTTCATATCTAGAAAAAGATTTCTTTTCTCAGAAATAAAATACATAAAACATTAGCAGAATGCCCTGATCTTTTCATAAATTTAATTTTTTTCCATAGGGTTATTCCTAATGTTTTTGAATCCTTATTTCCACAATTAACTAAATCATCTATTAATACAACTATGGCATTCCACCTTTTTATTACATAACATTTCATTTACATGGCACAAACAAAGGATCTATTAATGTTTATTTTCGTGGGAAAATGGGTAAATAATAAATGAAAACATAAAACATTCTTCTAATAAACATCAATGGATTCATAATAGGTTCATCCTATATAAAATTTCTACATATTATACACCAGTTACATTAATAAATTTAAAGTGTGAGCATAAGGCCTAGTAGGGGAAATCAAGGGAAATAATTTATAGGGTATGTTGAGAAATATCAACATGAACTTGAAGAATGAAATAAATAAATAATAAAAGATAAAATAGGGTATATAATAATAATAATAACTTGAATCATAAAATTTAAATGTCGCTACAACATTTAAATGAGACATTCATTAGGAAATGGAAAATGGGTTTCACTGAGGTATCATAAATTTACCAAGGATTTTCACCCCAGTATCATAAAACATGTCTTCTATAGAGATTACATTATTTACCAATTTCATTAGATCACTATAAATTTGAACCATTAATATGTATTAATTAATATGATATACAAAATTCATAATAAAAAAATTCATAAATAAGCCATGGAGAGTAAATTAAATGGTTCAATATATAATTCAGGCAATTTTAAAAAGTCACGAAGGACATAATTTTTATGTCATTTATAACCCATGAAAAGCGATTTATATTTTTTTGTATTTCAATACCAGAATAAAATAATTTATTTCTACATCATCATGTATACCCCAAGAAAATAAATAGGTATAGGTGTTGACATAAAAAACAAATGGTAATTATTTTTAGAAAAGAGATAAATTTCGATAAGTAAAATGGACATCACAACAGGTTTAAATTTTTTAGAAAATAGTAAAAAATATGAGACTTGGGACTCAAATTCATAAAAAAATATTAATACATAAATGGGAAAAATGAATTTTACAGAAGAACATTTTTTGAAAATTTTAATGGTATATCACACAATTGGGAAACTCGAATGGAAGAGGGAAGTTGAGATTTCATTTTCCCACATGATTGAATCCTAAAACATAAGGACTGGGACCTGGGAAGCTTGATGAATTCTTAGTGGGGACTCCATGGGATGTAAAACTACAAGATGTTAGTGGGGGATTAATTTTGGGTGAATGTAAATAGAGTAATTGATGGGTATTTATAGGAAAAGTGGGTGATTTATTTAGTAATTTCCAAAAACCAGATTTAGACACCTAGGTAGTGATAAATTAAAAACCATTGGACTACCAATGGTATTTTCTAATGGTACTTCACACATGAGACACATTTTATTTTATTTTAATCCATATGAGTTGTCCATATTTTTATATTACTTATTATCGTGTGCATGATAAAAGTTTTCACAAAAAAACATTTTTAATGTTAAAGTTTCCATTTATTAATTTTGAATATAAATTATATTTTTGGAAATTGATTAAACATTGGCAAAATTCAAGATATTAAAGAATTTAGAAAAAATTATTTCATGGAATTTAGTAATTATTTATTAAATAATTATGACATTATTTTGATTTCATTGAACATACAAAAAAACAAAAACAATTTTTTTTTCTATTCATGAAAAAATAATGTATTTTGTAAAATTCTCCAAAATTGACCCTAAATTTTTTTTCCTGATGATTTAAAAAATTAATTTTACTTTAATAGAATAATTATCTAAAAATAATAATCTAGTCTTTTAAAAATATGAATCCTTTTTTACTGAAAATAATACTGGATAGAAATTGCATAGTGAAATATCTAACACTATAACAAAATAAAATTATTTTTTCATTTATATTTATATAGAAATGGGATAATCATAATAATTTATTTAAATAAAAATTATTCTTAATAAAATTGTATATTTTAATAAATATACCTTTTTTAAAAATTGAATTTCGATTTGACAGAGCAATTTATCATATTCGTCATATTTTAATGAAAGTATATTCTTAAAATGAAATTGATGGAATCAAAATTTTATTTATAATAGGGATTAAAAATTAAGTATCTAAGGTCTAGACACATATCCCATTATAATACTCTCATACTACATGATGGTCAGGTGTGTGATGGTGATAGATTCATAGGGCCTCTTGGCTATCAACAACCTAGTGGTAAGTTCCACTAATCTGAACTTATGCTACATGAGATTTAATTCATGCTTCTCTAATTGATGTTTGGCTTGGGAAAGATAAAAAATGAAGCCTAGTGATGAAAACATCATTCCATGTTCAGTAATTTGGCTTCATATGACATGACTGTACGAGTTTATTCCATCATTCATCCATTATGTATTAACTATCATTTTTCATTTCAACTTATAAATACTAATTGTAAAGTTAAAATTATTATCAATAGTTTATTTTCAAACGGTCATATTGAATAATGGTGACAATTGTCCAATAGTAAAATAATGGATAAAACCCAATGGTTATATTTTAATTTTCAATCACATCATTATTAAAGATATATATATTTTTTGAGATAAAAAAATATAACATACATTATCTCATGAAATATATTTTATTCAAAAAATCTAGGTCGTTACAATATAGGACATTAACCATGACCCAATATTAGTAGTGGGTAGTAGGAAATTTTTCTATGAACTCAATTATGACTCGTCATTATCAGATATGCTAATATTTAGGTGGAAAAAGAGTGTTGTGTCCCATTTATGGGAAGGCCTCAACCATATTCTGTTCATTGTCACTTTTTGTGACTTTTATAAATCTTATCTAAGGAGAGTGCCAAGAAATTGTTGAGTTGTGTGATCAAAATTTACTTATGTCATGCTCAAAGAGAGTTGACACAAGAAAACAAATATGGTTGTGGGACCTGATCCAGTAATGATACATCCTATAGCTCCACTAGAGGAACCCCCAATAGATCTTCCACTGGGTGCTGATTCTCAGTTTTGTGAAAATTAATTTTGGATCATAAAACCTGTATTGGGTGATCCTCAACCTCTCAAAACAACATAAGAGCTAAATTTGGAGTTTTAGTAGCAACATCCTCCAACATTCTCAAGGGGATGGAAGACCTCAAGATGATGAGCCATTGATAGATTCCATGTTGTCTGTCATCGATCCTATTGAGATGCCTCTAGATATGAGTGTTAATATGGAAACCTATATTCTATGTGACTCTACAAAGTATTAGTGGGACTTCCAAACATAGGTTATTTGGCATTAGATTATGGTTTGGAAAAAATTCTGGAGAACCTTCCTTGAATAATTCTTACCAATGACCTTTAGAATGGACTATTCTCAGGAGTTCACACAGCTTCAGAGAGGTGAAATTTTTTTTATGGAATATTAAACCTGATTTATTGAATTAAAAAATTTTACACCAACCATATCTCGTGACTGGATGAAAGTACAAGGAAATTTGATAAAGGGATTCTATATTCAATAAAATCATAGGATAAAACCATTCTAATGAACCCCATTTCAGAGATAGTGAACCTGACCATCAACACTGAGTGGATGCTCAGGGAATTCGGAAATTAAATCCTGGCTTGTTCAGCTTCCATGAAGAGTAGTGGTCTTCAATGTGGTGGGATGCATCATTTTGATGGTGCACGCTGTGGTAGTATCATCTTGGTGTAATTAAATGGTTGTTATGTAGTGACTCACTAATAGTGATGGTTGAGAATTTAGAATCCCCTATATATAAGGAATCTGATCGAGTGTTCGTCGTATGGCAGTGTGGGTCACCTCCTATATTTCCGATGATCGCGTCCTCGAGTTCCATGTGAATGGGGTTTGATGCCAACACTACCTTCTGGTCCAGGCTTAGTGACTCCATGTTAGGCCAAGAGTTGGTATTCAACTTCCTGATCAGGCTGAGCTACTGTTATGGACTGTGGTAGTCAGGCCTCAAATTCTCCGCATCCGTAGAGCCAACAAACATATTCTAGTCAAATAACATATCCGGGCCACTGTTCTGGACAAATATATTATGTGCAGCCTACATATGAGGATCTGTTTCCCTGGCCATCTATGGTTAAAGGTACTATTATATTATCCTCTACACTAGTTTCCACCATTTTTTATATTGGATCATCTCATTCCTTTAAACCTACTACGACTATTGAAAGTTTGGGCCTAAAAATTGAGTTCTATAGTTTGATGATGAATATTGACACCCCATTATGGGACATATTAGAGAATTTACACTAGTTCAGGGATTTTCCACCACTAAGATAGGTTGGTCCCATTTCCTATGGACTATTTCCATCCTCGAGATGGTCAACTTCAACTTCATTCATCATATGGATTTTCTTGTGCTGTATCAAGAAAATGTGGAATGGTTTTACAACACCTAGAGGTTTTATGAAACTTTTTCCAAAGAAATAAAATATTTTTTGATGTATTATGATTTCATAAAACACCACGATAGGATTTTGTTATATTTTAGACAAAGTAAGATTCCACTATATACAACACCATCTTAGCATTCTTTACACCCATTAATAAATTTCGACAAAACACCATTTTTTAAATAAGATAAAAAACTAGTTGTTAAACTAGATCTTACAAATACTATTTATTAACTTATTAAAATATGTTATTTATAAAATCAATTCATTGGTTACTAATTAATTATAAATGAAGATATATAAAAATTTAATATATAGGAACTGTTTTTATTTTTAATCTCCCAATGTCATATTTTAATAAATTTAATTAATTACAATTATAGAATGATATTAATGAAATATATGTTATATATTTATGAAAATATTTTAGATATTTTGGAAATATAATATATAGTAAATTAATAAGAACCAAACCCATTTTATGCATAATAACTATATTTTTTAAAAGGTTAATTTTGCCTCTTTTTAATGGAGAACATAATTTAAATCCAATTTTGATACTTTTATATAATATATTTTATAGAATGAAATTATCCTTATAAATAAGTAAATAAAATTTTAATTTTGTTGTTTTTTTATTTTTCTGATATATTTCATGTTTTTATGAATTGTAAAAAAATACTAAATTTTGATTAATTTATTTTCATTGAAATAAGTTATAGTGTTAAATTATATTTTTGAATGGCTTTAATGTATAATTAGATATATTTGTTATATTTTAATCTAATATTATTCATTATAATTAATTTTACATTCAATTTAGACATAAAAATATTTCAACCTTTTTCATGTTTTAACTTTAATAACCCATTTTCTCACCACAAAACATGAATAATTTTGAATTAATTGCATAAAAATTTGTGTTTTGAATTTTTAAAAATAGATTCCAAATATTTTATGAGAGGTTCTATATTATGTAAGTATGTTTATTTTATTTTTGTGTATTATGAATAGTATATTTAGTAATTTTTTATTAACATGGTAAAAGGTAAACATGTTAATTAAGGGTAAAAATAATATTATAAACAATAGAAAATTAAACTAACACTTTTACTAATTTTATTGGATTACTGGGTTTTCACCAAAATATACCATGTGGTGAAATTATATCATTTTAAGCCACTTGGATGTCATTGAGAAATTGGTTATATTTTTAAAAAAAATTAAAGATCTCATACTCATATTTTTAATAATTGTATCATTTTGAATATTTGGGTATCAAAAAGTTAAATTTTAAAATAAATTGTAATTTGAAATATAATTTTTTTTTCAATTTAATTTATAAATGATTTTTTGTAAATGAAAAATTAACATAAAGGATTGTACAATGATGATGTTATAACTATTTTATATGTAGATATATTAAACAAATGTTATCAAAAAATATTAACAAAAATTATATTTGATATAATAAATGTTATATAAAAGCTGACAGATTGCATTTAACCCTTGGGGATATAATAAAATTTTTGTTTTTATGTTAACATGGTATATTGATATTTCTATAAAATTTATGTTATGAATAGTGTCTAAATTGACACAAATGAAATTTTATCAAAATAATGATTTATTAAATTAATGAAAAAATTATAAAATAATCATAAAACATAAAAGAATTATAGAATTGTATTGAATGTTATAAATTGTTCATTTATGTTCTAACTAAAACAATATTAATAAAAATTAAATCCTCTTATTATTGAAAATGTCATCACCTATGTTAAATTACAATACTTTAACAAAGTGTTAATCCAAAATTAATAGGTTTAAAACAATACCAAGAAATGTATAAAATATATTGGATGATGTGAATAGAATATTATGTCATGTTATATTAGAATCCATAGTCTTTTAGAGGTATTTTTATTGATATTGAATTTGTTATAAATTAAAATTATTGTAAATTCCAAATGTTCCACACACCTCAATTACAAAAGGTCACATCCTCATTCACTTATTCACAACACATTAATCCATAAATATAAATAATACACTACATAATTCCTACATAAACATTCATAGTAACATTCTTGATTTTTTTTTCTCAAAATACAATCTCTAGTTTCTCTAATAGGAGATCTAGAGGGAGCTCTTAGAAGATAAGAAAATCTCTTTTACTGACTATTTCAAGATTATTTCTTGTTCTACATACACATTAAGTGTTGATAAAAATATAAATTATTAAAAAATGTATCAAATTTATAATTATATGTTATTATTATTTGGGAAAAATAATATTCAACCTTTTTCCATCGGAGAAAAAATAAACTTACAACGGTTTTGAATGTATGGCTTACTATCTCCACGTCGTGGTGTAATATGTTTTTCATCACCACATTACAAGTATGGTTATAATGATGTCAAAATTAAATATATATGATAATTAGAAAATGATATAAATTATGTTAATATATATATACCATCTACTTCAGTATTGTTTTATCATTCAAGGAATTATATCATTGCTCGTGATTACAAATGACCCACTGTCTCCCCGAAAAAGAGTGATTGATTTTCCATATTCACCATTTATTAATGATTATATAAATTTATATAATGAATAAATATGATTTTTATTACCTTAATATCATTCAATAAATGATATAAATATATTCTATGCATAATAATTTTTAATTTATATAACAAAACATGCATATAAAAAAATGTTGTTAACACCTAAAAAATATTAATATTTTAAAAATGGGTCATAATATAACAATATATGACACCATAAATATGAAAATTTTTCTATAATAAGTTAATTCATCATTTAATATATCATAAAATATTTTCAAATATTTATGAAGGATATCTAACATAATATAAGGGTTAATTTTACAATCTTGTTATTATCTGAGACTATATATACGTAAGTATTTACTAGAGAATATTTATCTTCCTAGTTCATGTTAAAATAAAAATTTTCAAAAATTATTTTACAATTATTCTTGTAAGAAACTGGACCTTCTTTTCTGGTATGTTTTTACTTTTTCTGGAGTTTTGGGAAAAGAGGAGTTTCTGGAAATATTTGAAGCACACACCGTTTAATTTATGAGTACATGCCTTGTACTTCCTTGCTACTGAAGGTTGTGTGCTTGTCATGTAGGGTCCACACACAAGGTTGTGTAAGGGTGTTTGGAGGCTGCTTAAAGCAGAGTATGGAAAAGGCGAGTACACACCGTGTACTCTAAAGGTACATGCCGTGTATTTTGTTTTTTTTTCATTAAACGCACCGGGGTCGCATCTGAGGGATAGAACCAACTTCTTTTAGGTTCCGTTAATCCGAGAGAGTCTGTACGGCCACGGATTTTTGACGAACACCCAAGCCTCTATCCGTTTTCTGAATAGACCACTGTCGATTGTGTTGGAAGCGCAGGTGTATGCTCTTCCTTCTCCTATAGCTTCGGTTTTCAAATTCCTCCTCTTTTCCAAGTTATCGTGGGTTGAACGTATTATTCTTTTTTTTAGATATATGATTTTGTAAAGAAAATTCAAGCCTCGTGGTTCAAGTATATTGATCTCATAACACTGAGGTAGGTGGTTTGTGCATTTTTATAGAAATTCTTTGAGTATTATGTTCAAATTCCACCAATACCCTTGAACGGGGTATTGCGTGTTTCCTATTTTTCCCTTTTCATTTTCCTGTTTTTCTTGTATGCCTTCATAGAGGTTATTGGTTGTGAATATGGCAATTTTTTGTGCATTGGATGTACTTCCCATGCATGTTTTTCTTGTTTATGACCATTTGGTCTAGTTTTGTCTATTATAATTTTACCAGTTCCATTCCTAGTGTTATAGGATGGAGTGTTCTTTTTCAGACATACTGTTATGTTGTAGAATGATAACCAAGTAGTTCTTCAGGTTTAATTTTTCCATTACACGATGCGATACATGCTGACTTTACACAGGGTTGTGAGAAACTAGTGTAGTCAACCATAGGGATAATAGACAAAAGGGCTTCTCTAGAGTGTCTTCAAAATTTACCATGTGAGACCATAGGGGTAATTGATGTTGAGTTCTTCCCTAGAGATTTTGTAGTTCCTCAATGTGGGAAACAAAGGGAATGTGACTTAAGTGCTTCCCTAGAGTGCCTTTAGTACCGATACGAGACTCTAGGTGGAATTGACCATGAGCGCTTCCTTAGAGAGTCTATACTTTAACTGAACCAGAGGGGTGAGACTATGTGTGCTTCCCAGAGGGTTTCTTGCTTCTAATAAGTAGGACTAGACGGGATAGGATCTGAGTACTTCCTAGAGGGTTACCTATTTGTGTTACTTGCTATGATTAGTTGTTTCATAGTAATTGTTGTTGTGGATTTTTTTGCTGCTGAGTACTCTCCAGTTTACTGCTTTCTGTACTTTTACCTACCATATATTTACTTACTATTAGGCATAGATCTTCTGGTGGTTGCCTACTGGGATTTTGTCTCACACCCTGTTTGGGTCATGCTTTAGGGCCCAAACAGATTATATTGTTGCAGGTATAGATAAGGTCAAGCGCCCTTCGACTTCAGGTTTAGATTAATATGTAGCTAGAGATCATGGGACCAAGCTATGGCTTGAGATTTTGAGGAGTTTATCTGATTTATTTTTCACTTTGGTTTAGCACTGTTGTATTCCAGCATTTTGACTTGTTTGGCTATTTTCAAAGGCATATATGTATCATTATTCATTTATATATATCTTCTCCAGTTGTTTCCTTTATAACTATCTCACTGTAACTATTGTTTGTTATTTACTGCTTCTGCTATTGTATATTTGTTTCTCTTACGCTGTGTTACTCTGCCAATGAGGGCAGTTTCCCCACCATCACACCCAAGGACCTCACTACTAGTCAGAAGCCTCTGTCATTCAGGAAAATGTGCTTGAGGCCATTTGACCAACCGGGTATGGGGCTCCTCATGGTGGATTCCAGAACCAGGACATTACAAAGTGGTATCAGAGGGGTTCTTTTCTCTTGATTTACTGTTTGGAGCATATATCTAGGGATAGGATGGAATAGGTACTTGGTAATAAGTTGTGCCTTAGAGTAGCTAACCCGTGTACCGGGAAAAGCCAATCTACCTCGTTTATTTCAATTTTCAGGTTTTGCAATTATTACACTTGATTTGATTTCACCTTGAGTGATTCACATGTTTTGGGATTTTACAGTTGATTTTATTGAGGTTCTATTTCTATCACAACCTGATGAGATGATGGAATGTCATCTCATGCATCATATAGGTACCTGCTAGAAATGACATATTATGCATTCTTTCCATGTCATCTAGGATGCATTAGAAATTTCATGTTATTGTGATGGATGTTGTGTAGAATATGCATGTTTTTGTGATTGATGCCTTGATAAAAATATATGATTTTAGTTAGAGAATTGATTATATAAGGTATTACCTGAATGCATGCCAAATTTTGGTTCTTGAGGTGTTATGGTCCCTCATGTACTGGAATTTGGTGGATCATTGACTTGTTTACCTTGTTTATAACTTTTTAAAGATTCCAAACATTGACTTGCAGGGAGTATGGGCCATCAAAGATAGTAATTTGACACTTTCAGTGTTCATTTCAGTGTTTTCTGGGCTCTGGAGTAGTTTCTGAGGCTAACTGTCCAAAAAACCCAGAATACACATCATGTAGTTTTGACTACATGCCATGTGTTCTTCTATTCGGGAAGAAATAGTATTTCTTAAGTACATGTCGTGTACTTTATGAACACGCTGTGTAGTCTCTAATCATGTCATAGGCCGTGTGGGCAGAGACACAGGATATGTAAAATCTTTTGGGAAGACGTCGTGTTCCAGTTAGGAACACCGTGTAGTGTGATCCTAGGAACCTGACCGTGTAGCTAACAACATGGTCGGTGGAGTCTCTTCTTATACAAGACGTGTCCACATTTCACACACCGTGTAGTCTAACCTAGATACCAAACTATGTCACTAGCAACATGGGTCAGTGTTATCCTTTCTCAAACATGTCGTTTCCTTTTGGAACATGTTATGTAGTGTCAGTCGTGTACTCGGCCATGTAGTTAACCACATGGTCTATGGGTACTTCTTAGTATATGTTGTGTCCATCTGGAACACACCATGTAGTGTGACCTAGGTACACAGGCCGTGTCACTAACAACATAGGCTAGGTGAAGCTTGTTGATTACATGCCATGTTTACCTTGAAAACGCAGTGTAGTTTTGTCTTAGGAGATCCCTGTGGCTTAACCGTGTAGAAGGACTGGGTTAGGGGAAGAGGATTCAGGTACACGCCATGTGTTAGGATAACACGCAGTGTGGATCTTTTCATCAGAAGGGCGAGTGGGATGTCCAGGTGAGTAGACTGGGTCCAGAGCATCATGGGCGAGGAGGAGTTATAGCCCAGATTTCTAGTCTATATCTGGATGACCAGAGGACTTCATAGTTAGACATTCCTCCAGTGGTGGATCGTTTCAAGGATGTCTTCACAAAAGACTTTTCAGGTTTTCCTCTAGAACGAGAGGTTGACTTTTCGATTGAGCTTATGCCAGGAGCGGCACCGGTGTCCATTCCTCCTTATAGGATGGCAACACCTAAGTTGCAGGATCTCAAGAAGCAGTTGGAGGAGTTACAGACAAAGGGTTTCATCTGACCCAGTACTTCTCCTTGGGGTTCGCCTATCCTATTCACGAAGAAGGAAGATGGTACCCTCAGGCATTGTGAGAACTATCGGAAGCTAAAGCAGTTGACGGTCAAGAACCGATATCCCTTGCATAGGATTGATTATCTCTTTGACCAGCTTTGAGGAGCCCGGGTGTTCTCGAAGATTGAATTGAGGTCTAGTTTCCATCAATTGCACGTTAGACCATCTGATATACCTGTCACAGCTTTCTGGAACAGGTATAGTCTATACGAGTATATGGTTATGTCGTTCAGTCTCACAAACACACATGAAGTTTTCATGGCACTGATGAACTGAGTGTTCCATCCATACATGAGATCTTTCATAGTGTTCTTCATGGATGATATCTTGGGGTACTCTCACACTTGACACGACCATGCTACCCATATTGAGATCTTTTTGAGTACATTGAGAGATCATCAGTTATATTCTAAGATCTCAAAATGCCACTTTTGGATGGATTTGATTCACTTATTGGGTCATGTTATCTTAGAGATAGGAGTAACAGTAGACCCATAGAAAGTAAGATCTTTAGTTTCCGGGGAACAGCCGAAGAACATCTTTGAGGTGCAGAGTTTTCTAGGGTTGGCTGGATACTACAGATGCTTCATAGAGGACTTTTTAAGCTTATCATCACCACAGATAGGTCTGACCAAGAAGGGGGCGAAGTTCTTATGGTGAGATTTTTGTGAGTCATCCTTTCAGGAGTAGAAAGGGAGGTTGAATTCAGCACCGATACTAGTCTTTCTAGAGCCAAGAAAGAGATGCACTATTTACTGTGATGCTTTAGGTATTGGGCAGGGAGCTGTGCTTATGTAGGGAGATGGAGTTGTTGTGTACGGGTCTCGGCAGTTAAGGAAACAAGAGAGGAACTACCCAACGCATGATCTGGAGTTGGAAGATGTTGATCATTACTTACACTGTTGGAGACATTATCTTCTGGGAGAGCACTTAGTGGTTTTCACCAACCACAAGAGTATCAAGCACATATTCTATCAGTGGGATTTATATTTGAGACATCGCAGGTGGGATGAGTACCTACAGTCCTTTGACTTTGGGCTTTCCTATACGCCTGGGAAGGGAAACGTAGTGGCTGATGCGTTGAGCAGGAGGAATCAGATATAGGTAGTTCAGGAGGCCAGCAGTGAGTGGCTGCTTATGGCTCTGTTCTCTGGGATGCTTATGGAGGTGCACGATAGGCAGGGGAAGATGTTTCTGTCTTCTATAGTTGTTACCTCTACACTTCTTGACTGACTTCGAATGACACAACTATCAGATTCTGAAGGTCTAGTACTACAAGAGAATGTGTTATTAGAGGACCCTATTCCTAGGTGGACTATAGTTGAGGATGAGATATTTTATTTCTCAGGATGCATATGGGTGCCGGTAGATATATGTGAGGAGAAGATGCAGGATTTTCATTCCACAGTTTGGGCAGTTCATTCTGGTGTCACCAAGATGTATTGAGACCTACACTATCAGTATTGGTGGCCAGGTATGAAGAGGGACTTTGCTGGTTTCGCCATTCGGTGTTCCATTTGACAGTAGGTGAAAGCGGAGAATCAGCGACTAATCGGGCTTTTACTACAGTTACCCATTCCCAAGGGAAAGTGGAATGATGTCATGATGGATTTCATGATAGGGTTGTTGAGGTCTCCTCAAGGGAACAATGTAGTTTGGGTTGTCATTGACAAGCTTACGAAGGTTTCTCATTTCTTGCTGATCAAGGAGACCTTCAGTGTTGATGAGCTGGGACGGTTATACATCCCTGAGATTGTACGTCTGCATGGAGTTCCACCCTCCACAGTTTTTATAGGGATGCATGTTTTACTTCTCAGGTCTAGAAGGGACTACAAAATGCTTTTGGTACACAGGTGCTTCTGAGTACAGCCTACCATTCTCAGATAGATGTCCAATCCAAGCGTACGATTCATGAGCTTGAGGATATGCTCTGAGCATGAATTATGGATTTTTGAGGTTCTTGGGGGAAGCATATACCTCTTGTGGATTTTTTCTACAATAATAGTTTTCAAGTGACTGTTTAGATGGCACCTTATGAGTCATTGTACGGTAGGCCAAGACGGTCACCCTTATGTTGGCTGGAGGTAGGAGAGGCAGCTTTAATGGGACCTCGTCTTGTTTAGGAGACCACATAACAGATAGAGTTGATTCAGAAGAGGATGGCTACTGCTCAGTCTCGATAGAAGTCTTTTGCTGATCAGCAGAGACAACCTCTAGAGTTCGAGGTCAGGGATCAGGTTTTTCTACCTGCCTCACCGAGGTTGGGACACAAGAGGATTAGGGGACAGGGTAAGCTTTCACCAAGGTATGTCAGGACATTTTAGGTGTTGGAGAGAGTTGGACTGGTTGCCTATTGGTTTCAGTTACCACAGAGGTACCGGGATATGCATAATGTCTTCCATGTTTCTCAGCTCCTACGCTACTTTTTAGACATGTCTCATGCTTTCCAACCTGAGGATGTCGATTTGGAGGTGGATACATCTTTTGAGGAGCATCCTATCGGTATTTTCGATCGTAGTATGAAGGTTCTCTATCGCCGGTCTGTTCCTCTGGTATGGGTTCTATGGCAGCACGAGCGAGTATAGGATGAGACTTGGGAGAGGGAGGCTGATGTACGATCACAGTGTTCGGATTTGTTCGGGGTTTCATCTTCTACGCCGCGCTAGGGAAATTAGGGGACAAATTTCTTTAAGGGGGGAAGTTTGCAAGAACCCGGACCCTTTTTTCAGGTATGTTGTTACTTTTTCCATAGTTTTGAGAAAAGTTGAGTTTCTGGAAAATATTGAAGTACACGTCGTGTACTTTATGAGTACACGCCATGTACATCCATGCTGCTGAAGGTTGTATGCTGGCCATGTAGGGGCCACACACACGGTCGTGTAGGGGTTTTTAGAGGCCGCTTAAAGTGGAGTATGGAAAAGTCAAGTACACGCCATGTACTCCAAAAGTACAGGACATGTATTTTGACCAAAATATTCCATGTGGTGAAATTATATCATTTTTAAGCCACATGTATGTCATTGATAAATTGGTTATATTTTTTTAAATAGAAGTTGAAGATCTCATACTCATTTTTTTAAGAATTGTATCATTTTGAATATTTGGGTATCAATAAGATAAATTTGAATATAAATAGTAATTTAAAATATAAAATGTTTTTCTTTTCAGTTTAATTTATACTTATGTTTTTGTAAATTAACAATTATCATAAAGGAATGTACAATGATGATGTTATAACTATTTTATATATAGAAATATTAAATAAATTTTATCAAAATTATTAATAAATATTATATTTGATATAATAAATGTTATAAAAAACTGATTGATTACATTTAAACCTTAGGAATATAATAAAATATTAGGTTTTATATTAACATGTTATATTAATATTTCTAAAAAATTCATGTTTTGAATAGTGTCTAAATTGACAAAAATGATATTTTATCAAAATAATGATTTATTAAATTAATAAAAAAAATTAAAATTATCCTAAGTCTAAAAAATAATAATAACATTGTATTGAATGTTATAAATGGTTCATTTAGGGTCTAACTAAAACCATATTAGTAAAAATTAAATCCTATTAATATTGACAGTGTTGTCACCTATGTTAAATCATAATAGTTTAACTAAGTGTTAATCCCAATTTTATAGGTTTAAAACAATACCAAAATTTGTATAAAATATATTTGATGATGTGACTAGAATTTTATATCATGTTATATTAGAATCCATGGCCTTTTAGAGGTATTTTTATTGATATTTAATTTATTATAAATTAATATTCTTGTAAATTCCAAATGTGCCACTCACCTCAATTACAAAAGGTCACATCCTCAATCACTTATTCAAAACACATTAATCCTTAAATATCAATAATACACCACATAATTCCCACATAAACATCCATAGTAACAATCTTGATGTTTTTTTTATTCTCAAAATACAATCTCCAGTTTCCCTAAGAGGAGATCTATTGGGAGCTCGTCAAAGAAGAGAAAATCTCTATTACTGAATATTTCATGATTTTTTCTTGTTCTACATACACATTAATTGTTTATTACATTATACATTAATAAACCAAGTATCAAATTTATAATTTTATGTTATTATTATTTGGGAAAAATCATATTCATCCTTTGGTCCATCTGAGAAAAAATAAATGTACAACAGTTGTGTATGTATGACGTACTGTCTCCATGTCGTGGTGTCATATGTTTCTCATCAACACTATACAAGGATGTGTATAATGATATCAAAATTAAATAAATATGATGATCATAAAATTATATTAATTCTATAAATATATATATACCATCTACTTCACTATTGTTTCATCATTTAAGGAATCATATCATCGCTCGTGCATACAAACGACCTACCGTCTCTCTGACACAGAGTGATTGATTTTCCATATTCACTATTTATAAAACATTATATAAATTTATACAATGAATAAATATCTTATTTATTACCTTAATATCATTTGATAAATGATATAAATATATCCTATGCCCAATATTTTTGAATTTATATAACAAAACATGACTAGGAAAAAATGTTGTTAACACCTAAAAGAATATTAATATTTTAAAAATGGGTCATAATATAACAATATATGACACCATAAATATGAAAATTTTTCTTTAATAAGTCAATTCATTATTTAATATATTATACAATATTTTCAAATATTTATAAAGGATATCGCACCTAATATAAGGGTTAATTTTACAATCTTGTTATTATCTGTGACTATTCATATGTAAGTATTTACTAGAGAATATTTATCTTCCATGTTCATGTTAAAATAAATTTTTACAAAAATTATTTTACTATTATTCTTGTAAGAACCCAGACCTTATTTTCAAGTATGTTTTTACTTTTTATGGACTTTTGTGAAAAGAGGAGTTTTTGGAAATTTTTGAAGTACACGCCATGTACTTTATGAGTACACATCGTGTACTTCCTTGCTGTTGAAGGCTGTGTGCTAGTCGTGTAGGGGACACACACACAACCATGTAATTGTCTTTGGAGGCCACTTAAATCGAAGTACAGAAAAGGCAAGTACACATCGTGTACTCCAAAATTACATGTCGTGTATTTTGTTTTTTCATTAAACGCACCAGAGTCGCGTCTGATGGACAGAACCAACTTCTTTTAGGTTCCTCATCTGAGAGATTCCGTACGGCCGTGGATCTTTGAAGAACCCCCGAGCCTCCATCCATTCCCCGAATCAACCACCATCGATTGGGTTGGAACCGTAGCGGTAATCTCCTCCCTCTCCTTGAGCTTCATTTTCCAATTCCCCTTCTTTTCCAAGTTATCGTGGGTTGAACATATTATGAAATTTCATAGAACTATAACATTATAAGGAGATTCAAGCCTCATGGTTCAATTATATTGATCTCATAACCCAGAGGTATATGGTTTGTACCTTTTTATAGAAAGTATTTGAGTATTATATGAAAATTCCCCCAATACTCTTGAACGGGGTATTGCGTGTTTACTGTTTTTCCCGTATCGTTTTCCTAAATTTCTTGTATGCCCGAGTTGGGGGTATTGGTTGTGAATAGGGTAATTTTCTGTTCTTTGGATGTATTTCCCATGCATATTTTTCTTGTTTATGACTGTTTGGTCTAGTTTTGCATGTTAGTCTTTTTTCAGTTTCATGCCAAGTGTTATAGGATGGAGTGTTCTTTTTCTGACATACTGTTATGCTGTAGAATTCTAGAAAAGTTGTTCTTGAGGTTTACTTTGGCCGTTACGCAATGCAATACTTGCTGACATTACACAGGGCTCTGAGAACCTAGTGTAGTAGACCATAGGAAGAATGGACATAAGGACTTCTCCAGAGTGTCTTTAAAATTTACGATGTGAGACCACATGGGGAATTGATGTTGAGTGCTTCCCTAGAGAGTTTGTAGTTCCTCTATGTGGGCCATAGATGTAATGTGACATAATTGCATCCCTATAGTTCCTTTAGTACTGATATGAGACTATAGGGGGAATTGACGGTGAGTGCTTCCTTAGAGAGTCCATACTTTAGATGAACCAGGGGGGTGAGACTATGTGTTCTTCCCAGAGGGTTTCTTGCTTCTTCTAGGTAGGACCAGAGGAGATAGGTTGTGAGTACTTCCAAGAGGGTTACCTATTTGTGTTACTTACTTTGATTAAATGTTGCTTTGTAATCGTTACTGTGGATTGTTTGCTGCTGAGTACTTTCATGTTTACTACTTTCTGAACTTTTACCTACCCTATATTCACTTACTATTATGTACAGATCTTTGGGTGGTTGCCTACTAGGATTTTCTCTCACACCCAATTTGGGTCAAGCTATAGGTCCCAAACAGATTATATGGTTGTAGGTATAGATAATGGAAATCTCCCTTCAACTTCAGGTTGTTGATTGTTGGGGAGCTGGAGAGCATGGGACAAAGCTATGTATTGCGATGCTGAGGAGTTTGTCTTCTTTCTTTTTCACTTTGGTTTAGCACTATTGTATTCCAGCATCGTGACTTGTTTGTATGTTTACCTAGACATATATTTATCATGAATCATTTATATATATCTGCTCCAGTTGTTTCCTTCACCAGTCTTCCTCTGTTACTATTGTTTGGTGTTTACTGCTTCCACTATTGTATATTTTTTTTATCTTCTGCTATGTTACGCTACCAATGAGTGAATAGTTTCCCCACCATCACACCCAAGTCCCTTTTTTCTAGTCGGAATCCTCTGGAATTCAGGGAAATGCGCTTGAGACCATGTGACTAACCAGGTACGGGGCACCTCTGGGTGGATTCCGGAACCGGGACATTACAAAGTGGTATCAGAGGGGTTCTTTTCTCCTGATATACTACTTGGAGCCTATAGCCAGGGATATGATGGAATAGGTACTTGGTAATTAGATGTGTCTGGGAGTAGCTAACCCGTGTAGAGGGAAAATCCAATATACCTCATCAATTGCAATTTTTCTGGTTTTGTAATTATTACAGTTTATTTGATTTCACCTTGAGTGATTAACTTGTTTTGTAATGTTACTGTTGATGTTATTGAGGTTCTATTTCTGTCGCAACCCGATGAGATTAGGGTATTCCATCTCATGCCTCATATAGGAACTTTCTAGAAATGACATATCATGCCTTCTTTCCATGTCATCTATGATGCATTATCGATTGCATGTTGTTGTGATAGATGTTCTATAGAATATGCATGTTGTAGTGATATATGCCTTGATAAAAATATCTACTTCTATTTAGAGAATTGATTATGTAATGTTTTACCTGAATGCATGCCAAGTTTTGGTTTTTGAGGTGTTATGGGCCCTCATGGATCGGAATTTGGTGGATCATTGACTTGTTTACCTTGTTGGTAACTTGTTAAAGATGCCAATCTTTGATTCTCGGGGAGTATGGGCCCTCATGAATTGTAATTTGGCACATTTAGTGTTTGTTTCAGCGTTTTCTGGGCTCTAGAGTAGTTTCTAAGGCTTACTATCCAGAAAATCCCAGAATACACACCGTGTAGTTTTGACTACACGCCATGTGTTCTTCGGTTCGGGAAGAAACAATTTTTCTTATGTACATGCCGTGTACATTATGTACATGCCGTGCAGTCTCTAAATGTGTCATATGCCATGTGGGTAGACACACATGATAAGGAAAATCTTATGGGAACAAAGCATGTACCAGTTATGCACGCTATGTAGTGTGATCATAGGAACCCGACCTTGTAGCTAACAATATGGTCGGTGGAGTCTCTTCTTATACATGTTGTGTCCACCTTGCACACACCGTGTAGTCTGACCTAGGTACCCGGCCTTATTACTAGAAACATGTGTCAGTGTTATCCATTCTAAAACATGCCATGTCCATCTGAAACATACCGTGTATTGTCATCCATGTAGCTGACCATGTAGCTAACCACACGGTCTGTGGGGACTTCTTAGTACACGACGTGTCCATCTGGAAAACACCGTGTTGTGTGACGTAGGTACATAGGACGTGTAACTAACAACACGGGCCAGGGGAATCTTGTTGAGTACACGCCATGTCTACCTTGAACATGCCGTGTAGTTTTGTCATAGGAGAGCTATGTGGCTTAACCATGTAGAAGAACTCGGGCAGGGGAAGAGGATTCAAGTACACGATGTGTGTTAGGATAACACGCCATGTGTATGGGGGTGTTACACAACCAGTTTTGGAAAAAGTAAGTAACCATGTAAATGACTTAAGGGAACACAACGTGTAGCCTTTATACACATTGTGTAGTCATGTTTTGTAAATTTTGAATGCTTTCATTCTCCTGTTCCCTTATTACGCTTCTAGTTTTCAGTCCTTGATAATTTGATCTTAGGTGTGCGTTTGACCTTGCAGAGTCATTGAATCGAGACATCCTCCAGTGGCATGCCAGTTTCCAGGCGGAGATCAGACGCCGAATATTGCTGATCAGGGACTTCCCGTAGATCCTCCAGTCATGCCAGTCTTGGCACTAGCCATTATACCTGACACAGGAGCTGATGCTCTGTTCATAGAAGGCTTTATGAGGATTATGCAGACCTTCCAGGGAGCTTTGCCTCCTGCCACATCTAGGGATTACTTAACATGGGTTTTCCAGCAACAACATCCTCCCACCTTCTAAGGGGAAGGAGGACCACATGCTGCAGAGTCATGGCTAGAATCCATGCTGACGATCTTAGAGCATCTGGAGATGCCTCAAGAGAGTAGGGTTAAGCTCTCTACCTATATTCTACGGTACTACACCAAGAGGTGGTGGGAAGTGATCTCACAGGTGGGTCATCAGCAGGTTATGGACTTTGAGGCGATCCAGTGAATCTTCTATTACTACTTCTATCCAGAGACCCTGAGGGCCAACCGAGACTGGGAGTTCTTGAGCCTGGATCAGGGTCCTCTTTCTGTCATGGAGTATTCCTCATGCTTCACCAAGCTTCTTCTCTTTACACCCTTCATGGGAGGAGATGTGTTATTCTTTCAAGGAAGTTCGAGGATGGTCTTAGGAATGAAATCCCTTCCCAGTTGAACATCTTCCAGTTGATTCCCATGACTTCTATCATCAACCAGGTGCTGATCACAGAGCACGATCTGAGGGATTCCATAGTTGTGAGCCAGGGTGGCTCGACATCTGGAGTTAGCATCCCTCCTATTGAAAGTAGGAAGCGCTGCAGGGAGTCTTTGTGCGGTGATTCAAGGAGGTGAGACACATCTTCTGGTAGCTAGGTGGTATGCTACCAGTGCAGGAGGAGTGGGTGTATGAGGCCGTAGTGCCATAGAGACCTAGTGGAGTGTTGATCATGTGGCAAGATGGGTCACCTTAAGCGCTTCTGTCAGATCTTCTCATCGGAAGATGGTGATAGAGGCTCTTCTTTGTCTCGGCGTTCGGGACCAGTGCCACTGGTTTCATAACAGTCTAGGAACTGGAGTTCTTTTGTCTGTTCAGGACGAGGTGGTGGTCATGGCCATAGTGTTTAGTCGGCAGTCATTCAGCCACAACAGAGGGTATCAGCTCAGAGTGGTCAGGCTAGGTCACGGGGCCATGGAGCACGCCAGACCTTTGAGTGGAGCAGACCTAGCCAGAGTTGGATCACATACCTTCTACAGTTCGATGTACGATCCTTGTTTCCTCAGTTTTATCTTTAGATCTTTTCGATACAGGTCCTTCCCAGAGCTTTATCTCTATTTTTGTTGTGGAGATCCTTGGGCTCAACATCTTTTCATCTGCCAATCTCTAAATTCTAGACACTAAATTGGGGACTAGAATGGCTATGTACGTCAGTGCAAGGAGTTCCCTTTAGTGGTTGGTGGGTGTCACTTTTTATGGGATCTCTATGTCCTAGACATGACAGGACGTGATGTCATTCTCAGAATGGACTGGTTAGTTCCCTTCCAGGCAGTCGTCAACTATTATCGCCGCAGGATGAGTTTAATTTCACCACATAATGGATCTTTATTTTAGAAGGGTGAGAGGGATTTCTAGGTGAGTAGTGTAGGTCCATGGCATCATGGCCTTGGAGGAGTTACAGCCGAGATTTCTAATCTATATCTAGATGACTAGGTAAATTCATAGTTAGAATTTCCTCTAGTGGTTAACTGTTTTAGGGATTTTATTCGAGAGGATTATTTAGGTTTTCCTCTGGAGCGAGAGGTTGACTTTTCGATTGAGCTTGTTCCAGGAGTGGCACCAGTGTCCATTCCTCTTTATAGGATGTATACAATTGAGTTGTAAGAGCTCAAGAAGTAGTTGGAGGACATGCAGGAAAATTGTTTCATCCGACCCAGTACTTCTTCTTAGGTTTCTCTTTTCATGTTCACGAAGAAGGAAGATGATACTCTCAGGGTTTTTGTGGACTATCAGAAGCTGAACATGTTGAATCTCAAGAACCGATATCCCTTGCATATGATTGATGGGTTTTTATCATCTTTGTGGAGCCCAGGAGTTCTCGAAGATTTACATGAGGTCCGGTTACCGTCAGTTGTGTGTTAGACCATCTGATAGTCCTATCATAGACTTCCAGAGTAGGTAGAGTCTATACTGGTATATGGTTATGCCGTTAATTTTCATGAACGAACCTGCAGTTTTCATGGAACTGATGGACCGAGTGTTTCATCCATACTTGGACTCTTTCGTGGTGGTCTTCATGTATGATATCTTGGTGTAATCTGACACTCTACATGACCATTCTACCCATCTTGATATCGTTTTGAGTGCACTGAGAGAGCATCAGTTATATGATAAGATCTCAAAATTCCACTTTTTCACGGATCAGATTCATTTCATTGGTCAAGTTATCTCAGAGACAGGAGTATCAGTAGACCCAGAGAAAGTAAGATAAGTAGTTTCTTGGGAACTGCTGAATAACATCTTTGAGGGTCAGAGTTTTCTAGGGCCAGATGGATACTACAAACACTTCATACAGGAT
Source organism: Viscum album (assembly GCA_963277665.1). Lineage (NCBI taxonomy): Eukaryota > Viridiplantae > Streptophyta > Magnoliopsida > Santalales > Viscaceae > Viscum > Viscum album. The sequence goes on from OY728151.1 coordinate 1,525,376,220, forward strand.
TTTTCATGCTTAGAAGCACCGCTGACAGGTCTGACCACGAAGGATGCAATGTTTTTATGGTCAGATTCATGGGAGTCATCCTTTCAGGAGCTGAAATGGAGGTTGACTTTAGCATCGATACTGGTCTTGCCAGAGATAGGAGAGAGCTACATTGTTTACTATGATGCTTTTGGTATCGGGATGGGGGCTGTCCTTATACAGGAAGATGGAGTCATTGCGTTCGAGTCTCTATAGTTAAGGCCACGTGAGAGGAACTACCTGATGCATGATCTGGAGTTGGAAGCTATTGATCATTCCTTACATTATTGGAGGCATTATCTTTTGGGAGAGCACATTGTGGTTTTCACTGACCATAAGAGTCACAAGTACTTATTCACTCAACAAGATTTGAATTTTGAGAAAGAGGTAGTTGTCTCAGTACCTACAGTCCTTTGACATTGAGCTCTCCTATACGCATGGGACGGGAAACGCGGTGGCTAATGCGTTGAGCATGAAGACATAGATATAGGTAGTTTGGGTGGCCAGAAGTGAGTGGCAGTTTATGGATCTGTTCTTTGGGATGCATCTAGAGCTGCACGACACACATGGGTAGACGTTTCTTTCTCCAATAGTTATTACCTCTATGCTTATTGACCAAGTTCAAATGGCGTAGCTATCTGATTCTGAAGGCCTAGTCCTACGAGAGAATCTGTTAGGAGAGGACCCTATTCCTGGGTGGACCATAGGTGAGGATGAGATCTTGCGTTTCCAGGGACACGTATGGGTGCCAGCAGATATATGCGAGGAGATGATGCAGGATTTTCATTCCTCAGTTTGGGAAGCTCATCCTGGCCTCACCAAGATGCATCGAGACCTACACAGTCAATATTGGTGGCAAGGTATGAAGAGGGACGTTTCTGGTTTCATCATGAGGTGTTCCACTTGTCAGTAGGTGAAAGTGGATCATTAGCGACCAGTAGGTCTTTTACAGCAGTTACCCATTACCGAGTGGTAGTGGAATGATGTTGTGATGGATTTCATGACAGGGTAGCCAAGGTCTTTTTGAGGGAATGATGTAGTTTGGGTTGTCATTGACAGTCTTATGAGTGATTCTCATTTCTTACCGATTAAGGAGACCTTCAGTTTTAATGAGTTGGGATGGTTGTACATCTGTGAGATTGTACGTCTGCATAGAGTTCCACACTCCATCGTTTCAGAAAAGGATGCACGTTTTACTTCTCATGTCTGGTACGGGCTACAGAAATCTTTGGGTACATAGGTTCTTTTGAGTACAACATACTATCCTCAGACAGACGACCAATTTGAGCGTACGATTTAGGTGCTTGAGGATATGATTTGATCATGCATTCTAGATTTTGGAGGTTCATGGTAGAAACATATACCTCTTGTAGAGTTTTCCAACAATAATAGTTTTCAAGTGAGTATTCAGATGTCACCTTATCAGGATTTGTATGGTAGGCCATGCCAGTCACCCTTATGTTGGCTGGAGGTAGGAGAGGTAGCTTTGCTGGGACCTGTTCTTGTTCAGGAGACCATAGAACAGATAGAGTTGATTCAGAAGATGATGGCTACTTCTCAGTCTCGACAGAAGTCTTATACTGATCAGCGGAGACGACCTCTGGAGTTCGAGGATGGGGATCAGGTTTTTCTACATGTCACACCATGGTTGGGACACAAGCGGATCAGGAGACAGGGTAAGATTTCGCCAAGGTACGTTGGGGTGTTTGAGGTGTTGGAGAGAGTTGGACTGGTTGCCTATCGGTTGTAGTTACCTCAGAGGTACCAGACTATCCATGACGTGTTCCACATTTCTCAGCTCTGACATTACTTTTCAGACATGTCTCATGCTTTCCAACCTGAGGATGTCGAGTTAGAGGTGGATGCATCTTTCGAGGAGTATCCTATCCGGATTGTCGATCACAGTGGCAAGGTTCTCCTTCGCCAGTATGTTCCTCTAGTATGGGTGTTATGGCAGCACGGGCGAGTACAGGACGAGGCTTGGGAGGGGGAGGCCGATGTACGATCGCAGTGGACAGAGTTGTTCGAGGTTTCTTCTTCTCCACCGCACTAGGGAAATTCAGTGACTTATTTCATTCTGGGGGGGAAGTTTGTAAGAACTCGGACCTTCTTTTTAGGTATGATTTTAATTTTTCTATAGTTTTGATAAAAGAGGAGTTTATGGAAATTTTTGAAGTACATGTTGTGTAATTTTTGATTACACACCATGTACTTCCTTGTCACTGAAGGCCGTGTGCTGGCCATGTAGGGGCCACACACACAGCCTAGTAAGGTTTTTTGGAGGCTGCTTAAAGTGGAGTACGGAAAAGGAAAGTACACGCCGTGTATTTTTTTTTCATTAAATGAACCAGGGTTGCGTTAGATGGATAGAACCAAATTCTTTTAGGTTCCATTTGTCCAAGAGAGTCCGTACGGCTGCAGATCTTCGAAGAACCCCCGAGCCTTTGTCCGTTCTCTGAATCGACCGTCGTCGATTGCGTTGGAACCACATCGGTAAGCTCTTCCTTATCCTAGAGCTTCGTTTTCCAATTCAATTTCTTTTACATGTTATCATGGGTTGAATGTTTTATGCGTTTTTTTAGATCTACGAAGTTCTAAGGAGATTCAAGCATGGTGGTTCAAGTATGTTGATCTCCTAACCCCGAGGTTTGTGGTTTGTGACTTTATTTAGAATGTCTTTGAGTATTATGGAAAAATTCCACCAATACCCTTGAATGAGGTATTGCATGTTTACTATTTTTCCCTTGTCATTTTCCTGCTCTGCTTGTATGCCTAAGTAGATGTTATATGGTTGTGAATAGAGTAATTATTTGTGCTTTGGATGTATTTCCCATGCATGTATTTCCTTTTTATGACCGTTTGGTCTAGTTTTACCTGTTAGGCTATTTCTTGTTCCATGCCTAGTGTTGTAGGATGAAGTGTTCGTTTTCTAACAAGCTGTAATGTTGTAGAATTCAAGACAAGTAGTTCTTGAGGTTTACTTCTAATGTTATGAAATGCGATACTTGTGTACTTTATACAGGGCTGTGAGAAACTATTGTAGTAGACCAAAGGGAGAATGGACGTAAGGGCTTCTCTAGAGTGTCTTTAAAATTTATGATGTAAGACCACAATGGGAATTGATGTTGAGTGCTTCCCTAGAGAGTATTTAGTTCCTCGACATGGGCCACAGAGGGGATGTGACGTAAGTTCATCCCTAGAGCACCTTTAGTACCGATATAAGACTATAGGGGGAATTAATGGTGAGTGCTTCCTCAGAAAGTCTATAATTTAACTAAAATAGAGGGGTGAGAATGAGTGTTCTTCCCAGAGGGTTTCTTGCTTCTGCTAAGTAGGAAAAAGGGGATATTCTATGAGTACATCCCATAGGGTTACCTATTTGTGTTACTTTCTTTGATTAGCTGTTTCTTGGTAATCGTTACTGTAGATTGTTTGCGGCAGAGTACTTTCTTGTTTACTACTTTCTATACTTTTACCTGTCGTATATTCACTGACTGTTAGGAATAGATCTTCAGGTGGTTGCCTATTGGGATTTTGACTCACACCATATTTGGGTCATGCTTTTGGGCCCAAACATATTATATTTTTGCAGGTATAAATAAGGGCAAGCACCCTTTGACTTCATGTTCTTGATTATTGTGGAGCTGGAGAGCATGGGACCAACTATGGCTTGCGATGATGAGTTGTTTATCTACATTCCTTTTCACTTTTGTTTAGAACAATTGTATTATAGCATTGTGACTTGTTTGGCTATTTTCCTAGACATATATGTATCATACTTCATTTATATATATCTTCTCTAGTTGTTTCCTTTATCTGTCTTATGTTGTTAATTTTTTTGGTAGTTACTGCTACCGCTGTTGTATATTTGTTTCTCTTCAGCTGTGTTACTCTGCTAATGAGAGCATAGTTTCCCCAATATCACACCCTAGGCCCTCACTGCTAGTCGACAGCCTTTGGCATTTGGGGAAATGCGCTTGAGGCCATGTGGCCAACCGCGTACGTGGGGCCTCTGGGTGGATTTCGGAACAGGGATGTTACAATTCTACAATTTTATTAAGTCATTTTATCCCATGTGTGAATCTTTACTAAATTTTATGAAAGGAATTATTTTTTAATTTTCCCAACGAGGTACTTTTTTCCTTTTTAGGAAAAAGAACGGGAAGAATGTTTTTAACGTATGTGACATGTACAAATTTTTCCTCATTAATAAAACCTTAATGTATTAAAGATTACATTACCATATTAGAAGGTTAGTTTAAAGGAATATTTTTTACTTTTTAAAATTTTGTGGCATTTTAATAAGGGAAAAAATTTGAAACAAGAATAGACATTTTACTCATGATTTATTTTAAATTGATATCTCAAATTTCAATTCGGATTGAAAGTGGATATTTTTTAAGGATACTATCCTTATTACTCCAATGGTTGTTTTTTATTTTCTATGGAATGATTACTAAGATACCCATTTCATATCCATGGGTTATGTTATGATTAAATAATATTTATGATTTTTTTTTATTTTCCCTATTTTGATATGATTTATGTTATTGTTGTCACATAATTATAATATCAATAATGTGATGGGTAGGAAATATATATCTCTAAAATTAAATTGGCAATGATTTATATCTCATGAGATATATATGGATGGAATGGGGATGAAACATAGTTCAGTAATGGAATTTTTCTACTAAGATGGTCTTGGAAGTGAACCATAAATACATAGATTTTCATGGTATTAAAACATGACTACCAAGATGGTATGGGGAATGAACCCATACTACTAATATGTACTTTTAAGTGATACCTTTACTCATATGGAAATAATTTTACATGCATATGTGTTTACCAAAAATTATTTATATTATTCTAATGTTATGATTTCATCGATTATGATCATTATTACCATATCATTCATGTCTTATGAACATCAAAAATTTATGCCATTATTCTGGTATAAGATCATTGATATATAGGGTATGATCTTATATTTTCATGAATATGTTCCCATACACTTATGTTCATGATTATGTTTACATGTTACCCTTATTATCCTATATTGAACTTCATTGATCACATCGTTTTATGTTTACATTCATACAAGCTATGAAGATATGTATAATGTTTTATGTGTTTAAGGAGGTTTTTGGTCAAGAATAACCTAGTGTAAGATAATGTAGTTCTCTTATGTACTCGTGTTTCTATTTCCATGTTTCCAAAGGAAAAATACTAGTACGGTTTTTACCTTCTATTTGTGTAATGTATAAAGTGTTACAAAGAATTGATGTAATGTTAATGTATGAAATGTGTGGGAAATTAAAGTTCATATAGTAGAATTTTTTATTTATAATTTTGATATTAGGATGATGAAAAGTTAGATAGAACCCTAAGTACTTTTATAAGGATAAGTTTATGGATAAAGAAAATGTCCTGGAATCTTGTTATAGGAATGAGTCAGTGGTTTCCTTGAAATACATGCCATACTAGATAGTATTAGTGGATGTGGCCCTGGAACAGATATACCTAGGGGTGAAAATTATGAAATGGTTTGTCCAACATGACTCAAGCGTCTCCTGGTACATGACAATTGGCCTTTCAGCACACTTGGTTTGAAACACCCAAGGGATATGATTTGGGAATTCATATACTCTTCATTAACCATCTTGAAGGATATGAATATATGTTGGATATGAATAAAATATGATGAACATATGGTGTCACAGATTAAAGAAGATGTCGAAATTAATACATCATACCTTTTTAAACAATTTGGTTCCTCAATATGATATTTTTTTCTTCCTCTATTTTTTTATTTTTTTCATTGTTTGGATACTAAAATAACCACATTAATAGTGATTACGATGAAAAATACAATGACTATCCTTTTTAGAAAATGAATTCTATAGGATCTAAAATGAAAAACCTCATTACAACACTCACCCAAAAATCTCAATCTATGAGTCATTATGGAAATACAAATGCGAAATAGAGTGTACAACATTCTAATAAGTTGATCACGAGGAAACATCCACCTTCTTTCAGTGGGACTTCTAATCCACTTGTTTCTAAAAATGGATCAGTACCACTGAAATGATATTATGTATTCTCCGGTGTCCAGAATGTGAGAAAGTCATTCTTCTTTTTTATAAGCTAGAAAGAAAGGTGTACTAGTGGTGGACTCTAATCAGGAATACAAGGAAAGATTTTGAATTTTATTCCATTTATTGGGACGATTTTATGAAATTATTCTTTAAAAAGTAATTTCTTTATATTCTATGTATTAAAATGGAGAAGGTGTTTCTAAAGTTAAAGAAAAGGGAAGATGAATCCAATGCTACTTATAAATAAAATTTCAAAATACTTATGAAGAATACTTCCAGAATTAACATCTAGCCCAAAAATAAATTTGATACATTATTTAGTGGCACAAATCCATGATTCAGAAGGTAATTATATATTAGAGATATTAGTATCTATTATGATATTTTTTGTTTTCAAATAATATTTGAAATAGAGGTTGGACTTACATATCAATCTCATGGTTTTGAAAAGAAGATAAATATTAGGCTCAACAAAAATCCTAAAAACCATAGAGCAGAATGATGATCTTTCCTTTATTCTATAAGTGTAGGAAGAATCATAGAAGACATTTCATATGAGGTCAAATAAATATTTTATTTTTGGAATACAAGATCATTGGGAATTTTATTACTAATGTGATGAGAAGAGGTTCTCAAACAATAAGAATGGAGTCAAATATACACAGAATGAACCTACCATGCTTCAGTGCTACAAGTGTGTGGAGAATTAAAATTATGTTATCCAATGCCCAAAACCAGGGGATCATGATGATGATAAACATTAGTGACGTCTTAATCTAATGTAAAAGTAAAAATCTCAGGCGATCAATATTTTAATGAGGGGTGTGATAACGACATGGTGAATGGTACACATACCATCTACTCTAGAACAGCTAATCTATTATTTTATTTTAGACATACCCACTCTTTCTTATCAAAATAATTTTCTAAGGCATTAAATACTCCACCATATGAATAGATGTGGAATAATTAGTAGAAACCCTATATGATATGATGATTATATCTCAAGTCTTGAATTCCTCTTCTATTAATATTGGTATGAATGTGTTTCATACAAATATTTTCCTTCTTAATATGGTAGGATTTTATGTCATATTGGGCATGGATATTCCTTCCCTTAATAAATCCCACATCAATTGTCCAGGAATGAAATTTATGTTTGATGTTTAAACCAAACTATGAAAATCTATCAATGTGATGATAAATATTATCTTTATATAGAGATTAAATCTTTTTTATGAGTATTAATTCCCATTTAGAATAGATATTTACCTAAAATGGACGAGTTGAAAATTGACATTGATAATATTCTTATTGTTCTAGAAATTTTATATGTCTTTACATAAGAGTTTCACGTAATCCACCAAAATGTGTAGTTGAGTTCTCGATAGAACTCATACATGTTCTTATCCAAATATCAATACTCTATGTAGAATGGCCCATATTGAGTTGTTGGAATTTAATTTGAATCTCTAATATAACAATGAAAAGCGATTTATTCGGCCATGTGTGTCACCATGGGATTCATCGATTATTTTTTGATGATGAAATATAGAGCAATGCGACTATGCATTGATTATCTATAGTTGAAAAAAATCTCAACAATGTACATGTATACTCTTCCCCGTAATGATGATTCGATCAATCAACTACATGATGCTCAATATTTTTATAAGATTTAACATTGTTCTTGATATCACTAATTGAGGGTCAGAAAGGGGGATATACTCAATATGACATTTTCTACAAGGTATGGTTGTTATGAATATATGGTGATACCATTTAGTCTTACTAATTCCCCTTATATCATCATGGATTTGAAGAATAGAGTCTTCATAGATAACCTAGATCCGTTTTTGGTTGTATTTCTTGATGATATTATTATATTATGAAAGTTAATTTAAGTGAATGAAGACCACTTGGGAATTATGGTAAGGACTCTAAGGAAGGAGAAATTGTATGAAAAATTTAAAAAGTGGGAATTTTGGATGCAAAAAAATTCATTTTGGGTCACATAATCTCAATAGATAGTATAATACTAGATCAATCAAACACATAGGATATTGAATTCTATCCGAGACCATCAACGATGACTCAGATCCATAGTTTTCTTGTTTTATCAAGATATTATCGACATTTTGTGGAGAATTTTGCATGACTATCTAATCATAAGACCATGTTATCTCGTAAAGGTTATAAGTTGTTTTGGATAAATGAATTTATGTAAAATTTCTTAGAAATGAAGAGAATATTTGTATGATAGTATGTACTAACATTACCTTGTTATTGGGAAAGATATGCTATATTTAGTGATGCATCCCAAATTAGATTGGGATGTTTCCTTATACAGAATAACATGGTTATCACTTATTCCTCATGAAATTTGTAAATTTATTAGCATAATTAACCAAATAATGATATGGAGTTAGTCATGGTAATGTTTCCCATAATGATATTGGGTCAATATATCTATGTAGAAAACTGTTACAAACTTATTTTGACAACAATGATCTAAAATATATATTCACATAGAAAGAGATTAACATGTTCTAGACTAGATGGTTAAACCTAAATAAGGATTAAGACTGATCAATAAATTATCATACTTGAAAAGCGAACGATGTGGCTGATGCATTGAGATGAAAGAATGAATCTAGCTTATAAATCATGAGTACTGCAAATGATCAATTATTTATGGACTTTCATAGGATGTATGTGGAATCTTGAATGAAGGGGGACAATATTATCTTTCTCAATTTAATTTTCAACCCTCCGTCCATGTTACGATTAAATAGGTATAGAAGGAAGATATAGAGCTGTAAAAAATGTTTATAAATGTTCATCAGTTTAAACTTTATTAAGATGTAATGATAAGGTTAACTAACCATGTATGTGTTATCTCTTTACCAAATTTAAAGAAGGATATATTAGAGGAAGATAAAATTTCATAATTCTCTATATATATTGTAATTATGAATAAGTATAAATATTTTAGGGAATATATCTTTAGGGATGGAAGGAAGAGAGTTATCACATATTTTTTATCCCATTACTTAGTATGAGACCTTGTTAAGGATGAAGGGGAGAAATATAAGGGGATGTTGCGTCCATTACCCAAGATAGAAGAGAAATGGGAGAAAATAACTAAGGATTTTTTTATTGGAATCCCCAAAACCACTAAAGGGTTTAATTATATATGGGTGGTATTCAATATGTTTACTATGTCATCACACTACATTGATATCACAGAAGACTTCTATCCAGATGAACATGACATGATATATGTTAAGTAGGTGGTATGGTTTTATGGATTTCCACATTATATATTATCTGATTGAGACTTTCGGGTTACCTAAAAATTTTGGTGAACTCTTCCACAAGAAAATGATACCGAATTGAGTTTCAATATTTCTTATCATCCTCAGTCAGATGGTCATTTTTAAATAATAACTCAAACCATAGAGGATATACCAAGATCATGTTACCTAGATTTAAAAGGTGGTTGTGATAAGTACCTTCCACTATTTGAGTTTTATTACATAAATATCTTTAACTCAATCATTCATGTGGTTTCTTATGAAGCCCTATATAGGAAAGAAATTGAGAGCTCCAACTGTCTAGGATGATGATGGAGAAAAAAAGATATTTCAACCTAATATAAATAATGTTATGGTTGACAAGGTTAGAACCATTTAAAAGAATTGAAGTCATCGAAAAGTTTCCCGAAAAGATATGATGATAACCAATGATAAGATCTAGAATTTGAAGTCGGTATGATGGTGATTCCATGAATTTATTCATTGAAAAATTTTATGTGGTATGGGAAAAAAGGGAAACTATGAATGAGGTACATCAGTCCCATTCAGATTCATGATCATATTAGGATGGTAGACTATTGGTTGGAGCATTATCTATCTCTCTCTGATGTTAACATGAGTTCCATGCATCTCTCTTGAAAAAATGCATTCCTTACAATTCCCATGTACTGAATTCAAAGGTCATATTGCTGGAGTAACAACTTTCTTACGAGGAGTAAACAGTTGAAATGCTGGATCGTACATAGAATATTCCACCAAACCAGACTACCCACTTGGCCAATGTTTTGTATATAAATGACCAGTTAGTGGATGCTACATGGAAACTTGAGGATATTATGATGAATAATTATCCTCATTTTTTTATATGAGGAAGATTAATTTCTAGGGAGAAATTCCATTTATGAGGGGTAGAATGTAACTCCTAGAATTTTTTTGAACTTTTTTCAGATGAAATGAAATTTTTAGTGATTTCTTGGGATTTCATGATGCACTATATCAATCTTTTTGATACACTACACTAAGGTAATCTTTCACTACACACAACTTGATCATAACATGCATTAAACACAACACTGAGTTTCTATGAAACATCATTTCATTATTATTTAAATAAGATAATAAGCTAGACACAAAATTTATATTTATTAATTTTATTAATTAAATGGTTCAAATATATGGTTTAATACATAAATTCATTGGTTACTAATTAATTTGAAACTAAAATATATATAAATTGAATATACTAGTATTTTTTTATTTATATTCTACCACATTCATTTATATTAAAATTCTTAATTAATTATAATTAATGAATGATATTAATAAAAATATATTTTATATATATTAAATAAATATTTTTGATATTAATCCAATTAATTTTAGATGAATAACATACTGAATAACCCAATATAGTGCATAAAAACCTATATTTTTCAGAAGTGTAATTTTATCAAATTTTAATGGAGAACCCATTTTAAATCCAATTTTATACACTTTTATATATTCTATTTGATAAAATGTACATATTATTTTAAATAAAAAATTAATTTGGTTAATTTTTTTTATTTTTCTTATTTGTTTATTATTTTGATAGATATTATAAAATGAATAAAATTTTATTAAAAACAATATTTTTCATTAAACTAATTTATACTACTAAATTATATTTCTAAATATTTTCAAATTATAAATAGATCATATTTTTTTATTTTATCTAACATGGGTTATAGGAAATTATTTTAAATTGAATTTTGATATAAAAACATTTCAATATTTTTCATGATTTAACTATAATTACAAAATTTCTTACCACTTCGATGTGATTTATTTTAAATTAATTAAAACAACATCTATGTTTTGAAATTTAAAAATGGATTCCATATCTGGAGTCATAGGGACCAAATTATGCAAATAGGATTCTTTTATTTTTTTCATTATTAATAATAATTATAGTAATTTTTTTTAACATTGTAAAAAAGTAAATCGTGTAATTAATGGTGAAAAATAATATTATAAATAATATGAAATTTCCTTACACATTTTACATATTTAATTGGATGAGTTGGTTTTAACCAAAAGAATCCTTGGGCTTAAATAATAACCTTTTTAAACCACTTGGATGAGAGTGAGGCATTTATTATATTTTTTTATAGAAATGTTATAGAAGTAATATTAATATTTCTAATAACATTATCATTTTTAATACATGGTAATACATAAGATAAATAAGACACTAAATAGCCATTTTAAATATAATATCTTTTTATTTTTCATGGTAAATTATTTATGATTTTTTCAAATAATAAAATACCTTAATGTTTATATTATTATGATGTAGTAATTATTTTATTGATGGAAATATCAAATAACTTTTATTAAAAATATTAAATTAATTTTAGTTTGATATAAATATTGTGATCATTAAATTTTAAAATTAAACATATTTTCTTGTGGATGTAATAAAATATTAGGTTTGAAGTTATCTTGTTATGTTGATATTTCTAAAAAACTTGGAAATGAAATGTATCAAAATTGAGACTAATGATATATTATAAAATAACGTGTTATTATATTATTTTATTTTCATAAAACATGTTTAAAAATAATTATTTTAATATGGTCTAATATGTTATAAATTGTTCATTAATGGTGTAATTGGCACCATATAAGTAAAAATTACAACATGTTAATATTGAAAAAGTTATTACCTATGTTAATTTAAAATAGGTTAACTTATGGTAAATCCAAATTAATAATGTATAAAAAACACCAAGTCAAGTCTAAAATTTATAGGTTGAGTGTATTAAAAATATATCTCATATTATCTTTTAATCTAGGAAATTTGGTATGTGTTTGGATTGACATTAATTTTATTATAAATTAAAATTTTATGAAATTCCAAAAGTCCCCCTCACCTCAATTATAAATGGAAATTACTCACTCAATTATTCATATATATTATAGATTTCAAGATTCTTGACCCCATATATAGTTACATTATAAACACCCCTAGTAACATTATACAGGTTATGGTCATCTCAAAATACAAACTCTAATGCCCCTAGTAGGATATCAAGTGGGATCTCTTTAAAGAAGATGTAATCTCCGTTACTGAATCATTCAAGTTGGTTTATTCTTCTACTTCATATTCATGTTTTTGTTCCATTATAAATTAATAACTAAATTATATAATATATGAAGAGATTTAATTATGATAATGTAACAATAATATTCTACCTTTTATTCCTCCTATGAAAAATTAAAGTGCCACACGTGCATGCAAATGACTTACTTCCTCCACGCCATGGTGAGATCTATTGTTTTATAACCAATTTTCTCGGATGGGTATAATGATGTAAATTAAAAATATATATGATTAATTTAACATGTTATTGAGTTTGTAAATATATATATACCATCCACTTCCATACCATTTCACCATTAATGTAATTATATCATCACTTGTGCAAACATACGACCTACCGTCTCCATTATACAATGAGATTCACTTTCCATATTCATCATTCAAGAATGATTAAAAAAATTATATAATGATTAAATATGATATATTACCTTAATATAAATCTGTAAATGATATAACTATATCATATCGACTAAAATTTTTAATTTATATAAAAAAAACATTCATATTAAAATAAAGAAGTTAACACCCAAATGATGATTAATATTATTAAAAAAATATTTCATAATAGAATAAAATAGGACATAGTAAACATTAATATTTTTCTATAATAAGATAATTATATTCATTAATCCATTATACATGAGTTTCAAATATGTATGATGGAAATCATACCTAATCTAACGGTGAAATTAACAGTCTCATTATTATCTTAGATTGTTATTACATATTTATTTACATGGGAATATTTATATTCCATGTCCATATTTCATAGAAATGTTTTCCAAAATATTTTTACTATTATTGAATAATTTTTAAAATTCATATTTACACAAAAGTGAATTTTTAAAAATCATTTTGAAAGTAATATTATTGTTTGATTATTAATAATGTAGTTTTTTTACTTTTCCAAAAAAAGTATGACAAGGATGTTTTTTATCTTATAAAACATGTATTGGTTTTTACACTTTTATATTTATATAATGAATTGATGATTACCTTACAATAATACAAGGATATTTTCAAATAAAATGTATTATTTTAAATTTTCACCGCATTTTAAGAGAAGAAAACATTTTAAAAGAAGAAATGATATTTTCTTAATGAATTATTTTCAAGTGATGACTAAAATGTAACTTATGTTTTAATGCAGATATTTTTCAAGGATAACAAACCTTATTTTTTCTATGGTTTGTTTATTTTTATTATGTAATGATTACTATAAAACCCATTTATTTTCCATGGGTTACATTATGATTGATTGAATTTTAAGAAACCCATTTATTTTCATGGGTTATAATATGATTTATATTCTTTTGGAACACATAATAATCGTATTCATTATATGATTAGTGGGAACTATATCTTACTAAAATTCATTGGGTTATTATTTATATTTCATCATATTTAAATGGATGTAATTGGTAGTGAACTTGTTTTAGAAAATTACATTTTCTGCTAAGATGGTCTTCAGAGTGAACCTTGGATACTTAGATGGTCATGGAAGTAAACCATGACCACCATGATGGAAAGAGGATTGAACCCATACTAAATAGATTCACATGTAATAAATTAATTTACTACTATGGATATAATTTTATAATCTTATGTTTCTACCAAAAATTCCACGAGTTATTCATATGTTATGATTTCATGGCTTAAGTTCTTTATTTACTTATTAATCATGTCTTGTGAACTATCAATTAATATTCCATGATTCCAATTCATGATCATTGATACATAGGTTATGATATTTTAATTTCACGATCATGTTCTAATAAAAATATCTCTATGATTATGTTTCCATATCTCCCTTGATTACCCTTACTGAGCTTTTATGGTCACCCATTTTTTTGTTTCCTTTCCACCACATTACGATAATATGTGTTTTTTATGTCAATAAGAAGGGTTATAGTATAGAGGAACCTTGTGGGAGATAATTTATATCACTTATATAAAAGTTTTTATATTTCTATGTTTCCAAAGGAACTATAATAGTATGATTTCTGTGGCATTTTATTGTGTAATGTATTATGTATTCCAGAAAAGTGACGATATGTTAATGTACGAAAAGCATGGGTCTTTATAGAAATCACTAATATGATTATTTCAAAAAACCATAGGTAAGAATGTATATCCCAAAATAATTAACGTGATATCTAGTTTGTCCGAGATGGACCTGAGCAACATGGCCTAGGCCGGGTGACATCCTGAATGGTGAGTCTCCTTATGAGTGATTAGGGAAAGAAAACTTCTTAAATTACCTTCTATTTTTGATCGTTTTAAGGAGGACATACCTAATTATTTATCTAGGATACCTACTAATATATTGGATGACTTAACCATAATTCTTATTCTAGGTGTGGAACTAGTGTCCATTTTTTTCATATAATATGGCTTATAAAGAGATCCAATAAGACAAGAAGTAACTTAAAGAACATGGGGAAAATAGTTTTATCCAACTCAGTACATCCTCTAGGGGTTAACATATTATTTTAATCAACATTTAATATCTTACCCATATATTGTGGATGGAGCACCATTGATTAAACTATATTATAGTGAATAATCGGAATCCAGTACCTCATATAGATGACCTAATTGATCAGCTCCTAAGAGAAACCATTTTCTCAAAGATTGATTTGAGGTATAGCTATCATCAAGTGTGTGTGAGGCCATTTGAAATACCACATACATCATTCCAAAGTAGGTATGACTTTTAATATTATCTAGTTATACCGTTCAACATTAAAAATGAGTTAGAAGTGTTTTTATCTTTGATTTATCGGTTTTTCCACATCTACCTTTATTCGATGTGGTTTTATTCATAGAAAAAATCTTAGTGTACTATCAAACAAGAAATTACCATTCCAACCATCATTAGATCATGTTGAATACAATGAGTGGTAACCTTCTATATGTGAATCTCAATAAATGACACTTTTAGATCATCATGTTTCACTTCATGGGTCATATCATTATAGAGGTAGGAATATCTATTAACTTAGAGAAGGTTAACACTATGGTTTCTTTAGTGTGACCCATGAATTTCTTTTATATTTGTAGTTTCTCAAGGTTGGATCAGTATTACAAGTGACTTAGTCAGGATATATAGAATATTCAATGACCACTTATGTGCCTAAATATGAAGGGTGTGATGTTTTTGTAATCTAAATCTTGTGAGAGATATTTTTAAGATTGAATGGGATACTAACATCAGCACCAATATTGATACATCCAAACCCAGGAATAGGCTATTATGTTCTATATTATGCCTCAAGGATCAAGAAAGAAGATATGGTAAATTGGGTTGTAATATTTGGGACCTGCGTACTATGGCCTCATGAGGAAAGCTATCTTATTTATGACCATGATATAGCAGATGTGGTTTATGCCTTATGATTTATGAGGAAATTATTATTGGGAGAATGGTTATTTTTATTATATAGACCACAAAATCCTCATGTAAATCAACACACAGTGGGATTTGAATATCCGTAATCATAGGTTTGGTAGAATACCTACAATCCTTCGACTTTGATCATCCTAATACACATAAAAAGGGTAATTTCATACGTAATTTCTTGATCTGTAATACTCACACACATGCCTTCAAGGAGGCCAATTGTGAGTGGAAGATGATCAGTTTGTTTTTTGATTTTCAGTTGGAGGTTCAGGAATAGTTCATGCATCTTATCTTAGTTGATCTAGCAGTTAAATAAATTATTCAAGATCAAGTCTGGGTGAGGAATCTCTCTGATTTCGAGGGTCTCATATTGAGATAAAGGGTCATGGGTGATAACCCACCTCCTAGTTGGGTAGATTATGAGAATGTGATAGTACTATTACATGGGTGTGATTATATTCCTTTTTTTTTGTATGACAAGAGTTGACATGGAAATATTATTCCCTTGTTTGGGTAATCCATCCAGGACATGCCAAGCTATACTGATACATTCATAATCATTACTAGTAGATATGTACTAAGAGGCAGATATTAGGCTTTATCACTCAGTGCTCCACCTGTTTGCAGATAATGGATGAGAACCAATGAACCACTATAATATTAAAACCTCTATCCATTACAGAGATTAAATGGAATGAATTAACCATGGATTTTTTATAGGCTTGGAATGATTCCCTTGAGGAAGAGATGATGCAACAGGTATCATTGAATGGTTGACCAAGGTTGGAAACATCCTACTATTCAGGGAGACCATCGTATTTGATAAACTATGGAGTCTTTACATCTAAGATATAACGTAACTTCAAAGATTACCTTGTTTTATCATATTAGACCAATATGACTAGATTACATCACAGTTTTATAAAGAATTGAAAAAGGTAATGGGTTCATAGGTGATATTGAGTAAAATATATCACCCTCATAATGATAGGTAGTCTGAGCAGAAAATATGAGTGTTATAGGATATGAATTAGGCATGTGTCATTAATATTAGAGGATCATGGGAAAACAATGTCCATGTTGCTGTGTTTTCTGAAAATAAAATTTTCAACTAAATGATTTAGATGGATACATTTGAAGCCCTTTAGTGTCTATTATTCTTCTCATTGTTGTTGTAGTTAGAGGTTTTTTAGGTAGCTCTATTGGGTCATCATCTCTTGTAGAAGGCTTCATAGAAAGTTCAACTGATTCCGAAGTGTATGTCTATAACTAAGTCTAGGATGAAGTCTTGTATTAATAATCCTTAATGAACTCTTGAGTTTTTGGGGGGGCATTGGTTCTTTCAACGAGTATCCCCAATATTAGGTCATCGATTAATTCAGAGACTAGGCATGTTATCATCTTGATATGTTGTGTCGTTCGAGATAGTAGTGAAATTCATTCCATTACTCAATCAATTTTAGTAACCTTGGAGGCACTGTTCTATACCCAACATCTTCCTTTTATCGTAGCTTTGAAGGTATCATACTGCCCCATCTTATTCATTTTACCCCAAATATGTTGAGTTGGATATGGATGCTTCCTTTTAGGAACATCCATTATGTATTTTTGATCACATCATGAAGGATCTCTATGGTAGGTTAATTCCTCTGGTCTGGGTGCTATGGAAGCATATACGTGTTCCAGAAATGACATGCGAGAAAGAGGCTGATTTACATGTGCAATTTTTAGAACTCATGTCTAATGATTTTTACCACCCTCTAAAGGGAAACTCAAGTAAGAGTTGTATTAAGGATGGGAGGTTGTAATGTCTTTGATTATCTAAAAGATTTGTACCATTTTTTCTATTCTAGATTCATTGGTTTGGATATAATGTTGTATTCTATGGGGTTAATGGTGGTCTCAAGGGTGTCTAGGTATTTTTTAGATCACAAATCCCATAATTTTGATGAAGCAGACATGAAACCATGGTTACGAGAAACCGTGTATCCACGACCACACAACAAATCTAATTATGTGGCTTCAGATAGTGGGGAGTTGGGGGATGAAATTATTTTATGAAATCCTGGTTCCCCCGGTACAAACTCATGTGACATTGTAGACCATTGGGATAATGTCCTTTCACATGGTTGTTGTATTGTTTTGACAACCATGTTTCAAAATCATCTTCCCCTTCCCATGTCTTTGAAGTTCCCATCTCCCCCATAATTAATATTTACCTAACACTCACTCTACTGCAACTCTTTTCTAGTAGAGAGAAACCCATTCTTATCATGTAAGATCTCTTCCTCATTTTTTAGGGATCATGGTAACTCCCTAACCCTTGATAGATATCTCTCGCATTTTAAATGATATAAAATATTATAGTAATATGAACACTCATATTTCTTCTATTTTTAATATATATTATTCTATGTTGTAGTATTGAGGTGAAAGACCATTTACCATATTCTATGGGAATTGCATGATTTATTTGACAATATATATTGTATCCAGATTTGTGGGCCACCAACAAATTTGTTAAATTCTACAGGCCTAATGTATGTTTCCTTGTTTCATTCCATTAGATTCAATTCATTTTACTTCATGTGTTGTGTTCCGCACATCCAACTCTTCCATCAACACTTTGAAATTATTAAATTATATAAATTTAACATTCCATCATTCCTAGTGAGATTCTAATAAGTGGAAAACATATCCCCTTGTATTGATCACCCTGATGTATACCATCCAAGTGGGTTTGATTTACCTTTATGTCCTATATACCCCTTTTTTCAAAATCTTCATAAACAAAACATGAGGGATATTTACTCATAGTTAATGATTTGAAATAATTTTCTAAATTGATCGGGGTTATGAATATTGAGTTATGAACTAAACCTCAATACATAAATGAAATAATTGAACAATTTTAATTGGTCATGTTGTTATAAATTACACCATAGGATATAAATGGATTGTCTAAATAAATCGAAAGGCCACTTTGATAATCATGTTGACAATGTTTCCTTATTAAATTGAATGTCTTTTTTAGAAGCCAAAAAATTCCATCACCTTATATTCAAGGGAGATGAAAGGGGTTAAAACTTATGGACCCCTTGTATGATCTCTTTATTCATTTTCTAGAATTATAAATTAATTGTTAACACACCAATGGAGATACTCACTATTCCTAGGACATTCCCACCACATGTTTTCCATTTTTCCTCCACATAAGTAAAAATAGTTCCATAGGAGAGGAAATGTGGACGAGCTCAGTGAAGAAAAGGTAGTACCATTCCATGAGAGAGACTCAGCACCCACATGCGATTCTAAGGACTGAATATGAGGTGAGTTCATGATGTTATACACCATTACATCAGTGACACTTGGGTTTAATTTATCGGTCACCTTGGATGGAATCCTCTGGAATCGGGCACATACTAATCCCTTAGTGAGATACATGGGGTCCCATTGGGAAAAAATTGGATAAGATAAGGTGAATCTTCTTAAATTTAATGAATGGATTTCATAATAAATGAATTGTTGGAATTGGAAATCGAGGGACATGTTCACCATGGTGAAATACATACTTGGGGAAATTAGAACTATTTAAATATAATACAACTCACTTTACACATTTAGTATCCCTCATTATAGACACATAGACTTTGGGAGATGAAGGTAACTTTGTGTGGGTGTCCCATGTGGAACCAAACCTGATGTAGTTATATATATATTTTCTCTTTCATTTATTATTATTATATCACTATTAATTTTGTATTGCAAAAAATGCATAATATAGATACCCATAGTCATGTCCTACTAATCATATATCAAACAATTCTTGGGCACCCTTAGATTCCCAAGCATACATCGTGGTTGTAGGTATATCAAATGAGAAGTTGCCATCATTAGATGTTTGATTTTGATTTATAGGATGGAGTAAAAGGGATGATGTCGAAGGCTATGCTCTTGATACATATTGTAGTAGTTTTTGGCCTTTTTGGTATTTTTTATAACATGTGGTACATGAGTGATTCCCATGTTCATGAATTCTAATTTTTTATCACTTCCAGAGAATCGTCATCTTATTTTATCTATTTCATTTTAGATTCCACTAGTTGTTTATCAATCATGCTTGTTTTGTTTATATATTTCCAATGATATATATCTACTATTACATTCATATATATAGAGGGTGATTGTTCAAGCATCATAGTTCATTAGTTTTATATTTATTATAAATATATTTCTACACTATAATATGATCGATGAGGTCATAGTTGCCCCATTAATGAACCCTAGGCGCTCGCTGCTAGTTGACATCCTTTGTTGTTCAGGGAGGTGCACATATGGTCTTTATGGCATCGTCTTGGGAAACCACTAAGTGGAAACAGTGGTGGAAAGGTACCCTAATTTTGGTACTGAAAATTGAAAGAATGACATTGAGGATGATGTTGAAGTTGGAAGTGAGTATGATGGATAGGATGTCAGAGAGGATATTGATAAGGATGATGGTGAGGATGACAATGAAGATGAAAGTGAGCATGATAGTGATAATGGTGGTGGTGATTGTGATTCAAATGTGGAAAATTTGATCTTTTGCATTTCTTTACTAAAATTTATGACATTATTTTTTTTGATCAGTTCTTAATGAATATATGGGATGTTATGAATTTTTTTATCACTAGTTTAATTCATTAATTGGTTTTTTGTGTTATAATTGTTTGAATATTTTATACTAATGATTTATTGTAGGTAATTGACTAAGGTGGGGTGATGTGTTATTTCTAATGGCTTATGGTGGACTTTTGGATAAGGTGGGGGGCTTCAGATTATGGAATTATTCGGGGGATATACAAATTATTTTGATAGAAACATTGGTATAGACCAATGTAAATGGTCTCAAACCATTATAATTGGTTATACGAATGATTTTACAAAAAAAATTGGTAAACATAAATTCTATTAGCTCAATACCAACAATTCATTGAAATTTCAATGTATATTCTAATAAAAATAACAAATTAGCAAATCGTTTGGATGGCCCATTATATTGAATATACCAATAGTTCTTTAGTCTGTACTAGTATTTTTTGAAGCATTTCTATAGGCATGAATTCCAAATGTTCTCCTCAACTATAAAAGGGAAATCACACCCCTCACTTATTCACACCACCCAGGACATTTGGCTCATAAAAATGCTAACCAGTTGATTTAATAACTTCACTACCCTCATCCTAATAGCCATATATTTGACATAAATCTCACTTATGATGTAAATAATGAAAACCTAATGAGGGTAACTGAAGAAGAGTTAATGACCATGTGTAATTTTTTATATTTTATATCATTTTCCCCTTACTTTATTTATATCATTAATATATTATTACATCAGTATCATAAATATACTGAGATATTTATCTGTTTATTGTATGAACAGGAACCCCATTACTTTTTTTATATCATTATAATATGATTACATCAGTATCATCAATTTACTGAGATATTTATATGTTTATCGTATGAACAGGAACCTAACAGAAAACCATCGATTGGGTTCTGAAATAATCGTTTCTTGGAATAACAGATTAATGCCTCACAAATCGATGTTATTTGTTTTTCAATTAACACATTTTATGGTTTGGAATAATGATGGAAATACTATTTATATATTATATATAATATATTTATTATTTAATATTTATTTTATAACACAAACCATCATTTATTCCATTTTCTGACAATATGATAACATCGTTCGTCTCTATGGTGGACTACTACCTCACGAAGCGATGTGATTCGCTCACACATTACATGGAAGGTATTAAGGATGGTTTTAACAGAAATATGTTATAAATATAACATTATAATGATAATATAATCATAATAAATATATAAATATCATTTAATTTTCATTATTTCAATATGATGAAAACATTGAAACAATGTTCATGCATAGGCATGACCTACTATCTCAATGAATGGTGTATTTCATTTCATATCAGCTAATTTTATGGATTACTATAAAAAAATATATAATAAATATATATTATATTTGAACCATGTTTTAAATTATGGATATGAATAAATTATGAATACAGTAATAGGGAAAAAATAAATTTTCAAAACATACTGGAAAGAAAAAGTAGTTATTACCCAATGCGATGAAAATAATAGAGGATTATTAATGAATGCATAATAATATGTCATAAAGGGATGAAATATGTATCATAAAAATTAATATGGTTTTGGTATAAGTTAATATCAATTTTATAACCACTATAAAGGAGTCTGATGAATGTATGGCCAAAATTCAAGTGTGAGGTAAGGGATTTCATCTCAATTTCATTTCATTGAGGCATATTGTGCTATTATAAAGCAACTTTATTTTCTTTTTTTTATTTACTAACACTATGAAATTGAATATCATGAATACCCGATTAAACATTTTATTTTGGTTTCAATTTTAATTATTTCATCTATGGGGTTTTGAATTAAGAGTTTAAATGTGGTTAATAATATCAGAACTAATTTTTTTCCTTCGGTTATATTACTTTCTTATTGTTGTTTATTTTATAATAGTTTTTGTGTGATGAATTTAGAATATTTTTTATTTTCTATTATTTTAAATATATTTACATTTTGAACACATAATAAATTCATTGGAATGATTATCAATTCAATGTTACGACTATTGAAAGGGTTTACGTCAAAATATAATTTTATTATGGATTGTTTAAAATTGGATTTCCATCGAAATAAATTATGTGATAATTGTTTAATAAACCCTTTAATTTTATACTAATATAGTTATTTAATTTTTATTTGAGTGATAGTAACATTTTCAACTCATTGGTACATAAAATTATTAATATATTTTTTTAATAGCTTACGACATCCATTCATACTTATATTGGAAACACATTTTCTAATAAAACTATGTTTTTATAAAAATGTTTTCAAAAATAGTTTCTTTAAAATTTTTAAATTGATTAATTGAAAGTAATTTTTACCCATTTAGACTTTTTTCAAAAAAATAAAAGTATTCTTATTACCTATTTCTGATAAAAGTATTTTTATATTTTTTTTCCATTGAAAAAGGAACGATCTTTTTACCTTGAATGGAATGACAGAAAATTTTTTATTCGAATCATACTTTGCAATGTTACATTGATATTTTTAATGATTTTTTAAAATTTTATTTTCAATTAAAAGGTTTTTAAAATATTTTACTCAAAATGAGAAGGATATTTTCCTTATTATTAAAGAATATAATTATTTTCATTGATGAAATATACTCTAATTATACCTACAATGGATAGATATTGTATTGATACCATCACTATTTCTATGTGGTATTTATTATGATTGTTTTGTCCCAGGATAGTGTTGAAATTCATTTACTTGATTCTTTTTCACTGTCATTAATTTCCCCTATAGTTATTCACTATTTTGGGATCATTTAATGTTATGTTTTTCCTAAATATCCATATCATATGTCCGGGATATAATTAATCCCTGAACCATATTCAATTTTTACGTATAGTGTTTATTTTGAATTTTATTTAATTAATTAGGGAAATAATGAAAAAACAATATACATTACTAAAAATAGATATTCAATAAGGCACATTGTTTATGAATTAAATTGAATATTCGATATATAATGAATGCATTGGACATGTATGACTTGGTTTGGAGACAAGTTAATGAATGCCCCTCGATGAATCAATAGTATCATTGGATGAATTCATTTTCTAGCCTCAACTAATAGGAATTTACCCAATATGTTTTACACTTTCCTGATGATATATCTTAATGGTAAATATATCATATTCGTGGGAAATATTCTCTCTAATAATTAAGAATTTCCTTAACTTAGTATTCAGTTATTTTTATACAAAATATTTTCCCTTTGAAAAATATATAGATTCATTTTAATCTCAACTTTTGGATCATATTGAATAGTTTTCAGTTATTTAAATTTCCATATTTTTTCATCCTTATCCAGTTATTATAGATAGAATATTAATTAATTTAAATGAATTATTAGTTATTTAACACTAAATTTTTATCATTCACTACCTTAATAGTTTATTTATTACATGGAATGTTTCGATAGTTATTACATTTCCATATTCATTATGCTCATTAATTCACCATTTCTTCCACTATACCTAACCCTTAATGAGAATTTGATTCACCCTTATTTTGTATTATTCCCTAACGAATTCCATGATGTTTACTATAAATTTTATCCATGAATATCCTAGAAGAAGTAATGTTATTTTCGAAAAGAGTTATGTTTTAAATTATTTATTCAAATGAAATATTTGAATCTAGTGTGTATCTAAATTACCAACACTACTAAACTAACTGTTCCTTTGGTATATTATTCGTTGTATCATAATCCAATGTAATGGTATCAGGAACTAGTTCAAGGATTCTAGGACCTGGGTCCCAAATGTTGGTATCCGAAAAATTTTAGTAGAGACCTTGGATACTAGATTTAGTAAAACATAGATTACAGAAAATAACACTATGATTGATTTTGAGTAAATGTATAGAGGAACATAATAATGTTTAGCTATAGTAGGGATTATGTGGTATTTACTAGAAATAAATCCATATATGGAGGCTAAAAATTGGCATGGTTCTAGAAAAGAAATGTACATATCGGTAATTTCACAGGAAAGGGGAAAATCATGCTTGACTCAAGTGTAACCCCATGCATGAAAATGGTATATACAATGCACCTCGTATGAAACACTGGATTGATATTCATATGATTATTCCAATTTTTGTTACAAACAATTATGAAGGATTTGTTATACAAAGAAAATAAATGACCTAGGTCAACCATAGACCAAGGATGGAAGATTATTCAAATAAAATGGATGATGTATCTATGTATTGGGATTCATGTAATAAAATGTAGAGATGTTTTTTATGAAAGTAATTTTGTTTATAAGGATCATGGAATGTTAAAGGATTCGATTAAATTTTAGAATCACATCAGTTTTCATTAAATTAAGAGTAATGGATACCACCATGGTTTAATGAGTTTAATGTTAATTATAAAATAAATTTCATACAAAAATCATTTTTGGTTTTATGGAATGAGAGTATAATAATATTAAAGACATTTTGGGAGAAATTTATGTAAAGAATATTTTTTTAGTAGAAATTATATTTGGGGAATAATGAATTTATATTTTATATACACATGTTTTATGGTTTTGATAAACATTATTGTTGATATTGAAATAATATTATTAAATCTTTTGAAAAAAATATGTACTAAAAAGCATAGTGAAAACGATATTTAATGATTAATTTTTTTTCATGTATTTTCATATTATTCATATTATTTTTTTGGAACCATAAAAAAATATAGTAGGGAAAATGGAAAACCTATTTTCATGGTGACAGACCATCATATCTAGAAAGTACATTGGAAATGAAGCCACAAATGAAGGATGAGAAGAATTTAACACCGATGACATACCTACATAATGTCATGATTTATATGTAATCATTTTTGGTTAAAATTTTTGATTAAAAAATATTAATGATGAACCAGTAGTGTTACTTTTGAGGTTTAAATATTAATGTATTAAGCATATTACTTTTGTAAAATGGTTATAGATAGATATAATGACTTGTTTTATAGATCATATTATTTATTAAAAGTGATTTTTTTCCATCAGTCATAATAAATTAATTTGTGAATATTTATTTCCTAGAATATAAATTAAAGTTGAAATTGTTTGAAACACAACATAATGATAAAATTTTTCTTAAGAAATATAAATATATAAATATAGTAAAATTATTACTAAAAATTATGAAATATATATTAAAAAAATTCTGTCATATTACCCTTATATCCATTGAATTGTCTTTCCTTTTAGATCATCAACACTTTATCGAATTTAGGCCATCAACATTCCATTGATCATTCACTTGTTCGTGGTAAATGAATTCAATCAATATCTATGAATATTTATGATTTTTCTTAATGTCTATATATTCACTTGAACCATATTTTATCCAACATATAAACCTTGTTATATGTCATTTTAGTTAACCATTGTACATCCTAATATATTTTATTAACGGGATGTTTTATTTACTCTTTTACAATTTCAATTTTTTTAATAAAGTGTTTTCCAAATATAAAACCATTTATTATCAAGATAGTTATGAAATTTTGAGGATGATGTTTATTTAAGTTGGGGATAATTTAAAACCCAAAAAAGTTAAAATTTGAATATCATATGCAATTTCTTATGTGACATGAATCACCAAGTGTATAAAGGAATAAAATAACATGATAAATCATGATATATTTAAAAATTTATGTAAAATGAACCTATGATATATCTTTTAATGCATGAATCACTGATTTATATTGTTTTACAGACAAGAAAAACTTTCTATGATATCCTATGTTATATGTAAGACTGTGTTTTACCAAATATTGTTAATATTATTCTTTTAAATGAAAATTTTATCCTAGACATAAAATATTTGGTGATATAGAGCATTAAAAAAGTTAAGAAAATATATGGTTGAATTAATTTGATAGAAATAAATTATATATAAATATAAAGACAAATTTAATATAATGGAAATTTTTATATGAAAAAACCAATTATTATGTGCCAGAATAAATTTTTCTGCATATATTAAGTTAAATATTATTAGTGAAAGATATTAATGAAATGTATATATTATAAATTCCATCAATTTATTTTACATTATAAAAAAAAATTTGTTATAAGTTAATAACCAAACAAAATTTTACCTATAAAAAGGTGTATCTTTTCTAAAGACGGTTATATCGCCTTTTAATAGCGCACCTATTTTAAAAATAAATTTTAACCCTATTATATATTTTAATATAAACAAAAAACTTAATTTTGGGAATATTAATTTAAAAAATATTTTAGGGTGAATTACATAATATTTTTTGAGAATTTTTATTATTTGACGAATAATGAAAAAATATTGTATTTAATTGAAAAATGATTTTGCATCAAAGTAATTTTTAATAATTATTTATATTTTAAAATGGTATTATAGTTAAATTATGTCAATTATAAATCTATTAATCAAATTTTTTACATTGGAATCAGTTTCATTGTGAATTTTGATTTAAAAACATTTCAAAAATTTGAAAATTTTCATAACAAAACTTCCTTTTTCATTGTATATGAGGGATAAGTTTTATTTTAAAATCAGCCACATATGCGACTTAATCATGGAAAATTTGATTCAATATTTTCAATAAGAATATTTTATTATTTATAATAATTTCAAATTAACTTTTTACCATTTTTATTAGGAAAAATAATTATTGTTAATCATAGTAATTAATGTAACATTTAGTTATTTAGTGGTTAATCTTAAATAAAAAGGATTAAAAACAAACCAAAACATTTCAAAATAAATTTTTATGGACATATATAGACTTTATAACTTCTATAATGTATTTATAGTCATTATGGGGGTTCCATTAGAAAAAGGGGACTTCCCAATAATGATTAATTGTTTGGTTTTTATAGGAATGCCACTCCTCGTCCAATATAAAAGGGAACTCACTCCCCTCTATTATTCACACCTACCAAACCATTTGGATCATAATAATCCATACCAATTCACTTCCCATATTTCATACCCACAACCGTGAATCCCTATCTAGGGACAAAATTAAACATATGAAGACATTAGGTAAATACTAGGAGAGATATTTGAAGTTGAAATAATTATATTCTAAAAGCATTTTTATTTTATTTCCTTCTCCACATACTTAATTTATATTATTTTCATGATCATATAATAACCTCATAATATTAAGTATAAATATACATTATATGTTATTGGTATAATATACAAATTTACATACTCCCTTCAATTTGGTTATGAAATCATCATTTATGGGTATGGCAGACTAACGCCTCACGAACTGATGTCTTTTGTTTCTCCGATACAAATTTTAATGCTTGGGAATAATTATGTAAATACCACTTATATGTGATATATATATATGATATTTAGAGTTTATTTATAATAATTTAATCATTGTATACCACATACCTTCATTCTTTCCATTTTTAGATAATACAATAATGCCGTTCCCATGCACGACGTTCAACCGCCTCGTGAAGAGATGTGATTTGGTCACATAATTGATGAAATATATTAAGGATGGTTTACATAACAATATGTGTTATATATAACATAATAATGAAAATAAAAGTATTATATATATAATTTTTACATTAATTTTATTTAAGGTGATAAGAAAATTTAAATGACTTTCATGCGTACATATGGCCTAGCATCTCAATTAACGGTGTATTTAATTTCCCATCACACAAATTTATTGAATACATTAACTAGATATATAATAAATATATATGAAATTAAAATAATGTATTTAATTATATATATGATGAAATCAATATGAATAAAATAGGACTCAATAAAAAATAGATAAAAACATACTGAAAAATAAAAGAATATATTACGTAAAATGATGAAAACCAAGAAATATTATTAAAAAATGGGTAATAATATGTTACAAAAGTATCATATATGATATAATAAATATTAATATTTGTCTGTTATAAGTATATAACATGTTCAAACCTACTACAATATAGTTTAAATAATGTAAGAACAAATGAAATGCACTAGATAAGGGGTTCCATCACAATTTCATTTCAATGAAGCTTATTATATTGGTATAAACCTTTTTTATTTATATATTGTGTATAAGACAAATTTAACCTGAAATGTCATGACTAATTAATTAATTTTGTTATTTTAGGTTTCAATTTTTATTATTTCATCCAAGGGTTTTTTTACTAAATGATACCAAGTGGTAATGAATTTCATAAATAAATTTCATTTCATTGGGTTATAATACTTCTTCATTGTTGTTAATATTATAGGATAAAGTGTTTAATTACATTAGAATATATATTATTTTATTTTAACATATTTTATTTATATTTATAGTTGACACTGATAATCGATTCATTTGACTGATTCTCACTTAAACATTATAATATTTGCAAGGGTTTACTTGACCATCTTATTTTATTCATTATTATTTACACTTGGATTACCATTGAATTAAATTATTTGATATTTTCCTATTAAAGCATTTATCTTTATTTTAATATATTTATTCATTATATTTTTCAAGTGATAGTGCCATTTTTTACTCATTGGTACTTAAAATTATTGAGAATTTTTTTTAATAAAATATGACATCATTTCTCCATTTAGTTTGAAATACATTTTCATACAAAACCATGATTTCAAAAAAAAATTCAAAAATGATATTTATTAATTTTCAAAATTATATATTAAAATATATTTTTACCCATTTTGTCTTTTTAGAAAAAAAAATTCAAAGAAATCTTCTTATCACTTTCAAAATAAGGGACTTTTATTACATTTTTATAGTGAAAAATAATGTTCCTCTTACCATATACAGAATTACTCACCATCATTTCATTGAATATTCCAATGAAATTTTACAAATATATTTTAAATGATTTATTTTAAAATTTAATTTCAATAAATATTATTTCCAAAAATTTCTATCAAAATAAAAATTATATTTTCCACAAATATAGTTTATATATATATTTTTATTTTAATCAACTATGACAACCATTATTCTTAATCCACTAGATATAAGTTTTATTGATTCCATCATTACTATTCCTAAATATGGAGTACAATTATTTTGAAAATGGATATTATAGAAATTCAAATCCTTGAATTAATTTTGTATTCATTCACTTACTCTAGATATATTTACATTCCTATGACCATTGAACATTAAATTTCCCGGCAATATACACATCATTTGATATGGATATGATTTTTTCTTGAATCGTAATAAATTTTCACTAAAGTTTCTTACATTGATATCTATTTTATTATCGAGGGAAATATTATTGAATATGTATCCATTACTTAATATAGATATTTGATACGTCACATTTTTATGAATTAAAACTATTATTGGATATATGGGTAATGCTTTGGACATGCAAGACATAGGTTGGGGACTCGTTAATGCAAGACCCTCAATGCTTCAGTAGTATCATCGAACAAATCATTCGGTTACCTTTAGGTAATTTATTTTTTTCAGAATATTTTAAACAATTCTGAGGATATATCTTTATGGTAAATGTATCTTGTGTCATGGAAGCATGAAATCCTATAATTAAACATTTACTTCATTCAGTATTCAATTATTATTATCATGGATATTTTAAGTATGAAAAAAATAGATGGAATAATTTCATTCTCATTTTATTTATTAAATAGAATGGGTTTACGTTGTTTACCTATCAATATTTATTTGGAATTATCCATTTATGATATTCATGTTATTTATTAAATGGAATGAGTTTTTAGTTATTTACCTTGACATATTTTTTATTCACGTCCTTCACAATTTATTGATTAAATAGAATGTGTCTTCAATTATTCAATCTCCATATTGATTATGCTAATTGATTCATAATTTATGTTAAAATAAATTAGCCTTACTATGTGTTTGAGATCACTCTTATTTTTTTTCTATTGACCATGACTTCCACAAAGTATACTAGGAATGATATACAAGAATATTCTATAAAGAATAAAGTTAATTTTTTAAAAAAACATTTTGTAATTTTCCTATTCAAATATAATATGTAAATTCTAAATTCTACAGTTTAATAAGAATACTAATTTTATTAGTTCTTTGGGATGTAATTAATTGTATCCCATAGGAATGTAATGGTATTAGAAACGAGTTCTTTGCTTCTTTGATCTAGGTCACTACAACTAAAATATGAAAAACATTATAAATGCAACCCAATATTAACCATATGAGTTTAATATCAATGAATAAATTCATTATCAAATGGAAAATTAAAATAATACCATATCAATGAAGGAATAGATTTTATTGAATGTTCAAAAATTATGATATCTCAAAAAATTATATTTTTGAGGCCTTATAGTCCTTCTTCTCCTCACAAAATTGTGTATGATCATCTTGTGTCAAATGGAATGGATCATTTATTGGGAACTGATTTGATATCTAATGGAAACCAAAAAATTACATGGGTTAAAATTTATGGTTGTATTAAGTTCAAGCCATGATTTACATTTCTCTTAATATAGTGATTAATTTTTTAATATTATTTATCTCCAAATTATTATTCAATATATATTAATAAAAAATTAATTGAAATTAATAATTAATATCTTATTTTGAATAATTTATAAAAAAAATTTCAATAAAAATAATATATATTAGGTGTATATATATACAGAATTATATAAATCATATTTATGAAAATATTACAAATATATTTATCAATATAAATATATTTATATTTTAAAATATTATTTTTAAAATTTTATTATTTCTTAAATGTAATATTTTATTAACTCTATAGAAAACACTAATAAATGGGATCTGAATTAGTTCTAAAAAATGAAGCCTTTATCAACGCTAATAAATTGATTGTAAAAAGTTAAGATAAATTATAATAATGAGGGGATTTATCATTTCTAAAAATACTTATAATGGTACCTTATTTTTCAATGTTTTAGTATCATAAATAATGGTTAGTGCTTAATATGTAAATCTATGTAGTAGTGTTGATAAACATGAGCATGCTAACATGGGTAAATTATCCCCTTTTAGGACTTCTAATCAATTCACATCCTTTTAATATGGACAAAATTTATGGTACGTAGATTGGTTCTAAAATATCTGACATTGGTAATAATTTGTTCCATGATAATTTATTGTTGCA
The DNA here is from genome assembly GCA_963277665.1 of Viscum album. Taxonomy (NCBI): domain Eukaryota; kingdom Viridiplantae; phylum Streptophyta; class Magnoliopsida; order Santalales; family Viscaceae; genus Viscum; species Viscum album. The sequence continues at coordinate 1,525,408,037 of OY728151.1, forward strand.
GAAGGTATATGAATGTAAAAATGCAATTATAGATGTCAGGAATTCCTCTATAACTTTTGGGAACTGGGATATTTCACTGATGATGATGAGAATTTATAAGATAATCATGATCCATGTGGTTCTTCTACCTATAGGTATGATGTAGAAAAATATAAGAACAACAGTTATAAGGGATTAACTCATGTTCCAAAAAATTATTCTCAACCTAGAAATGATTACATATATATCATTCCAAATAAGCACACTATGTATTCTTATATTTCAAGAAGGGGGTGTATCAAGATTATACTTATAGTTCATTAGGATGTGATTCAAATTCTTATATGGTATATGAATTATATTACCATTTGGATAATTATTTATGATGTGATGGTATTGACATTGAATTAAGGCTTGTTTTCTATGACTGAATTCAATTTCTTCAATTTTATTTTATGAGTTTTTTATATAGTTGTATTCGACATCACCATATGTCAACTAAAATTTATTTTATTATATAGCCTCTCATTGCGTGTATTAACATAGTATCCAACAAGTGGAATGTGGTAACATATTATTGTTGGGATAGAGCATTAGATGCTATTTACAAAAGTGTGACAGTGTGGGAGATTATAAATCCCCACACAATGGTGTGTTTCTGAAGTGGTAAAATTTCTACCTGTGAAATTAAAATGCTAAATCCAAATATATTTTTGGGCCACTAAGGTTTATATGCCCTTGGGTTTTTATCCCCTATCAATAGACTCACATGGATGTGCCTTTGGAAAACCATATCTCCTTTGAGCAGAGATGGGTAGTGGTCGATAGTCGACCAAGTACTTGATCTCTACAGTTTCCACTATTTAATGTGCACGGTCCTCCATAACAATATGATTTCCTAAGAAAATTAGCAAAATTTTATCCCTTTCAACAAGATAAAAAATTAGTAACAACGATAAAGAGAATAAAAAATATGATCTAAAAAAAACATACATTCTAACTATTATAGATAATACATAATAATTAAGAATAAAAATAAAAATAGTTATTATGATTAATTAGAATGACTAAATTAGTTAAAGGGACTAACATGTATTGATTTTAGTTTGCTCATGCGTAGAAGCATCATATAGCCTTCACTATCATCACCACTATATAATTTTTTTGAATACATTCAATTAAACCAGTTTCAACTTCAATCTCAATCCAATCTTACAATACATTTCTTGACAAATCATATAATGTTTTACATTTTCCATGTATTTATTTAGAATATTATAGGGAGTATTTTCAGTTCCAAGAGTAGAGATGGTGTGTGATTCTAAGGCCTTGTGTGCACAAAAATATATTTTTTAAACATATTTAACATATTAATATCACATATTTTACTATGTTCTGGAAAATTTGGAATAAATATTGAATGGGGTCTTGGATAAGAAATTAGAGTCCATCTATGAGTTTGGAGTGCAGGTCTTACCCTGGGTGCGACATAACATTTTTCACTACTGGGCGTTTGTGAAAAAGATATCATTGGCATGGAATTAAAATATTAAATTAAAAAATAAATTTAATTAATTTTATTTTATTTAGAAACACAATCCTCTATTTCAAAATGGTTATGCCTCAACCCTAGGGTTTACTGCATAAACATTGATTGATAGGAACATTTGGAGAGGATCCTATAGTGGATCATTGGAAGATGATGTCAGAACCGATCTAAACAGTGATCATGTGCCAGTGGATTTGATGGATGTTACTGACGAGGGAAACGAAGAACCTTTATTCATCAGTGATTAATCAATACTCTAGGCAGTACATTGGATTTGTGAAATTAAATTTCATTATTTTAACCTGGTAAAATTTAGATCAATTCAAAAAACAATAATTTATTCTTGCAATGAAGCATGATTTACTTGTGTGTGTTTATTTTTGTTTCTATTTATTTTTCCTATTTATTCACATAAATATATGGGAATAGATTTATGTCAAATGATGAATGAACGATGTTAGTTCCTCAGATATTGTTGCTTATTTACTTCAACCCCAGTTTCATCGTCTGTTCATTACAGTTATTTTATTTTCCTCATGGTTGAAAAATACTAGATATTTGATCATTGTGTGACTGTTCATCAACACAATATATCAACACCACATGTGTGATTAATGATCAAGGGTGTGATCAAGGTATGATTGTTATGGTGGATGATTTGAGGATGATTATAACTAACTGATGGTTCATGTTATTGTTGAGTTTGATGGTGAGGCTATGAACGATGCATGTTGGAGTTTTCAAAGCATATTTGAATCCTAAAATCCTAATATATGGCGAGGGGAAGGTTTTCATGACCCCGAAATCCTCAGTTTTTCAGTATATTGTTTTTCCAAAAATTGTGTAATATGATGACATGGATGAAGATAACAGTGGGAACTGGAAAAAAAGTGTTGCACAACATGTAATCCGGTATTACAATCCATGTGGGACTCCCGATCCATGATGATAGGGTTTCAGTGGGATGTTAAATATCACATGTTGAGTGACATTATCACATGAATTGGGAATCATTATATACGGATTTACATGTAACATAGAGGTTACCTAGGAATAGCTATGTTGAAGTACATAGACATAGACTCAACCATATATACATAGGCATGACTAAGTGTACAGGAGTTGAGATACATTCATGGATAGAGGTACATAGACCTGGTAATATAGAGCATTAAATTGTCTATGTGTTATCTACTTGCCATGCACTATTCCTTTATTCTATATATTTGTATATTTACATTCTTTGTTCCACAACACCACACAGGTAAAGAAGGTGTTGTATGGACACACAGTGAACCTCCAAGTACAAGCTCTGTACCCTCTATTGAGGGTGTTTGGAGAACTTATTTATTTAGTATGGACCATTATCAATTGAGTGTGTTCCCTTGGTCCAACATATTTATGGAATCATGAAATATTAAATCCAAATCTATGGAATGTAATCCCCTTCAGATGATGAGTATCAAATAGAGTTTGTGGTGTCCATTTATGATACTTGAGTGTGATCGTCAATCATTTTATACACTATGTGGGGTTGTTGTAATCAACATGAATTCCATGATCAAGTTGTTGATCAACTATCTAGTAGTCTGTTTCATTTGGGATCATGGTATTATTAGAGTATCATCCCATATATAGTAGGTTGATATAGATTGGGTTTGTGGTGTCCCCCTATAGTCCTTGGTGTGATCACTTATTTTATTACTGGGGTTTTCTAATACCAATGGGTTGTCTTGGGTCGGGTAAAATTATAATGGCCTCTTTGATAATTGTATTTAGTGATAACATATCTCATAGAGAGTATTCACCCAGAATGAACACTACTTTGAGAATTATCTAGTGGATTGTAGATAGTTGTCACCATCTAGAGGCGGACTATGCTTCTAGAGCATATCTATTTTTATGTTTCTTATATTAACTACTAAATTACTATGATGATAAAACTATTCTTGGTTATATTTGTTTATTGATTTTGAGGTGTCTTTTTACGTATCGATATACACACCTCTACTTGGGATCTGCGATTATGATTCATGTCTTATACAGATGAAGAACTATGCGGTTGTTTCTTGGGAGGATATGGAATTGGTGGAGCATTTGTAGGAATGATTGATCATGTTTTTTCTATGTGCTTGTATTTGATCATAATCCTCAACCTTGTTGATGATTGGACTCTCAGATGTTTTTGGTTGGGCTTATATAAGGCCCTATTTACAACATTCATTACATCACCATCATGCTCTGATTGTGGGATCATAGATTTATGCATGCATTGGTGTCAACTATTATTCATTTTGGAATTGAATGGGATTGAAGATGTGGGTGCATGGACATGTAATTTGGAAAATTCCTCCCATGTTGGTGATATTCCAACTTAGAACTGGTCAACAGCTCTTGGAATATTTGAGGTGGGCTTGGGGTAGTTGTTGTATGGTCCCTGTTGTACTGAGTCCTGACATTGTGGTGTAAGAGAGGTCAATTCTAACTCATGAACCAGGATTACACAAAAACTTATGTACCATTACACAAGGACACTGATTACCAACCTTTTGACTCAGTACATGTGGACCATGTTTTTTAGGAAAACATGTGAGCATGAGACATATTGGGATGGGTTGTGGTTTCCATATCCTTCTTTAGTAACCTCCACAGATGTACTTTTGGACCATTGTACAACTTGTGTGTTTCAATATTCCACCACAAATATTGCCATCTAGGATTCCGTTTCTTGATCATGAGGATGATCCAAAAAATGAAGGGTCTTTAGTACATGGGCATATACCATAGATAGCACCTTTTGGTGGTTTAATTACTATACCACCAATTATTTAGTAGAAACTATCACTAGTAATGCCAGTTGAGGATGAATTCATACTAAGTGTAACTCATGAATTCCAAAGGTAGTGACCTCCCTGGTTTTGGGGTGAGTTAGACCCCAGGTGGCTATATACTTGATTTAAGTAGTCACTAATGTTTTCAGCCCTATGTTGATGCCTAAATATCAATTATAAATCAACATAGTAAGTATTATTTAGGGTTCTAATATGTGATAGAGTATATTTTTGACTCAGTAAAATGAAGAGAAAACTCTCGACTGGTTGAGATTTGATCGTCTATTCAAAATGAAGCTTTATATGGCCACACATTGATCAGTGTGCATACATGAGCTTCTTCATCTGCACCAGGGAAGATTGAATGTGTTGGGGTATTTAGATATATTTATCTATCACACATGATACTCCATAGAAATAGTACACGATACATTTTCAGGGATCATACCTTTGAGTAAGGATTATTCAAAAATAATATGGATTTAATGAAATTTATTCAAATTCCCTCTTATGTTGTAGTTATTAATTAATCCATAGTAGTTGAGAGATTTTTGAATGGGTAGGCATGAAAAATGGGTGATGGTAGTTGGAACCTATGAGCTGAGACCTCAATAGTAGGTAGATGAAAAAAATCATAGGGATCTGGGTGTGATGGATGTTTTACAATACAATCCTACGATAGAGTGTTAGTAGTGTAATGCTCTCAATATGGATAAAGTCCACTATGGGAGAGGTGGTGTTTATCCATTGATGGTCAATGACATCTAGCACTGGGTTTTTTAGCCTGATATTAATCCAATCTAGAGATGGTTGATGGAGTACCACGGAAGTGATAAAACAAAGACAAGAGTGGTTTGTATGGTGGAATATGAATATGAGAGGATCATTCAAGACTATTAGGTGGTCAATTGTTTGACCTTTAACCACCACTACCCCCAGTGGTCCACGATAGGCTCACGAAGCTTGTGGTTAGGGATAAGTACGTATACAGAATATGGAGGCTAATGTCCATGAGTATCCATGGAAGATATGATGTATGATATGTGTCTTTTACTCAAGATGTATAATTGATATTCAAAAGTTTGATTCATTCCAATATTTTAACTTCATTGGTGTGGGACATGGATATCATAGTTGAGCCTTTATGTCAACCCTTAAGCTTTGAGACTCTAACACGATGCTACTCAGCAATTGAAAACTTCCACTGATAGTGCGATTTGCTATTTATAAGATAGTGTTTTGTATTTGATCTCATTTTTTAAGGATAATGCCTTATGATGTTGTCATAGATATGGAAAATAGATCCATATATCATTCTCATATTGACTATTTTTTGTGAAGTATGTGGTGTCTATATAGTTGGGGGATGAGTCATTCCTTTTTTGGTGGAAATGTAATCCTTGGTAGAGTAGGATAGGCTCATGCATAGGAGAGTGCATCCTATTAATCAACAATTATCTAGAATGACACTTGTTGTAGTGGATTATATAGGCTACTAGGTACCTATGTAAATCTAAGAGAATGAAATATTATTTCTTGAGGATGTTTCTAGACTTCCTCCCCAACATTATATATAATTTTTCAGTAACATACACCTTGTTAAGGACCAAATATCTTCTCCAATATGTTGTACAACACCCATAGATTCTGCATAATTATTTCATGAGGATGTTTCAGGCCTTTCTCCAAACAATTATATATAATTTTTCCTTAACTTAAACCTTGTTCAGGACCCAATATTTGCATCAATATGGCATACAACACCCATAGTGTATGAAGAATTATTTCTTGAGGATATTTTAGGCCTTCCTAACCACAATTATATATAATTTTTCATTAACTTACACCCCATAAAAGACCCAATATCTACCCCAATATGTTGAACAATGTCAATAAAGTGTAAAGAATTATTTCTCGATGATGTTTCGAGCCTTCCTCCCATTATGTATTCAGTATGGACCACTGTCAATTGAGTATTTCTATGGGTCCATCCCATATTATATACAATGCAACATTACATCCACATCTCAGGATTGTGAGGCCCTCTGGATGTTGTGTCTCAGATATAGTTTCTAGTGTCCCACCATGAGACAATTTTAGGATTCTCTATCATTTTATACTATATGTGGGTTTTTTGGAACATGATGGACCTAATAGATTTGGGTTTTGATCCTCTATGTATAAGATAAATGGATCCATTATCACTGAATCATTGTGGTATTATCCCATATATTGAGGGTTTATACAGATTGGGTTTGTGACGTCCCCAAGTAGTACTTACTGTGACCCCCTATCTATGAATGCAGTTCTTCTGTGTCCAATGACATTTCATGGGTAGGGCCCAATGATCATGACCTCTTGGATCGGTTTCTCTAGTGTTGGCATGGTTCATGGAGTTGATTTTCAAAGTGAAAGTAGTAATTTGAGATGAATCCCTAGCTCATAATTTGTTATGACCACCTGGAGGTGTCGATTCCATCTTCTGTATATATGGGGTCATATTATACATATTCAGAGCTTAATAAATTTTATGATATTACTATTCCTCTTTCTAAATTTTTGGTGATTCATGTGTGTCTCCCTGGGTATTGTTATACTCATATATGAAAGGGATCTGCCCAAAAATATGGTGACCCTTTTGAAAGTGTCTTGGGAAGATTGGGATGCGGTGGAGAATAACTAGGCTATAAATAACGACATGTTTTCTGGGTGGTTTTATTTGATAATAGTAATCACCTTTAAAGTGGGATAGACTCTCTACTATTTTCAGTTTGACTTTTATTTTTCTCACTAATCACTTTCAATAATTTATTATCATTATCTTAGTGTGGGATCATAAATTTTTTCATGCATTGGTTTTAGTTGTTTTACATTCCAAAATTTTATGGTCATGATGATGGTGATGTGTGTGTTCATGTATATTGGACTAATGCCTATCATATTTATGATATTCCTTATCGACACTACTTTCCAACCCATGGACTATTGGAAGATTTCATGGGTTAGTAATGGTTCAGGCACCATTATAATGGGTCCTGAAAATATAGACCAACAATCGAACAAAATGAAACTGCTGAATGACACAATTTATTTTATTTGGAAAGTATTGAAGAGGAACTAATTCTAGTATCGGGGGATGCACCACCCTTGGTGATGACTGGATACCTCTATATTTATAATGGAGGTAAGGCTAGGTAGGGAGATGTGGTGTTACAACATTAGAGTGTGGTGATGGTGAAGGTAGGAAAAGAGGAATGTAGATGTGGAGGTGGTTATGGTGGCCTTGAGAAGGTGAGATGGGGAGGAGAACTGAGGAGGCTAAGAGGCTGAGAGGGGAGGTTGGAGGAGGCATGTAAGGGAGGAGTAACATTAAATTTTCGATTGCAGTAGAGTTCCTATCTAGTTTCCACATGATTATAATTTTCCTTAGACTAGGGTTTCAATTAGATTTCCCTAGGGCCATGCATATTATGGAGTACCATAATATTATTTTTCAAAACTAGGAATCGTCTCTACTATTAATGAATAAATATTCACATATGATACAATATATTGATAGTTAATAATCCATTAAATATGAACTAATCTCAAATGAAGTGCTATAAAGGAAAAATGATCTGATGTTTTACCATTTCACATTATACATTGAGCATGTCCCTATCCTACCTTGGATGGTGGATAATGATATAATACTGCCACCCATTTTTTCCAACTCCCAAATTGGATCACCATTGATATAACCCCCAACCATCGGAGTGGTGGCACAGTATTTTGTATGCATATTGCTGTTTTTTTTAATGGAGGGAGAAATGGAATAAACTTGAGGATTTGACTAGATAGATTTGTTGAGGGGGTGAAGTATAGTGTGAGGTAGAGGTGACCACCAACGTGGTTACCACAAGGAACTCTCAAAAGCTGAACACCCTATCCCTAAGTATCTTGAGCCTACCATAGATGGATTAGCACCACTGAATGATGTTCATAGAACTTCCCACTCCATGCATATATCAATAAATTATCTCAGACTAATGTATAATCTTGAAATCATTTTCCATTTTCATTATCATTGTATAGAAATTTATTTAATGAGCTACATGAAAATAAATCTTAACATATCAATATATATGTTCATTCTTGAACCAATACATTTTTCAATGTATATTTAGTTAATTTAGTGATATAGTTACTTATTATTGACATATTAATATGACCTAAATATGTTTAAATTACTATGTTGGTTCAATTTATAATATCAATTAGGGGCATATAGTGGTGTCAGGCAAGGCCCAAATTGAGGTCAGGTGATTTGAGATGGATGGTTAACAATTTATTTTTATAATAAATCATAGATTAGTTGTATATTTTTAATTTTTAAATAATCATCATAATCATAGTTGGCACAGAGTTTTCATTTAAATGTGTAGTCCAACATAAAAATAAAATTTCTATAGAAACAATTCCCAATGTTGTCAAAACATATTACATGAATCCATAAAATAGATAATTATTTTTAAACACCAAATAAAAACATTTAAAATTTTTATAGTGAAAATGTGTTCACACCAATGTAATGTGTGCTCCTATTCTAACATGAATATGTATGTTTGTCTATGAATTCATGTTCATGCACATGTATTTTATCAGTATGTACAAGAGATTAGTTGTCAAATTTTATTCAAGTCCTAATTTATTGGTTATCATTGACCTTGGTAAAATTTTATAAAGTAATCTACAATAGATAAAAACAGGGAAGATTAATTCCATATAAAAAATCATATTTTTTTGATTTTTAGCCACAACATTACAATCTAAATCAATAATTACTCATCCGGATATTCCCAAAAGTTAATTAAACTTTATCATCTTCATGAATAATTTCCTAAAAAAAATATTTACATTCATCTCATCCTTTGCAATAAAATAAAACAAGAATTTATTAAACAAATATTTCTGACCCCAATGAAGATGATGAAAATAAATTCACTCAAATATAAGGCCTTTAATAAGGATTTTTTTTTTCTTAAAAAACAATCCTTCTGACCATCAGAACTATTAATGATAGCTTCTTTGAATTTAACCATGACACAATGTCAACATTATTTCATTGAAATATAACATATTTATACATATTATAATTTAATCATACTAAAACAATAGGTCTTGAATTCATCATGGTGTCACCCGTTTTTCCAATCCCCATAACCAATCCACTTTTCTATGCTAAGACTGAATCATTAATCGAACAAGAAATATGGTTTCCATGTTATGTATGATTTTTCTAATTAATAAAAATGAAATTCATTTTTCTTATTATAATAAATTAAAACAATCAAATATTATAAATCCCTACTTTTTGATCACATATAAACAATATTTTTCATCATTGGGTTATCATTTAATTTGTGGGATTACATTTTTTTTTTCGAAAGCCATCATCGTCTACTATTATCTTGTCATTTAAATGATTCCACATTTTGAAAGTGGAATTAAAATGGGACTAACATCCTCCATCTTGTTGTTCACTACATTTAGCCTTACCCGATAAACAATCTAATGTTATAGTATCCCAATGGAAGTAAGGTATACTCTCACCTCCCCATGTCACCTTTATCTTTTTGATAGAACTGAATGCATATCCTTCAATTTGTAATATCAAAAACTGATGAAACCAAAATTTTGAATTCATCAAGCCAAATTCCCCAAAAAAAACTACATTTTAAATAAAAATGAGAAACATATTCATTAAAAAATGAATAAAAGAGTACATGTTTAGTATTTTTTATCTAGAAAAACAAGTTATCCCCTTCAAATGTTGATATCAATGTAAACGTTTTTTATCAATGGACCTAAAAAAATTCAAAGTGGTTGATTCTAATTTGATTATACTAACGAATGAACATATTATTTCCAAAAACACATTTGTAAAAATGAGATACAACAATAAACCTCTAAGTGACACCCAAACTGATAATTATAATGAAAGAAATCCAATAAATAAATATGATTACTACCTATAGTATTAAATCAGTTATTTGTGTATATTCCATGATCTAGTCCACTAGCATCGATTTAAATTTTAATTTTATTTAAAATGGATTAACACACAGTCATCTTTAGGGATTCCCACCACGAAAAGAAGAAATTTTATCATCTAAAATATTTTCCAAATAGAGGTGTTGTATAGCCTTCCCCTATTAGTTATGTTTAGTAGTAAAAATATGAAGTCTTATGAAAAAAAATTAATTTAATCATTGTATAAACCAAATTTTTTACAACCATTGAATCAAAATAATTTTTGTTCATATTGATGAACAATCAAAGCATTCACACCCACAACATGCAGAAACAACATATTGAAATAAGGATCATCATACAAATCATACTTAAATTAAAGTTTCTCTCAAAGAAAAAATCGAGGACTTAATATTCATATTATAAAAAACGTATATAACATTATGTTTTAATAATTATATATATGTCATTTTCAAAAAAAAATGTAATACATATATATAAAATAAAATTTTTTGATACAAAGAACATTTATGTAACATATTATAGAACTTGATTATTATAAAATTTAGAAAACTTAAACTAATATATATATATATATATATATATATATTTGTGTGTGTGTGTTTGTGTATGTATATAACAAATAAAAAAAATTATCATACAAAAATAAAAAAAATGTTTCGTGGGATAAATAATGGGATGTAAAATACAATAAAATATTTCTAAAGATTCAAAATTGTAGATTTATTGACCTGAAAAATTCATATGGAACAAAAAATTTACATAAACATTATATTTTCAATAGATGAATATAGATCATTTAGTTTTGACTAAGAACATTTTCCTAGAGTCTACAAAAAAATTTCACATGTTAATAGAAAATTTACAAATGTGTGTGCATGTGTTAATAAAATATATGATATTTTTTAATATAATATTTGCATATAATTATGTGTGTGTGCCTGCGCAGACATGGGTAATAGTAAATTTACATAGTATATAGAATATATGTAATAAATTATATTATTGATTCAATATAATTTGTATATTATATGTCTATGTGTGTGTATAATGGAAAATATAACACATCAGTCTGTTATATTTGATATATATCAATGTAAATTTGATATATTTCACAAGATATTTGATATATGTTCATAGAAAATGTTTTTTGTGTTATGCTTATTTTTTTTAAATGTTTAATATTAAATGTCACTATATATTTTATAATCTTATACATAACATTTTTTAAACTATAAAATCCACAGTAATGTCCACAAAACAAATGTTCAATGATATGAATTGTATATTTCTATAGAAATAACAAATGTTTTTATTTGAGAATTTGGTGTTAGAGTTTTTATTACACATAATTTTATATGAATTATTAGATTCAAATATTATAAAAAAACCATGTTATGTATTTTGAATAATAAATTAAAGAGAATAGAAATAAATATAGAGGAAATATTAATTTACATACCCAAATCATGAAGGAACAAAAAAAAACATAATTAAGTTGTTATAGAACTTCAGTGTGATAAAACTAGAAATGTATTATCTACCGATTGTTGGTGACTGGTTTACCTATATAATTAAATTACATATCATTTTATTGGCACATTTAATATGTTCTGGAAAAAAATTTAATCATGTTTAGAAAAATTTTAGATGAACCCAAGATACATAACCTTTTATTTATCATAAAAAAATATTATATCATATTATATTTTCCAAGGTAAGGATATATAACATTATAGTTATTAAATATAAAATTTATAGAAAAAACACAAAGAAAGTTTTATAGAATTATATATGTAAAATGTTTACAAAAAACATCAGTTATAAAAACATAAAATATTCAGTAGATAATAATTCATTTATTCATATATGAATATTTGACTATTAAATGAATTAAATAATATTATTAAATTTTTTAAGATAAAAACATATCATATTTATTCATAGTTGGGAAAAAATAGAATGTGCTAATACAAAATAATAAACAATGAAAATAATTGCACTACATTTTATAAAAAATAATTTTATAAACCATATTATCATTATGTACTAAATTTTCTTGTAAATAATATCACAATTTAATGGCCATAGTAATAATATTAATAAACTAGGAATTATATATTTAAGAATATACTTGTAAAACCCCTAAAATATCTAGTAAAATTGAATCTATCAATAATCACATTGAAGATGTGTTAGTTAAAATAAATGATGTAGATATGATTGAAAATGTACCGAATATAGAAATATGAGTCAGCAAGTCAATGTAGATTAGGATAATGTGATATGAGAATATCCTTTTTAATTCCATACTTTTGATTATTTACAATATAATTTGTTATTTATGAATTCTTGGTGAATTTTTTGAAATGTTTTAAAATTTAATAAGCTACATTATTAAAAAAAATGATCTTGGAGACCATGGATACTAATCATTCATGGAGAGTTTTAGTTGTAGTAGCTTCGTACAGTTTGACACATAACCAATCTAACTATTCATATGAACTCTACCTCCATTAAAGAACTACATAAAACATTAGGTTATAATAACTATCCTTCGTAAGACATTCATGAAATTATTGATGGATCATTATAATATATTTTAGTGTTTCTTATAGATTAATAAGGTATATTTTTGTTAAAATAATATATCTATGTTTTTATATATGATTTTTTTAATTATGTATTTCTTATATTTCATATTATTAATATAATTATATATATATTAATGTCAAATATTAATTCATTTGTAAGTGAGGTAATATCGTTATTATTGATTACAATTTTTTTAATTAATATTATTCAATTATTACTGCTAATATTATTATTTTCTTTCGTCAATGGAAGCAATGAAGGTCATAATAACATACATATTTAGGGAAGGAAATATTTTGTCTAACACATTATCAAATTATTTGGTTACGGATCACAGCTAAAATAGTTCATTAAATTATTTTTTGGGGATTATATTTATATGTAGCATTAATCCTAAATGTGAGGTCTAAACTCATCTCCATCGTTCACATTTATTGCCACTATTTCTTTTCATTTAATTTTTTTTGGTTATGGGAACGATTCCATACCATATCCTCTCTTATTCTTATTATCATTTTATTATTATTATTATTATTATTCTATTTTCATTATTATTATAAGAGGCCTTGTAATAAATTTGAAATAACCCCTCTGCCCCCCCCCCCCCAATTTGATGTTGATGCACATACGGGCATGTGGGATGATGTTCTCTAATCATCTAGGAACTTCATATCATTATCTCCATAGTAGTTCTAAAGTAAATATTTTTCTCTTATCAACATTTTTTTCATATACTTCCCCGATTCATTATCCACCTTGTATTTCATAAACATTTATGGATTTTAGGGTATGGTTTCTTCCAAATCATTTTGAAACCACAAAAAGTAAAAGGTATTTTTATATCTGGTGTTAAGGCATCTATCTATGTTTTTTTCAAACACCTGTTGGATGTTACAGTTTATAACAACCTAACTGAGATGGTATTGAATATTGCCCTGGGTTTGTGGGTCACATGTCCTAAAGCACGCATCCACATATTCTAGAGTTTGTGGACTAGTAGCAAGGGCATAGGTTGTGTCTGTGGAGAGACTATTTCATCATGTCAGATTACAACATAGTGGTATAACATATAGATAAATAAAAAAAGCATAATATAATAACTAGAAAAAGATAGACATCCATAATATTGTAAAAATAATAAATATCAAAGGATTGTTATGTACAATATGATAATTTGTTCATGTATCTATATAAAAATGGAATGTAGTTCATGTATATTGAATCAAAATAAAATTCATGTATCACAATACAAAAAATATAAACACAAACTATCTCCAACTATGATGATGTGCATAGATTATTCCTGTGTTCTCATATTCCTAAGCACAAACTGATAAGGATCATAATGTAGGTGTGTTCCTTAGTCCCTATATGCATCCATGATGTCTATTAAGGAACTCAATGGTGGCTCAAATAAGGTGTGAGATAAAACTATGTAGGCCACCACCAACATGGTATATAACATGTCCACACTATTTAATATAAATAGATGATGTGATTAGTACATCAAAAATATAATTGTAACAAGTTAATTATAAAATATAGATGTGATCTCAACCATCCAAACATGGATCCATGTGAACAATAGTCAATATCCCCTATACAAGGGAATCTATAAGTAGTAATGAACAAGTTTGATGCTATCTTTTGTATAATCATTATTCAAATACCCATACAATGTCTATCTTTAAAGGGTAGAAAAATATCCACAAAGACCACTCTGTGTAATCAAGTGCATAACACATACAATGGTCTATGCTTTGTAATCTGGTGTTAGATCACGATGGGGTGGATATAAGTTATAAATGACCAAGGAATACTCATCGAGACCCATGAGAATCTTGATGGAAACTCAGTAAAGTCATGTGCGGGTCCAAGGATCATGTCTATAGATCATGTCCAATGCAGTTCCAACACGCCTGATACAAGGGGTATCAAGGCCCCTCACATCTTATGGAATCAAGATCCATGGTTTAAAAGACTGAGGCATCTTATACCATAATCAAGATCCATCGAGTAGAAATATCCATTTATTCTAATAGAATCAGGAACCAAGGAGCTCATCCAAGGAATCCACTACCATTATAAATTCCTAAATCAATTCATAATAAATTTCATAATCATTTTAATTTCATGAGTTTATCCATCCAATATCCAAATTTCCGTATTAAATAATTAAATAATTTAAGCATCATGTAATCACATTGAAATTAGGAATAACATTATCCTAAT
Source organism: Viscum album (assembly GCA_963277665.1). Taxonomy (NCBI): domain Eukaryota; kingdom Viridiplantae; phylum Streptophyta; class Magnoliopsida; order Santalales; family Viscaceae; genus Viscum; species Viscum album. The sequence goes on from OY728151.1 coordinate 1,525,423,256, forward strand.
AATCAATTCAATTATAATTCTATGGATTAACGCTCAAAAAACAACTGGCGAGATTATATTTATCGAGAAGGGTTGTATATAGTGGGAATATACAAAGGCACACCACATGGGAGGCCTATGTTGGGGATAACAACCTAAATAATAAAAAAAGTTACTAGAGGGATTCTAAAACATGTCAAAACAAAATTTTTCAAGGAATTCTATTAATTATATAGGCAACAAAGAAAAGTACATTGTGAGGCATAGTGGGAACAATTCCTATAAAACATCAAACCATTAGGGAAAGGTATAAATATCCTACCAGAATACATTGGTACAAAAAACCTCCCCTATCAACTCTTAATAGGATATTTTTTAGAAGAAATCATAGAACTTGATGAATACCCTAAATATGGGTCATATTAGCTTCCACCAAAATAAAAAAAGTCAATACAAATACAAACAAATAACATCATAATAGGAACAAATAACATACCATCATGAATCAAATAATATAATTGGTGATTGAATCAGATATTTTATAGATGAATTCGACTAGATCCTACCTTTAGGATTGAATAATAACTCTAATGGGGGAAGAAATGCATCTCTTATAGGTAATCAGAAAATAAAGGAGATAAGTCACCATTTTATGTTGATAATAGATAAATGGCCATGTTTCCTAAAAACCATTGTCACTCAGTTTGGCCACATGGTTGTCCAATCAATGAAAAAAACATGCACCATTCTATATCCATGAACCACCATTTCATGATCATGATTCATATTAAGATATATAGTGCACCAACCAAGCCTTTGGCCTCAGATAAAATTATAGGTGCCTTTCATGGGCTACTGCCCATGTCTGCCTAGTTTCCTCAAACCATGGGTGATCCTGATGCACTCTAGAATTTCCAATATGATTAGTAGCAACTATAAATCATGGGGGGATCATTTTTTACTAACAACGAAGTATAGATTTTTCCTCCTAAATCTAGGATTTGGAGTCAGTACATGACCTGAATGCCCCTAAAATTCATGTGGCGTCAACAAGACTTCATATTAGGCCATAATTGAAATTATATTGAAATTAAATAGATTCATAAATCAAGAAAAACCAATGAGATTACAATATTCCAACACAAATAAATTCTTCCTTAAATTTCCCTTCCAATCATGGTCAATAATCGTCTAAGAATAAGTTGAGCCACTGATGACAAACATCTTCCTCCCACTCCCATGTATCGCTATGTATCTAGTTGTGCTTCATAACACCAATACTAGTGGAAATAACATACCCTATTGATCCATTGTGCACACTTCTATGATACAAATTGGATTCACCTGAAAGGAAACATCAACATGTAACTCAAAATCATCCGGATGAAGTGTATGACATGGTTTTGATTGATAACTGCATAATTGAGATAAAAGGAAGATGTCATGCATGGATCGATACCTCATTCATAACTACAACTGATAGGTTTATGAAATTACATTCTCCAGAATGATGAACTATTGAGCATATAATAGTGGGTGATTACCCTATTTCATAATCTGTATCTTACCCATACATAGTGAGATATGAAAAATGCTAGTTCCATGACTTCGAACTCCATAGGTCATTGATGGTGATCATCATAAGCATTATGTACATATTGAGTATTACCTATAAATTTTATGATCAAATTGACAATATCTACAGTCTCTTTCATGTCATGAGGATGAAGATGGCTATCTCTCATACCTCTAACTAGAATAATGGTTAACAACATGGCCTACCATATAATACATCATAGGGTACCATCAATATTGTATCGTGGTAGATACTATTGTATAAAAACACAACCATGGGTATATATCACTTCAAAATGTCCCAAAAATCAAGGAATTATTCAATAAACGTATTATATAAAACCGGTAAATTGAGCTCTAACTAGCCATTAGTCTGAGTATGTCATTCTAAGAACCACCTGGGTACCCATCGACCTATGTGGTCTCTTAAAAAATTGTGACATAAACTGAGCGTCCCATTTTGATTCCATTGTATGAGGAACCCCATTAAGGAACACTAACAAATTTATTTAATGTATACCATTATAATATATGTAGAAGTTCTCCCTGATCTGTAGGAAATTAGCTACTTTCATGAGACATTCAAAATTAAACTAGACTACATCACTTCCCTGAGCCGACCTCGATAACCTAATCAATAAATCTGCAACTACATCATTGAATTTACCCTCAAGAATATGTATCTATTGTAAAATCCTAGATAGTCATTGGTGTTTCAACTGCACATTATGATAGGTGGAAGACAATGTTATATAAAAAGATACCTCTAATTTTATTCCTGACCACTAGTATTGAGGGTGGAAGTCATAATATATCTTAGTAACATCAGGATGTTCTATCAAATTTGAGGCCTTAAATTCCCGATCCGCCTACTCAGGTATTATTGTTGGAACCTATTTTTTATCATTAATACAAATATGTTCATCCTCTCCAATAGTCAAACTATGAGGAAATTCCTCACATATCACACTCTCCCATAGGACGAGGCCCTTAGTATTAGATAACTTTCTCATACTTACTCTATCCCAAAAATAGGATGTCACTATCATGTGTGAGAAAAAATATATACCCAAGACTATCATTAACCTCCATGTGAATTTAAAATAATAAGGCCAAAAGCTGTCACTCGCTACTTGCCTCATCAACTTCTTGAAACTGAGTCCTCCAACTTAGTTCATCGGGAATAACATTTCCATTTTTGGGTGTGTAGAAAAGCAGAATTTTGGTGGAATGAAGGTATAAAAATGATATTTTATGTCTTATATTGATGTAATTATATTTGAATGTATAAATTAGTCTCTTTTGGTACACATACACTAAAAAATTATCTCCTTGTAAATGAGGCCTCCAATAGCACAGGGATTGTACGATAACTACCTCAAGATTGTGCATGAGGATGTTCGTCTTGTGTGGCCTATGATGAAATGAACAATATTCCTTGACTCAATCCTCAAATATCAGAACTCTTCCTAGTCTAACTCCAGATGCATCATAATATATAGTGTATCATCTACCCAGATTTGGCAGAATCATTACCATCACTGAACTCAGTCACCCTTTCAGCTCTCAAAAGGTAGTCTCATAGGTGTCTAACCATTTAATCCTCACAACCTTCTTAGTAATGCTCGTTAGAGGTTCTTCTAGACATGATATGTTTTTTATGAAATTCCTATAATATCCTACTATCCCAAAGAAACTCCAAATATCAAAGATGTTTTTATACGTTTCCAAGGAAACTACACCTCTCACCATCTATAGGTAAAATGACCCACCTATATCTGTTATAATATGATCCAGGATGTGAATCTTATCCATCCAAAAGTAGAACATTGTGAGCATAGCATATAACTTATTATATATCATTGTATCCATAATGATGTGAAGAATATTATTTTATTCATTTTTTCGATTATTAGAATACACCATGATATCTTCCACTAACACCACCATAGATTAATTTAAATAAGGAAAAAATGAGGGTTCATTAGTGCCACAACATACTAATTCAGTTTTTTTCTTTAAAAAATGTAGAAAACCACTATTAGTTTGATATAAGAATGAAAATAATCAATTATGGTTGTGAAATCCCTGCAAAAAAATATTAATCAAATCACATATATATCACTAAATTCACACATAATAAATGTCATGATGTCACAAAATTCATCCTATATGGCATGGAATAATGCATGGCATGTGAATCTTATAATGTTCCTAAAATGATTCCTATGATGGAATACCATAATCTCATAAAGTCATGGAAAATCCTATAGTCATAAGTAACTTCAAAGATTAAGTATTTTTCCCAATAGCGAAGTCAAATAACATATAATAATAAAAATATTGAACATCATATCCCATCCCAATTAATTTTCTATTTTTTTGTATGTGGGTTACCTACACCCTATCTTAGCTCATTATGAAATTTCAATTCTTTCATAGTCTCTTATTTAATTGTAAAAGATAGTAACAAAATCATAAAAGAAAAAAACCCTTTGATACCACTTTATAATGGCCTGACAAGGATCACACTAAACGGTGCCCCGAGCTGGTTGGTCACATGGCCTCAGGCATGACTTCCCATAAAGTAGAGGATACCTACTAAATGATAGGGCCTAGGGAATGTCTATGGGGAGACTATTCCCTCATTAAAGAGTTTAACACAATAATATAATATATTGAGTAATAGAGGATTCACAATATAATAACTAATATAAGACAAATATCACGAAGAATGTAATAAAAAAATAAAAAAATGGGTGTCCTATAAAATATAATTATCATGCCATGTCTCCATTTAAAATTGAGGGTAATACATGGAAACATTCATCCAATACAATATATGTATCATAACAGAAAAATAAAAAATACTATCACTAGTTATCATCATTATTATATCTTAGTCATTTTCTATCTCGATCCTATGAATAACCAATCGAGCATCATGAAGTGAGAAATTCCCCCTGTCCCAACTCACATCCATGATATTTATCTACTTACCAAGCAACAGCCTTAATAGGGTGGAGATAACACTCAGTGGCGCACCACCAATGTCTGTAACAAGCGGGTCCCGGTGATAGCACATCCACCCCGCCTTAACATGGTCGTTGGGTCCTGGCCCACCAGGTACCACTAGTTGCCCTGCAGACACTTGGGGCCCACACCAGGGTCCACCCATGTTCCTGAAAGGGTAATCTAACTAATGAAAATCCCCACAGGCCAACACATGTCATTTCTAGTGTGCTTTGTCCACACTCACACACACCCTGGGAAACTTCCCAAAATGCCATCCATCCCGATCACTACTCAGGGCCAAACACGCTTAACTGTAGAGTTCTAATTAGACAGGCTCCCGAAAAGGAAGGTGAAACTTGTTGACATGATTCATATCATTTAGTCATTTAACCCTTTATCATTTGGGGGTGTTACAATCACCCCCCCCCCCCTAGAGCACAACGTCCTCGTTGTGGGCCCTACATGGTAGTCGGGTCCTGGCCCACCAGGTACCACCAGTTTCCCTGTAGAAATGTGGGGCCCACCCCAGTGTCCACCCATGTGTCAGAAAGGGTCATCTGACCAATGAAAATCCCCACAGGCCAACACATGTCCTTTCCAGTGTGCTTTGTCCTCACTCGTACACACCCCGGGAAACATCCCAGAAGGTCACCTATCCTGATCACTATTCTAGGCCAAGCACGCTTAGCTGTAGAGTTCTAATCAGACAGGCTCCTGAAAAGGAAGGTGCACCTTGTTGACATGATTCATATCATTTAGTCATTTAACCCTTTATCATTCGGGGGTGTTACAATGTCGTCTATAACATGTCCAGTCAATGTAATAAAAATAGAATCATTTTTCTGTATATCACAAGTATATTAGTAATAAGGAAATATTCCAAATACGAATGTGGTCAGCTCCAGTTAAACATACCACCTTGCGATAAATATTTAACAACCCATAAATAAATTAATCCCTATGCATAAATAAGAATATGTGATACTCTCTAGTCAAACTATTATAATAAAAAAGTGATTTTATGGATGTAACGACCCAAAATTTTATCAATGGAAATTTTCATCTTACTATTATGTCATATAGTTTAAAACACCTAAAATAACATATATAAGACAATAAAAATCTATAAATGATGAATGAATGAATTAAGAGGTATTTCTATAAATTAAGGAACCATTCCTGATAAAATAGTAACATGACCCTTGGAATAATAACATGACCATTATGAATATAAATTTGTCCAATAGAATAATAAAATTCCCTTTAAATGAATAATTAAAATTTAGGAATCTTATAAATGATAATATGATATAATTATAATATTTTATAAGTAAATAAATATTTTAATAATTATCAATTATGTTTTGGTGTTTTTATAAAACATAAATGTTTATTAATAATAATATAATTAATATAGTTATTTAAAAGAAATTTTTGTAAATATTAAATTCAAAAATTAACATTTACTGGTCTTTTTATTATAATATAATATTATGGAACCTTAATAAAAATTTCAATGTGTTAAAAATTAGTTATAATTTGAAATTAGTATTTTCCTAGAAAATGATGATTTTAATTGAAATTAAAATTTATCTTTTATAGATAATTATTTCCATAAAATAAAGTTCATTTTTTAATTCTACACATCTATAAATGTTTAGGGTTAATTTTTCTTATTTTTCCGAAATAAAAGAATTTTTGTGAATCGTAAAAGATGATAATTTACTATAAAAGTTAAATAAATAAATTTTTAGTAATTGTTGATGTAATTCTAGTGTAAACCCAAAATATATTACTCTATAACATTTAAAAAATATATTTAGTGATATGGATCTATCTATTTATAGTCATCGTCCAAACTAATAAAAAAGTTAATTAATGAGAAAACACTCCTCCCCTCCAATACAAATACTACTCTACACAACCACTTCTCATCACACCTCTTAATCCTTGAATATTGAATAATTTATTCCAAATACTATTAAAAATACTATTACCCACATCTATGAGTTTTTTGTCTCAACAAAAGGCCAAAATCAATTTCCCTAAGGAGATTCTCAAGGAGAATCAATCATGAGGTAAACTCCTCTTTTTCATTCTTTATGTTCCTTTCAGTTTCTTCTATTTTCTTATACTCTCATCACCAAGTCTATCCAAACATGCATGAAAATTATATTTTCTTATATATACTATAATTATTTTATGTTAATGGTAAATCCACCATTACGTATCTTCTTCTCTTCATTTTATTTTAAAAATGATGATATCGTTTGTGGGGTGTTGATTTATCACCTTTAAGGATGAAAAGTTTTAATTTCCTTTACTGAATTCAAGGATGGACATAAAACCATTATAATGGTTGTTAGATATATTAAGAATTATTTAATAAACATTTTCCTTTTCTGAAATCTCTTTTATTCAAAATAATGAATAATGAACAAAACTAGTTGGTGGGGATCAAATAAATGCCAAAATAATCGAAATGGTTATAATTAATGTATTATCTAATGATTAATCCTAACACCAAATAAAAAATTTAATCATATTTATTTTAACTAATAAAATATTAATTCAATTCTGTTTTTATGTTCACATTTTTCATGATGTTTCATTCCTTTATATAAGTGTACCAAACATGAAATCAAAGGAAATAAACACTCCCGAATGAGAAAATTGACTCTTATAACTAATCAAAAGGTCCATAACTAAACGACATAAATTTAAATTATGTCAAATAAATTTATAAAATATACTGAATTAATTAATTAATTTGATTTGATATGATTATTTAGTACATTACGATCAAGTGCAGAACACTTTCTGAGAGAAGGTATGCCATTTATTCTGAAGATCCGTTTTTCATTCTGGATACACTTTCTATCTCTTCTATAGGGGTCCCTTCCCATTTCATCCTAATAATCATGCCCTATTAAAGGGAAAAACTAAAATTATTACTCATTTTAAAATAACATCATTAATAACTATTAATATAAAATAATTTTTTTCTAAAGAATCGCACATATTACTTGAAAATATAAACCTGTTTCGTTTCTGGTTTTGTAAAAACAGTTAGACTTTTCTATTTGAAAGACTCATTATTGTTTTTCCTTAAATTGAACTAAGGTCAATAAGTTTTAAAACACAATTTTTAAATGTTTCCACAAAATTTGGAGATAAATTATAATAATATATTCCTATATTCCATCTTGATGGTTCATTTATGATCTTAATACATTCATTAACGAAATATTTTAGAATATTCCCATTGGTTATGCCTTATGAAATTATTATGTTACCAAATTATTTCCTTAGGTAACTCTTATGATTATAACTCATGTTTGATTATTCTTTTGGAACACATATGTGAAAACATGTTATGATGTGTGATCCTCATGTATCAATCCAATGCATTGGTCAATTCATAGTCTTCTGAGATGTCATTTTGGGATAGGGAGTGAAACTAATTCCTTGATGGGACTTTTTCTACCTTTTCCAATGATTTTCTTATTTAGTTGTGACTCATGCGTATGTCATTTTGTGCGTTTTTGTCACATTATATGATGAAATTATTACATATCCAGATGCTCAAAATTTTATGATTCCTTATATTTATTCTTGTTCCATTCATTTTTATGTCTTCTTTTTTTTCTTTCTAACTCTCTTTCATTGCTTCTATGTTTATTCCAATATTGTTATTTTTAAATCATCACTTATTTTAATGTATTCCCCTTGTTATCATATAAATATTTAGGATCTCAACGGATGATAGGATCTCTTTATGGGTTTTTAAAATAAAAATAATGTATTCTATTTCCATGTGTTCAGTTTAAGGTAAGTAATCATCCAAAAACACTAAACTTTACATTCATGGGGGTATAATTTGATTGTTAATTATGATTAAAATCATGTAATAATATATTTATAAGGCTAGGTTTATTATAGCTGGTATCCTTGCATGATCCTATTACTTATGGATAATATGATTAGAACACATTAGTAATAATCCTCGGGATATTTTTATCACCATTGATAAAATATATTGGATGTTAGGGAATCATAAGTTTTGATACATTTTATTTAATATTTTATCCCTCTATATTCAATGTTTACATTTATTATGGTTATTAGTGATGTATTAGATCCCCATATTTGTACTTTATTTCTTTTAGTTAATGGATGGAAATAGGAGAACCCACTACAATAATTAATGTGATATAAAATGTTATGATTTCCCTAATGATATTCCAGATATACATGGAACAGGTGCTCAGAAACTTCATGATAGTACTTCCTCAGGTGGCTCATGTTATGAATAATAACATGAATCAAGTGGAACAACCTACTTCTCCTAATAGAGATAATGTTGTGGTAGAATATTTCATGCATCAAAGGCCTCATTACTATAGTGGATCTCTTGATCCTCTCATTGAGGAATAGTGGATTAATCCCATTGAGAAGATTTTCTATGTCCCCTAATGCTTAGATGAAGATAATGATGAGATGGTGGTAAATCATTTTGATGGGAAGATGATTAGTGGTGGACACTACTCAAGAATAAAATTTACAAGGAGGAAAATGTTTCCCTATAATGGGAATATTTCAATAAATTATTTATAAAAAAATATTAACCCCGAACACTCCATCTTAATATGGAAGGGGAATTCCTTGGACTGAATAAAAATAAAGACAAGTCCATTGGAGCATACTAGGAAATCATCAAAAGGATAACATGATATGCCTATATCTTTTCCACGAACAATGAATTCAAATAGGACGTCTTATTTAGGAAAATAAATATGAGTCTATAAAAATAATTTGAAATTTGATAATTTGATAGTTATGAGGAGACTGTTCATTGTTCCCTTATGGTTGAAATGGAGATGATAGGCTATCATTGGTCTTGTGGGCCCGTTGAAAAAAAAATAGGGAAAAAATTAATGTGTGTGGATCAATAGATAAATAATGTGATGGAAATAAGATCCAGCATCCCATCTGTCAAAATTAATTTAAGAAGTATTCTGGAAATAGCATAATGGGACACCAAGAGATGCTTAAAATGTCGAAAGGAGGGTTATAAGGGTAATAAATGCATAATGAATATGAATAATCCCACTAATGTGAATGATGAAGGAAGGGTAAGATCAATACTCGGCCAGTAGTTCTATGTTTCAACTATAAGGAATATGGGAATTACGGAATATATTTCCCTTTTTCAAGGGTTGTTGGTGGAAAAAATAACAGCAACCTCCAAGGAAACAAGGAAGGGTATGTGATATCACTAATTCAGATGTGGAATCTGATAATGATGATGTGATAGGTATAGTTGTTATTCATTCAAGAATTGAGAACATAATATATGATTATGGTTCTATGTATTCTTAAATATATTTTCTATTTAGTGTAACAATTCAAGGACAAACTCAAAATATTGAGGATGAGTAAACGGTGAGAATTGAAAATACAGAAATTATTCAATCCAATGTAAATAACCCCTCTCTGATTAATCATTGTGGAATAAACCTCGATTAACATATCATCATACATCCTTTGGTGGAGTTTGATTCTATACTGGGAATTTATTGTCTATCTTTTCACAAATCCAACATCAACATTAGGGAACAGTAGATCACTCTTCACATCCCAATGCATTATAAAATTCTCTACATGTATAAGGAGAGGGATTAATCTTCTTTAAAATCATCATCACAAGTGTTTATATTACTTCCTTGTGAGAAATAATATATATATATATTCTTCTTAATACAAAGTATAGAATCATGATCAGAGGAATTCCCATTATGAGTAACTACACAAATGTGTTCTCGGAATAATATCCTTGTCTTCCACCTAACCGAGAGGTTGACATATCAATCGAAAATATTCCTTGATCTAAACCTATATCTAAAACACCTAATATAATGTCCAAAAGTGATTTAAATGAGATAATGAAGTAGGTGAAAATGAATTTGAATAAGTCTTTTATACACCTGAGTGCTTCAATGTGGGGTACACCAGTCCTTTTCATCAAGAATACGGACAAATAAATGTGCCTATATATGGATTATAGTGAGCTAAGAAGAATCATGACAAAGGAAAATTACAGCTTCCATGGATAGATTACATGTTCGATCAACTATATATGGAATGTTATTTCATGAAGGTGGACTATCGGTTAGGATATCACCAATTAAAGGTGAGGAAGGAAGATATACCCAAGACAGCCTTTAGAATATGGTATGGACACTATGAGTTCACGGTGATTCCCTTCATACTCACTAATGATCCAAATATTTTCATTGACTAAATGAATATAGTGTTTAGATATTTCCTTTACATATGTGGGATATTATTTGTAATGATATTTTGATATACTCTAAGATAAAGGGGAAACATGAGGAGAATTTTAATATTGTGAAAAGTAATTTGTGAAGGGACAAACATTAAACAATGTATAGTAAATCTGAGTTCTGGATGGAGGATGTATCAATCTTGGGGAATGTTATCCAAATCAATGGAATATTAGTGGAACCTTCAAAGGATGATGTAATAAGAGAGTGACTAAATCCAACATCTATAATGGAGATCAACAATTTCCATTGTTTATATGGGTATTACAGTAATTTTTCATGAACTTCTCATGTTTCTCAAAACCACTAACTAAGTTGAGTGAGAAGGGGGGAAATGTTTTTTGGACCAATGAATGTGAAGAATCCATAAAATAGTCAAAAAATACTATTATCACAGTATTGGTTCTCACACTTTCATCAAGTGGGAAACCCATTATGGTATATAGTGATGACTAAAATATGGATGTATGTTATGTACTAATGAAATATCATAATGCGATAACCTTGACTCAAGGAACTTGAATATTCTTGAGAAAAACTATCCCAAACATGATCTTTAGTTGGAATATGTGATCTTTATGTTGAAAATATAGAGGAATTTTTTATATTGGGATAACTGTGAAATATATACTAATTATAAATTCCTCAAATATGTATTCACATATTAGGAGATTAAAATATGCTACCATAGATGGTTAGAGCTCATCAAGGATTCTGAATGCTTAATACACTACCTTATTTTCAATGTGAATAATGTGGAATATTCTATTTATGGAATGGATAGTTAGAAATTATCAATGATGATAATTTTAAAAGGATCCAATATTGAAAAATTTGGAAATAATAGAAATGGGAATCATTAATGAAGGAACATCATCAATCCTTTCTCAAATTATTTCTCAAACACTCCTAATATAGAAAATAATGGATGCTCAATGAAATGTTGTTTAAATTTAGAAGAATGTGGAATCCACGTGAAATGGAAAATCCTTAGAGTTCAAAATTAATGAGGAAGGCGTTGTATGATTTAGGTCATGACTAAGTGTACCATAAAATACAAATATAAAGAAATAGCTTCCGAGTGAGGCACATAGCTCAACCTTCTCTATTAACTGATGTATCACAAAGATATATCATGATCTCCAAAAGAACTATTGGTGAAACAATATGAATAAATAAATCACTAAATATATATGAATGTTCCCAGTATTCTTTCATGTAATGTATAAGAGTAAAAATACTAAGGGGTTGATGTAACCATTACCCATACTAATAAGGAAATAGGAAAACATCACCATGGAATTTGTCACCAGATTCTAAAGATGCATAATGGAAACAATGTAATATGTGTTGCTATGGATATTCATAAAAATTTAGCTCACTCTATCACAATTCCATAGCACATCTCACTAGATTAACTTACACAACTATTAATTAGAGAATTGGTAAAGCTACATGGAGTAACACTGTCGATTGTATCTGTTCAAAATCTATAATTTGACACCATGTTCTGGAAAAGTATGAAACATTGCATGGGAACTAAGTTGAAAATAATTATATAATAGCCTCCCCAAATGGATGGCCAATCTATAAATACTATTAATTCACTAGAATATATTTTGAGACTATGTTCTATGGACATAAAAAGATTATGGGAACAACATCTACCATTGGTTGAGTTCTATTACAACAACATTTTCCACTCAAGCATAAAAATGGCTCCATATGAAGCCATTTGTGGAAAATCATGTAGAACACCGACATACTATGATGATGTTAGTGAATGTAAAATTCTAGGACTATAAATGGTTGATGAAATGGTGGAAGAATTGTGTACCATTTAGCATCACATCATGTAATCCCAAATTTAATAGAAGAGCTACGCTAAAAATTGTTAAAGATACCTGGAGTTTATGGCTAGATACACGGTGTTTCTCTGAATATATCTATGGAAGAGGACTATGAGATCTATGATGAATATAAATGTAATTTCTATGTACATCAGTAACTTCTAGATTCTAAATCGTGTCGGACCAACAATCAATCGAATGAAACATCCACCAACCATGTCTAAAGTACATGATATATTCCACAGATCCCTTCAGATGATGTCCATACTAGATCCGTAAAATGTACTAAATATATAGGTGGGGTTATTTGAAAATGATCTCTCTTACAAGGAGAATATATTGAAGATCATGGACTATACATTTAAAGTTCTATGCAACATAACTACTCCCCTAGTCAAAGTACCATGGATCTACAATAAGTATAAAGACGCCACATGGGAACCATAATATTTATGATGTAGAAATACCCTCACTTATTTTCACCATAGTCTGTAAAATGAATTTTTGAGGGAGATATTTCATAAGGGGGGAAGAATGTAATGAGCCAAAATTTTATTAATGAAAATTTCATTCTTATAATTATGTATTATATTATAAAAAAATAAACATACTTTTATTATACATTAAGAATATTATAAATGAATAATTAATTAAATAACATGTATTAATAGCAATTAAGGAAGTTATCCTAATTGAATAGTTACCGAACCCTTGGAATATTAACATGACCATAATGAATAGTAATTCGACCAATAGAATATTAACCTCATATAATAAATTATAAAAAAATTAGCATCTTATAAATTATAATATAATATAATTATGTCATATTATATGTAAAAAAATATATTATAAATTATTAACTAATTATTTTTATTTTTATAAATCATAAATATAATATATAATTTTTTTATAAATAAAATTATTTTATAGAAAATTTATTTTCATTAAATAGATTGATAAATAAAAATTGTTTTTCTTATTATGATAAGAAAATTTTTTATGACCTTCATCAACTTTTCAAAATGTTATAAAGTCTCTTATAATTTTCAAATCATTATTTTCTATGAAAATATGGTTTTTAATTATGATTTTTTTTCTCATATATATAAAATTATTTTCATAAAATAATGCTCATTTTTTTGAATTCTACACCTTGAATAATGTTTTGGGTTAATTTTTGGGATTGTTCTTAAATATTTCAATTTTGTTTGAATACTATAATATAATAATTTACGATGAAATATATATTCATGAATTATGGATTTATTTTTGATGAAAGATTAATATAATCCTGAAATATAAAAATCTCCTTCGTTATTAAATTATATTTTGTTATATGATTCAAAATATTCAAATTCATGAGAAAAAATAATACTATCATTAATAAAATAATGAGAAAACACCCATATCCTCCACTATAATTACCACACCCACCTCTGATCCTCACACATATTATGCCTTGATTCATGTCCAATTTCATCCAAATAAACTTCCAATGTCTCTTACCCACATCCTAGAGGTTTTTTTCTCGATGATAGACCAAAACCAATTTTGCTGATGTTCTCAAGGAGAAAATTTAAAGATGCATAATCCTATTTATCTTTCATTATTTTCTTTTCAAATTATTTTCTTTTGTTATTATATTTCCACCTTCTACATATAAAAATGAATAATAACTCCAGTATATAATATATAATGTAATGTTTTTATATTAATGTAAATTCCACCATTATGTATCTTCCCCTCTTTTTTTAATATAATGATTAAAATAGTGTCAATAAGGTGTTGATTTATAACCATCAAGAATGAAATGTTTTATTTTTATTTACCGCCTTCATGGATGGACATAAACCCATTATAATATCTTTTAGTTATTTTAAAATGTATATAATAACCCTTGTTATGTTATAAAACTAAATATTTTACACAATATTAAATATTGAAACAAAACTATTTTCTGATGATCCAAAAACCACCAAAATTATCTAAAAAATTATCACTAATATCTTATCTAATAATTCATCCTCACTCCAAATAAAAAAATATAATATATAACCAGATAATCTTCTAAATGTTAATTATTAAAATAAAACTATAATTATGGATATATATTCCCATTTTACATGATCTTACATACATTTAAACAAGTGAACCATTCATGAAAACTAAGGAAATGAACACTCCCAAACAATGAAATTGAATATTATAACTAATCAAAAGGGATGTAAATGAATGTCCTAAAATTATAGTAAATCAAATACACATAAAAGTGATTATAAATTTATTAAAAAATGGATTATATTTTATTACCTATGACATTATGATCAAGTGCAGTATACATTCAGACATAAGGTAGAGGATTCTTTCTTAACCACCATTTTCCTTCCGGTTACACTTTCTCTCTCTTTATCACAATGTATTTCTTAATTCAGAAAATTTAATCCTCAATAAATCCTATTGAATCTTTGAAAAATATGCTCACATCCCTATTCACATTTATTTTATGATAAAATACATGTTTTATAAGGTTCCCTTCTCATTTCATCCCAATAAGCAAGCACAATTATGGGGATATTCTGAAATTCTCACACATTTTTCAAGTTTCATCTTTAATCTGTTTTAAGCCACAATAACTTTTTTCAACAAAATAAGTCATCTTATCATGAAATTAAATCTTGTTTCATCTTTATTTTTATAGAAACAATTATGAATTCATTATTTTAATGACTCCTTAATGCTTCCCCCATAAACCGCACTAAAGTGGCTCAATTATGAAACATTATTTTTAATTTATTTCACATAGTTTGAACATCATTTATCATTATCTATTAATATTTTATTTTATTAAATTCCATTTATGATTTATATCCATTATTTCATGAAATTTATTTTGATACACCCTTTGGTTTTTCCTTATGATTTGATTATGATACCCAATTATTTCCATTGGTATGTCATATGTTTATCAATCATGTTTGATTCTTCTTGGGGAATACATATGCATGAACATGTTATGATTGGTGTGCCCATATAGAAATCTAATTCAATGGGTAATGTTTATTCTCATGAGTTTTCATGTCGGAATGTGGAATGAACCAAATTCCTTTATGGGACTTCATTAACCATGTGCAATGGTCATGGAATTTAGCATTGAATCATGCTCATATCAGGTTCTGTGTTGTTGACACATTCCTATGATGTTGTGATTACATGTCCATGGGCTCTACATGTTATGATTCCATATATTTATTTATTTTCCTTGAATTTTTCTATTATAATATTATTCCTTCTAACCCTTGTTCTTTTCCCTAGTGTTTATACCACTACTAGGCTAATAGCTCATCCCTTTTGTTCATGTATTCCCCAGGTTATCCTATAAATATGTGTGATCTCAATTTAATATTGGATATCTTTATGGATGATTAAAATAAATATGATTTAATTTATTTCCATTTTTTCAGTTTTATGTTCCTAATCATCCAAATAATCTATATTTAATGATCATTGGCTTGTTATTTAATAGTTAATTGTGCTTAAAATTATGTAATAATATATGTAAAAGACGAGGGTCACTATACGGTCTACATATAAAGCATAGAAAAATAGAAACAATGAACATTAATTATAAACAAGTTCCTGACATGCACAAATGGCTTATTCTATGTACTATAGTGGCAGACCATGAAGGGTGATATTCATGGTTTTGAAGTCAATGGAATCCTCATCAAGTGACATGATTATATTGGTCGAAAATTATTAGTGACATGGGTTATGTTTATTAAGATTGACCATAAATCATTCCAATGTGAGACCAAGAAAGCTAGATCCAAGGGTTAGAAAGTCCCTTGGAATCCCATGGTAACAAGATCCAAGGTATAAAAGACCAAAGCATCCAATACAACAAACAATATCCATAGAGTAGAAATTTAAATAGAATCTAATGGAATTGGGATCCAATGACATTGTCCAAGGAATCCAATACCATTATCAATTAATCAATCAATTCATAGTCAATTTCAGAATCATTTACATTTGAAAAGTTTAGCTAGTCCATTTCCATATTTAAAAATTATGTAATTAAATAATTTAATTGTAATTTTATCACATGTTAAGGAGGAATAACATTATTCTAATTGTACATTCAATTATCATTGAGTTGATCAAGGCTCCAAAAATATTTGGTGATACCACATTCTCTGAAAAGGCTGGAATAAAGTGGTAATATATAGAGACACCCCCCATGGGTTCCCTAGGTTTTGGATAAAAACCTCCAACAATAACAAATATATTAGTGGGAAACCTAAATACGTCCAAAAAAATTATTCAAGGAATTATATTAATTTTAGAGGAAGTGATGTAATTTCTTGTGTGAGGCATAGTAAAAAAATTCTATATACCTAACAACAGTTAGGGAAACGTATATAACACCTCACATATGTTTTTGGTAGAATACTCATCTAACATCAACTCCTAGGTCGGGCTGATTTGGAAGAAATCATAGCAATGAATGGGTACCCTGGAAATATGGAATATTATCTTACACCAAAATAACATCAATGATACAATGGAAAAAAAATAATCATAGATGAGGAATGAATATTGGAACATATAAAACTAGTAGATCAACTCTTCAATCAGACATCATATGAATGAATCTGATTAAATCCTTCCTTTAGGATTGAAGAAACTCTCCAACAAGTGATCAAAAGCTGATGTTGGAGGAGAATTGGAAAATAGAATAGGAGTGTAAACCAATTTAGTCTTTATGTGGGGAAATTCATTTTTTCCTCAAAAAACATGGTTATCGAGTTATCTCACATGGTTGGAAAAACCATGTTCCAAACATTCACCGTTATTTATCCAAGAACCAGCCTCACATGGTCATCATTCATGGTTATACAAACCATGTTACTACCAAGAATGTATCCACTGTTAAAAAATTTTGGTACTCAAACATGAGTGTGACCTAGGCTGCAACATTTCTTCAAATATTGTTCCCTCCTGCTACCCTCTGAAATTCCCCATAGGGTTAGTTTTAACCATGAAACATGCGAGAAGAGGTTTCTACAAACCATGAGGACTAGCGTTCCTCCAAACATCAGGCTCCGAGCATTGAAAAGGAACCAAACACCCATGGAACACTTGTGAATTCATTTTTAATTCATATTATTGAATGAACAAGAAATTAAACTAAGATCAATTAGATCCATACTATAACAAAACCCCGTCATTTTACACACTTTCCTCTAATAGCATTGTGATGATCATTTTCATTTTTTAATAATGAGAAAATTATATGATTTCATTTTCTTAATTTTTACAAATACATTCCAATGATTTAAAAGTAATCAAAAGGTTTTATTATTGAAGGGTTTCTTATGATCATATACTGATAATTTCTAGAGAACATCAAACCAAATCATAGGAAGTCCAATCTTCAAGAATCCACATGTAAATGATCAAAAAAATAATGTACGTAGAATTCATGAACATAAATAGATTCAATCATATTTCAGTGGATATTATTTGAATAATATCACAATGATAAGTGAATAAAATCACCCTTCCACTCAGGTTATACACCAGCCAATGGATTCAAGATCACATCCTGAGGATTATCTAGAGACTAAAGTGTCTCTACTGCCTTGATGGGTGAGATGAATATTTATTGGGGAGAAGTGAGTTTCAAAAGATGTTCACACTTAGTGTACACCACATATGGGAGGTTATAATCCTTTTATATAGCTTAATTCTAACATATCTCATATTCGTAATACATGGAATTCATTAAAAGTATTAAGGTATAATTCATTAAATGTTTTAAATTCATTTAATGGAAATCAATTAATCCATCCATAATAGATTTTAATTGATGAATAAACCATTCTGTGGAAATAAATGATATAAATCTATACCCATATCATATATATACATATATATATATTATATTCATGCATCGAATGCCTGAAAATATCAAGCATCATATGAATATATTAAATTTACACCATATATAATATCATATTTTATATTTATGTGTGGTTGTACATGTATCATGCATCAAATTCATGCATGAAAATATTCTTCACATCCAACAATTATGGGCATAATACTTTTTGAAAATTTTAAATGACCAAAAAGGTATGAAATACCAAAAATTTATTTTTATTTCATATAACCTTGAATAGTTTTCATTTTAAATTTGGTTTTTATTTATTGAAATCTTATAAAAAATACATATAATTTATTCCTATTAAATAGAAATGTTTCATTATGATTTTCATGTTTTAAATTTTTGGTTTTTATGTGAGATGTTTTAACATTCTCCTAGGAAAATTGATACACACCGCATGTTTTATAAAATGAAAATTTTGTTTTATTGATATATAAATTAATTTTTCTTGAAGAAAATATTTATATTTGTAAATAAAATGTAAATGGTTGGTTTATATGAATATTTTTAATTAATAAAGACATGTTTGGCCTAGTAAAAAGAAGGATTTCAGATTTTTTTTTAATTATTGTGTTAATTTTAATATGGTGGATTGAAATATTTTTTTAATAGAAGAAATACTATGGTGTAATAATCGATTCAAAAAGAGAAATTATTACATGGATATAAGATAAAAGTATTTATTGGTTTCCTTACACCCAATTTCTTACACAAAAAATAGAATTTGTATTATTGTTAGACCTATTATTATAATAATTATTAACTTATCCATTTTTAGTTAAAAAATTAATTTATCCACAATTTTGATGCACATATAGTTCCCAAACTAATAATAGATTATTTCATTTATTATAATTATTTTAAAGAACTAGTTAAATGCCACATCATCTAGATTAACTCCAAATATCATTTAAAAAACAATAATTGTAAAATTCATTAAAAAATAGTAACAATATATAATATTTTTTAAATAAATTTTTTGTATTAAAGACTAATTTTTTTCAGACACATCACATTTTATCCTATGGCATAATGGTCAAAATAACCCTAAATGTTTTTATAGTTTTATTTGTTGATGTGTGAAAAACAATCATTTAGAAGAACTAAATTTTATTTTCATAATATGTTAATAGTGGTTGTGAACATTTTTATAAGTCTTGATGACTTATGTTCAATTTTTATGAAGTTATAAATCCATACACTCAATACTTATGTCCAAAATAAATTCGGAGAAAGATTACACTTTTGGTAGTTTTCCAAGCATAAATATCTTATTAATAGACAAAGCATTACATTTAAGTATTATGATTCGTTAAAGTATTATGTTTAAATATTAAAATAAATTAAACGATTATGACCATAAATAAAGCTCATGATTAAAATTTCTTCCATTAATTTATGTTCATCATAACACCTTTTGTTATTGAAATATATTTACAATAACATCATATCCTAAAGAGAAAATTTGACACTCAGAAAAGTTTACATCAAAGAGATATGATCAGAATCTGAAGTCATATGATCATAGGAATATCTTATACTCATGGAAAGTTTTGATTTTTTTATAGTCATACAATGGCCAAAACAGTCAATCCATTAGGGGAATATTTCTGATTAGAAGTATTACAATTCTGAAGACTCATGAAATTGGATCCCTTTATATACATTTTAGGTATTCTATTACTATTTCAAAGATTTATCAAAATTTGTAATATATCATCAGATGTCTAATATTACATTAGTTTTATCAAAAAAAATTATGAATAAACAAAAAATAGTTGAATTAAATAAATCTGTTTTTCCAAGAAAAGTAATGTTTAAAGGAAGATTCAAGATACAACAACATGTTGCACTATTTTTACTATCTCCGTAAGTGGTCAGATACAAAAGGGTAAGATAATTATTTTCATAATATTATATTATATACACCTAAATATTTTAATTAGATATAGATGTTAATTTTTAGATAGAACAATTTTTATGCATATCTTAATAAATTTTTTAGTGAACACCCAAGAGGTAGCAAGTGCATGTATTCCTTGTCTTTTGAGATATCATTTTAGTAGTCGTAAAACAAAAAAACATGTGGCTACATTATTCTATCCAGTTAAATATATTGTAACTGAATAATTTTTATAGATACTCACATATTTTCGTTAATACATTAGAATACACCTTTATAAATTATTACATAATACTTGAAAATGTGTTCCAAACATAAAATATATCTATTCATCTAATTATGTAATGTTTATACTCAATTTTTAGTGAACAAATTCGAATGATAACTATTTTAAATATAGATCCTAGTTGAAATCTCTTGTATCCTTTTTAAAAAATACAGAGTTTCTTTCACTCCACTATTCAAGTGCATGTGAAAAATACCTACATAGTTAAAATAAATTATAACATCGAGTGAGCATCAGGGGAGTGGACTAGGGGATCTATTTTCTAGAACAACTATAAATCATAAATTCCACTACTTTTAATCACTTTTTTATTTTATAATCTATACAATAGAATCATATTAAGCGGTATATAAAAAATGTTATCCTTAAAATTTTTCATCTTTAACCTCATAACATGGTAGAAATACACTCCTTGAATCCATAATGATAATGTATCAAATAAAATTTATAAGTAATATAGATAGGTTATGAATTATATCATCTTGAAATTATTTATTCTTTGTTGAATGTAGTCGAACCTTCTTTCTGAACCATAATTTTGATTGTTGAATCAAGGGATGATTCACACTAGTGGTGATCAACACATATTCCATGAAAAAAAATAATTTTTCATCATGCTTTTAGACATGTTTGTGTAGATTCTACTATACATTATGTGGTTCATTGTAAGTAGTTCATGATAATATGAATTAGGGATATCATATTATCTTATTACTATAATATCCAGAGAGGGAGTAAAAATATCCCCAATGATCATAGAACACATATAATTCTTTAGAATAACTATAGTTTGAGAGAGTTATCTCGACAGTAAATTGTTTGTTGAAACAATTATATTTTCAAAAGGAAACTCGTCTTTTAGATAATTCTATAGACATGAATATATAGAGTTTAGGTTAGTGTTTTATTTTGAAAAGACTCCTATATTACTCTCTTAACCCATTTCACAAGCAATGTCTAAATATATATAATATTATTATTATTTATTTCACATGACCATAACTTGTGACAAAATAAATTTATGTTTTCTGAATAAATTAATTATTAATAAAAACATCATTCTCATGGAACCATTAATTGGTTCAATCTTCCTCTAAATTATTTAAGGAACTTTTAATAATTACTACTTACCAAAATGTTCTATGTTTGAGTCAGTTACCCTACCAATATACCTGAAATTTATTAAAGGAAGTTGTAGAACCATATAGCGGAAAGGAGGTGAAATGAATATAATGAATTTTTATTTTAAAAATAATATTCTATGATGTTGTGCACCAATAAATAAATACCTTCGATCAACAAATAGAACCAATTAAATAATATTAAAATAACCTAATACTAATATTAATATTTACATATTAATTTCATAGAGAGTTCAACTAATGTTTTTGGATTCACATAACGTGTGAACCACTTGGTCACTTCCTTTGCGGTAGTAGGCTATTTCACATAATGTCCAAGGTTTGTGGATGGAAACAGACAAAGACACCCATATATAAAGGAGTAAATTTTCAAATGGAATTAATCCTAATTAAATTGATTTCCATGAAATATAATCCATTTTTCATGATATATCAGGACAATTAGGTTTCATATCTTATATCATGAACCTATATTTATGACACTCTTCATTTCACTTTATGATAATAAATATTCTAATATATATTACCTTATTCATGGACTAATCATGTAGTTTTAAATCTATCAAAGGGATAACTATATTCAATTAAAATGCAAGGTACACATCATTTCTCACATTATTCATTAAATAAATTCTACTTGGACACCCACAAAGTATCCAACATCATCGTGAATGGTCATTATCATAGTTTCTTAAATATATCCAAACATAAAAGTCATGAAATAAATTATTAATAATCATTGATTTAAGGGATTATTACACACATCTATAGATAGTAATATTTGGTGACACATTAAACATGTTGAACTCCTAGAGGAGAGTCCATTATCAAAAACTCCAATTATGGAGATTACTAAGGGTAAACACCATGAGATGTTATATCAATATCCTATGAGCCTCATATACCTGATTGCATTTATCGTCAATGTCCCTATAGATTATGTTAACTAAACATAGAACATTGATTTAATGTAAACCATCATAGGATATACTATATCACTTCAGAGCGTAGAACTACAATATACATTCAAGACAATGAGAATTCTATGAAAATATCACTTACACTATCATGAAAAATAATTATACAAATTTTATTAGAAAATAATTAATATTAATGGACTATATATAATTTTACTCAAAATTTCAATGTCAATTGGTTCTAGTGAACCAACTCCAAAAGTCTCCTACTTATGCTAGAGACAAATTTTAGCACTTCTATTAACATTATATTGTAAAAATTATTCTTTTGATTAAAGGATGTTGGTTCAAGGCCTACCACACATTATGTGGTTCCTATTCATGCAATCATATTCCCATGGGTAGCCTATTTACAACAACATCATCCCTATGAGAAAATATACCAAGTGGTGATATCACAAACTATCCAACACTATGTTCCCTAATCTAATCCTTACATCTTTATTATCATCTTAATTAATGTTTTACTGTTATAAAAAACCCCCAACATATCGTATGAACCATGATTCTAATTTTCCATTTCTATACTACTTCATAAACTACATGAAAAGCCATAATATATAAGGTGTATAGTTATTCCCATTGTAGACTATAATGTGATTTAAGTGAATTTTACATATCTCTATTATGATAAAATATCAAACACCATCTAATAGAATATAAGTTTAATATGACCTAAAAACTTGTTTTCCCCATTTCTCCATTTAATAGGTACTCGTCTAGTTTTTCTTTCATAAAAACCATCAGATATTTTTTACCATCAACCTATGATTTTTATAAAGTCCCAACCTGGATCACTACTAAGATGATGGTCATACCAGTCGCCACATGACCTCAAGCGTGCATCCCCATATTATATAGATTTCGGACTAGTAGTGAGGGTGTAAGAATAGTCAGTGTGGTGGCGATACCCTCTTATTTTAGTGGGGCAGTGGTATAATAGAGTAAATAATAGTCCACAGTGGAAGCAGTAACACATAAATGACAAAGAAGTGGAAGAAATAATTCTTATAAATGAACAAAAGTGGAAAACGACCATTTATACAATAGATTAATGCATGAAATGGTATTGATATATCATGGAAGGAAGTAAAAAGTAAAAAATTCCTTTCAATACAATTAAATGAATGAATCCTGTAATGAAAAGAAGAAAATCCAAAAGGCGTTCTCTATAAGCATACCGAGCTCCATCTCAGTCCTTTTATCCTACTCTAGATACAACCAAATAGAAAAAAAAGCAAGGTACAAGGCCCTGCGAATAGGAATGATCCACTCAGGTACCCCAGTGCAATGGAGTCCTGAGTAGGGTGTGCGATATAAATATCAATAGGCTTGAACCACTGGTGTCTATCCAAATCATAACAGTGTAATATAAGATAAATAGGGTGCAATAATTCATTAATAAAGTAGTACGATTTAACTAAATACCCAAGTACCTGCTTCAGTCCTCGACTGGTGTTTGAACATTAAGTCGATTCATTAATTGAGGTATACCATTTTATTTATAATTCACATGTGATTAAGTCACCTACTGAGTCCAAGTAGTTTCCACCAAGGTAAAACAGGGATATGAAATTATTGGGCATGATGGGCTTTAACCATGACACCTACTTTTCAATGCTGGACCCAAGGAATGTATCCAAGGAATCCTGTGATAGTATTAGTAGTGAAGGTTCCACGATGTAACAAGGAAACCTAGAAAAGATATCTAGTAAGGGAGTTCCAAGGTAAGGACCAAGGTAATGAAAACTCACGCAAAGCTAACTAAGTAGAATCTGAGTCCATCTAAAGGTTATGAGTGTAATCCAAGGAGAGTAATCAATGTAATTCCATTATAAGTATCTTAATGATTCCAAGGTGACCAACCAAGCTAAAACGGGGCAAAGCAAAGATGGGTCCCGATGGAATTTAACCATGGAAACTACTTGTCAATGCTAGACCCTACGAGTGTATCCTAGGCATCCTGTGAGAAGAAGGGACCCAATGGTAGTATATCAGTCATTCAAGTAATAGAAAAGAACCAAAGTCTAGGTGGGTATAAAACTAAGAAAACTGTATCCTAAAATCATAATGGGGTTCTCAAGACCCATGGTATTCTCCTTTCGGAATCCAAGGAAATCTTGATTCAGTCCATTCCTATTTTATATTGTAATCATAATAATTCATTTTGTTCATGTATTTCCTTCCATTAGTTAGGATAGGTCAAGTAGATTTGCAACTAAATATTGGTCCAAGATTTTTCTTCCATTAGTGTGGATATTTCAAGTAGCACTACAACCATTCATTGATTGGTCAAAGCCTTTCCTTTCATTAGTTTGGAAAGGTCAAGTAGAATTCATCCATTTAGTAAAAACCATTGAGGAATTTTCAGAAGTCATGGTCCACAATGCTACCTTCCCTTAGCATGGTATGGGTTTCCACAGATATGGAACCAATCCTTACCTCATGAACCCGGGTCCGTCCATGGAATTCATATATGATAATCAATGTATCTCCCAAGGTATGACCATGAAAACCCATTGAGTCCATCATGAAAGTCCTAAATGGGAACCCCCATGTCACCCAAGGTTTTATTAGTATTCAAATCATTTGAAAATAATTTAGTAACATGTTTTGAGGGTCAATCATTAAGTAGTAACCATTCAATTAACTCAACTCATTCCATTTACCAAAACATGATAGTTTCATATAATGGTCTCCAAGTATCCATAAAAAATGGTAATTACCTACATGGGTAATTCCAATCCAAAACAGGACCAAACACATAGATGGTGCTTTGTTCATTTAATCATTTTAAAAAAATGAAAAAAAAGTTCTTCTAGTTTCATTAAGGCCATGTCCAAAGCTTGACATATTTCAAAATAACATGAAGGCATTAGAATTATAAATACCACAAGTAAAGAAATAATTGTCTAACCACTACTTTATAGCTTGAAGTTAGCGCACCTCTGTTGGAGGGGTTTTATTATTAAAACATGATATTGTTAATCAAGAAACCGTTTAATAAATTTAGCATTCAAATCATGAACATGCTAAAATTCACATTTCACAAGAATTAGACATAATAATTCCTTGAATGAATTTATTTATAACAAAAGTGTAGTAAAAAACATAATTAATGTATTTAAAAAAGATTTTGGACTTGGAAAGGGACCCTACCTCAAGGTGGAACCAAGTCTTCTACTCTGGTGATGAACCAAAATGAAGTTAAACGACGTGGCGAAACTCAGCGCACCTAAAGCAACATGTCAGGGACTCATAAACATAAAAATACCAAAAAAATAACTATGAAACAAGATGAAATATTACCCCAAAGAAAAACTGGCGAACCGAAATGATCTGAACCACCTTGCCTTCGGCAGCGGTTGTCGGAACATGCACCCTCAGGCCCCAAGAGACCTTACACACCAATCCTGACCGAAATAAAACTGAAAAACATTAACCCCAAATCCTAGGGTTTGGCCTCACCTCACCGGGGGACAATTAGGTCAAAGAAAGGCTTGAAATGGGGGATATAAGGGAGGATATAACCTTACCATAGAGTATTAGAGAGGAAATCAGAGGAAAAAAACAGACGAATGTCAATCCGAGAGGAGTCCGTAGAGAGGAGGGGTTGCGCGCATGGCTCAATGGGGAGACCATTGGTGTGTCACGATTCTAGGGAGAGAGGGTGAGAGTAGATTTATTTATGTTTTATTTTAATTTAATTAAATTAAATTAAAATAAATCAAATTTTAAACACTAGGAATCATGCATGGTTTAACCCAAACGGTTTTCCAAACATAGCGCAAATCGTGTAGAGTCTTCTGCCTCCAAGATGCACCCCACACTGGCTAGGCGCACAGTTTAGGAAACCATGTGCAACCCTTGCGCTAAGACACTTCCCCTTTTTACATAGGTCCACATGGTCAACTACTATGGGCCACACGGTTAGCTTCTATGGGCTTCATGGTTTAGCAGACTGTGCACAAACTGTACGCCCTCTATTGTCATTTAAAACTTGATGTATTTCAGGTCCAGCACTCCTGAAACTTCTCGACCTACTCAAAAAACATCTCGTTCCTTGGCCCATGCCCAAAAAAATCACTTAGGAGTTATTAAACTCTCATAATTAATTTCTAAATCTCAGGTTTAAAATGATCATTTTATTAAAAAAATCAAAAACCTTCATAATTTTTTCCAGTTCAAAAACCTAGGATTCTACAATCTACCCACCTTAAAACCCTCTCATCCCTGAGAAGCCTTCGGGAATAACTTAAACATCACACAAACTATAAGGGTAATGAACTTTTTTTCAAATGGATTCATTATGTTACCAATTCCCAAATCACATTAAGCATTTCCAACGCACTTTTCCCTTCATCATTTACAACCAGATTTAGCACTCAAAGTTCAATATAAACACAGAAACAGAGCTTACTAGAGTCCGTTTAGATAGAGAAATAATCATGTAAAAGTCTCAGTAACACTCTACCGATGGTTCTTCCCACCATAGGTCATATCATAAGGAAGGGTAAATTCCAGGCCATGGTACCACCAATGTTAGAATTGTCACACAAGGTACAACTCTAAGTGTTCTTACGACCCTCCTGACATGATTTTGTTAAAAATAAACGGTCATATTCTGATTGACCTAATAGAAATATTCATGCAAGCCATCTAAAAAAACAATAAACATTAAAATCACATTTTTCTTAACCAAGAAACATGCTTTAAAACGGCCATGTACAACTGTAAACATCAATTGAAGAGAAGGGGGGAGTTGATCCAATTGGCTGACATGTCTCATATAAGTATGATTTAGGCGATCATAGTAATTAAAAATATAGGGCTGGATTCCATGTTCCCAAACAAGGAATTGATAATTGGGAATGCATGGATCAATCAAGACATACCATGCCTCGAATCGAACCACGCTTAGCGTGAAACACTGAAAAAGATCATCCAACAAGCTCAACAGCTTTTACGATTTAGCTTGGTGTAAAACTAACGCTCTCATAGTGTATCGAGGATAAATTCAAGATAGGGGACATTCGTGTATCTTAAGAAGAGTGCAGTAAGAGGCTTTAAGAAGGGGTTTCCAGTTACAGACACCCAGAAACTAGAAGATAAAACATTTGAACCAAAATAATATCGTGATTCCAAGAAACCACTGACATAAAATAACACCGGCAAGCCTCAAAGGCATTCAAGATGAACGAACTGTTTCCCAATGGTCCCCTTAGGTTGTGATCCTTATTCATAGAAGTAAATTTTCACTAGGTTAAAGAAAACACTACCCACTTTAGGAGTATCCTAGATGCAAAAGGAAGGAAAAATAACCTCTCATAAGCGCTCTAGAGTATAACAATGATACTGGGATTTCAAAACACCCTAGTTTTTCAAAAATAAGTCCAAGTATTGGAATAGAACTAATTCCTTAACGCTCAAGACACTCTAAATGGAGATGAATATAGATTATACTCAACAGTACATGAAGATTTAATTCGGAGTCATATTGCCTCATACGACCATTTTCTAGGACAATGCCATACTTAGTCATCCATCACTAAGAAGGAGGAGTCAGATGACCTACGAAGCATCCGACCATGCTCGAGGCACATCTAACCAGTTGAAAATGAGCATTACTCGATGATCAAGACCATAACAACTTCAAGAAGGAAATGAACACATGTCCAAACAAGGTTGTCACTTTTAAAACTGAGAGTCCTACTAGGGAAAATGGCACCCAATGACACCAACAGTGAGAAACGTTGCTACACTAGAAATGCATTTAAGTTCACATGGTGCTACCATCCAAAGGTTATCCCCTTACAAAGAATAAGTTTCAACCCTAACATTGGGTCACGTCAAACAAAAAATTTCTTCAAGCTCCAAATCTGATCATAACACCATTGACAAGGAAAATAACTCCTAATGAAATTACTCATGCATCCATGGAAACTTAAGAGAAGTCTTAACTAACCTTACATGAGGGTTTTAAATCGTAGACACCACTATCAGTTCCATTTCTGATCCTCTTTTATTTAATCACATTTAATAATTAATCAAAAAAATATTTAATAAAAAAATCAAGGTTCCATTTCCAAAACAGTACAAGGCACTAGATTTAAAACAACTCCCCAAGGAAAAAACTTGAATGTTTTATAAAAATCCCTTTTGAAAAACATTTTACATCAGTTGACATCCAATCATTTTTAGGAACCTTATCAAAATAATTTCCTTCTAAGAAGATAATGAGGCCTACGAGGGTCTCATTTTAACCAACATGGGTTCTATATAATGAAACCCAATAGAAAACACACAATATATTAAAATTTAAACACATGAATGGGTCATCTCATAAAAACATTATCCAACTGACCTACTTGGGTCTAGTTTCACGTTAAAAGATAACCATTTGAGTTTAGATAAACATTAAAAATCATTAAAACTAATAATAATTTCACAAAGAATCGTCTCATTTCATTTAATATGGGTTTCCATTTCCCAATTCATGAATTTCCCATACACTACATGGATTCAAAATTGTGTCCCATTAATCATTACCATTCTCAGTTAAGAATTTAACATGACCAACATAATAGTCCAAATTATATTGGTGGCCATATACCAACTTGTAATGTGCTCGTACACTTTACAATTTTTCATTTGGTTCCCTTTAATCAAAACCAACTTACTTTAGAGACTAAATTTAGAAGCCTTTTAAATTGGATCAATTACACAAGTTGCCTTTTATCCTGCTATAAGGTTCCCATAAAACATACAACTGAAAACCAACTCCCATCATAACCAAAACCAATAACATAGCCTATGAAACCATTTACATATATCAATGTAAGATATCATATCACTACAAGAAGCTAGCACAGAGCAACAAGATGAAATCACAGAAGCATGGTATTTTAATCACATGATCATGCTATAATAAGAAGTAATCATAGAGGGAATGCTAATAGATTACATAAATATGTATAAATCTAATAATTTCATATTAATAAGGCACATAATTATACATAGTAGAAAACCTACTAATGCAACTGCATGGCATGACATATATGCATGTCATGTTATTTTCTAAGTGCCTAATATGATGCATGAAATGAAACTTACTTGCCATATCAGGCCAAGGAATGTTTCCAAAATTCCAAAAATCATAAGCATCAGAATATAAACCAGTCCCTCTGGGTGAAATCATATCAATTTTAATAGCGAACAACATAAACAGCAATCCCTGCCCTAGCCACTTGGTCATTTCCCATACACAGTCTGATCAGTCCCAAGCACAGCTATTAACCAAGTGCCGACACCTTCCTAGTCTCAAGTATTAAAACCCAAAATAGTAAGAAAAAAGGGAATACCCAGCTCTAATACCACTTTGTAACATCCTGACCCAGATCACCACTTAGACGGTAGTCGGACTAGTCACCATATGACCTCAAGTGTGCCTCCTTGTATGCAAGAGGTAGCTGACTTACAATGAGGGTGTATGAATAGTTAGTGTGGATACAATAACCTCTTATTAGAGTTGGGAAATAGTATAACATAGTAATTTATAATCAATATCGGAAGTAGTAATACATAAATGACAAATTAGTATAAGACATATTTTTTATAAATGAACAAAAGTGGCCAACGCCCATTTATTCAATAGATTAATGCATGAAATGGAATTGATGTATCATGGAATGATGTAAACGGTACAAAATTTCTTTCAATACAACACAATGTAGGACTCATGTAACGAAAAGAAAAAAAGCCCAAAAGATATATCTATGAGCATCCCAAGTTCCTGCTCGGTCCTTTTCTCTTAATCCAGATACAAGAAAATAGTAACAAGCGAGGTCCAAGGCCCTACGAACAAGAAAGGTCTACTCAGGTACCCCAGTGCAATGGCAGCCCAAGTAGGTGTGAGATATAAATATTAGTAGGCCGACACGACCTGTTTCTAACCCAATACAGACAATGTAATATATGTTTAATAGGGTGAAAACATGCATAAATAAAGTAAGTAGTATAATGTAACTAAATACACATGTACCTACATCAGCCCTCAGTTGGTGTATGAACATGTAAACAGTCCATTAATTAAGTACTAAAATTTTATTTATATGTCACAGGTGATTAAGTCACCTACCAAGTCCAAGGAGTTTTCTCCAAGGTAAAACATGCCTAAGCAATGACCAGGTCCGATTGGCATTAACCATGGAACCTACTTATCAATGTTGTACCCAAGGAGTGTATCCAAGGCATCCTATGACAGTATAAGTAGTGAAGGTTCCAATATGTAACAAGCAAACCTGGAAAATATATCCAGTGAGGGAGTTCCAGGGTAAGTACCAAGGTAACGTAAACTCATGGAAAGCTAACTCAGTAGTATCTGAGTCTTGATAAGTGGTAAAAGTGTATTCCAAGTAGAATAATCCAATTAATTCTACAATAAGTTTCCTACCGAGTCCATGGTGATTGACCAAAGTAAAACAAGGCCAGAAGGAGATAGGGCCTAATGGGATTTAACCATGGCACCTACTTGTCAGTGCTAGAGAAAAGGAGTGTATCCAAGGAATCCTATGAGAAGAAGGGACACAACAGTAGTATATCGAGTATCTAAAGAATAGAATAGAATTGGATTCTTGGTGGGTATCAACGTAAGAAAAATGAATCCTTGAATCATAATGGGGTTCCCGAGACCCAATGTATTCTCCTCTTAGAATCCAAGGAGAGCTCGAGTCAATCCATTCCCATATGATATTTTAATCATAATAATTCGTTTGGTACAAGTCTAGCCTACCATTAGTTTGGAAAGGTCAAGTAGCATCCCAACCATTTATTTATTGGTCCAAGCCCTATCTTCCATTAGTATGGATAGGCCAAGTAGCATTGCAACCATTCATTGATTGGTTCAAGCCTTGACATCAATTAGTTCGGAAAGGTCATTTAGTGATCAACCATTTAATAAAACACATTATGGAATTATAAAAAGGTAAAGTCCACACCACTACCTTCCCTTAGCATGGTAAGTATTTCCACGGACATGGAACCAATCCTTGTCTCATGAACTTGGGTCTGTCTGTGGAAATACAACATGGGGATCCATGTATCTCCCAAGGTATGAGCATTAAAACCCATTGAGTCTATCATGGCATTCCTACTTAGGAAACTAGATGTAACCCAAGGTATTATTAGAATTCAATACATTTGAAAAAAAATTGGTAACTCGATTTCTGGGTCAATCATTATGAATTAACCATTAATTTAACTCAACTCATTCCATTTAACAAAACATGTTAGTTTAATTTAAAGGTCTCCATGTATCGATAAAAAAAGGAAATTAACTACATTGATAATTCCAATCCAAAACTGGACCAAACATTTAGATGGTGCTTCAGTCATTTAATCATTTTAAAAAAAGGAAACTCAGTGTTTCTAATGTCATTATGGCCCTGTATTAAGCATTCCATATTCCAACATAACATCAATGTATAATAAAAACAAATAAAAAAAGTCAATCATGAAATTTCTAACCATTGATTTTTATCATGAAGGCAACACACCTCAATTGGAGGGGTTTTATTATAAAAACATGATATTTTCAATCAAAAACCATTTAATAAATTTTACATTCAAATCATGAACATGAAAAATTTCACATTTCACAAGAATTATACATAATACTTCATTGCATGAATATATTTATAAAAAAAGCGCACTAAGAAACTTAATTAAACTATTTATAATGATTGAGGACTTAGAAAGGGACCCTACCTCATGGTAGAACCAAGCCGTGTACTCTGGAGACGAACCAAAACGAAGTGAAACCACACTGAGAACCTCAAAACACCTGAAGAAACATTTCGGAGACTCATAATCATCTAAATCCCAAACAATTAACTAGGAAACAAGTCGAAAACTTACCCAGAAGAAAAATCGGTGAACCAAAATGATGAGATCTTCCTTGCCTTCGGCAGGGGTTGCCAGAACATGCACCCTTGGGTCCCAAGAGACCTTCCACACCAATCTTGACCAATATAAAACCGGAAAAACATTAACCCCAAGATCTAGGGTTCGCCCACACCTCACTAGTCACATATTAGGTCAAATAGTGGCTAGAAAAAAGGGACATAAGGGAGAAGATAACATTACCCTAGAGGATTGGAGAAGAAATCAAAGGAACTGGTGGAAAAATGCCAATCTGAGAGGAGTATTTATGGAGGAGGGGTTGTCTGCATGACTCAAATGGGAGACCCTTAGTGTGTCGCGATTCAAGGGAGAGAGGGGGATTATTGATTGATTTATGTTTTATTTTAATTTAATTTGATTTGATTAAAAAAACTCAAATTTTAAAAACTGGGCATCATGCACGGTTTAACCCACACAGTTTTACGAACCGTGCACAAACCAAGAGAAGTCTTCTGCCTCTAAGACGCACCCAACATGGGTTAGGTGCACGGTTTCAGAAACTGTGCATAGCCCTTGAGCTACGATAGTAGTCCTATTTAAATAGGGCCCCACAGTTAACTGTTGTGATCCACACGGTTTAGCATACCTAGCACAAATTGTGTGCCCTTAGCTTTTAATTAATTCATTATGTTTTTTGAGACCAGCACTCCCAAAACTTCTTGACCCACTCGGGAAACTTCTCAAGGATTTATACATGCCCAAAAACATCACTTAGTAGTGATAAAACTCTCGGAATTAATTTCCAAATCTCAGTTTAAAAAACGATCAGTTTAGTAATTGAAAATGTTCAAAAAAATATCGTACTTTTGTTCAATTCAAAAACAAGGGATTCTACAATTTTCACCTACTATCCTTTGTTATTTCCCTACATTTTTAAGCATATTCTGTATAAAATCTAACTGAAATCCATTGTATGTGAAATATAATTCCAAATTACAAGTACATATAAATATTAAATACATTAAAATTACAATGTGACACTAGAAACAATTTCAGTGAATTTTTACAATCTATATTCCCAATATACAGTAAACTTGTGTACCTTACATGGTTTATGAAACCAATTTGACATATACTAGTATATCATGTTTCGAAGAACATTCATTGTAACTTAACTAATTTTTTGAGAAACAATCCTTAGTATCAATGAATCATAAGACTAATAATAAATTTTAGATATTCTATAAATCAAATATATCCTGAAAGCAATATTTCTCCCACTAAACTTTTGACACATGACAACCATTCATTCTAAACAAATATATTATGATCATTATTCCTGTTATAACATATAAAGATATCCTAGTCATATGAATTTCATATTTTCATTCTATAAATTCTCCAATCATCGCTATCAAGTTATATAGATATTATCCATAATATTTCCTCCAGGAAAAGGGGCCTTAAAACACACTCATAATAAAATGATCATGAAGCTATGAAAATTAGAATAAAAATGGAATTTATCCACGATAATATTATCTAAACAACTTATACATATCTTTAGTAAATTTTACCACCCATGTACAGAATATTGTTTAATACCTATAATTGATTCACCTCAACCAAAAAAACACTACTGTATTTTTTGTACATGGAATCCATTATAAAATTTATAAAAACATTTCAATCATTGAATTTTGAAACTTATTTATTTATGTAAGAAATATTATTTTTTAAAAAATAATATATCACCCAACTTGTTAAATATAAAACCATAATAAAGGATTTATTTTTCCATCGAAATTTGTGTCACTGAAAAACTCCTCCCACTAAATATTTTAGAGTTTATTGTTCCTATTCCATCCTACCTGTATCTAGAGGGTAGAATTCCCATAAATATTTTTTTCTCCCACTATCTCAAAATAGATGTTCTCCCTCATCAAAATATAGTTGTTATGATTAATACCTATATATCAGAGGAATGTTAACATCTTCATTGGGTAAAGGCTAATTAATTGAGATTCAGATTGGTTATCCTTCTATGTTCAATTGAATATTAGGATAACACAACAAATTATTATCATAAAACACATTTAATATGTGATATTAATTGATTCACAACATATGTATTATTTATATTCCATACATTAATAAATTGTGTTTTAATATGGTTAGTAAATATTTTCAAACACATTTATTCATCATATTTTCAAAGATATGTAAAATATACTAGAATTTTATTAGATCCACCTTGTACCACAATCATTTATAAGGTAATGTGAGTTATAGTTAATAAAAAAATTTATTTATCAATGAAAAATATTGCTAAAGATATAATTTAATGAGTCACAATAGAAAATTTTGTCTCATATCTTGGTCTTGAGATAAACTTTCTATCTAATATCTTTTTACAAGTATATTCATATTTATCAAGAATACCAAAATAATTATCTTGATTTAAATGAATTCAATAATAGTTTCTCCATAAAATACTTCTCTTAAATTATGATCTCATTGTAGTATCTTTTCTGGAAATCCATTAATTTTGATTGTTTCATTTTCTAGTATGTATGTTTGTGAGTATACTATGTGTTTTAGTTCATTAGAGAATATTAATTATTCTATGCATATTATTCATCAATTCAAAAAAGGAATTATCTTACCAGAACTCAATAAAATTCTTATATTTTATATTCATCACATGTCATCATGGATATTTTTGAGACATTATTTTAATAAAGAGTATTTATATACAAATAACTAAAAAATTATCATTTCAAAAATGAAATTTTATCTCTTTTTGTTTGGTATATCTCAATACAATTTCAAATCCATATATTTAGTTTAATCAAAATTATGGACCATCTAAATTTTTTCTGAAAGAAAATTAATTTATACACTAATGGAGGCATTGAACATTCATCTTATAATGATTCAGTGATTTCTATATTTAATAAAACATGTCAGAATATCATTGTATTTAATAACCATGAAAAAAAACATATGAAATATTTAATTGACATGAATTATATGAAATGGTTTTCCTCTTCTTAAATTCATTATATTTTTAATGTCAATATCCTTTCTTGCTAATATAGTAGTAAATATAATTTTCTTCCTTTTATTTCTATTGAATATTATGTTGGACATATATATGTTTTTCCAACATATCTCAACATTTATGTGTTTTGATGTTATAAAAAATACCATTTTATTTTCCAATGATAATATCAAATGAGTTTCAAATTTTATTCTACAATAATTAGTCATCTATTTATTTCAATGAAAATTATATTATTCTTAACGGAAGTGATTACCTTAAACTTTGTAAATTATTTAATCTACAACAATTAATTTTATCTTATAAAAATCTAGTTTTCAATGTTAAACACCAATTTTCTCAATGATTGTAATCTACATGTTGAGATTTTATCTTAATACATTAGATATTATCATTAAATGAATTTATAATAGCAATTGTATGTTCAAAACAAGATATTACAGTGAGAAAAATATTATGGAATGACTTTATCATATTTAAATGATAATAACAAAGATATTATATCAGGACTACTAAATGATGTTTTAAATGTTATGTATCCAACTTTAGTAACAAAATTCCATGATGAATAAGAATTTTTCTATAAAAATATTAACACAGTTTATCTTCTGCACTATAGAAGTCAATGAAATGTTTTATCGTATGAATGTAATTAAAGGTTTATCTTACAAGAATAGTGAATTTTTGTCAGATATCTTATGAAGAAAATTATATTGTGAATATCATCATCATTACATTAATAACATCAGTGCAATCTATCAATATGTATTTTCACACATTCATGTGTATCGGAAAAGGAGTTTTCTAGTTAAAAAATTATTAATTTGTATAAAGTTTCTTTTTATCCATGAATTGAAATATCCAAGGAGGAAGATATATAATATCATATTTACAAACGATTTGTCTATATTTTTATGAACATGTCACATAAAATTAAGATCATATCTCAAAAAACATTCAAATGATTATTCCCTCGACCACTATAATTATCTCTCACTATTATGTTCAAAATGTTGGAGGAAATGTATATATATAATAAATTTAGTTACTTCATGAAAAGTGGGAGGAATAAGAAGATCCATAAGAAGGAACTATTTACAAAAAATATATAATTTGAATGGAAAAAAGAATGCATTTTCATTACTCTATGGCTATGTATTATGATTATTATTCTATGAGCCTCAATCAAAGATCATCCACTTATGTGTTTTGGATATCATTGACTTATCAAGACATCTATACATCTACTATTGTTTCCAACTTTCATATGTGTTTCAAAATGTTTTGTTCAATATTAATAATCATAATTTCATTGACACTAATTGTAACTGATTATATTAATACAATAGATAGGTCCTTTAAAGTGAGATCCCTGTTAAAAACTCATAGATTTTTTTACCAAGTAACAACTACTTTTTCTTAGCTTGGATCCCATAGAAAAAATACTTTCAAATGGAAAATCACCAAACCCATGGAGTTCAATGTTGTTGGAGTTTACAAATAAATTTATGTTCAATGAACCACTATAAATCTATTTTTTTCATTTATTTTCTTTATTTTTGTTATACAAACATCCAATTCCTAATATGGAAAATATTGGAACTCACATACTATTAATAGGATGGTATTAATGTAATTAATATTCATTGAACTCATTTCAACCCCCTCTTGAGTTTTCTATTAGGCATTTTATGGGACATAAATTGGTATTAGATATCCTTAATCACTATTTCACATTTTTAAAAGGTTAAATTAAAATGAATTTATTTCAAATGGATGATATGGATGATAAAATACAAGTTATACCAATGGTTAGATATTATTATTTTAATGTAGAGAAAAATGGTTTATAAATGGAATTAAAAAACTCTATCTTTGAAGAAAATTGTTTTTATACATTATTGTATTCTATTGAAGACTTATAAAACACAAAAAAAATTAAAATTGGGATACCCATGCAAAAGAAAGCTATGACATGAATTCCAAAGATATGAATTCTATAATATGTGGACCATGTCTAGATGAGTTTAATCACATTTCTCAATGTCAACCAACCCATGAGATGTAGTGTACTATATAAGTTGATTATAGAGGATTATAAAATGCGACGTATCAATGATTTGATACAAACATTAGTTTTATAACATCGAAATGGATGAATGAGAAAGAGTTACTTAGTTGATTGGATAAATCAGTGAAATTGTGAATAGTGTTGATGTTCTAAGAATAAAACTTCTTATTCCATAGAAATAACTAATAGATTTAAATATATTACCATGTAAAGGGAGTGTAATCTCATATAAATTTATTAAATAAATTAAGGTAAGTAATTTTATAATATAAGATATCATTGGAACCCTCATGATTTATAAGGAAGAAATGGAAGCATGAACTAGAGAATATAATATTATTTAGATGGAAAATTCTTCAACAATGTCTTTAAATTCTTCGAATAACAAAATATATATGGATCATCAAATCTCTAAAAAATATTATGAAGTATATTCCTCTAGAATCTCTTGATCAAATGATGAAATTTCACATTTTTATTGAATTTTAGAATGATCTATAACAATAGAATATTTATTTGAAGAACCTTCATCAAGTACAAGATGCATGGAGAAAATTACAATCAAGTGATATCTTATGAGTGGATATAATCAACAACTTATCCAACCTAACTACCAATAATTTCAATAAAATAAAAAAAATGAAAAAACATTCTTCATTAAAATCAAATATAAGAAGAAATCGAAGAGGGATATGTAATCCACATGAATTGCTTCTAACGAATCTATAGAATGTACATCTTCAGAACTAGAAGCTAAATAATTTAATCAAAAGGCCAACATGTGTTTCATGAAATATTTAGATGAATTATATTCTTATTATTCTCTTATGCATGATTTTGAAATAGAGAATTAGAATTTCAAATATAAAGTTATAAATGAACACTATACCATGCTGGAATCTAATTATGAAATCATAAAAAAGAAATAAATCTCTCATAAATTCATACAAAAAGATTTAAGGAAGAAGAGGATTTAAAAAATAAAAAATTAAGAGTTGAAAATTAGTAGGAAATTAATATTACCACATATACGGAAAAATTTATAACAATTAAGAACATAAAAAATCACATTCTAAACTTCAATGATTTTATAGTGTATTTACTAAGGAGGGATAACCAAAACAAAATCCATTGTGAAAACGCACTTAAAATTGAAAAATTTAGAATAGGAAGTAAAGGTCTGTAAACCAAATTTAATTAACACTATTTTTGGAATAGTTCATAGGAAAAAAATATCTCTATGGTTACTTGTTTTAACTTCGAAGAAAGAGAAAATTATGGCCTTATGTTTAATATAAAAATTCCTTCATTTTTTGAATTATTAATGATTTTAATAAAATTATATCTAAATATTTTGGGCTGGATTTTATGGAAACAATATATTGGTGTCCCCAATTATATTATATCTAACATTTCTGGACCCAATAATTTTTAGTTTTCAAATAAATTTTTTTTGATTTTTCATTGTAGGAACTATTCACATGAGAAAAAATG
Source organism: Viscum album (assembly GCA_963277665.1). Lineage (NCBI taxonomy): Eukaryota > Viridiplantae > Streptophyta > Magnoliopsida > Santalales > Viscaceae > Viscum > Viscum album. Next base: position 1,525,462,812 of record OY728151.1, read on the forward strand.
AAATATGGTTCAGGGTTAGTGGATTATCAAGACAAATAAATGGAATATTCCCTAAATTTCACTCATTATCGTTGATTGGTGTAGGATATCTAAACTTTTGTGATAATGAAAAAGTAACGATAGTAAGTCATGCTCTATTGTAAATCCATATTATATTCTCAATAAAAAAATAATTATGTTGAATTCTTAAGGTATAACCTGAAAATTATTTCTTAATGTTGTGATTATAGTTATTCAATTGATTAGTCTAACAATGTATTCTTATATCTCAATGATTAATTTCTCAATATTGAAGCATTTTGAATACACAATGCCTAAATTTTGATCATAATTATTTCTATAGAAAAAACGATAATTGTTTGAATATACAAATTGATGAATCATGGATTTTGAATATAGGGATTAGACATCATAGCATTCATTTTTTTTATAAAGTTATCTATGAGAAATTTTATTTTAAATTTACATAATCTCAAGTTTGATAAAAAGAAACGATTTTTTGAATGTCAAATGGGATAGAAAAAAATGAAATAATTTAAACTGATTAAAGTTCATAATACATGTAGACCTATATAATTTATTCATATGGATCAGTTCAAACCTAATAGAATATAAATCATTCCATTGATACCATTTTTATGTGTTGGTTGATGATTTATCAAGACATACTTTTGTTTACTTTTTATGTCCTAAAAGTGAATCATGGTCAATTTGTATTAATTTTTATGAACTCAGGAAAATTGACAACAATATCAAACAAATTCCTTTGATATGTGATAATTGAGGAGAATTTTATAAGAATGAATTTCATTAATATTGGTTAGAATATGTTATGAAACATGTATTTTCGTCCATCGTGAAACCTCATGAGAAAATTGTTGTCGAATGGAGGGGTATAACATTGTAATAAATTTCTCAAATAATGTTATGTGAATATAACATGCCCACTTATTTTTGGGCCAAATCTATTAATACAACACGTTTTTTCATTAACATAGTTCTAATATGGATCATATTACTCAAAAAATGCTACTATTTAAAGAGGAATATAAAAATTGGTAGGATAATTTATAGTTTTTGGATTTATGGTTTATGTTTTAAACATTGGTGAATGTCTTGGTATGATTGATCGAAAATATAATGAAGTTATCATACTATGTCATTCTACTACTTCCAATGCATAAAGCGTTTTCAATAAAAGGTCAGGGATTGTTGATTATTCAACTTATATGAATTTTTTAAATGTGATCCTTTTGATCACAAACTGATTAAAGATTATTAGTTTACTAATTTTCTTCAAGCCTTTAGAACTCAACCTCTACATCAGTTATAGGATATTTAGATAATGGAGATAGAAATAGAAGTAATAGAGGAAATGTACTAGAATTTTCTACTTTTTTAACTCAATAAGAACCTAGAATCATAGAAAAATATTTAACTGATAAAATTTGGTTTGTCGAAATTCAAGAATATTTAAACTATTTTATTTGGAACAAGGTATGTGAATTAGTTTATAGAACCTCTAAATGTCATGTTATTGGAACTAACTTTTTATTTAGGATTATCTTGGATGATCAATGTTTGATCACTAGAAATAAATCCAAACCTATTGTAAAAGATTGAAAACAAGAATAATGAATAGATTCTGAGGAGGCCTTTCCCAAATGCCTATGTTAGATTCCCTTAGAATAGGGATATCATATTCATTCCATATTAATTAGAAATTTTATTATATGAATGTTATGTTTTCATTTCAAAGTGTATATATAATCTTGGAAGGCATTTTTGAACAACCACCAATCTTTGAAGACCCTCATATTTAATTAATTTTAAACATACCCAATCTCTCTATAGACATAATCATGAACCTAATTCATGTAATGAGATATTATGTTCTTTTATTATAACAAATTGGGATTCAAAAATAATGGATGATCCTTTATTATTTAAGAATATTTCATATTTTGAGATATTTTTCAAAACATATGCTAAATGTATTTTAAATGAGTATTATTGATGAATTGAACTATTTTTACTATTTTAAAATTTATGAAAATGTTTTTTGATATTTTTTAAATCAAAGAAAATAAATTAATGATTTATTTAATATATTTGGTCTTGAAAACACTAAAACATAAAAAATACATATGGGATTCAATATTAAAAATGACTTGGATGATGAAGAAAAACATTTTGACAACAAGTTATATGGTGTAATTATTAAAATTTATCATTATCATACTGCATGTAGAAAAGAAATTATGTTTTCATTGTTTTCTTATTCTAAATATAAATATATTAAAAATTATCGTATGTACATAATTCTAAAAAAAATTTATGTTTTAAAAATGAACTATATAAATTTATATACTTCTCCAAAAAAAGTTTTATTTTCATTTAACGTCATATTAGGACGGTAATTTTGGTTGGTGTTTATTTTATAAAAAAATATACACCAAAACATTTTATTTTTTCGATAAATCCTTTGTATCAATGTCTAGTAATAAACAACCCTCTATAGCATTATCAAATATTGATACTGAATATATTGAAGCTATAAGTAGTTGTTGATAAGTGATGTTAATGAATCACACCCTGAAAAATTGTGGATTTCATTTTAAAAGTATTCTGATCAAATGTCATAACAAAATTTATATCCACAATTAAATGAATCCCATATACCATTCTAGAAAATTCGCATTGATTTAAAGATCATGAATTCATATATCATGCAAAAAAATGTGACATATCTATATAATTTTTTTCCTAAAAAAACCAATTAGAAATTATATTTTTAAAATATCTATTTGTGGAAGGATTCAATTTTATATAATACAAATTATGATTCTTCAACTTTTGATAAATTTTTTTCAATTAAACTTATTTAGATGTATAAATTTTTAATAATGTAAATAATTTATATTCAACATTTAATTTGTGTTTTAATGTCACCATTTTAAGTATTATTAACATTAAAATAGGAAAAAACTATATTTGTTATGATTACTCTAAACTTGACACTCCATAACTCATAGATTACCATAAAACATAGAAAAGTAAATCAGTTATACATGAAAACCCCATAAAAACCTATGAATAATTGTATCCTCACTATGTGATAATTTTTTCCCTAAACATAAAAACCTCAAACCTTCCTGAATTTGGAAATATAATGGAATATATGGAGATCCCACTAATAAAAATAAAAAATCTAAGGACTACCTAAAACTTATTGAGTACGTGAGACATCGATTTTAGTTGGATGGATGATACTATAATGATAGATTAAAATTTTCTAAATATTCAAGTAAGTGATTTAATATATGATGAAAAACAATATTATATTTTTTATGATCCTTTTTGAATGTTCAATGAAACAAAATTGTTTCATTTCAGATATATTGATGAACTAGTTTCAACAATAGTAAAATAGAAGGGTTTTCAATATCATCATTAACAGTTGTTGATGTATTTTAGTTCCCCAATGAATGAAATTATGATTTTGAATCATACTTAACACCAACTAATGATAAAATTATATAAAAATAATTAAGTCAGATTTTAGAAATATAGTCACATATAAAAATCTAGTGAAATATTTAGAATCTGAGAAAATATTTTTTCAAAATTTAATTTAGTCTACCATTTTGTATAAGAATAGTGAGATTGAAAAAAAAATTATTAATATGTTACATTATTAAATATTTTCATGGTAGAGAAGCCAATTAATCTTTCATGATATTTTATGAGTATATGTGACACATTTAACAAAAATCAATAAACTTTTATCCTTTCATAATAATATGGAACTTGGATTTCAATAAATTTAGCATTTTTTTGGACAAAACAACTACCAAAATTTTTCATGGAATTATAATATTAAGTGAGATTTTGTTAAGACGGAGTGGTTTTTTGGATTTTATAATTGAATAATAATTTTTCATTTAGTTTAGAAGAATAATTTTCTCTCGACCATGCTACTACTCAAGGAGAGTAATCTCACATGGTAGTTTTTAGTGATGTTGTTATACAATCTACAACAAGTGTCCCTATTTCCATGGAATAAAAAGTTAAAGTCTTTGATGTAATAGATTTTATAGAGCTTGAAAATATCAATGAAATGCTAATAAGGGTGATAGTTTGTTATAAGAAATAATTAATCCCGGGGGAGGAATTATTCCTAAAGTTTTCGCATCCACTACTCTTCCTACCATTAATTTAGATGTCTTTAATATTTATTCTATTAGAGAATAATTTTCCTTATAAATTACTTGATTGGTTATTTTGAGATATGAATGTACCATATAAAAATTATTTTAAACTATCCCTCTTTTCTAGGTTTCTCTATATAGGGATACATGAAAAAAAATATAATAATATTAGCAAGTTTCATTAATAAAAAAGCTAGTGATGGTGGAGATGAAGAAGTTATAAATGATGAAAATCAACTTCTTTAAAAAAGGAGATCATGATCAGAGTCTGAAAAACTATCATTCATATAGTATGTACCCAATGTTGGGGAATATCAATATATTGGATAAAATTAGTATGTACACCTTCAACAAGACATGTTCACACCTATTCATGTTGACCATAGATGTTATGAAATTCCAATAGTTTAATTGGATGATACTAATTAAAGAGATCAAGATATACATGATTACATCCACCCTTACATACATGAAATTTGTGATCCTTTCCAAAGAAATGTTACAAGATCTTAAAATAGACATAGTTTCTCAAATTAGAAGGATATCAGTAGTTTTTAAAAACTATATCATGACTATCAATCATTATCATAATGAAATAATACCCTTAATAAAGAAAAAGGTACCATAAATTCAAAACTATTTAGTTTGAATAAAATGGGATACTATATTTACTATGACATGATTTAAATTTTTTTTGGATAATTAGAAATACAATTTCAAAGAATTAAAGATCTCTTAGAAGAAAAAACATAATGTCGGGATCTTTTGAAGAAGAATAAGAAGGGGAATATGAATTCAGTGAACATCATACATGTAATATACCCTCAAAGGAAATGACATAAATCTTTTTCATTATTAATATTCTCCTACTAATCACCTATCCATTCTATTAAAAAAATTTGTTTGAAATGTTGAATAAGGTACTTCTTAGTTGTTCCATGAAAGGATACTTTCAAATTATCTTTTAAAATTTCTACCAGAGTGCGTCAAATAGTTTTTAAAACCTCCTAGAATCATTCATGGATGATAGAGTGAAGTGAATTTAAACATTTTCCAGGGCTCTATTTCATCATTATGGAAAACATTCTCTTGGACCTCCTATCATTAATCATCATAAATCTACATTTCATAGATTCAAAGGGATCTTCAATACAACAAAAATATATTTAATTGAGGATCTCATATTTTCAAAATAAGTTTCATTACCTCAACATGAGTCCTCTTTTATGCTATTATTTATCCATAGAAACTATTTTGATGCTTAATCCCCACATAAAATGACTCTTGACATTCAGTCTATTATGAAACCCAATTTTATTGAATATCTTATATAATAATAAATGAAATTTTTTTTCTTATTGTTTAAATATGCTTATTTATAAAAAAATTTGTTACTAGATCATTCATTTGAAAAGTTGATGAAAATTCCAATTTTACCCTTTTAAATTCACATTATAATTTCATACATAAATATTTTTCTATGTATTATTTCAACTTAAAATATTGTAACTATTTTCCTGAATTAATGGGCTAAAACATGGATTGGGGACATTGTAGAATCATCATGATTTTTATTGGAGTAAAAGGTCCATGATGTCAAAGATGTGCTAGACTCACTAGACTAGACATAATTTCTATATTTGGTCTATAACATCTTTATATGTTATTGTATTGGGCCCAAATTTTAGATAGGACATATAGAACCCATTTTCAAACAAATCCTATGGATGGAAGGACAGTAGGTTCACGTGTTATGGAGGTAAAATAGGTTGTTCACTTTGCCTTAATTTAATTGGCCGAATTTCATCATTCACACTTGAAACCTTTTAAAAAATAGCCTCCCCTTCACTCTATAATTTTTTTTCTCATTTAGTGGGAATTGTACCAGAATTGACGGATTCAGAGAAGTGTTGAAGTTTTTCCTTTCTATTTTAATTCACCATTGGAGTAGGGATACTACCAAGCATCGATCTTCTATACCATTATATTCTCATCATCGTTGTAGGTCTAATATTGTTATTATTTAAATAAACTCTTATTTTCTCTTCCATTTCATCTATTATTTTTAATATAATTATTATTATTATTATTTTCGATGGAACTAAAGATTAGAAGTGTTATTAGGGTACACTAATTCTAAATCTTTGACAATGGAATTCTCTTTTACAATGTTTACACCAACCAGGGAAGAGTAGTTTTTATATGTAATCAATATACATCTAACCTTATTAATTAATTTATTATAAATCAATTAGATAATATAAATAACTTAATATTATGTATCTATTTATTTATTTACTTATTTATTTAAATGAATCTATTAAATAAATTGAAAAACTATCACAAAACACATGAGGTCAAGAATTGTGTGAATTGTGAGAGCATGATCTTAATTAGTAATATAAAACAACATGAGATCAATATGTAGAGTTCATATATAATCCCTAATATTAATTAGTCTACATTTCCTTAGTGTACATGTGCCTTAATTTACCACTATCAAAAAGATATCCTTGTAAAATAAATCAGAGAAGGGTGTTATGATTGTATGTTCAGATGAAAACGTAGGGCTTAATTCAATTCATCTTTGTGGTAAGGTTAATTCTTGTATGGTTCGGTGGTTAACAAATTAATGGATCCTATTTATGTAGATATTAATTAAATGGATAGTGATTAACATGTAAGTGAAGATGTAGAGATATATCAATTACTCTTTCTATAAATAGTTTCCTAAAAAATATCTTATTGTTGGGTTTTATTAATCAAATTTCAATTCAAAAATGTAAAAGGGAAAAAAATAAAATATTCTACCATCATACATCATCTAACATTATAAATGGTAAAAAAATATCTCATACTTTAAAAAAAAATCTTCTCTTTTATTTTATTTTTTGAATTCCTTTAATATGTTGTTTTATTTACTTCCTCCTTTGAGAGATGACCTTGGTCAGCCACTTACTGAACCTAATAATAAGAAATTATTCCCCATTTTAGAACTCCAATGAAAATTCCATTCAAATTGGTTCCATATTTAGGGAGGCAAGTAATTATTCTAATTAATTAGAGGTATTTCATTTAATTTTCATTTTATTATCTTCTTTTTTTCTTTCTTTCATCTTTATCAAATCTGATTTCTTCTTCTTCACTTTCTTATTCTTCTTCATTTTTTGAACCATCTACTCAAACATCACATTTTTATTTATTTATGGTCCACTTTTATTCCTTTAATTTTTATTTTATTTATGACCTGAACTAATCCAGAGGATCTTTTAAATCATGACCTGAGGTCTAATATAGCCTTCAAGCTCGAATCATACAATCATAGTCTAAGATAAGTTTCAATATTCAACCAGTTAGAGAATTACACCATTCTGGTAACATTGAAATTGGAAGTAATTCTAATTCAAACATGAAATAAAAACCAAAGGATGAAAAATAATAATGAAATTAACTGAACAATTTTAGAATTGGCTGCACGAGATATTAACTATCAACCAAATTGTATTGAACATCCATACCTTGAAGGAGACAATGAATTAAAATATTTATTGATACACCTACTTCAAGAATATCATGGAATCTATAGAGAGGATCCAAAAAAACATCTTAATGAATTTAATGTGGTTTTCTCATCTCATAAACCAAAAATTGTTTTTGATGATCATATCAAACTAAGAGATTTCTCATTTTCACTTAATGGAACTAGAATATATTGGGTGTATTTTTTACGACCTAATGACATAACATGTTGGAATGAGTTGAATCAAATTTTCTTATAGATATTTTCTCTAGTATCGAGGACCACTTCTATTCGTAAAGAGATTTTAGGGATAAAAAAATCATAAGGGAGTCAATGTATAAGTGTTGGGAGTGATTTAGGAAGTTTTCTGAAAGCTATCTACATCACCAAATCATTGAAAAAATCCTTATCCAGTAATTCTATGAATGCCTCACACCTAAGGAGAGAAGCATGATGGTTTCTTCAATTAGAGGGTCATTGGTAAAAAAACACCGGCAGTCACATGTGAACAGATCATTAAGATGGCACAAAACTCCCTTAAATTTAGTGATCTAGGTACACCACATGTTATAGGATTACATCAAGTTAGTGGTTCTTCTCTTGAAAATCACTTGATTTGTATTAAGATGTATGAATTTACCTCTATGGTCAGGCTGATTTAGTTGGCTCAAAAGACATACCAACTAAGTCCTTCGAGTCCTTGGGGAATTTTCACTAAAATATAGCACCTAAGTACTTGTTTCCCCTAACTACAAGAGATCATAGATTGTAAAACTATATTTACTGGGAATCATTATCAACAATAATAACAATAAAAATCCCTAGAAGAAATATGATTCTTTTTCATGAACATACATCAAAGGTAGGAAAAATCAACCAGACATGAGTTCTAACTCTAGAAAACAACAAAGTCCCCCTTTCTATAATATTTCAAACAGCTTACCCTTACAAGTAAGGTTCCAAAACCACAAATGAGTTTTGAAGCCCAGTCCTCAACATGTCAAAACGATTGGAATTCACAACCAATGGTAGCCTCTAAAACTATTTATCTTTTGAATCCAATTTTTATTAATCATTATAATGACCTGAAGAGTTAAGGTTCTGTGTTGAGGGATTTTATGACACAAATCAACTAGATTTCCACTAACATCCATGAACTTGTAGGTAAGAATTCTGAAACTTTTCCATTCAAACCATTTCCAAATCCTTAATCTAATATCAGTTCCATCACATTGTGAAGTTGGAGTAAAACAAATGATACATATTCGCCTGTTGTTCCATCAGGATTCACCTCATCTCTAGAGAATCCTCATTCAAGAAAAACTGATGAGAAGCCCAAGGAGATAGGAAAAGGCAAGAAAAATATGGATTTTTTTCACACTAAACCCATTCTATTTCCAAATAGAGTTGTAAAAAACAAGAATATGGATGAAGAGGAAATTCAGAATGATGTTTTGGACACATTCAATCAAGATGAGATCAATATCCCCTACATAAACACAATATAAAAATACCAATATCCCAAATTAATAACAGAACATTCTACCAATCAAAGTGGGATAAAGGAAAACTATAGGATAAATCATGTAAGGAAAGTATCAGCAAGAATTACACCACGCTAGAAATTCCAAAAAAAATTGAATGAATCATGGAACATTCGCCATCCCATGAAACATTGGGGGGTTACACATTCATGATGCTTTATGTGATTTAGGAGCTTCCATAAATGTGATTCTTCACTTTGTAATCTATTCTATCTAGATTAGGGAGTTTAATCTGATGAGATTAGTGGTGTAGTTGGAAAATAGAGGTACAACATATCCAGTAGGAGTCCTTGAGGATGTACCTATTCGGGTAAGGGACATGATATTTCTAGTAGATTTTTATATTCTTAACATGGAGGATGATCTGGAAAGTTCTCATGCTATAATTTTATTGGGAATTACATTCCTAAAAATTGAACAAACTATCATAAATTTTGGTGTGGGTGTACATTACTTGATGTTTGGAGAAAAAGTTGCGATATTTAATGTTATGGACCCCATAAAGTTCCCCTCAGAGGACCATTAAACTTTTTTTATCTCTCATTTTGAGTAGGATGATAGTTTTGATGCATTATTCACTAATATTGATGATTTTTATTATGGTACTAATGTTCATTGTGAACATATTTTAGTATCATAAATTTCACCATCCATACTTCACCCCCTGCATTAGAACTCAATCAATTTCCACCAAATCAAAAATAATCATACATGTTGTGTAGTGAAATATTTCCTGTTATAATTTCTAAAAATATCCCTTTTGAACATGAAGAAAAACTTTTGAATAATTTTATGTATAACATCAGGGAAGTTAGGTGAATATTTCCTGACATATCAGGTATTAACCCATTCATTTTCAGGCATAGTATTCTTTTTGCGTATGGGGATAAACTAGTTTGGAAGGCCTAAAGATGACTCAATCAATCCCTTCTTGATGTTGTTAAAAAAGAAGTTGAAAATTTTCTCGATTTTGGTACATTTTATCTACTTATAGACTCACAGTGGATAAGTCCTATTCAGTTTGTGCTAATAAAAAATGGTGCTATGGTTTTTAAAAATGAGAGAGAGGATTTAGTTCCAATGAGCGTGAAAAAAAGTTTATTTTTGTGTATTCATTATAGGAAACAAAATCAATCCACTCATTATGACCATTTCCCCTGCATTTTATTGATCAGATGCTTGAGAATCTTATTTGGAAAACACAATATTATTTCTTGGATGGATTTTTTGTATATTTTCATGTTCATATAGCTCTATAAGATTAGAAGAATTCAACATTCACTTGTCTATTTAGTACATTTTCCCACTGAAGGATGCCATTTGGACTTAGCAATTCCCCAGGTACCTTCTAAAGATGAATGGTGAGTATTTCTTTTAGATTTCATAGAGAACTGCATTGATGTATTTAAGGATTACTTTACAGTGTATAAATCTTCATTTTATTAATGTATCATAAGTTTTGTAAAGGTATTGAATTAATGCATTGAGATGAATCTAGTTTTAAACATTGAAAAGTGTCATTTTATTGTAGATAATGGAATTTTATTAGGGAATGTGGTGTCAAAACATGGGATAGAGATCGATTAATATATGGTTTTTATTATTTCATCCATAGTATATCCTTCATGTGTCTGTGATTTTGATATCTTTTATACGATATTTAGGAAATTATTGGAACTTCATTCGATATTTCAGTAATATCTCTCTACCATTATCATGATTTTTTTAAATATGTTGACTTTAGTTTTTATGATTCATGTAGGGTGTCATTTGATGAGATAACAAAGCACATGACAACTCCACCTATCATACAACCCACATTGTGGTACCTTAAATTTGAGGTAATTTGTCATGTTTCCAACTTCATGGTCGGAGACGCCTTATCTCATAGGGTGGAAGGATGTTCACATGTGATTGATTATTCTTAGAGGGCATTGGATCCAGCCTAATTTAACTACAGAACCACAGAAAATGAGTTTCTTTTTATCATATTATCTTTAAATAAATTATTTTCATATTTATTGGGCTATAATGTAGTTGTTTTTTCTGACAATGCAGCTATTAGGTACCTCTTGAAGAAGCCAAACACAAATAAAAAACTCATCTAATGGATTCTTCTTCTTCATGAATTTGATATTTATATAACTGATATGAAGGGTTCCAAAATCATGGGTCTAAAACACATGAGTATTATTATTCACACACTATAGGCTGACATCATGGACTAGGTACAACACCAGGACACTTTTCCTAATGGGTGTCTCTATGCACTCTTAGGTACACATCCTTGGTATGATGATTTAGTTAACTACCTTGGTTCCTCTGAAATGTCTTAAAATTTAAAGAAATATCAGGTCCAAAAATTAAACTGTGAGTCTAGGATTTATGTTTGGGATGATTCTTACCTATGGTGAATGTGTAGTGATCAAGTTATTAAGATGTGTGTTCCTGGTCATGAGTTTGAGTGTTTTCTAAATTTATATCATACACTTGCTTGTGGTGGACACTTTAGACCCCAACTGAAAAATAGGAATGTCTTATTCTCTAGATTATAGTGGCCAAGCTTATTCCATGATGTGCATGTGTTTTGTGTATCGTGATCATGTTTACAACACAGTGGAATTATTTCGAGGAGACACCAGATTCCTGAACAACCCAAATTATTTTTTTCAATTTTTTATGAATGAGGAATATATTTTATGGGTCCTTTTGTGAGTTCATTTGGTTTTTTCTACATCTTTGTATTTCTGGATTTCATGGAAAATGGGTGGAGGCCCAGGCCACTCAGACTAATGACTCTCATATTGTAGTGTAAATCGTCAAGGATTAAATTTTTTATAGGTTTATATTACAAATGTAAATAATCATTAATCAAGGGATACTCAGTTTCAATTGTAATTTTGTTTCCCTACATAGTAATTATGGGATTATACACAAAATATAAACACTATAAAACCCCCAAAAAAGTGGTCCAGGAAGATGTTTCAAACAATAATTTAATTTTTTTTTTGAAAATTTTGCATCTGAATAAGAAGTATTGGAGGAAGCACTATGATTATGAAATGTGGGTTTATAGGACTGTATAGAAGACCTCCGTATATATGTCCCCATTTCATACTGTTTTTGGGAAAATACCTCTCATCTCCTCATGGAAGTAGAGCATCCGACGTATTGATATTTAAATAAATGCATCAAGTATTTTTCCGAATATGGAATTGATAGGAACATTAAAATTCATGAGATTGACGAGATTTCATTGTAATCATGTGAGAACTCAAGGCTCTATAATGAATTATTAAAATCATATCATTTTAGAGGGATTCAAAAAAGGGAATTTCATGTAGGAGGGAAATTCCTACTCTACAGTTCATCAGTGAATTATAATTCCTGATAAGTTGCATTCTAGATGGTTACGTTCTTATGTTGTATCTAATAGTTTTCAATATGGTGCAGTGGAGATCACAAAATAGGAATCTCTAAGGATATTTAAAATCAATGGGAAATAGTTGAAGCAACAAATTTAGGGGCTTCTTAATGATTCAATGGATTTCATCATACTACATGACCCCATCATCACTAGAGAATATCAAGCTATTCCTAAACATTTCACTTTAATATTTTTTGACCTATTTAAAATTAATCATTTTGTGTGCACAAATTATATCATGAGTTAAAATTGAGGAAAATTTAAAATTTTATGTTTGGGGGTGGGGAAACAATTTTGGGGTAGATATTTGTGGTTTTAATTTGTGCGTTTTGTTTGTGTGTTTTGATTAGTTTTATGATAATGTTCAAAAAAATTAAAAACATATCATGTAACATGCTCATTAATATATGTAATATTTGGGAAAATTATGTTTTAAAAAATAATTATAATCATGATTTTCATGAGAATGAATTCTTCATCAAAGGGTTGATTTTTATAGAAATTGAAGTCATTGAGGATTTGAATGGTTGTGTAATAATTTTTTTTGATATTGACACCATTATTTGTGATATTTATTCATGTTAAATTGTTTCATTGTTTAGTCCATACAACTTTTCACTCAACCATGACTAGTGAAATTTTTCCTACTCAATTGAAGGTGTATCGATGTTATGTAAAAAACATTCATCTTATATCAATGGATGATGCATACATTCGTTTCTTTTCTGATCAGTTTCTTTACTATACTTAATTGACTGGTGACCTTGTTCTTATTATCCAAATATTGTACTCCCTCAAAAAAAATGAAAAAAATAAATACAAAAACACAAAAATATGGGTTATATCTTATGGAGGTCAAAACCCACTCTTCCAAGACCACATATATTGTTCTGTCTATTATAATTAGTGTCATGAGGATATCAAACTAGGGTTTATTGTTTGGAATATTTTTTGTTCCAAGAGAAAATAAAAAAAACACAAAAATTATAATAAATGAGTGGAGCAATGAAATGTAAAACATGTGGGGATATCTAGGTTGGGAGATTATGGTTTGACTTTCATGAATTCTAAATTGAGTGGGTTATGAAATTTGATTTCAATGGAATGTATAATAGTTTTGGTTAATTAAACAAGGTAAGAATAATTATTTTAGTTCCCCTAAATATATTGAAAAATGGTGGTTATATGATCCTAGAATTGTTGACACACACACACATGGGGAATTAGTGGCATTGGGGACCCATGACTTGTTTCTCTATGCCTTGTGTAATTATTCTCACTAGATTTTATTTTGATATATTTAATGAAAGAATGAATTTAAAAATTATTAATATCGAAACTTGATTGGATTCATACTTTGCCTATATTTCCATTGTGGATTGAGAAATATGAACATGCACATATTGTCATAATTTTTTGGAATACATGATATGCGGTTTTTTCTAGGAGTGCAAAATGGTATGTTTAGGGGAGTTGATAAATCACAATTTCATTGATTATATTATTAATAACAAAATTAAAAATCTCCTCAAAGTACGTTATATATGTTTATTTAAAAAAATATGACTAGATCATTAATTTGAAATTTTTATTAAAATTTCACTTTTTTACCGTTTAAAATTCACCGTCGCATTTCAGAAATAAAGAATTTTATATCTAATATTTGAAATTAAAATATTTCTACTATGTTAATGATGTAATTGGATACTTCTTTCATTTAGGGCATTGGATAAAAATCATGCATTTGAATGGAATAAAATGGCAATGAAGTCAATGATGGGATTGCCTCACTATAGTAGACACTATTTATTAATTTAGGAAATATTATCATCAAATGAGCTTGGATTTCGCCAAAAAATTTAGAGGATATAGAAAAACCATTTTCGAATGAATCATAATTTTGGAAGGATAACTGGTTATCATGTTTTTGTGGAAAAATAGGATGTTAAAATTGCCTTAATTTATTGGGATGAATTTTTTCCATCACACTTGAAACCTCTTTAAATCATGCCTCCCCTTCACTCCATAAATTGTTGTTTTCTAATTTTGAGGAGGTTTGATGTGAAATAGTGGATTGGGAGAAGAGGTGAGGTGGTTTCATTCAATTTTAGTTCACCTTTGGGGGAGGAAATCTATCATGATAGTTTGTCCTCCAAAATGGTCTTCTATTTCTCTTCTTTGTGGTAATATTGTTGTTCATTTAATAATCTATTAGTTTCTCTTCCATTTATTCTGTTATTTTCAATTTCTTTATTCTTTTACTTTTTTTATCTGGGCAGGAACTGAATAGTATAAGATTTATTGGTCTATACCCATTCTAAATTGTAGCAAATGTAATTCACTTCTGTGATGATTACACTACCCATGGTGGAGTAGTTTTTCTATGTAATCGATCTACCTATATCATTCTTCATTACTTTATTTTTGATTCAATGAGATACTATAATTAATTTAATATGATTTATTAATTGAGAATTTAATTTAAATGAAACTAATAAATCAATGGAAAAATGAACACAAAACACATGAGGTTGAGAATTCTATAAATTGTTAGAGCATGATCTTAATCGGTAATACAAAATGACATGAGATTAATTTTTTGAGTTTGGATATAATCCCAAAATTCAATTAATCCCCATTTATAGAATGGATATGTGCCTTAATTTACAACTAACCATAAGCTAACCATAGAACATCAATCAATGAAGGGTGCTACGATTGCATGTTTTAAAGTTGGAATATAATTTAATTCTCATAATAATTTTGATAATGTTAATTCATTTTGGGTTTGAGGGTTAAAAAATTAGGGGATCATAATTATGTAGATTTTAATTATAATGATAATGATTACTAATTATGTGAATAGGTAGAGTTAGAATGATTATTCTTTCTAAAAATACATTTCCAAAACATATCATCTCGTTGTGTTTTATGAATCAAATTTCATTTCAAAAACTGAAAAAAGAAAAAATAAAATCTCGTTCTAGTATAATTCATATTTCTTTATAAATGGTAAAAAAAATACCCCATCCTTTTTAGGTAGTGTGTTTCTTCTCTGTTGTTTTATATTTATAATACCTTTAATATGTTATTTTAGTCACTTCCTTCTTTTGAGATACAAACATGGTCAACCACTCTATTGTACCTGAGAAGTAAATAATTACATATCCTTTGTAAGAGACCTCAATAACACCATTCCAATCCCCCATAGTAATGATTAATCTTGGTTATGGAGCTGGAATTGTGGGATATTTACTCATTTTGGATGATTTTGTGGGTGATAGTGTTGATTCTCATGCAACTACATCCTCTTTTCCTATTGTACAACAAAAATAATTTAAGATTCAACCCCTAAAAAATAATCTCTTGACTCCTAAATAACATAATTTATTGGATAAATCGTTTAATTGAATGTATCTTCATAAAAATATGAATTCGTATTTACAAAACATTTTAATAGTTTCATTTTGGTGTTTCATGTTTCCAATTCCTTTATTTATTTCTTTCCTTTTTTTCTTATTGCAACTTATATTTAATCATTTTACCTATTTTCACAATGTTTTTTAATTTTATTACTCTTATCATTTCTCCATTATTATCAATGTATATTTCTTTATAAATTGTTTATTTTATCTAATTAATTGATGATTTCATTTTCCATTTTCCATATCTTATCAAAATAAATTTCAATAGAACCTGATTCAAAAATTATTTTTATATTTAGTATGAATTATGAAAATCATTTACACATATTCTCATGAAACATTAATTATACATTTTTCCTTATCCTACATCTCATTGATATATCAAAATGGTGGAGAAGAAAAAGGATAATAAAAAAGTGATAATTGAGAAAAAAATCATCAAATTTGTGTTTGTTATTCAATGGATTTTTTTAACATTTAAAAGGATGAGATTTTTTATAGAATTATTTTTTTCCAACATATCCAATATTTAATGTTCTTTCATGATTTGGAAAAACACAATTTCAATTATAATGAGTTTATCTTATGTTTTTCGAATTTTATCCTCTTATAACTTGTGATCTATTTATATGAATGCAATTTGACATATACTTATCATAATAAATTATCTTAAACTATTTAATTTTTATAAAATATATGTGTGTATTTTATATTATAAAACCCCAATGTTAAAATTTCAACTTTGGTATGTTGAATGTTAAGAAAATCAGTGTTGATGGTTTGTCTTAATATATAATATATTATCATATATTGGAAGTAAATTAACTACATCATGTTCAAAGATATATATTTAAGTCATAAATTAATAATGGAAATTTTTATCTTACATAATGGATAATTAAAAAAATATTTTCATATGAGAACCAAAGGATATTATGAATATTAAGTATCACACATCAGTAACATAATTCCCTTACATAAGATAATTTATCTATACGATGTAGAACATTTTTTATCTTAAATAAAGTAGAAGTCAAGAATATTTATTGTCTTATGAAGCTAATCAAAAATTTATGGCATGATAATAGTGTAATAAGTCATTTTTCATATGAAGAAAAAGTTATTGTGATTTCCAACATAATTGCATTCATAACGACAGCATAATCAATTGAAAATTCATTTCATGATTACCAATGTATTAGAATATTTCTTTCTAATAAGGGAATATAAATATGTATAATGATTCATTTTTTAGTAATGGAAATATCCAAATAAGAATATTTCTAATGTCACTTTTATTGAATTTTATTTCATATTTGTAAGAAAAGAAAACATGGAATTACGAGCTGATATAATCATATTTTCAATTGAATATTGACTCATCCATTTTTATTATATCATAATATTATATTAACAATCAATGAGGATATATAAATAAGTAATTTATATAATTCATGGTAATAGAGATTAATATTCATGAATATACAAACATGCTATTTTCATGAAGAAAAAATGAATGTACATAAAATAAAAAATACTCATTCTTCACTATATTCAAGCATAATTTTCTTACAATTCTATATGTTCCAGTCAACAAAATTTTAGTTCTTTATTTCTATGATCATTATGTTTTCTTGATGTGTCTTCTTCTACAATCAGTGTCCTCATGTAATTGTGTACCACATTGTTTCTTCAAATATTACTCATATCTATTTCATTTACACTCATTGTAAGTGAGTCCATTAAGACCATTGATTTGTTTTTAGAATTTAAATCATAATTAAAATCTCTTGGAACTAATTACCATGTATCAAATTCCTTCACTATTACGGGAGACCCCGAAAAAAAGTTTTCATAGTGGAAATCACCAAACTCTTGGAGTAATACGTTAGTTAAGTGGACTTGGGGATTTTTGTTCCCTGAACAACTATATATATATCATGTATTCAATATGTTTACTTTTCTATTTTTAACATTGTAACTCAAATACCTTGATGTTGGTGGATTAAAAGTAAATATTGTTATATGTACTCAATTCACCACCATCTTAGGTTTTCAGTTAACCATTTTCTATGACACAAATTTACTCTTTTTATAAGAGTGATTCTCAAGAGATTTCAACATGGAGGGAGTCTTATGTCCCATTTCCATTCACTTATTATTATTCACCATGACGAATATAGGGTTTTCATACCACATTTATTTATTGACTCGTAAAATTGGAGTGATGAGTTCAAAGAGTTAATTCTCATTATTTATTATATTATAATTTATAATAAAACTATGCAAACTCTGTGGTAGTGAGGATAATATGATATTGGTTTGAACCTCAATATGTAGTGAAAATATTATGATATCCACTCACTTTATCTAGTAAATAATATTAAACAAATGAAGCCTATATCGCAACAAATATTTACGATTAAATAGGAATGCTTCCCTGTTTATTTCATATTTATCATGTCTCACATTCCCAAGATAGAGATGAGGAAATATGCTAAATGGTTCCATTTCCTCATATTGATTCTTGATATCACTGAACATGGTAAATATAATAAAAAATTAGACATCTAGTTACCCGTCAAATTATTTTTCAAATAGATTTGGTCCCTCATCACTATCCTCATTAGAATCATCCTTTGAAAAAGGGGATTATAGAATGTATAATTTCTACTTGTATAGTATAGTGTACAAGAATATGTAGGGGTCGGGAAAATTATTTATAGTGATAAGTCTACCATTACATAGTATAGATCATATTGATAAAATTAAATCCACATTAGTTTCCATTTACTACAATGAGTGAATCGGATATTTACTACATTCCAAGATTAAAAAACTAAAGAATAAATTAACTAATTATTAGTCAACTATTTTTCATGTATCGATATCCCTCACTACGAAACTCAAGTTATCCGATCTCCAGGATCATCCAGTGTTAAGGATCCATACTTACCTTATTATAAGTACAATTATGGATGGTCTGGCTACATGATGGTATTTGAGTAGTTAGTTCTTTTCCAGCTACTGATATGCTGCTCTATGATCCGTTAAGTAGACTCTCCAGTCCTAAAATCCCGGATTTTGATTACACCGACACTTGACTTATGATTTCTACCAAGAATATAAATTACTATTGAATATGTTATAAATGTGGTTAAGTCAACCAAAAATAATCATTGGATCTCCACATTAGTATAAAGTACCGTAACAATGGTTGTTCGGGAACATTGAAACTATAAGTTATATTCTAATTTAGGTTATGAAAGGTTATATTGACATAATATTATAATTGAGGGATTTTTTCTTAGGAGGAAATTTTAGTCCATTTTATCAAACGATTATCTTTTTAATATTAATCAAATTTTACATAAGTGTTTAATTATGGCCTAATAAAAATTACCCATGAATGTGTTGGTTTAATCACATATTTAATTCATGTAAATTAATTAATTTAATGTTATTTTCTCACATTACAAATAAATAATTCATCAAAAAACTGATAAAAATAAATACATAGTGTGGTATAAACATGTGATTTGTCTAATAGTTTGTTTGTCTTGATGATTCTAAAACAACTTGATCCCTACGGGAAAACTCCATGAACACATCTTAGTTAGATTTGTATCATTCCTCTTATACAACTATGTATCTATTAATATGGTTTCACCTCATCATGACCTCGAACCACCTCCATATGATTGAGAGGTCCATCCATTATGTTTGTTATTACTGACACATAGGTGAGGGAAACCCAAGGATTAATTAGGGATTTTATAAGATAAGTCAATAGGAACACATTTCCTTAGATAATAGAATATGGGATAACACTAAAGATTCAATTTTAATATAAAAATAAATAATCAAAAACCCATGCACATAAATTAAAGTAAAAGAAAAAATAAACACCTATGCTGGACTAAGCTCATGATCATCCACAAATTCAATGAACATACATTTTAAGACTACCTAATATTCATATAAATTTATTGTTTTGAAAATATAAATAATTATATAAATAATTTAATTAATCTAATCTAATTATTTATTTGTTTTTCATAAAATCTAATCTAAACTATCATTGTAACACCCCAGGTAAATAAAGAATATGGCATTTTCATATTTATCCATATTTGTGAATAAAATATTAATATGACTTTAAAGGGGACGCTATGCTCGATGGCGTACCCAACACGCAACAATGAGTTTCTTGGGAATCTTACGTTGCACTCTAATAAAAAAATAATATTATTTTAAATGGTAGCTAACATGTAGCCGTTGTATTGGCAGGAATGGATATAAATAACTAAAATATGATTATATATGTTTTTAAATGTTTTTACATTTATCCAATAAAATATAAAGGCTTAAAATACGGAAAGAATTCAATTTTAGGCGTATATGCCCTAGTTTTCACTAAAGGTTCACTTATAGCCTTTTGATGGTGAACCGTCATTAAATATAGTTCTGTTCACTCTTATACATTCTATTAGACCAAATAAAACTCTTCTTAAGAATTGGGACATCAAAATTTACTTTGTGTAAATTTTTGGTATCTTTCCGATAAAGTTCATTATTTAATGAATAGTGTAAAATTTTGTATTTTAATTCAAAACCTCTTTTTAATCTAATTTGTTTATATGATTATATTATCTTTTGAATTTGTTTTAAAGTGAAATTAGAATATATTTTTACCATTAAATCCAATAGTGGTCGTTGGAATTAATTTCACTTTGAAATTAGACTTAAACTAGTGTCAATCTTTTGATACTTATTGTTTCATAAAAACACGCTATTTTCTCTGACAGCAGGAATTAGTTATTAAATTAATTAATGTGACTTATATGTTTTTAATTTTGTAAAATAGACTTCATTTTTGAATTCGGAATATCAAATATAGCTTAGGGTGAATATTTGGGATTTTTCTGAAAAACTTCAATTTTTGATGAATAGTGAAACCACTAAGTGGTACTTATAAATACTGATTTTTCCGTTTAAATGAACTTTTTCCATATTTGTGTTTTTAATTTCAATAATACAACATACATGGTTGTAATTAAGAAGTAAAATGTGGTTCAATGGGATAAAAATAATTTTTTGGTGAATAGTAACTTATTAAGTTTTTAATCGCGATTAGAGGTAATTAGTGTAGTTTATAGTAAGAATAATGTTTTAATAAAATTAAATGACCTAGAAACATGTACTACCCTCATTGGATGTGTCATGGCCGACCAAGACAATCCATGGGTCAACTTGGGGACCCCATGGAGCCACTTTGGTTGGGAAATGACATAAATATCTTTTTATTTAATGTTAAAGTAAAAATGACACAAACATGAGATGTTTTACTAAAATAATTTTTACATGGGGTTATACAAGTCATATTTTTACTATAAATAGTAATTGGAAAGCTAAAAATATTTCCTACATCATAGTATTTTTTTATAATTTTTAGACATTAAAAAAGTTAAATTATTTATGACATCATGATGATGTAGCGATGACCTAATTATTTAACGATTTAAATAAAATGGAAAGATAATGTAATATTTAAGACAAACACATCTACAAAACCTATTGTTTGAGTGGATTTCGAACCCTTATCACCTTATCCTCGAAATAAATTAATTTGGGACCTTTAAAATCCGAAACTCTTTTGAAAATAAAGTAACATTTTGTAACTTTACAAGAGTGCCCCTCCTCTCCTATTATAAAAGGCCCCCACCTCTACCTCCTTACCCTCACTCCCAAAGCCTTTGGCTCGGCCAACCCCTGCCCATTTTGTCTCTCCACTTCATTATATTCCTCCTTGAAGCCTCACTTTGGGTATAAGTCTTCCCAAGGAAGCCTTTGAGCTCAAACCAAAGGGAGTTACCAGATTTTAAGGTAATGTCTTCACTTGAGTCCTTTTGTTTTATTTTGCTTCTCCAACCCCCTAAACTCTCTTTATTCATTTATTTTGTAACAAATCCAGTATCTTCAATATACTAGTATGTTTTTATAAGATGTATTCTAGCTACACTTACACACACCTACATCTAATGGTTAAAGAACATATTGTTTCTATGGATGGCAAATTTCTGCCTCTCGAAACGATGATTGTTCACCTTCTTTTAACACCTTAAAAGGTGGCCATTAAGATGAAACTATTCTTATATATGATATATAATATGTTTATTTTTTACTTAAGATTCTGTATTTTTCATTTATGGCATACCTTTATGGTTTCCATTATGGGTAAACGTGATATCTTCATTTAAGGAAGTGCGGACTACCGCCACCTCAAAGTGATGTGATTCGTTAATGCCATATGTGGGACGTATAAAGGATGGATTTAAAGTTATTATATATGATTTTATACTGGATTTATAATATAACTTTATATAATTATTATTTTCTTTCCATTAAAGTATGAGATAGAAATGAAAGTAGTCTTCATGCGTACGTACGGCTTACCGTCTCCATGAACGATGCATTTCATTTCTTGTCCCCAAATGTAATGTATTATTATGAGTACATATATATAATGGAAATATCTGATTTATGTTACATATAAATTATTAATATAATTCTGTAATTAAAATATACATACCTCTCATATAGTTCTAATTCCATTAATATGACATAGAAATGAAAGTAGCGTTCATGCGTACGTATGGCTTACCATCTCCATGAACGGTGCATTTCATTTCTTTACTATAAATTATTATTTGATATTATAAATACATGTATATGCTGGATATATATGATATATATGATATCCAAATCAGGAATTTCATTCTGGATATAAAGAACCTTTGACCACACGAACAACATGTAATTGTAAGAAGTCCACTTTCGACTTAAGAACCAAATATCAACAAAACAAACATTATTAACTTAATGATTACATAATGTTTATAACATGGAAATAAGTGATATAAAAGGAATAATAATCTTTAAAAAGGTTCTTAATCAAGTATAAATTAACTCAAGTTTATTATTCAGGAGATTAAAGAACGATCGAGTCAAGTCAGACCAGAGTTAAGGGATCCTACTCCTCTCTTTCTTTTTAAGTACACTTTTTTATGTCATTCCATTTAAAGCTAATCTTTCTTGTTATTGGGATGTTCTTTTATATTAATCGTACTATAATTTTTATGTTAATGTGATGAGAGACCCTATTCTCTCTCATCAATCCATTTTGGAAGTTTTGAGTGGCGCCGTTAGGCTGCCGAATTTTCGTAAGAGATCTAACCTATCTCTTTCTTTTTAAGTACTCTCCTTTATGTCACTTCATTTAAGCTCCACTTTGTTATGTTGGGGGATGTTATTTTAAATTCCTCTTTCTATAAACTTTATGTTAACATTATGAGATACCTATTTGATCTCATCAATCCATTTTTTTAAGTTTTATGTGGCGCCGTTAGGCTGCCGAGTTTTCGTAAGGGATTTTTCATCTCACTTTTATTCCCGTGATATTTCTGCTACATTTGCCACAATTTCCTTTGAGTGGTGTATGTACTACCCATTATTTTACTCATTGTGTAATATACTTCTTCCACGAGGTGTATGTTTCGAATGATACCCATGTCGGTAAGGGAACCTTTCACCCTCCTCTTTTTAAAAGACTTCTTTTGTTGGGTCTTTTAATTTACATATTTTTATGTTGGGATATGTCCTCATATATCCTTATTGATGTAAATTTTATGTCCAAGTGATGAGATACCCTTTTTTATCTCTCATCAACTCATTTTGATGTGACGCCGTTAGGCTGTCAAGGGAACTTCTTAACCCAATTTCAATTTCTATGGGTTCAACATGTAGTTATTGAATATTTCATCCTTTGAATATGTGTGAATGACCTTTGATTATTTTAAACTTAATATCCACTTATATTTGGTGTATTCGTTTGTCACACATAATTATGTTATTGATTTATCCTTAAACCAAGGATATCGTCTTTGTAAGGGACTTCGTCTCAATCTTCTTTCATTGAGGCATATTTTGTTTTATACACAACCTTCTTTTATACGGTGTATAAACCCCTTTGACTTTTACGTTTATTCAAAATGAATCTTTTTTATACTAAGCGTTTACTAAATGACAAAAGGGAATGTTTTTGTCGTACGTATGTGGCGACAATGACTTCTCCGCCGCCATGACCATTATTTGAGTTTTGGCTTCCTCTACAAGCCATACCTTTTTTTAAAAGAAAAATAAATACCATGTTTTACTTTTATTTTATTTTGGTATTGAAAATGGTTTTCATGATATTTTTATATCAATGTGTGGTATTGATATCTTGTGATTGAAAGCTGGAAATGTTATGTTTCCTTTATGCATGTTTTATGTGATACGATTATGTTGAGTTTCATGGGCATTATTATGAAGACGGGTGGTTCTGTGATAGACTAAGGGCGGGTGAGCCCGATATAGCTCTCCAATGCATTGGGTAACATGAAGGAGTGAAACGTTAAGGTTTCTCCGAAGAGATTTAGGGAATATACTATGATGGGTATTCCAAACGTAACCAAGAGGGTTACTCCCTACGTAAGAATGTTATGAATGACTCAAGTTACCTTTTATGTCTTATGATTTCTATGATTTATTCATGATTTTATGAAGTATGTTAAAATGATTATGTTTTATGGGTAAAGTATGATTTCATTCTTATGTATACATGTACTCATGTTTTCTTTCCATATTTTTATAACCCTTACTGAGCTTTTTATGCTCATACCATGTTTTTGAAATGTTTTTCACAGGTCAAGGGAAAGGTACATTATGTGATGATAGTGTCAAGGATGTGTCAAGAATGAATCTATGTTTTATTTTAAATATGTTTCTGTTGATGGGAAGAATGAATATTGTCTTTTATGTAACCACTTTGTTTAAATGTGGAATGTAATGCAAGTTTCATGATCTAATTCTCTAAAACTCTAAACCTGAAAAGAACCTCAATGTGTAATCTTGTAATAACTCAAGATTAAGTAAGGTCTAAGGCTGGGGCCTTATAGTTGGTATCAAATGTCGGTTTAGATAACTTTATAGGTTAGGGTATTCATTAAGCATAAGTGACATTACCATAATGGTTAGTATTTAAGAAAGAGTCCTAGTTTTAGATAAAGTGAATGAGTAAGTATATCTTAGTGTTTATCTTCCTCATTAGTACATGATGGTTTTTTTGATATACTCACACTAACCTTTATGGTTTTACTAAATGGATGGATCTAGCAGGCACCAAAGTAACAGTGGATGTGAAGGAAACTGTGGCAGTTTTTTTGAGGAAGCAACTGAATGATATGGGAGCTGCAATGATAACTCTTGTGATTATCCTCAACCAACTATCTGGAGTCATGATTTACCACCTCAACCTTGGTGATTTCTCTAAGGCATCATATATGTGAGAAACAAATCCCTACGGAAGTACAGGTAATAATCATAAAGGTAAGTGTGTTCAAAAACCTATGTGTCAAAGATGTGGAAAGAAACACCTAGGAAAATGTTTCAAAGGGACAGAAATATGCTATAGTTGTGGAAATGAAGGTCATAAAGCAAGAACTTGCCATGGAAAAAAGAAGCATCCAGTTGACTCGAGGAAAGGGAAATAAGTTCTTTCTTAGGGATCAATTGAATGTTTTAAATGTGGTGTGCATGGTCATTATGAAAACACATGTCTTATGAAGAAGTTTCATGAATGGGATCACCAAGAGCGTACAAATGTTCTTTTACCAATACTTAATTCCATTCCGATTGAGGATGAAGAAACTGACAATGACCAATCAAAGGTATGTATTATTTCATGACTATTGTTTTCCTATTTTGAAATCTTAGGATATGATTCATGATTTTGTTTGTAGGAAAGAGGTATTTCGGAATAAGTTAGAAAGGAATGGTTAATGGATCATGAAGAATGTTGAATGAGTAAGATGTCAAAATATAAGGGCTTCAAGAGTTATGGTGAAATTTTTAAGAGTATTAAGTCTCTTTTGATGATGGGGTTAAATTAGAAGACTTTTTATATTATGTGTAACCCTGATGTTTAATATATGCAAATTTTATTCAAGGAATAGTTATCTTTTCTTTTGTGGACTTAGTTATAAAGAACCATTTGGGTTTATATGATCCTTACTTTTGAGGTAATTATGGGTTACTATATGTTATGATTGAAGTGAAAGGCATGAGATAAAATTAAGGTTAAATTATATTATGGTTATTTTTGATGATTTTATCTCTTTTTGGTAATGATTTGATAATTATATAGTTTTGGAAAAAGGAAAACACGCAGACCGTGTGACAACCCGTCGCGTCGGACAAAGCTGCGGGAATCGAACCCACAACCAAAGTGCGACTGGTATTTATCGCCTACCACTGGACTACGTGAAGTCCCTGGTTAGTTTGACTGATTATTTTTAGTTATATGATTTTATGAATTAAGAGTAAGTTTATTTTGGGTTATTTATGAAAATTATTAACTTATCATGGAGGATATGTGATTAGGTTAATTACTTTTCAATACGAGACTTTAGGAGCAACTGATGTTGTTTGGAGATAAATGTTACGATTTAACTTAGAAGACTATGTGACTAAATCCTTCAAATATTTGGGTTTCAATCTTAGTTTGGTTTACTTTGAAGAATTTTATGGACAAATTGATTATAGAATGCTCCTCGTTGAACTTTGGGTTTTGTTGGACAAATTTTGGAGATTAAGAATAGATTTTCTTTTTCTAAAGTGTTATCGTTTTCTGGATTATCTGATCTTGTACTAACCTTTTTGGTTTTGGTTTTGGTTAAAGTCTAAAGACATGGTAAGTATATAGTTATCTTTTGTGGATTAGGTGACTCTCTAGAAGTTGATTATAGTACTCTTAATGCGAAAAAGTCTCCCTAAATACTCGTCTTTTGGAAAAAATATGAGTTTGATTAAGGAATCTAGTAAAAGTTGAAAGTCAACATGATAAGTGATTATGTTTCCTTATGAATAAATTCCTTAATAAAAAGTAACTTAAAGAAAATGTTGTCTATTAACTTTTTCTACTGGGGAATCGAATACCGTTTAACCCATCACAATTTTGTGATTTTCTTATGGTTAACTTTCTCCTAGACATGTTTACTATCACTCTCCCTCAAGAACATGACCCTTTTTTTTCTTCCATGTCCATGTTTTTCTACATGGAATCCTAGTATGGGTTAACTCGGGTGACCTCTGTACTTATCTTCCTTTATTTTAATGTGATTGTTTTACAGACTCTTGTTCCGATGTGGGACTTTCAAAGATGTTTCCAAGATCAATTTTAAAAATTGCGAGGACGTAATTTCCAAAAGGGGGGAAGGATGTAACACCCCAGGTAAATAAAGAATATGACATTTTCATATTTATCCATATTTTTGAATAAAATATTAATATGACTTTAAAGGGGACGCTATGCTCGATGGCGTACCCAACATGCAACAACGAGTTTCTTGGCAATCTTACGTTGCACTCTAATAAAAAAATAATATTATTTTAAATGGTAGTTAACATTTAGCCGTTGTATTGGCGGGAATGGATATAAATAACTAAAATATGATTATATATGTTTTTAATTGTTTTTACATTTATCCAATAAAAGATAAAGGCTTAAAATGCGGAAAGAATTCAATTTTAGGCGTATATGCCCTAGTTTTCACTAAAGGTTCACTTATCGCCTTTTGATGCCGAACCATCATTAAATATAGTTTTGTTCACTCTTATACATTATATTAGACCAAATAAATCTCTTCTTAAGAATTGGGACATCAATATTTACTTTGTGTAATTTTTTTTGTATCTTTCTGATAAAGTTCATTATTTAATGAATAGTGTAAAATGTTATATTTTAATTCAAAACCTCTTTTTAATCTAATTTATTTGTATGATTAGATTATCTTTTGAATTGGTTTTAAAGTGAAATTAGAATATATTTTTACCATTAAATCCAATAGTGGTCATTGGAATTAATTTCACTTTGAAATCAGACTTAAACTAGTGTCAATCTTTTGATACTTATTGTTTCAAAAAAACACGCTATTTGATCTGACAGCGGGAATTAATTATTAAATTAATTAATGTGACTTATATGTTTTTATGTTTTTAAAGTAGACTTCATTTTTGAATTTGGAGTATCAAATATAGCTTAGGGTGAAATTTTGGGATTTTTCTGAAAAACATCAATTTTTGATGAATAGTGAAACCACTAAGTGGTACTTATAAAAACTGATTTTTCCGTTTAAATGAAATTCTTCCATCTTTGTGTTTTGAATTTTAAAATTCCGACATACATGGTTGTCATTAAGAAGTAAAATTTGGTTCAATGGGATTAAAATAATTTTTTAATGAATAGTAACTTATTAAGTTTTTAATCGCGATTAGAGGTAATTAGTGTAGTTTATGGTAAGAATAATGTTTTAATAAAATTAAATGACCTAGACACAGGTCCTACCCTCATTGTATGTGTCATGTCCGACCAAGACAATCCATGGGTCAACTTGGGGACCCCATGGATGCACTTTGGTAGGGAAATGACATAAATATTTTTTTATTTAATGTTAAAGTAAAAAATGACACAAACATGAGATGTTTTACTAAAACAATTTTTACATGGGGTTATACAAGTAATATTTTTGACTATAAATAGTCATTGGAAAGCTAAAAATATATCCTACATCATTGTATTTTTTTTATAATTTTTAGACATTAAATAAATTAAATTATTTATGACATCATGATGATGCAGCGATGACCTCATTATTTAATGATTTAAATAAAATGGAAAGATAATGTAATATGTAAGACCTAAACATGTCCAAAACCTATTGGATGAGTGGATTTAGAACCCTTATCACCGTATCCTCGAAATAAATCAGTTTTGGACCTTTAAAATCCGAAACTCTTTTGAAAATAAAGTAACATTTTGTAACTTTACAAGAGTGCCCCTCCTCTCCTCTTATAAAAGGCCCCACCTCTACCTCCTTAACCACACTCCCAAAGCCTTTGTATCGGCCAACCCCTGACCATTTTGTCTCTACACTTCCCTCTATTACTACTTGAAGCCTCACTTTGGTCAGAAGTCTTCCCAAGGAAGCCTTTGAGCTCAAACCAAAGGGAGTTACCCGATTTTAAGGTAATGTCTTCACTTGAGTCCTTTTGTTTTATTTTGCTTCTCCAACCCCGTAAACTCTCTTTATTCATTTCTTTTGTAACAAATCCAGTATCGTCAATATACTAGGATTTTGTTATAATAAGGATTCTAGCTACAATTACACACACCTACATCTAATGGTTAAAGAACATACTATTTCTGTGGATGGAGAATTTCTGCCTCCCGAAACGATGATTGTTCAACATTCTTTTAACACCTTCAAAGGTGGCCCTTAAGATGACACTATACTTATATGTGATATATAATATTTTTATGTTTTACTTAAGCTTCTGTATTTTTCATTTATGGAATACCTTTATGGTTTCCATTGTGGGTAAACGCGATATCTTCATTTAAGGAAGTGCGGACTACCGCCCCCTCAAAGTGATGTGATTCATTAATTCCATATGTGGGACGTATAAAGGATGTATTTAAAGTTATTATATATGATGTTATACTATAATTATAATATACCATTATATAATTATTATTTTCTTTCCATTAAAGTACGATATAGAAATGAAAGTAGCGTTCATGCGTACGTACGGCTTACCGTCTCCATGAACGGTGCATTTCATTTCTTATCCCCAAATGTAATGTTTTGTTATGAGTACATATATATAATGGAAATATATGATTTATGTTACATCTAAATGATTAATATAATTCTGTAATTAAAATATGCATACCTCTCATATAGTTTTAATTCCATTAATACGACATAGAAATGAAAGTAGCGTTCATGCGTACGTACGACTTACCGTCTCCATGAATAGTGCATTTCATTCCTTTCCTCTAAATGATTATGTGATATTATAAATACATGTATATGCTAGATATATATGATATATATGATATCCAAATCAGTAATTTCATTCTAGATATAAAGAACCTTTGACCACACGAACAACATGTAATTGTAAGAAGTGCACTTTCGACTTAAGAACCAAATATCGACAAAACAAACATTATTAACTTAATGATTACATAATGTTTATAACATGTAAATAAGTGATATAAAATGAATAAGAAGCTTGAAAAAGGTTATTAATCAAGTATAAATTAACTCAAGTTAATTATTCAGGTGATTAAAGAACGATCGAGTCAAGTCGGTCCCGAGGTAAGGGATCCTACTCCTCTCTTTCTTTTTAAGTACACTCTTTTATGTCATTCCTTTTAAAGCTCATATTTCTTGTTATTGGGATGTTCTTTTATATTAATTGAACTGTAATTTTTATGTTCATGTGATGAGAGACCCTATTCTCTCTCATCAATACATTTTGGAAGTTTTGAGTGGCGCCGTTAGGCTGCCGAATTTTCGTAAGAGATCTAACTTATCTCTTTCTTTTTAAGTACTCTCCTTTATGTCACTTCTTTTAAGCTCCTATTTGTTATGTTGGGGGATGTTATTTTATATTCCTCTTTCTATAAACTTTATGTTAATATGATGAGATACCCTATTTGATCTCATCAATCCATTTTTGTAAGTTTTATGTGGCGCCGTTATGCTGCCGAGTTTTCGTAAGGGATTTTTCATCTCACTTTTATTACCATGAGATTTATGCTACATTTTCCACAATTTCCTTTGAGTGGTGTA
Source organism: Viscum album (assembly GCA_963277665.1). Classification (NCBI taxonomy): domain Eukaryota; kingdom Viridiplantae; phylum Streptophyta; class Magnoliopsida; order Santalales; family Viscaceae; genus Viscum; species Viscum album. The sequence goes on from OY728151.1 coordinate 1,525,493,680, forward strand.
TGTACTACCCATTATTTTACTCATTGTGTAATATACTTCTTTCACGAGGTGTATGTTTCGAAATATACCCATGTCGGTAAGGGAACCTTTCACCCTCCTCTTTTTAAAAGACTTCTTTTGTTGGGTCTTTTAATTTACATATTGTTATATTGGGATATGTCCTCATATATCCTTATTGATGTAAATTTTATGTCCAAGTGATGAGATACCCTTTTATTTTCTCTCATCAACTCTTTTTGATGTGACGCTGTTAGGCTGTCAAGGGAACTTCTTAACCCAATTTCGATTTCTTTGGGTTCAACATGTAGTTATTGAATATGTCATCCTTTGAATATGTGTGAATGAACTTTGATTATTTTACACTTAATATCCACTTATATTTGGTGTATTCGTTTGTCACACATAATTATGTAATTGATTTATCCTTAAACCAAGGATACCGTCTTTGTAAGGGACTTCATCTCAATCTCCTTTCATTGAGGCATATTTTGTTTTATACACAACCTTCTTTTATATGGTGTATAAACCCCTTTGACTTTTACATTTATTCAAAAGGAATTTTTTTTATACGAAGCGTTTACTAAACGACAAAAGGGAATGTTTTTGTCGTACGTATGTGGCGACAACGACTTATCCGCCGCCGTGACCATTATTTGAGTTTCGGCTTCCTCTACAAGCCATACCTTTTTTTAAAATAAAAATAAATACCATGTTTTACTTTTCTTTTATTTTGGTATTGAAAATTGTTTTCATAATATTTTTATATCAATGTGTGGTATTGATATCTTCTGATTGAAAGGTGGAAATGTTATGTTTCCTTTATGCAAGTTTTATGTGATACGATTATGTTGAGGTTCTTGGGCATTATTATGAAGATGGTTGGTTCCGTGATAGACTAAGGGTGGGTGATCCCGATATAGCTCTCCAATGCATTGGGTAATGCGAAGGAGTGAAACGTTAAGGTTTCTCCAAAGAGATTTAGGGAATATACTGTGATGGGTATTCCAAACGTAACCAATTGGGTTACTCCCTACGTAAGAATGTTATGAATGCCTCCAGTTACCTTTTATGTCTTATGATTTCTATGATTTATTCATGATTTTATGAGGTATGTTAAAGTGCTTAGGTTTTATTGGTAAAGTATGATTTCATTCTTATGTATACATGTACTCATGTTTCCTTTCCATATTTTTATAACTCTTACTGAGCTTTTTATTCTCATCCCAAGTTTTTGAAATGTTTTTCACAGGTCAAGGGAAAGGTATATGATGTGATTATAGTGTCAAGGATGTGTCAAGAAAGAATCCGTGTTTTATTTTAAATATGTTTCCGTTGATGGGAAGAATGAATACTGTCTTTTATGTAACCACTTTGTTTAAATGTGGAATGTAATGCAAGTTTCATGATCTAATTCTCTAAAACTATAAACCTAAAAAGATCCTCAATGTGTAATCTTGTAATAACTCAAGATTAAGTAAGGTTCATGGTTGGGGCCTTATAATCATGCATGTCAATATAATTTTAGTAAATACAAGATTTTGACAAAGAGACAAGACAATATTTTTTCTAAATTTCACATGGAATTAATTCAAAATATAATATTATTCAAAAAATATCCACATAGCATGTAAAATATTTTAATACCATAATTAATTATATTTCCATGTAATTTAAAAAATTTATTAAAATTGATAAAACCTCGTGTCTATATTAATAATACACCACTTGTGAATTTTTTAAACCTCGTGAAAATTAATTACATAATGTGAGAATAAATTAATTATGACATGTATAAAAAAATACCCCAAATGTTAATGAATTATAAATAAATAAAATTAATTACAAAATGTGATAATTATTTAATTACAATGTGCGTGAATTTAATACACAAAATTTTTAATGAATTTTTACACATTATGTGAATTAATTAAATGAACATATCATAATTTTTATTAAGACACCGTGTGTGTATTAATTACTTGAAAACAATGATATATGTATTAAATACACCATGTGTATATTAATTATGCAACCACTATGTCACAAGAATTAATTACTATTTTGTTTAGCTGTTAGTCCCGTGTTTTTTAGTAAATACATGATGAAACATTAACCACATTGATTCTTCAATTTATAATATGAAACCACATAGACTAGATGTTGTGTATAAAATACATATACGATGTAATCTGACAAATTGTGTACCAATTTTTCCAGACAATAGGCAACATGTAATAAATAAAAAACTTGATTACTCTGTGGGGATAGATGTGGACCCCAAAACCAATCCATAATTGGTTAAATTGAATACATAATGTGTAATCTATTTCGACTAAAAAAACTATCGAACCACTAGATGGATTCTATTAACTCTTCATTCATCGATAATTAACTCATTATTAGTTACATGATGGTTAATGATCTTAATAAATGATAACCTGAATAAATAATGAAATAACTATAAATGAATATAAAATTATCAAGAAACAATCAATGAACATAAATTTTTATAAAGTAGACATGTGGCCCCTTTGATACCACTTGACATTTACCAAATGCAGAAGAAGAATATCGAGAGGTTCCAAATAAATTTTTTTGTCCACAACATTAGATTTCTCCTCTGAACTATATATAATTTCATTCACAAATACAATGAATAAATGATCTCACTTTTAACTTATAATTGAATTTGATATGTTTTGAATTATGTAAACTTTTAAATCCTTAATTTTTGTTGAATATAGTTTACCCTTCTTGTTGCACTTTCATTTTGATTCATAATTTATAGTAAGATCTTATCTAGTGGATATAAACATTCATAATAAGAACTAAGAATGTCACCCCAAGGTTCTCTAGATTCAATGTAGATGTCCATATTCCATGTTATGTTCACTGTTCATAGTGCCTTAGAATCTCAATGAGGTATGATAGATTCTCGTAGTTCTCTCACATATAGAGAGGGAGGATTTGGATTACCAATACTCATAGAACATTGATAATTCTTGAGAATATCTCTAGGATTAGATAATTTTCTAGTGTGACAATTATTATGAATAATAATTTTCTTTTCAAATGAAAATAATATCTTTAAAGTATTATATAGTCTGATTTTGTAGTAAAATAATTAGAATATTATTTTAACAAAGAATCTTTACTATCATATTAATACATATTTTACCCCATTATTTAATAATAATAATAATAACAATAATATTCTTATTTAATTTATATTTTCATAACGTGCAGACTAAAAAACCTTTATTATTTCCGAATAAATTAATAAATATTATAATATTATTTCATTTTCACTATACAATTACATAGTTTTATACTCATACACCTCATTTACCAGATCTTTTATAATGAATAATCATTTAAATAATTAAATTCTGTTTCATTATACCAATTTAAATAAATAATTTTAATCAACTAAAAAGCCCTAATAAATAATATTCTCCGGACAATAGATTAATAATTTAATATAAATATAAAACTCATATTTATCTTAATTTTTTAGATACATGATTTGTAACCCTCAAGGACCCTTTCTTAGAGGTATTTTCATATTCCACCTAATGTATAATGTTTTCATATAGAAACACTCCAAGGAACCAAGAGAGAATAGATTTAATTATAAAACAATATCCGACAACAAAAGAATGATTAACATGTAATATAATATATTTTTATGATATTTACCCTATGTTTGCTGCATAACCTCTGTTATAAACCTATATGATTGACAATATTACATTGAATTTCTGGAAATGAACCATCCATTATATACTACTATAACCATTGACTTATCAGTCTATTCATGTTCTATTAAAGTTCCTAAAATACGCACTTCCAATGGGAGGTATAAATCCCCTTTCATATTATTCATTAATTTAATTCCACTCATGATGTGCCTAACAAATTCAACTTCACTAAGAATGACCTTTATCATAGTTTTTGTAATATGTCTATGTACATTAGTGTTGAAATTTATTAGCAATAATCATTGAGTAAGAAGACCACTATTAACATTTAGAGATAGGAATATCCAATGGAAAATGAAACATGCATTATTTATATTTCAGGGTATTTTCTCATAACCTCCCTTATAAAACACCATTGGAAGAAAACATGTGATGGTGTATCAATGTATTATGAAGTTTGGGTACTAGTTTAGTGGTTAAAGAAACCATGTAATCCTACATCAACCAAGTTCTTCACATAATAGCCTTATTTATTGTGGATTTATTATGGGGTAGGTGGTGGGTAGGATGTGTTGTGTGGGCCTTGTTTAAAGGGATAATGAATCAACAATGGTTTGGGGAGGTGGCCCAATAGGAGGGATATGCGATAGGGGCTCACTGTGTTGGGGTGGAGGTCCTGGTGGAGATGGTGAGATCACTGAGATTAGAGAGAGGCATGGTGTAAAACTAACTGGGGTGGCGGATCAATGTAATGGAGATGTGGTGGATGATCTCACTACAATGGATCGGGGTTGTGGCAGTAAAGGATCTCCCTACGATGGATCCGGGTGGTGGGGTAGAGGGTATCCCTACGACGGATGGAGGATGACTATTCAAGTGTGATCATGGAAAATATGGGAGGATGGAGGGATGGATAATGACTAAGGAAAAATAATGTAGCAGGTTCAGCGGTGTAAGCCTATTCGAGCAGTGACAAGATTCTCTATAAGCGCAAGTTGGAGTGATCAACAAAAAAAATTATTATCCACTGGTGGAGATCAGTGGGCTTCATTGATTCTTCTCCTAGATTTCAGGGCTACCGTATTTGTAGGTTTGAGAGGGTATGACTTATGTCATCGGGACTAGACATCATTCACTTTAAGGGGAATTTTTTTCTTTCAGTGCATCCATTGCTAGTGTGGGAGATTAAAAAATTTATATTGATATTATAGGTGTGCCTCTCTTTTGATATCATTCTCATGGAAAATCAAAGGTCATGAATGGGGTCTCTACATCTAGGCCTACATGCTATATAAGGTTCCCCCTCATCCATTGAAGGGGTATTATCCAAAAATAAATAAAAAATATGGACATTCGGCTTTATGGTATAGTTGTCTTATGGGCATCCTACCCCTAATTTTTAATATCATCATTGAAATTTAATACTTTCTCTTACATACATAGAACACAAGTTTAAGGAATACTATCATAGTATATGAATTATATCATCATATTTGAAAACTTCTCTTCAATTTCAATGACATGAAAATACTAATAAATTATCAAATATACTATCATGTAGAATAAAAATAAGTACGTGGTGATAAATTAATTAATATTCAAAGTTTATATATTATAACAATATAATGTTTAATGAAATTTGGAAATAGGGATCCAACACTAATTTAGTGGGATATATTCATTCATTTTTTTAAAAAAAATTGGGGTAAATGTTTTAAATAATTTAATTTACCCCTATTCAGTCACTGTAAAATTCTTATTTGGCCAACAATTGATATCATAGCTTATAACATTTCTGTTATAAGAATTTTTTGGTTGTAATATAGAGAACAATATTTTAAATTTGTATTAATGATCAATATTAATGATGGAATGTCTACTGGTAGAGTTCCATATTTCAACAGAGAAAACTATGGATGCTAGAATATGAAAATGGTTATTAATATGAATAATATTGGATTGATTGTTTGTTTAAAAGAAGTGAAATAATTTAAATTTAATACCAAAAAACAATGTTATAAAAATATAATATAGAAGCTAAATATTATCCAAAATAAAGAGAAATTAATTCTACTATATTTTTCTTAGTTTACATGAGTTCAATTGTGTCTCACAATTCCCTACTTCAAATGTTATGTGGGAAAATATTTTTATAGCATATGATTATAGTGAAATTATAATAAATATAAGGTATAATATTACTAAACTAATGTTTTATTACATTATAATGTTATATTGGGAAATAATTATTCAAATGAATGCTATACTCACATAAATAATTAATTATGTTTTTGATTTGGGTAGTCATGATATTAGATCAGAAAAATATCCAAAATTAATTAGAGTTTTGCCTTAAAAATTGAGTTAAATCTCTACATGAATAAGATAATTTAAACATAATTATTGGATCTCTCAGGATGTATTAGGAAGAGATGTAGGTATATGTTTATTAACAAAATATTTTTAAGAATGAAAATAATTCATTGAAACTATCCACATAAATGGATGAGAGGAAACTCAACAAAAAAAGATTATCCAAATTATTCTATGATGAATATTCAAGCTACACAAAACCTGATTGATATATTTATTTGTTTTTAAGAAATAAAAAAAATAAAACAACAGAAGAGGGTTTATGAAGTCCATCATAAATTTAAAAAAATTATTGGAAAAAAATAATTATGATTCTATGAATATTATAAGGTTTATAATATCAAGCTTGATTACCCATAGAATAAATTCATGAAAAAAATTGAAAATATATTCTATAGAATACTTGATTATATGAAAAATCATAAACTGTATTTGGAGGATACGTGGAGTGATTCGTTACATTCTAATAGTGACTCTCATTTTGTTTCATAGGCTGGTCATGAAAATAAGAATGCAAATATGTTCTTCATGGATGAATTATAAGAGGTATGTTTTATTTATTATATTATTATTAAATATGAATATAAGAATTAGTAATTTGATGGTTTGAATAAATATTATTCAATATTATATGATAAATATTATTCATTAATGAAAAAGTAAAAGGCACCTTGAAAATTTTATTAGGTTATGTCAATAAAATATACAAATTGAATCAATATATTTTAGAATTGAAATCTAATTTAGAAAAATATATATGTAATTGAACATTCCATGGAATGTAAATATAAAAAATAATGGTTGAATTCAAAAAATAAAAATATTCTACTACTATGACAAATAAGGTGGGTAATTATCTAAATCAAATCCTTACTAAATAAATGAACAATACAAAAAATATGGAATAAGATATAAGGAGGGAATCCAAATTAGAATAACAATTATTTTATAAATATTTTATAAAATAGAAACATTTCAAATATTGAATTCATTCACTATGGAATATGTAGACATTACACTAATCAAAATAGTCTTATAAATCCTCAAATGTGAGGAATAAACAATTCTCACATTACATTAAAATTACCCAATATGAAATTTTGATATTCTACTATAAGTAAAAAGGATATGGTTTCCCATGTCATTTAATTAAAACATTACATGACCCAAATGATTTTTTTAGAATATAATCTAATCATTTAATCTCTTTATGTAGGTAAGGATCGATAAGACCAATAATGTAAAATGGTTAATGGTTAGTTTCTTTTCAAGACACATGATTGAATATTTTTTGAACTTCCACTCACTGTATAATATTAATGGTTTCCAAGAAACAATTTTTTATCAATGATAAATGATATATTATTGGATTTGGAACTATTTTAAATCAATAATTATTCCTCACTAACAAAGAACATTATGTTGATGTTTCAAATAACATATTGATATTCATTTATAAATAAAATTGGGTATTTTTTTATTTTTCAAATAACTCATGTTATATTTTAAAAGATAAGTTTATTATTTTTAATGAACCATGAACAATATTTTTTACTAAAAAAATCTTTATTCATTTTATAAAAAAATATGACTTTATTTAATGACAAATTAAACTAATCATGGATTCATAATAAAATAATTGTGTATTATAATTTCTATTCATTAATAATGTAATCAAAGAAAAATTTTACTTCTAATTTTCCAAAACATAAATTGGAAAAAATGAAACTCTTTTATGCTTTTGATATGGGTAATATTTTAAATGATGTTATGATATTGAAACTTCTATACCATGGGAACTTATTAATATGGAGCTTTTTGTTCCCTATAAAACTAAAAATCAAGGTGGAAATTATTTTGTTAATGTTTTCAGGGATTATTTTTACCAATTCACATGGGTATATTTCTCATGGATTAAGAGTGAATATTGTATAATTTTTATAATCATATACAATCTAGTAAAAAATGAATACGATGGTAAAAATATTCCATTATAATTGACCATGTGGGGGAGTATGAGAATCATGAATTCAAGCCTTTTTATTACAAAATGGTATTAAACCTAAATTTTCTTCCCATAGGACAACTTGATTGAATAGTGTTGTCAAAAGAAATAATAAGCCCATGTCATTTTTATATATAATAATGTTTCAATAATATATCATGTAAACTCTTCCTTGTGATTAATTTTTTAAAAAAAATACTCTATCATGAATAGAGTTTTATTAATTATTATCTTTAAGAAAACAACTTTTGATCTATAGAATAATTGAAATCTAAATGCAGGATAATTTTAGGTTTTTGGATGCAATTAATACATGTTGAAAAAAGGATAATGTTGGAAATTTGGTCCAAATGATAGTGAATTAATATTCCATGGTTATTCTATAACCTATAAAGGAAATATATTTATCAACAATAATTTAATGATTATTGAATAACATCCCCGGGCAATAATATTTTGAAATAGATCACTTCAATCAAAAATAAAATAATATATATGATGTAATTTATTCTTTATATAACAGGAGACTTGAATGATTATTTGATAATGATTAGAATGATGATATGAAAAATGATCATGAAAAATCCTGTATTGAAATAACCATTTATAATTAACTTGAATTTTTTCTCCCTAGAGTTTATAGAATCCTTAAAACTAACCTACATAAACAGTTATTGTAAGACTAGATAAAATTTTTAAGACAATAATAAGTATAGTAAATCATGATAAATATTCTAATTTCCAATCCCATCTGGATCCAAATACCATAGAAGGATATTTAATTGATGATTTTTGGGTAATTTCAATGAATTATGAATTAAAACTTTTTAAGAGGAATAAGAAATGATATTTATTTGATATACCCACTTATTATCCTATTATGGGATCTAAAATTGTTTTAAGAAAACAAAGGGTAATCAAGGTGTAATTAATGGAAATATGGCTAGAATAGCTTTCAAATGTTATAACCGATAATAAGGGACAAACAATAATGATGATTTCCCCATATTTATATGTTATAATATATTGTGATCATCTTATCACATGTATCTTACATGGATTGTTTATTTTTTTTAATGAATATAAAATATGATTTCTAAAAATTATTTTATTGTGGAGGAAGTTTATATTTAACATTCTATAGGCTTTTGAGATCCCCATTCTACAAATTCTATTTTCATACTCATTAATTATTTGTCTGGTTTTTAAGAATCACCTATAACTTGAAGTGAAATATTGATTTCATTTATATTATAATATGGTTTTACTATTTTATTCTCATAGACAATTTTTTTATAAAACCTTCTTAAAATGAAACTTTTCCAGTAAAAAAATTATGATTATGATGTTATTTTTTGTTCTAAAAACAAAGAAATATGAATCCATTTTCAAAACTCATGAAAAAATTAATTTCAAATGAGCATAACTTTTAACTTTTTTTCCTGGATTTCAAATCCACCAAAACAATGTTGATAACTTTTTAAATAAAAGTAAATATATACATGACTTATTTAAAATGTTGGACTTGAATGAAGTAAGACTTATTTAAATATTGTGATTTATAATATTAATGTTTATTTGGAGGAAGTTGTTAAACTAGTTAAAAACAAGTTATATAGGTTTTGGGAGATCACTTTTTCTCAATACATGTAAAAAGATATTATGTTTTCGACATTTCTATTTTCTAGATTTCAAGAAGACCAAATGAGACACGTTTAACAACTAAAAAATCAGTTTATGTTATTTAAACGAAAAATTTTCATATCCCTTATTTTTCAAAAGTAAATTATATTATTGATTTAATTTGAAATTAAGATGATTTCATTAGAATATTTTGGTTAAATATGTTATTTATATTTATTATTTTACTCATTCCATGAAAATATTTAGTTTTATTGTCTAATAATAATAAAAAATCTCTTGTATTATCAATTGACAAAGCTAAGAACATGTAGCTCGTAGTTGTGGTGTGCATGTGTTGTCAATGAAAAACTCCTTGATGGAATTTAGATTTAATTTTGAAATTTTTTTCATCAAATGTGATAACACATATTCTATTAACACTTCAAAAATATAATAAACAATTATAGAACCAAACATATTGACCTAAGGTATCATTACATTATGATCTATCACAAATGTGTGATATCACTTTAGAATTTATTTTTACTAAAAATAAGCTATGTAAAATAATTAAAATTCCACTATCTAATGATAGATGTAATTTTATTAAAAGTAAATTAGGTATTATAGAGTGTAAGTGAACCTATTATCATTTGGTTAAGTTATTCTACTCATCTTCTTTCAAAATATTTCTACTATTTTAATGTCAGTTTAATTATTCATTAAATATATTGGGAAATTATTTTATTATTTCTATATTAATACTACAAGTTCCACATCACTAAAGCTGATTAGATGTGTTTATATTTTTTATAATTACATTAAAATTTAAATTACCAATTTTCATAACATCACCTCCTTCAAAAACCACAGATATCAATATTACAATCACTATAATAAAAAACCCTACCAATTTTATCCCTCAAACTCCTAAACCATCATGATAATGGTGAAATATAAGAAACTAATGACGGTAAAGTGGGATGTTATAATAAAAATAATCCTAGCTAGAATAATGGATGAGTTCTTCCAGAAATATGTGGTGATTGTGGATCACTACATTAGAAAAATAATATTTTAAATAGAGTTCTCCTTTTTCAATAGAATAAATAGATTTTTAATGGGAGGAATACCTGAGATATATTAAAAAGGTTATTAGAATGATTTATGATTGTACTTAGTTTTTCATTTCTCAAAATGGATATGTGGTTTTGTCAAATTTTAATGGAAAATACATCACTATTTAATCTAATGAGGTTGACAATGTTTTCAATAAGCCTCTTAATGGTAGGTACCTATAAAACCATTCAATGATATTTTATGAAAAAAATAGAGCTTTGGTAATGTTGTAATAATTTTTTTGGAATGATTTTATAGAAAAGAAAACATAAATGGATATAGATCCTATTCTTAGGATCCTTTCCATGTTTATTCTCACCGGAATAACATAGAGAGCCATGGAATTTGAGAATTACTTTTTTAATTCATCAATATGATGTACTTTTCTCTAAATGATGTAAAGGTGAACCTTTATAGGTATATGATTATTTATATGCATTATTTTTTTATCCAATTTAGAGGATAAAGTTTTACCCTTATGGAAAATTGTTTATATTGATCATTAGAAGGAAAGACGTTGAGCTGGCTGATGCTGTGGTGTCTAAATATCAAAAGCATCACACCCTTTTTGACGGCATACTGAAGAAAATGAAATTGGTATAGGTTGATTCAAACAAAGATTCGGTTTTCATGAAAAATATTAAAAAGTTATTTGAATGTGATGATGAAAAAGACACAATTACTACTACCTAGGTGGAGAAATGTGGATAAGAAAGCCTCATAGAAAAAAACCTGTTAAGAGGGATTCTACTAGAGATATCAAAGAATCACCTATTTCTAGTATTGAAACTAAATTTGTTAAAATTTTCAGTCACAATGAGGTTGTTCAAAATGTGTAACTAGATGCTACTACATAGAAATAGACACCAATAGTTAGAGATGGTGATGAATAAAAACTTGAATATGAAGTAGTTGAAATGGGAAGGGAGAATCTTGAGGACTCAAAAAGTGATAATAGTGAAATTAATTATACTAGAAGAAAAAATCCAGTTATATATGATAATATTACATCACCATTCCATAATGTACAAGATGATCTGCTATATTTAGCTGATACACTAAGATGTTATAATCAATAAGAACTATGAAATAAGAGTTAACATGGTTAGTAAATCATAATGAATATAAATATATGTATGAATACTGGGTAAAAACGTTTTTTGATAGAGGTTTAAATGATTTTGAAATTGATAAGTTTGAGATCAATTATCTCAGGGATGATTGTATTGAATCAATGGTTTATTTTCAGAGATTAAGGTAGAACCCGGTTTCTAAAACTAATATCTATAACTTGACAGATACTATGCCTACCAAATATGATTTATTCAAGAACCTTATTCCCATTTACATGGATAGTTCTTATTTATCCATGGAGGATGTTGAATATTTTAAGAGTCAATTGATGTAATTGAAAGATAACCCATTTTCTAAGTCAGACTTTTATGAGATAATGGATATGATAAATGATCAATCTAATTTACTTATAAATTTTCAACATGTAAAGACATGTGACACATCTAATGTTTCAAAATGAGTTACAAATTTATCAGATTAGTAGATATAATATGAGTAAAATTATATTTCTATGTCAAAACATTATTAATTGAAAGATGATTTGGGTTGTATTCCATAGAATTCTATTTTCAAAATATATTTTCATAAATCAATGAATATTGAGATCTATTGATTCAAATTTCTATAAAGTATTTCTTCCTCTCTAAAAAATACAAACTATATGTCCAATTTTTATTGGCTAAAAGGATGAGTGAGAAATTAATTAGTTATTTATAGATTAGTGTCACCAGTTCCCTCTTGTATTTCTAATGAATCCATTTAAGAAACAATAAATTTAAGGGATATGTTTATGACATTTTTATCAAATGTTTATTTGGTAAATTAAAGGGTTCTATCTCTACAATATTATTTGATATCTATATATATACTTAAATAGTATTCAAATTATATCATTCCAAATATAAATTAATAGGTTTTTTAGAATAGAAATCTTGTCATGTAGTTGAAAGGATAAGAAACAACATTCAATGATAATATAAAAATTTTAGGATCAAATCGAATATATATTTTGGAGAGTTTAGACACCCTAGTGATCTCTATAGGTGTGAATATTTTTGAGGAATCCATTCTCAAGATCTCTAATGTTGAATTAGATTTTTATGAGTGAAATGAGTTCGTAGATTCTAAGGAACAACCATACACATCTCTAATAATTCTATTAGACTCTTAAATATAGTCCTTAAAGAAGAATATATAATATTGTTTGTCTTAAATTGAAATGGAGAATCCGAATATTATGCGAAAGAGATTTCTAGATATCCTCAACTAATGTGACTATGAGATATTAAATATTCTAGAGCACCTTAAAAATGATTTTTTGAGATCAGGGATAGAAAACCCCATAGAAACATAGTTTCCTATGAAATTAATCTTTTATAAATATCATTCATAAAAAAAAATTCCATAAGAGTGTTCAAAGATTATATATGTACTTGATTATAACCTATCAATTATCGTTCAAAATTCACCTCTGATGTCATGAAAAAAATCACATTCTCATATTTACCAATATATTTTCTCACAATTTATTTTTGATATTAAAAAACATTATTTTTTAAATAAATTAGAAGGTTAACTCATTATATAAAATTATATAGATCTACTTGCTATCCAACAAAACCCTTCTTCTGAATATGTAGAATAATTATAATTATATCATGATTAGGGGGTAGGTAGTGAAACATGATTACTACAAGGATGATCTCATGAGACTATTATAAATGGATGGTAAATAATTTTTAAAAAAATATTAGTTTTTAATCAATGGGTGAGGTTCCAACAAATCGATATCAATAATCAATAAAATGTTAGGAAGAGAGTTTGGGCCCTCATGATTTCTACCATGATGATAAATTCCAGGCAACTAACTTTTCCTCAAGCCAAATAGCTATAATCTCTGGCTGAACACCTATACATCATATCAATGTGTCCTCTAAAGTAATAATGATTGATACAGAGAAGAAAAATATAGTCCACAATTATATTTTTTCATTCATGATTTTGTCATAGATATTTAAATGGTCCTTAGAGCTACTAGATCATAAAATAGACATCTCACCCATAGAGTTGGGGTATTAAAGAAAGATCCTATTAAACATAGAACCATAACTACTTCTACTACCCTACCTGAACCTTCAGTCCAACCCCATCATGATCCAAAGGACTGACGTGTCTTCCTTATAGTTATTCTTTATATTAATTTTTTATTTTAATTTTTTATTTGTTTAATAAAATTTTGTCAATTACTATTTGTAACTATATCCAAGCAGTTATATTTTTTGTCTCTTTTTTATGTTTCTATACGTTTTTAATTATTTTTACCACTAAATTACAAATTATAATTCATTTAGCCATATATTATTATAGTTATTAAAATTATCATGTCATATTGAATATGTTACATACATTCATTTAAGATTCTTTTGGATCTCACAAAATATTAGAGAATATATTTTAATAAATATAAAATTTAACTAAAACATAATATAATCAAAATCTCTATAATTACTTATTTTTTAAAATTTTTAATGATAAATATATTTAGTATATAATTATATGAGATTTTCTATTCCAAGTCATATGGGTTTTGTGATACTAAAAATGAGATAGTTTATTAGAAACAAAAAATTTTCTCCAATATATATCATTTTTTTATACGTGTTAATAATTACAAAAAACACTCAATTTCATATAAAATGATTTTTTAAAGTTTTCTATTAATTATTATTAATGTTATAAATAATATTTTCATACTATATTAAATTTCAAGTTGATTCTTCCTCAGTGATGAACCCATACATTCAAGTTATATGATGTTATTATGATTTTTTCCCAAGACATGTGATCAGAAAAATGTTTTAGAGAAATTATAGTTTTTATAAAATTTTCAAATTTTAGAAGTCTTATTATTATAAAAATATAACTACATTAAATTATATCAATCTATTAATATCTTACATTCAAGGATATTGATTAATAACTGTAATAAAACCATAATGATTTATCATGAGGAATATTTATGTTAAACCCTTACATTAGTGAAAAGACTATACATTAGTACTAAATCATTACAATCACTATAAATTCATATTATATTTATCCAATAATAAAATAAATAACTAATAAATCAATCTATATTAACATTTAATACACATAAAAAATATAAATACATAAGGACTATAAATTTTTAATTTCACTATATATTGGATACATAATCAAATTATTTCTTAATATTTAATAATATCTCCTACAATGTTCTTCATATAATTAACTTTCCAGACATATCCTAGTTAAATAATTCCATAAAAAATGTGGGTAGGAAATCATAATAAAGGTAGATATCAAATTATTTATAAAGGTAAACATGAGAGATATCCATCAAAAAACTTCATAAGATGGCCATAAGGGTATGATAACATAATCAAGCACCTGAGAAAAATTTAAATGAATCATACAGAGAAAATATTAAATCATAAACTCAAAAATTATTCCATATCTTGAAATATGATCATTAAGAGTTTCAAAGAATTAAACCTCATTCATGATTCATAAAAATACTACGGAATAAAAGGAATAGGAAATAACAATCTGGTGAAAAAAGATATTCAAAATGTTTTCCACACGTAATCAGCTGATAATATAAAGAATTAAAATATACTCACACATAAAAATGTTAAGACAACTATTCCCAATTATTTCCATACACAATACTGATAGAATATCCTAAAATAAATAAAACTGACACATCAAAATGATAAAAACCAATTTGTGATAATTTCCACACTTATCATCATCATCTCATGAGATATAAATATCCTATTATGCAATTAATTAGGGGGCTATAAAATACCCAAATGTCCCATAATATTATTCCATTCATATTTATTCCCTATGATTCTAAAACATTAATTATATCATCACTACATAACCCAAGGAAAATTAACAAGTTTCACAAATATCTAATCGTAATAATAGTAAAACATTCAAAAAAATAAAGGATGGTATCATTGGATCATTCCCATGGTAAAAAATTACTAATTTCTATGTATTTAATCATATATTAAAATACCATTAAAAATATCACTAGAGATTTTATTGAGGAAAATAATGTTTTAATATTGAAATAAATTAGTTAAAAATTAATATTTTAGAGAATATTATGAATGTAAGGTTCTTTTAAAATTACCATATAAACTTGTAAAGTATTCTTCAAATCAATGAATACTAATGGTGGTGATAAAAATAATTTGTTCAGTTTTTGTTAAAACTATGTTTCCATTCACACCTACAGTAAAAAGTACCAAATTTGGAAAATGAAAAGAAGATTCATATTTATCCTTTTTATGGAAAGTAAATTATATGTATAAAAAACATTAATCAATCATCGTTGAATACTAAAAAAATCATGAATAAATTTTCAAAAAATATTTACATTGAAGAACAATTTATCTAACCTAATATAAAAGAAGGTGGAATTTTCATTGAAAAAATTTTCTAAATAATTTTAAGTACCAAATAGAGGAAAATCGTAAAAAACATAAAAATTAATGAAATATTTATATTATAATAAAAATGGGTTTCATTTTATATTGAGCATATAATTTCCTCAATGGTAATTCAGGCATAAATAATCCCAACTAAAATGAGATTGAAAAATAAATCCCTGACCACATAAGAAATATAAAATAAAAATCCTCATTAAATAGAGGACCAACATTGGGTGTTTAATTCCAAATAATTTTAATGAGAAGGGTCATAAATTAAATTCATGTTCAGTATATAAACAACGACAAAAAGTCATGAATATTACATGTTTCAAACAGAAATAAATGAGAGATAAGAACCCCTAATTTGTAGTATCATCTAAGTTCATACATGTTCTATGACCATTTATAACAAATATAGGATTATTTTAAATTTATTAAACCATACATAAATATCTCTTAATATTTATTACATACATACAACATGTTATCACCATTTAATTAATAAATCTTTATGAAACCGCTACTACGAGAAATAACTCCTTCATTTTTCTTGCATTTTTCAGTTCTACACTCATTTTCATTTTACATAACTCATGATTCTATCATTTATATAATTATAATTATGAAATGCATATCATATTTTTTCATTATATACACCTTTTTAATTTTTTATAAAAAAAGTTGATGCAAACTTAATTACATCACTTCATGGATACAGTAGTCCATATGTACATTAGGGTGGTGTTTCCAATTTTTTATGAATTAAAGGAAATAAGGGTAAACAATAATTCCACCCTAAAGAATAATTATTATTTCATATATATTAAATTTTCAATACACTACTATTTATTACTATTCATGCATAGTGTAAATGAAAAATGAATCACACCGCCTCATAGAGGTAGTCGTCCTCAAGTATGCATGAGTGACATTATCATTTTTTAACGGATTAGAGGTTAAAAGGTAGATATAATATTATAAAAATTGAAGTATAATTATTTCATAAATTTCATATATAAACATTAAATTCTTCATAATAACTAATCCTTAAATATAGTGATTGATAATGAATCATATCACTACATTGAGACTATATCCCATATGTACACCAGAGAAATTAAATTATTTACCACTTCATGGAAAGGATGTGTAAAAAGAAGAATACATAAAAATTATAAAATCTCAGTATATAGAGGATACTGAGTTTATTATATTGGAATGGTTATTATATAATCGAATGCAGTAGAATAATTAGTATATTAAATATACTTTGTTATGATGGCTACATCTTATTTAAATAACATCATTTGGATCTCCTCAGAATGACCATATTGAAGGTATTTAATGGAGAAATAACATATACTATGTTTTTAAGGAAGGTAAGAATAGTATACTTTAGGTTTTGGGTGATCTAGGTAGCTCAAAATGTGTGAGGAAAATATTAATTGTGGACTCCTTATATAAGAGAGGACATGTGATACCTTGTAATTGCATAAAGTATTAAATTAATATAAATAAATTTTTATATTCATATGGAAAATAACTTCCATATTTTTAATATAGGTTGATTATAAGTAAAAATAATGTCATAAACAAATTTTATACAAGTTCAGTTGATGTTCTAAAACTTATCTCTTAGTATTATCCCCAATATTAACCCCCCAAAAAATTATCATGACATCATGGTTTTTTACACTTTATGTGCCCAGAATGTGAAAATAAAATGATTAGTGACACATATGTTGAAAAAGATTCATATGATCTACCATATACCATTCAATTGGAAAAATATAACATTTTTATAAATTTTGATTAATTTAATTAAATGTAATTTAACACATGATTGCATTGAATTAATTTTCAATTGTATTTATAGAGTTTAACAATAATGGAAACAATTTTGAATTTTAATATGAATAAATAAATTTAAAAAATTTCTAATATGATATATTAATCTTTAAAATCTTGGAACACAAAAAATCACCCAAATTATTTATTTTAATATTCATATAATTATTTATTTTATTCTTCTTTTACTTGAACAAGGACAGTGTCAGTTTTGAGTAAGAATTTAATGTAATTATTTCACAACAAAATTTATAAAATAAATTACCATAATAAATAAATAATTCATATATAAAGGATATATTTAGAACCAAACATAACCATGTGTTTTCCAATTGGATTAATATTAGAAACATAAAGAAATAGAGAATTTTTTTATTTATTTAATAATCCATATAATACAAATTTCATTATCAATGCAAAATTGAACATATTTTCCAAATTTTTAAACACAGATGAGAATGGCCAATAAAATGTACATCCAATTTAAATATAGATGATATAAGATACATTTTAATGCCCTATCACATTATTTTAATCATATTTACCTGATTTACCCTCAATAATATGATAAATATTTACCACCGTAATTATTTAGAATGACCAATAATAAAAGGGGACTTATAACCAAATTGGAAATTTTTATTCAATATTTACAATAAATGTTTTCATATAATATTTATATAGGTGGCAGAAATTAATTATAATAGATGAACATAAAAAACATGAAACCTTTTTACTGAAAATAACTAATTTGACTGTAAAAAATATTTTAGATTTAAATCATGTAAAATTTTGATTCCCATTATTTTCATTTTTATTAAATAACCACATGAATTTTTTATAAACATTAATAATTTAAAATCCAAAAGGATCCTTCCTACCATACAATTAAATGTAATGAACCAAATGTAGTTATAAATTTAAATGAAATATAACTTATGTTCACTAAATATAAGCATTGGTTAAAAAATTGAAAAAACAATTACAGTATATTATTAAACACAACAAACTTATCATTCAATAAAAAGGTTTTCAAATTTAGTAATTCATTTCTAAATCATAATAATGTCAAAAAATTAAAAACAAAATCAATAATTTTCTCTATTCACACAGAAATAAATATTGTAAATATATCACAAAATTCATACTAATACTATTATGATGTACAATTCTAAAAAATTGGATCAATTTTATCTAAAATATATTAACATTCTAGAAATAAATTATAATATTTGAGACCAAAATGCACTAAAACCCATTCTTAAAAAATGTATTTTTGAAGCATAAATTGAATATATTATCATAGCTTTCGTATTTACCATAAAATAATTATTTATAATATATTTGATTGAATATATTATATAAAATATTTAAAAAAACTTTAATACTAAATAATTTATTTTTTTAAGATACAATCACATTGGAGGCAAAAAAAATTCAAAAAATGTATCTTTTTTAACTTTAAATGCATTAATTTTTATTTCTAACCAATTAATAAAAAATGATTTCATGTTATATAATTTAAGAAATAATTCTTTATAATTTATTTAGTCGTATTCATATGTGCCTATCATAGGACTAAGTGATAACTTTAAAATTAAACAAAAAAATACAATTGTATATTGTGGTTCGTTTAAACTCATTGTTTCTTAATAGGTTTGCTATAATGTATATTATTATTTTAAACTAATTTTTATGTTTGTAATATTCTCTTACAATAAATGTATTTCACAAAAATATATTTAATTATCACATACTAGAATTAGTGTATCATGGAATCTTAATAAAATCCGATTTGGATTCTATTATAATAACTAATTTTTATGTCACTACTATGAATGTTAGTAGTTAGTAATTAAGTATTTATAAGAAAATGTAAGTATCATTATGAAACTCATGAGTTTCCAAAAACATCCCTTGATACTTGAATAATTCATTCCATATAATATGGCATCGATTTATCTTTATCTTACATGAGTTTATTAAATCAATTACTATCACTGTAGAGAATATGAAGTAACAGATTAACTTTATTTATTTCAATAACATATGAATAATTTAATCCTTTGTTATGATTGGATTAACATAAATTTCACCTCTTACTCTATGAAGTAAATGTTAAATAATAATAACTCATTAAAAATTCACTACAATTGAATTTTAATGAATTATAAAAACTATAAAATAATGAATAGACATTCTGTCTATCTTTTGATAATTACAAGTAACGGTGGAACATGATATACAATATTGATAAAACATAAAATGATGAAAAAATCATTCAACCTCTAAAACCTCATCAATAACACACAATATTCATCTTAAACCATTCTAGAAATTTTTATCATTAAGAATCCACCAAAATTTGTCTAACCAAATATAAATCCCAAAAATTTAGACAAATTACACTATGTTTACAAAATCAACATTACAATAGTTATCAAACAACATAATGTTGCTAGTAATGAAACAAACCATAAAGATGAATACCATGATCATATATTCTCCTAAAATAGGATAATAATTTTCCAAAATAACATAAATCCCCATAAAAACCCAATGAGTACATAAATTCTTAAAAAAACTATATCATTAGTCCTTAAATAAAATCTCAAACTATCGAATATATTTCATAAATCCAAAATTTTAGATAACTTCCTCAAAGATAATATAAACCGCTTTGTAATTAAATTAGTAATTAATTCCATGGTTATATTTTCTATAAAATTTACCTTATCAATATAAATCCTCTATTTAACCAAACTAAATATTATTATCTCAAAATTAGAAACATATTATGGTTTACCTATCCTAGAATCATTTATTTTCCATGAAATATCACGTCTATTGGTTATTAGTTTGATTAAATATATTCTGGTATATATTTGAAGAACTAATAAAGGATGGTCCTAATTTTTTTCATGATTATAAAACCATAATATCATTGATAAAAAACATGAACCACATAATTCTTGATTCAAGGTACACAAAAAATTGGAACAATATAAGCCCTTCCTTGGTCTAGGAGTTAACCCTTATATTAGGGAATTATTCGAGATAATTCCCATCTTCCCCAACCATAATAAATTGAACTATAAATGGTAACTGAGAATATAATTTATTTCCATCTATTAAAATTTTTATTCTTTCCATAGTTAGTTTTTTATTTATGTTATATTTTTTCACCCATAAAACACATTCTCATTCGTTTGTGACATTTCGTTGGGAGATTCATCCAACATTCATGACATGTAAAAAGTTAAATCTTATTTCTTCTATGGTCTCCATTTAATAATATTTTTCTCATATTGGGGTCTTTGAAAAAACTATCTTATATTTAAGTTATTAACCATATATCATGATAGATCACTAGGTGTTCACATAATGTTTCACATTCCATCTGGAATTTCAGTTGGATTATAATATTTTCATTGTCCCTTGAATTCAACATTAACATTATTCCTCTCAGTTCCAAACTTTTAAAAAAACCAAAAATCATATCATGGGAAACAATAATTATACTGTGAAATCATATAATCATGAAAATAATTTATATAACGTTTAAATAATGAAACATTACAATAAATATATGAAACTTTAAATTCAAAATATATCATTGATTTTCATCTTCCTTTCAAATACATCAAATTGGTTAATATAGAATTTGTATTAAGGATAGAATATCATTTAGGTGTGTCTTGCTAGGTGTGAATTCCTAGGCCCACTCATCAGGCTACATGGTCAATCGGGTTAATACCCAATATTCCCCTTTCATAGTTATTACCTGTAGGTTCATTGGTGATATAAACATATCCAATTTATAGTATCCAAACATGGATTTAAATTCTAAAAATCCACATGATGTATTCTTTTCTGAATAATTAGTATGTTATCCTATACATCGACTTATCTCCAGCATTTTCACCATGGGTCTTTAATCTTATTATCCAAAAATAACTATACCCTAATTTGATACCAAATATAGAAACCAAATAATAAAATTAATAAATATTACATCATTCAATGTGAATATACAATATATATCACAATTATAATCACCCAAATACTGCAAAGGCTTAGTGTATTTGGAGACTAGATACATAATCATGTTATTTATTATGAAATCCATGACTTATATAATAATTCACTTCATATTAGTATCCCAATACACATTTCACACTTCAATACTTCCATTAAAACCCATGAAATCAAACATAAGAAAGGGTGAGCTCAAATTCATAGTCAGGGTAAACATGGGAGATATTAATTATAAGAGAGCGTAACATGATTTTCTGGATATGATAACCTAATAAAGTGAATTCTTTAAACATAAAATGTTCATAACTAGTAAATTAAAGATCCAAATATCCAAAATATATTCATATAAAGATTTATGACCAATAGGTTTGTCAAAGGATAAGTCATCAATCAAGAGTCATAACATAAACATGTGGCCTAATAAACATATATAATCATAATATAATGAAAAACTATATTCAAAATCATGTCCACACATAATTATTCGATAATAGATAAAAATAAATCATGAAAACTCATCACAATTTAAAAAAAACATAATAATTTCAAGACATAATATAGTGAGCATGGATACAAATAAATCATACTCAAAAATAAAAATCTGAAAAAATCTTTTAAAAATCACGACCATGAATATAATCATCATCATATCATTAGATATCAATATCGCTTTACCCAATGCATTGGAGAGATATAATAGAACCCAAAATGATATAAACATCATCCATTCATGTACATTCAGTGAGATCATAAAAAAAATTCATCATATCGTAAAATGATTAAATGTAAAAAATAAACGAGTTTCATAAAAATTTAATCATCACAACCATAAACCATTAAAAATAAAACTACAACATTTTTTAAGTAAAATACTTTTTAATTTTTAAATAACTTATTTAAAATATTAAAATTTATAGAATATTATGAAATATATTTTCTTTAAAACAAATCAACGAACATTTAAATAAAAATGAAAACAAATAATATTCATGATGGTGAGAATATCCATTCATGATTTATACATTAAAACTAATATTTTATTCTCACATTTTTTAAAAATTACCTCATTTGGAAAATGAAAAATAGCTTTCATTTATATGTTTTTATTTAAATT
Organism: Viscum album; assembly: GCA_963277665.1. NCBI lineage: Eukaryota > Viridiplantae > Streptophyta > Magnoliopsida > Santalales > Viscaceae > Viscum > Viscum album. The sequence continues at coordinate 1,525,517,062 of OY728151.1, forward strand.
GATATATATTTATTATAATTACTTCTTTAAATAATTGAATAATAATTAAATCAATCTTAAATTTTTTAAGAATATTTTAACATGCATGAAATATGTTATCGACTAACGGGCTAATAAAGATGAATTTTCTTTAAAAATATTTTCTCAATAATTTTAGGAATATTAGAGGAAAATAATAGTAAAATTTAAAAAATAAATAGAAAAAAAGTGAAAATAAAAAATAAATGGGTTTATCAGTTAAAGATCACATAATTTCCACAAGTCAAATTGAACAATAAATAATCCCCATGAAATGAAGATTGAAACAAAAACACCTTACCACCTTGGTAATACATAATTCAAAACCTAATAAAAGAGATAACCTTAGTTAGATTTCAAAATCTCAATTATTTTCTTAAGATGGGTCCTAATATAAATTCACGGGGTACTATATAGCCGACATGAAACAATCAAGTGGTTAATATTACATGTGTCACACATAATTATGACAAACCCATACCTCATGTCTTGTCTTACGTCATACATTTTTGGAAATTTTGTATAATAAATATATATTTAATATTAATATTGTCCATTATAATATTATATATTATTTTCATACAACAACTTATCACCTGTATTTCAAAAATTCTTTTTAAAATTAATTTTTTTGGTTATAACTACTTTATTTTTCATTTATTTATTTATTATGAAGTCATGGTCTACTTAATTTTTTTATAGTTCTAAAATTTCCAAAATCTTTATGAAGAAATAATATAATATTTAATAATTATATAAACATTTACAATTTTTTATATAAATTTTTGGTGTAAAATGAATTACATTACTTCATGGAGACAATAGTTTGAACATACACACGAGTGATGATTCCACTTTTCAATGGATAGAGTGATGAAAATGTAAATAATAATTCAAATTTGAAAAATTATTTTCATATCATTTCTAATAATTAAATATATCCTTATTAGTATCCATACAAATTGTAAATTGAAAACAAATCACATCACTTTATGGAGGTTGTAGTCCACACTTATGAACATACGATGTTTTCATTATATAAAGGATGAGAATGTAAGTATATAGAAAATATATCATAATTATATTGGAATAATTATGTTATTCATTTCATATATATATATATAATCCTTTTTAATAACCACCGATGAATGATGGTGATTGAAAATTAGTCATATCCCTATGTGGAGCAGATAGTTCACATGTACACACGAGCGATACTTTAATTTCTCATATAATGGAAAACTGGTTTAAAAATTACATGAAATCGTATTAATAACATTCTAGTATATGAGATATACATATTTTTTTACCTGATTGGTTATGAAATAATGTATTGAGGTTTAAGAAGAAGTAAAATAAAAACTATTGGTTGGGATGATTACCTCCTCTTTGATGAATCTCCTTTGGATCTCTCCTTAATAAACCTAAAGATGGTCATTAATGATAAAATATCCTATATAATGTAGATAAGGATGTTAATATGATCTTTTGGTATGTTTTTTCTATAATGTCATGAAATTTCCAAATAAATTTGTTTAAATTTGTATGGAATTATTTTGAGACTGCACGCTTTGACGACACATGATTCTAAGGCCCAGTGAGCCCGAAACGGAATATTGAACTTTTTTTACTTCGTTTAAGTAAACGTGAATGTGGGATTTTCTATCATTTAAAATAGTTATTAGATAAAAAATATAAGGGAACCTTTGAACTCGGAACACTGGGATTCTCCTAGAAAGGACTTAACTTTGACCGGTGAGGGTCGACCAGAAGTGACAGTTTTCTGACTTTTCAGAAAATAATAAAATAACATAAAAAGTTATTTTAATTCCTTTCGCACAATTGAGCGGAGGACGAAAACACTGCGGTTTGGAAATGAGGCACATTAAAGGAATACACATAATGGATTGTTTTTGTGAAGTGTAATGACTCGACATCACAGAAAAATAGAAATGCAGCGACATTTTTTCTTTTAATAATCAAACACATTGGAGAATTAAACTGTAGAAATTCAGATGAAACTACGGTAAGGAATCCCTCCAACGACGAATGAATAACACTATTAGGATCCCTGTTAATGTCTATGCATTATGAAGAATAGGACCAGGATGCAACGAACGTGAATGGATATTGAACCCTCGAGGGAAAAGCACTTCAACGACAAACATAGATTGAGTTAGGGGTTTATTTTTTTTACATTTCCATGTCCTTAATTATAAATGGAGAACGCAGATCAACCCAAGAACAAATTGATCCAAGGATCTTCCATTCTTGTGGGAGGGTGATGTTTCATGGGATTTCTATTCAGGATTGAATTATTGTTGATAGAATTGTAATCCCCCAACCTCCCAATGTTTAAAATTTCTAACGCGGAGGGTACAGGCGGACACGAACAATATCTGAGCCCCTTGACATGGGCATTCTTCATGAACGAATTTCCAGGTTTGTGTCTGGGTGGATTCGAGTCCATCGCAGGGAATATGGAATCCCCCACAGGTCATAGGCACAAGAGGCATAAAGAACAGACCACTGGTGTAGACCTAGTGGTCCGCGGAATGCCTCATAAGTGGCGGCACACCATGAAAGCGCACTGGAGAAGACTGTCGTGGCTAGCTCGGTTTTCACAGCCAGAGGAGAAGCCTCCATCCTCTAGGAAGCTGGCTGTAAGTGTCACATGACACACCATACCATGTCTCACATAGCAGGCCGCAGTCAACTGAGTTTGGTAGGGGGAGCTGGCCCCATGGACGATGCCTAGGGAAGGGGTGCCAGATGTGGTTTCCAACTGCATCCCATATAGGAAAACCAACTGGTCCATCATTTCCAGACTGGGTAGGGTGTGGGTCAGACCCACTCCAGTGGGCCAAACCCACCCCATAGGGCTGGACCCAATGCCCGATGGAGTGGAACTAGGCCGAGCTGAGTCCGGGTTTGGTCGGTGGACCCTGGTCTGACTGGGTTAGACTAAACCCGTACCTGATTGGCCCTTTTTGGATAAATTTCAATAACATGCCAACCAAACATACAATTAAAGAGATTATTTCAGTGTTATAATCCTTGTGACAAGGTGGGTATTTTGGTATACTCTATAGAGTATTTCATGGATGTTGAAATTCGATGAATGGCTTGAGGAGAGGTTCTCCCGAGATCCGGCATGCTATGTGTGGAAACCCTACGGTTGGATAATACCTGAACACTACTAATGAGCCACCCTATGTCGTTCATATACTATAGCCCAGTGGGAATCATCTTCTGTGTGATCTGGAAGGCACAAGGTTGGGAGTGACTTCTTTATACCAAACAGACTCACAGTACTCAATAGTAGGATAACATCAGTATGGCCATAGGTGGGATGTCATTTTTGTGTGACCTGGTATGCCCATGGTGGGGAGCAGCTTTTGTGTGACCCAGAATTCTCGTGGCAGTCATTAGGGATGAGTACTATGGCATTCCTAAGGTTAGTAGGAAGTAGATTCTGTGTATGCCTACTGTACTCATTGAGGAGGAGTTCTCCAACGGCACATGGTGATCTATGATGTGACTAATGTTCCTACATTCCTACTCTAGAATATACCTTGTGTGAGTTGTATTGCTTCGTGATCATGTTTGGTGATCATGATTTTTGGTTGGTTGTGGATTCCATTGTGGTATTTACTTGTTTTTTTGGGGTCCATACTGAGTATTTTGGTACTCACCTCTGCATGGCTTCTCCTGCACTTGTTGTGTCTGGTGTAGATGAACACCATCTTGATGGAGGAATTGGTTTACCAAGACCCAGTAGTTCTCAATGAGACCAGGCAGGCGATGTGTACTTCTACAGCTTCCAGTAGCTACTATGTACATACCCATTAGGTTTGGTTTCCAGTGGATGGATTCTGGTGTTTATTTTGTACTTTCCTATTTTATTGTTAGTCATTTGTTGGGTAAGTATTTTTTCCCATTTGAATTTCAATTTTACTTGTACTCAGTGGTAATTTAGTGGAATTCTTGTTACATTCCATCATTGGGACATGGTTGTGTGTGTGTGTGTACAGGTACTTAGGAAAATGCCTCCCACTAGCAGGATGACGCCTTCGACTCTAGTCACCAACCCCTATCCTACAAGAGTTGAGCTTGGGGTATGTCAGGACACTGGCCTCAGTGGGATGAGGTCGTGAAAATGTGGTATCAGAGGTGGTCGGTTCTACCTCAATGCCTGAGAGTCTATTATTTTGTTTTTGGAAACAATGTTAAATGTATCGAGTTCAACATTCAAATTTGGGGAGTCCATTATTGGTGTTGCGACCGACATATCGATACACCATGACCCTAAATTCTACTTTTTCAGCTCTATACATGAAAACACTGGTTGCATATGTGTCTTCTTATGATCTTTAGGAAGAAGAGTCATATTAAGAGGTATAATCTTCTTAATATGGGACATCTTGATCTATTCTAGGATGCATCTACGCTGAAAGACATCTTGGCTTCCGATACATGATCGTGTGTACAGCCCGCCTAGCGATAAGGCATCGGTTCATGGATCGGTGCTAGAGATGGACCTACTCGGTGGTGAACAGGTGTTGCCACCACTCATTGATCAGCAGTTACTACTAGAATTAGAGGTAGAGGAAACACACAAACTCAACAACTAGCACAAGTTCCAAAGAAAGAGACCACCAAGGTTCAGGGGAGAGATAGATCCTCATGTCATTGTGGATTGGATGGAGGTAGTGACATGGGTCTTCCGTTTAGTGAGTACACCACTTGACCTTCTGTGATCCATCTATAGGTCTTGATAGGGATATGTTGGAGCTTGACCATCTAGACGCATGATGAGGATACCCTCACCAAGGAAGACATCAAGCGGATTTTTTGGGAGTAGTTTTTCCCTGCGGCCTTTCACTCTATGCACATCTAGGAGATGCTTAACCTACAGCTGGGCAGCATGTCGGTGATTGAGTACTTTTCGTTGTGTACAGAACTCTCTTGAAACTCCATTAACATGGTGTGTAACCCGTTCTTATGAGCACAGATCTTGGGGTAGTGATACAAATTGGAGATCACGGAATCCATTGTGTCTCCCAGCATCCTCACTCAAATTGTAGTATAGGAGAGAGCCCTTCTTGTAGATATTTTTTTAGCATAGCATGCACTGACAACCAGAGCCACCAATAAATACCAGGCGGTAGGGTCTTCATTGTTGTGTATAAGAAAATAGACACAATATCCCTAGTTGGCCAGTTATTTCAGGGGGCTCCCCTAGTGCTTAGGGTCAGTAGTATGGGGCTCCCAGAGCAAGGAAAATACACAAGAAACTAGGTTGTGCTTCACTTGTGGTGGGTAGGGACACATCGTTTAGGAATACCTGACCTGCTTCATAGATGATCAGAAGACGGTCGAGGTACCTACAAGGCATAGGTTTAGGAGAGGAGCTCCAAAGGGCACTGGACATGGTAGGGGAGTTGACCGAGTAGCAAGTAGTGGACAAAAGTTTGAGGCGCTACCAGAACCACCCCCAAGTGGTCCACCAAGGGCATAGGGAGCTGGCGGACAAGGTCAAGGCCAGCTTCATGTGATGGAGGCCAATGACCATGGTGCTCCAGAGATGTTTAACACTACTGGAAATTTAGGCTATATCCACGGTTTGAAACCATTGATATAATCCCAAAAACGGTGGCTATAGGTTATAGCCACGGTTCATTGAACTGTGGCTGGTATTGGTGTGGCTATAGTCCAACTCCTACAGCCACGGTTTCAAACCGTCGATAAAGCTATAGCCACGGTTCAAACCCTGGATTTAGCCCTATAGCCAGGGTTTGAAACAGTGGCTCTAGCCTTATAGCCATGGTTTGAAACTGTGGCTAAAGGTAAAACAGAAACAACCCTTATAGCCACAGTTAGAAACCGTAACTATAGATCAAATTTCAATAAAAAAATACAGCATGCCTGTAGGCCTGCCTTCCACCCCTACCCCCTGCTAGTCCCCTGCCACCACCCTGCCAGTCCCCCCTGCCCCCTGCAAGTCCCCCCTGCCAGTCCCCCCTTCTCCCTGCGAGTCCCCCTGCCACCCCCATTCCAGTCCCCTGATAGTCCCCCTACCAGTCCCCCCTGCCCCCTACCAGTCCCCCCTGCCCCTTCCACCCCCCCTTCCAGTCCCCCCAGCCCCCTGCTAGTACCCCCCTACCACCCCCTGCCAGTCCCCTACTAGTCCCCCTGCCAGTCCCCCCCTGCACCCAGCCAGACCCCCCTAAAAGCTAACTAATGCTAACTAAAATCTAACTAAAGTAGTTATAATTGTAGGAGCAGTAAAACACCAAGAAAAAATATGTAATACAAAACTCTATCGATGAGTAAAAATGAAGGAAATGATAAACCAACTTAACCAAAAGTACCCATCCATCCATTAGATCTCTTCACTTGAAATCCAGTGGACTCTTGCAATGGACCCACTTACAATAGGAGGGTGACTGTAAAATCCCAAGCATGTTTTACTTCATTCTAAAAAAACAACAATTAATAAATCATAGCACAAAGAAATGAAAACACAATCAACAATTGGGTAGAAAATTGAAAATAAATAATATTTTGAATGTGTAATATGAAATATACAATGGGAAGTTATTATGAACGTGAAATTAATGGTAGATTAATTTAGATGCATTACTGGTATAAAAAAGAGAGTTTTTCTATATTCTCTGACTTCATTTTCCTTGAAATGGAGGAAGATACCCTGCCCCATCCCCCACTAGCCACTCCCCCTGCCCTGCCCCATCCCCCACCAGCCCGCTCCCCCCTGCCCAGTTCTTCCCCTCTCATCCCCTCCCCCCTGCCCAACCCCTTCCCCCACCAGCCCCCCCTGCCCAGCCCCTTCCCCCCTGCCTAGCCCCATCCCCCAGCAGCCCCCTCCCCCTGCCCAGTTCTTCCCCTCTCATCCCCTCCCCCCTGCCCAGCCCCCTTCCCCCACGAGCCCCTCCCCCTGCCCAGCCCCATCCCCCCTACCCAGCCCCTTTATAATCATATAAATTTCAGATATTTGGAAAATATTTGTGTGCTTAAAGATACATATACACACTTATAAGATTCCATATAGGATTTGTGTGTTTATATATCATCCAAACTCATGTAAGACATGTAGAGGAATAACCCAGTAGAAAACATGCTTAGATTATAAATATTTCATTGTTTAAGATCATATTACATAAATAAAATAAGAATTATTGATTAAAAAGAAAAAATATTCAAGGGAGAAATAATGGGTATAGGGTCGGGTGTAAACAGAGCTCGCCCCAAAACCATTATCAGTGGCAGTCTGATCAATGCCAACTTACAGCTTTGAAATCAATTATTGCATCAAGTTTATTAGATTTCTTATTCAAAAAACTACATAAAGTTTACATATTTTATTCCATAAGATGTATTCAGTTTATGAATATAGTTAATATAGTTTAACGGCATTCAGTTTATTCAATAAACTGCATTCAGTTTATTGAATAAACTGCATACAATTTATATAGTTTTTTTATTAAACTGCATTAAGTTTATTAAATAAACTGCATATAGTTTATATGGTTTGTTTAGTTTAGGATCCATTTTATTAGATAAATTGTATATAGTTGATTCAATAATTTTTATGAAATCTATATGTTGCATACAGTTTATTCAATAAACTTTATGCATTCAGTTTGTTAAACCAATTGCAAAAACTGTATAACACAAATGAAAATTGATAGAAAGTTCATTAATTGTGTATGCCTAATAAACTATATTCCTAAATGGAATGATTTAAATTGTATGCCTAATTGGAATGATTTAATAACACAAATGAATAATAAAAGACAAATGAATCACCTGCTAAACCTAATTGAAAAAAAGAGAATAACCCTCTTTTAATTGAACTCCTTGAGGCCATGATAATCGTTTATGTTGGAATTTTCAACCCCTTTTGTTGCATAAATGGAGGCTTTGGAGTGTTTTAAAACCTAATATTTATTCAAATTGGATTAATATTTCATGTACAGTGAAATCCATACGCAACTATCCACTACAACCAAATATAAATAGTAGTGATTGATATTCACAAATCCAAAAATGTTGAGGAGATCGAACTGAATACCTGATTCTCAGCCATACCTGTCCTGATGATGTTTTCAGGGTTAGAGGCAGGCTTGTAGGTATTTCTTTCATATCCCTTCCATTTATCAGATTCGGATCCTCATCATGACATTTCAATCTACTTACCTCACAAAGGAATCAAAGAATGAAGGGTCGCTACTTCATAAAGAAATGTGAAACATACAGGTTTAGAATGGAGCATTCTCATATAAAAATGTGTTAAAAACAAATGGATAATGAAGATCACTGATGATAAAAAATGGAAGGAAAATTACTTTGGAAAGTTTTAAAAAAATGACGTTTGAAACACCATTCCTAGATGTTTTTAAAGAAGACAGATCATACATCCTTGGGTAATAAACCTAAGAAGTCTAAGACAAGTTCTAAATATATGAGGATCAGTTCTTCTATCATGGAAGAAGAAGAAAAACATAGATTCATGAAAACATGCCTTTCTTGTATGTGTAAATAGAGTTAAGGAATAGAATAATGGAAGACCACGGCATGACCACGGTGTGACCGCGGCGTGACCGCGTCATGTTGGCCCGGTCCAGCGATATCTGTGGGGCAGCATCTTCCGGCTAGGAGCGAAGGGAGTGGGAGGAGGATGGAATGCTGGTGGAAGGGGGCTGGTTGTAGGTGCTGGGGGGATGGTGCGGGCTGATTCGAAGGTGGCAGGGGTGATATTGGGGGCTGGAATTTTAAAGGCAACGGGCTGAAATGAAGGTGGAAGGGGGTGGTGTAGACTGGATGTGGCTGGAGCAGGGCCAAATCACGACATTACTGCGGAGTGACCGCGACGTGTTGGCATAGTCCAGTGACATCTGCGGGGCAGCATCTTCCATCCAGGAGCGAAGGGAGGGGGAGGAGGCTGGAATTCTGGTGGAAGGGGGCTGGTTGAAGGTGTTGGGGGGATGGTGCGGGCTGATTCGAAGTTGGCAGGGGGGAAGTTGCGGGCTGGAATGTTGGTGGCAGTAGGCTGAAATGAAGGTGGAAGGGGAGTGGTGTGGGATGGATGTGGCTGGATCAAGGCCAAATCATGAAATTACCGTGGCGTGACCGCGGCGTGACCACAGCGTGACCTTGGGGTGACCGCGGCGTGACTGCGGCATGACCGTGGCGTGACCACGACGTGACCGCGGCGTGATCACGGCGTGACCGCGGCATGACAGCGACATGACTGTGGCGTGACTGCGGAATGACCGCGACGTGTTGGCCCAGTCCAACGACATCTGGGGGCAGCATCTTCCATCCAGGAGCGAAGGGAGCGGGAGGAGGCGGGGCAATTGAATTGCGAAAACCAAAAACATGATAATATATGGTATTATACAAAATCTTCCAGTCAAATTAACTACACTAATCAAAAACATACTAATATGACTAGAACTTAATCAAACATCATCAAGCCAATTTGAGTAAAGTGGAACCAAACCCAATGGTTTTGAAAAGGATAAAACTGAACTAAACTGAAAATAATGTAACCAAACTGACTCAACCCAATCAAAACTGACTTCAATAAAGCATAATTGATCATGAAACTAATGAATCATACCTGATTGGATCTGAAATTAATTTAATTGAACCGAATAGCCCCAAATTGAACAAAATGAACCTGTTAAAATTGACATAAACCAAAAAAATGAACCCAATAAGAAATAACTTAGCAAACCTAACCTGGCCCAAACTGATCCAAGGAGTCGGGCCTTATGATGAACTTTTAAACTACCTCATTCCCATAGTTTGAGAGGATATCTCAGTCATTGGTGCTTCGCTGTCCTCAACAGGATCCAAAACGCACTACAAATAGATAGGGAACCCATAAATAAAAAAAACACAAATTAAAATTGAGCCAAAGAATAACAATGGAAGAATCCTTACCTGAATCCGATGTTGAACTCACTGCCTTCTATAGTGGTGGGTAGAATCGACGTCATCATAAGTAACCACCTGTAAGTAAATAATAGGAAAAAGAGTGAGATATAACATCTTCTTATATATATGTGATCAATGTGTCAATTGTACATGTTAAATGATACATAACTCCATAATCAAAAATGAACAAAGAATATTCAGATTGATATGTAAATCCCAATACTGAATAACATGATTATTAATAAAGGATTTTTGTTCAAATGAAATCCAATTTCATTCAATGCATACAAAATAGAATCATTGGAGTAATATTATTCTATATTTGTTGAGTATTCCATAATGGAGTAGGTTGCACCACTATAGATGGGAAACATGAAAGATAAGAGGGGATAGTGATGCAGTTTGACACCCCTTGGGTTGTGTTGTATTTTTTGACAAAATGTGTGGAATTTTCCCAAGATGATTTGTTGAAAAGATGGGGAGATTAATGGACACCCCTAAAGTGAGTTTGAGTTAGACATGTTGACAATGAGATGTGGTGGACGAAGAGTGGTTATGGAGCTTGGCCATGTGAGGGAGTTCATATATTTAAAACTTAAATGTAGGTGTTATCAAGTCCAGCATGTAAGCTGACACATATTGTTAGGGTGGGGTCGAACCCATGGAGAATGTTTGGTAGAATAGAAAATTGGACTCTAAACATTTTTTTAGGAGTCCTCAATATTTTTATTGGTTTTGGGATATCATTGATTCTATTGAGTTTTTTTTAACATTTAGTAAGAAATAGGGATCATGGTCTATTTCAGGATTGAGGTAAAAAGGATAACATTGGTCCTAACATGGAATAATCCAAGGTATTAGGCTTCGAAGTGGATTTTAAAACACTATTTTGTCATGGAAAACCCAAAACAGATATATATAAGAGTTAAATATTACATAGTTTTGATATATCTAAAAATGATGATTCTTTAATCCTAGTTGTAATGGTAGAAAGTGGAAAATGTTAATAGTCCTAGCCAACTCAACTTTAATCAGGCCAAGTTAAATCATATAAATATAATATGGTAAAGGATTCATAAAATAATTTAATACATAGAATTTATTTTACATTATTACTATCATTTGGGTTAGATGGTTCTGATTTAGAAATTCAATAAGATCACAAGACTCATACAATCAACCCTTCCCCTTAGTGGTTTAGCAACTCCGAACTGTGATAATTAAGATCAAAGAAAAAAAATTGTTTAGATTTGATTTGGGAGAAAAAAAGAAGGGAGAAAATGAGAATTTCTCCCTGCCCCCAGCCCCCCCACCTGCACACCCCCTGCCCCCTGCCCTCCCACCTGTACACCCCCTCCCCATGCCCCCCCCCCACCTGCACAGACCCCTCCCCCTGCCCCAGCACACCCCCTACCCCCTCACCTACACACCCATACCCCCTCTCCTTGCCCCCTGCCCCCCCCCCCCCCACTGCCTCCCCCCCACCTGTACACACCCCTCCCCCTGCCCCAGCACACACCCTGCCCCAGCACACCCCCCTACCCCCTCTCCCTACCCCCCTGCCCCCTACCTGCACACCCCGCTGCCCCCTCCCCTACCCTCCCACATGCACACACCCTCCCACTGCACCCCCACCTTCCCCCCCACCTACACACAGTCCTAGAAATCACACATCCTAAAACTGTAGCCCAAAGGTTCACCTAACAATGCTCATACGATATCAAATTCCCCATAGCATCCCATTACAATGAAATTTAAACCAATACACCACAACAATGAAAATCAAGACAATACACAAGGCACTGTCATAATGAGAAGCAACCAATGGATCATGTTGTCACCTAAGAAGGATTACAGTTAGTACGCAATGTATTGGATATATTATAAACTTCAATAGAACACTAGTGGAATTGAAACATGGTAAGACACCACTAACTGAGCAATATATATGAGGTCTTCCAACAAAGAAAGCTTGCAAATATGTAAATGATAAGACCCTCTAGTTAAGCTAAGCTTGAAAGGATACAAGTTAGCATGTATAATTAGCTAAATAAATTGGATCCAGTGAGGCAACAACATTTCAAAAACACAACGAAGTAGAAAAACATGCTGTTATGATGAAATGGAGATAGCAGAGGCTGTTCAGGGATTTAGAAGACATAGACGGTGCTCTGACCATCAATTACAATTAGCAAAATAGTCATTCTCTAACACTCCACGTCGCTACTCATAACTAGTACGAACCATAATACTAAGAAACACAAAAATAATCAAAGGGTACGCCATGCATTTCCTCTCTCCCAATAGCTACTCCTAGTCCTCCTGCACAACAGAGATTCAAATAAATGCAAGACACCATGAAAAACACATAGATCAGATTATCACAAACCTCTTCGTTGCCCTCTTCTTCATCTTCATCTTCATCATGGACCTCTGATTTTGACTTTTCTGAATCTTCATCATCACCCTTTCTTGCTCCCTGTCCCTTGTTGTATGCATCCATAGACTTCTCATATTCGGCTTTCTTCTTCTCATCCTTCACCAAGAAGGGATGTTTTTCCTAAAAATTTCAAAAGTGAGTAGTGGAATACATGAAGAGCTGTGAATAACATTAACTTACGGCTTCGGTCATGGACTTTCATTTCTCTCCACCAGCTTTTCCCACCTAGTTTTCATGAAACAAACATGGAGATTTGAGCAGTAAGCATCTATGAGAGATCAAATCAAATACCCCCATAGCTTCAATGAGGAACATGAAGTCTCTTACCACTGATACAGATTTTTTCTTGGGGTGTTTTTCTTTGAACTGCTTTATGAAATCTTCCCTGAACGTGGCATATGAAATGAAATAAGTCTCAACTCATTAAAGAAGATCACGAAGATTTCAGTTGTGTAGGGAAAAAAATATATCCCTTCACTAAGATATGTAAGGTCAAAAACCATATACAAAATAGCACAGATCAAATAAGGATGCATCCTTGGGAGATGAAGCACTGGCTGTCTAGTAGTTTCAATTTCAGGAGGAGAAAAATAGCGACATTTCATGCCCACATGAAAATGGAGTATGTTGGTACTACTTAAATTATTTTTGGTTTGGTTGATGCTAACTATACTGTTAATGTTGAAAATTTTATATCCTTAATTATTAATGTGTTTACTGAATTTGGAGGTTTTATTTCCTAGAATTGAAATATGTAATCTACTGTTGCACTTTTAGCTACTGAATTTGAATACAAGGCTTTAACTGAGGTAGTTAAAGAAACTTATCGATTGATAAGTCATGACGGTAGGGATATATATAATACTAGACATAGTTAGCTTAAGGTAGATCTATAGGTTAGTAGTCATTCTCATTCCTAATAAGATATGGTAAATATTAATGATATTGATCAAAAAATAAGTGTAATCAGAAGAATGAAACTCGTCATACATTACAATCCAAAAATACAATTTACAAAAAAAAGTGAGTCCCAATATCAGTATCATCATAATCATGATAACCCTCATCCACACCTCCTACAGAAACACCATCACCACCTCTCACACCACCAACATCATCATCGGCATCTGCATCCGAACTGGCACCAGCACCGGGTCCAGCACTAGGTCCGCATCCGGCTTCGACAGAAGAATCTACATTAGCAGAATGCATCGACATAAAAAAGGCATCAACCGTTGCAGCTGATTCTGGTGGAAGTGTAGAAGAAAGGGCAGACATAAATTTCATCATATTTACAGTTATCGCCTGTTCTGATTTTTGAATTGATTCATTGATTGCGGAATTCATTTGTTCCACTATGAAAAAACTAGAATCGGTACTCAAAGAAATGTTAGTAGACCAGTATCGATATGGTACAATCTTTTTCCCAGGTCGACAATACACTCTACCCTGATGCTCATCTCCTAATACCTAATGTAGATGATCGTTTGGGCCCAAATTTTCAGGTTCTTATTCTGTCAATGCCTCTAAAGCATTCTATTTATTGATATATAACATAAATTAAAATGATAAAATAATATAAGGAATTAAATTCAGTAATTATCAAAGAAATTGAAATATACGTACAATTGCCTTCTCGGTGTCGGGATTTGGCACAGTATCATCTTTCTTTTTTTGGCTTGTACAAAAAAAAGTTGAGCGAGGAATGCGACCCTCGATTTTCGATGCCTTTTTCTGGATAAAAACAAATAAATAAATCAAAATTGGAAGTAAAAAGATTTTCACTAAACAAAGATAAATATTTTAAATGTTAAATTACATGCGTCTTCTCATGATCTGCTAATGAAGTGTGTCTGTGAGTATAAATGTATTTCATTGCACTCTTGTTTGTTTTATTTCTGTTTGATTTCTCCTATAAACAAATAATTATATAAATTAATTAACATAAATAAAAAAAGTAATTTAAAATCATTTTCAAATAAATAAATGAATATATATATAAATTTAACAAACACCTAAAAACGATGGACTCTTCCAATAGCTGATCATCTCTTTATATTGTGATATTGGGAAATATTGAATCACCGGTACTTCTTCAAGCTCTGTACCAACTCTCTTTTTCCAACCAAGATATAAATCATACTTGTAGGCTCGCCACATTTCTCCTAAATCCATTATCCTTGCAGCCTTTTCATTTTTTCCATCAGGAAAATTATATCGAAGCTGCAATGGACATAATATTTGTTAAGAAAATATTATAAATTTATATATATATATATATAAGGTGATTAACATTACTTACCAAAATCTCTTCCCAGGCTTTGTCCTTTATTTTTTTTCCAACTGCCTTCCAACTTATCGGTTGAACCGGAATGATATTGTTGTGTCTAGAAAGTGTTCCCATAAAACCTTTACATTTCGTGCCATTTTTATTAATTATAGCATTGTACTCATTGTAATCAACTATGATTTGCGTGTTCCGATTCCAAACCTCGTGCATTTTTTTTGCGGCCTCGTCTTCTGGTAGAGGCTGGAGCTAATCATGAAACCAAAAATAAAAGAAAATAATATATATGAATTTATCATTAATCAGTAAAAGTAATGTTTAAACAAATACCAGTAGATGGGGGATCAGCTGACCCCTGAAGTGCTGTGTCTGGAGGGGGTGCAGCCTCCATGGTAGGTGAGACATCTACATTAGTACTATGTATAGTTGATGCAAAGTGTACTGATGGAGGAAGAAAACCCGATGGATAACCCTGTACAGATGAGGGTGGATATGGATATGGATATGGCGGTGGGATATATGGGGTCACAGTACCCTGTACAGTGGATGGTGGGAATGGAAAATGAGGTATGGGAGTCTGATAACTATCGTTCGATGTGGGTGCGGGAAAAAAGGGATACAGAAAAGGTGGGTATGGATAATATGGAGGAGGAATAATGGGAGGATGGCCTCCTAGTGTCTCAAGCGGTGTAGTAGTAGGCTGACCTGTAGAATCAGTACCCCCGCCACAATATCATCCTTAGTGGAATAATCCAAGAGTCTCCTCGACGATGCATCCTAAAATAACATATATGATAAAATAAAACAAATGATAAAAAGATAAATAATATGACAAACCATAATATTCAAACATAATTTTTACTTACATTGTTTCCAGGAGGAGACCTACATTGTTCGTTTCTCGGTATTCTTCTACTCCTTCTAGTATCATCATAATCAGAAATTTTGACCTGGAAATTTAAAATAATATTCTCAAATAAATAGAAATAAAGCAAAATTTTAAATAATACAATTCTATCATAAAACAATGAGATACATTTTCATGTGTGATATTTATATTGATAAAATATCAATACTTATCTATGTTCAAGATTTACTAGAGAAGTGGTTAAACATAAATTGGTGAGGCTATTAATAGTTTTATATTTGATAATGGTATAAAATATACTAGTTATTTTGATATCATGTATGGAAGTTAAAAAAACACATACAACATTACGATAATATCAGGTAAATACTTACAAATGTGTCAACGCTATGTGGGGTCTGTGACAATTTTTGGTTCACAATCTGTTCTAAAAATTGCATCATCTGTATCATCAAATGCAACATTTGAATAAATACTGACAAGTTCATCCACAACATCATTTTAATCCATACCTTCGTTAAAAATATGTCTAGGAATAACATCAACAATAACACCAAATTGTGGTTGTAACAGGTCACCTACATAAAACACATGTTTATCTTATGACTCAAGAATATAAGGTTCATCGGTACGAAGCTGGCGGTTCATATCAATCACTCTAAATACATAGTTATCAATATGCATTCCTTGTCATTTCATTGAATCAAACCACTTTCATTTCATCATTGCGACACGACCATGTGCATACTAATTTAATAAAATGATTCTTTCAACAACACCATAATATGATATATTTTCTGATCGAGGCTACCCGTCCGATGCACTCACATAACAATCTGTTGTGGCACTTATTATGACACCATCATGTTGTGTTGCCATTTTTTTTGCACAACTATTTATAAAAAATTTAAATCCATTGACAACCAGTGACTTACAATCACATACCACATCATTTGGACCAAAGGACAATGATTTTATTTCATCTGATACTTCAATCATTGGTAGAGTTAAAACCTAAAAGATACCAACATAGAATATTAAACAGAGACATGTGATTATGTTATGAGAAGTAGAAAAAGAAATCTATTACCTTTGACTTTAACCAGGAAGTAAATTATTTGTTGTGCAACAGTTCCTTCCTCTTAATAGATAGAGAGTGATGTCTCTTTTTTATAATTTCTAAATGTTTTCTATATATATGAAAGCATTAATATGTCACAAGATACAAAGAAATCACACAATGAAAAAAATACATATTTATTAGTTTACTTACTTGATAAAATCATCAAGAACACCACAATTGAATAATACTTTGTGATGTTCCATTTCCCACTCTTCCCTTCTTAAAGTACACAATGAGTACGATCCAGATATCCCCCATGTTTGGGTCAGTGAAGGAAATGCAGGCTCAATGGGATCATATTGCTCATCTTCAGTACTCATTAGTCGATTATACCTCATAGTGACGTTATCCAAGTGAGATGAATATAAATCCATGCATTCTTGTGCTAAATAGAATTTCACAATAGAGCCTTCAGGATGATATTTATTTCTCACATAAGATTTCAATGTAAACATCATTCTTTCGGTAGGATACATCCACCGACTCGAAACAGGACCACCAAAGAGAACTTCTGTGGTAAGATTCACAGTAAAATGTATCATACATGTGAAAAAAGAAGGTGGGAAAATTTTCTCCATGTAGCAAAGAATAATCGGTGTATCACTCTGCAATTTCTGAACAACAATTCTGCTCAATCTTTTGGCACAAAGATCTCGATAAAATTGACATAACTTAATCACCACAACTCTAAAATTATGTGAAAGTAAATGGAGAATGGAAATGGGAATCAACTCATGTAACAAGTCATGGTAATCATGGGTTTTAAGAGATTTGGGTTTCACATCTTGTATATTCACCCTTTTCAAAATATTACTTGAATAACCATCTAAAACCTACAGACCTTCCAAGACCTGAAGAAATTTTTTTTTCTCCACATTTTTCACCGTATAATAGGCAATAGGGACTTTCCACTTAATTTGTCCAATTAACTCAGGATGAAGTCTTGCTCTTATACCCCAATCCATCAAATCACGACGACACCGCAAATCATCATTTGTTTTGCTTTTGACATTTAAAATAATAGCAAGTAACATCTCACAAATGTTTTTCTCTATATGCATTACATCCAAACAATTATGTAATAAATTCGATGACCAATACAGCAACTCAAAGAATATTCGTTTCTTTCTCTAATTGCTATTGGAATTCAAATTAGCATGCTTTCGCTTTCTAATATTTGATTTACTTTTGCCAAGAACATAATTCAAATCATAAAGTTCTTTAACAATATCAGTCCCTGACATTCATTGAGGTGTCTCATCTGTCTCAATGGAAATATCAAACTATCTCCGATTTTTCCAGTATGGATGATCCATTGGTAGAAAATGTCGATTCCCTAGGAAGCTGAAAGTTCATCGAAACATTAATCTTTGGAAACATGTATTTTTCATACAAATAGGACAGGATAATTTCCCTTTAGTACTCCAACCAGATATCATTCCATAGGCAGGGAAATCATTTATTGTCCATAATAAATATGCACAAAACATAAAGTACTCCTTTCTGAATACATCATACACTTGTGCACCAACAATCCAAATCTCTTTTAACTCCTCTATTAATGGATACAAGTATATATCAATATCATTTCCAGGATCACCAGGTCTAGATATCAATATACTCAGGATAGTGAATGGCTTCTTCATACACATCCATGAAGGAAAGTAATAAATTTGAATGAAAATAGGCCAAGTACTGTGTGAAGTATGCATTTGGCGAAATGGGTTGAAACCATCACAGGATAATCCCAATCTAACATTTTGTGGGTCTGCTGCAAAATCATGATGTAACCTATCAAATTTCATCCAAGATAACCCATCTGCAGGATGCACTATTTCATCGTTATCCTTATTTCTTTCATCTGCATGTCATCTCATATTCTTTGCCATTTGTTCTGACATAAATTTTTTTCAAGCCTGGGAATTAAAGGGAAGTGCCACATCACTTTCTGTAGTATGCAAGACTGAGATTCGTCTTTATTAGTCTTCCACCTTAATGTGCCACACTGTTTGCACTGACTCAAGTCTGCATTCTCCTTCTAGAACAAACAGTTGTCTTTGAGACAAAAATGAATCTTACTAGATGAAAATCCAAATTTTTCAACCAAATTTGATGCCATGTAATCATTTTCTGGAAGACATGCATCATCAGGCAGTAAATGTAACATCCCAGGTAAATAAAGGATATGATCTTTTCATATTTATCGATATTTGTGAATAAAATTTTAAAATTAATTTAAAGGGGGCGCTATGCTCGATGGCTTACCCATTACGCAACAATGAGTTTCTTTGAAATCTTACGTTGCACTCTAATAATATAATAATATTATTTTAAATGATAGATAACGTCTAGCCGTTGTAATGGCGGTAATGAAAGGAACTAACTAAAAAATTATTATATATGTTTGTCAAATATTTTTACTTTTATCCAATAAATGTTAGAGGCTTAAATGCAAATGTATCCAATTTTAAGCATAAATGTTTTAATATTCTTTAAAAGGTTGATTAACCGCCTTTTGATGGAGAACCCATTTTAAATATACATTTGAAAATTTTATATTTTGTATTTGACAAAATAAAAATCTTCTTTAGAATTTGGACATCATAATTTATTTTGTGTAAATTTTTGGTATTTTTCCGATAAAGATCATTTTTAGTGAAAATGTTGCATTTTAATTCAAAACCTTCTTTTAATCTGATTTATTTATATGGATAGATTATATTTATAATTTAGATTAAAGTTTATTTAGAATATATTTTCACCATTTAAAATAATGTTGGTAATTGGAATTAATTTCACTTTGAAATTAGACTTAAACTAGTATCAATCGTTTAATAGATATTGTTTCTTAAAAACACGCTATTTGTTTTGACCGCGAGAATTAATTATTAAATTAATTAATGAAACTTATATGTTTTTAATTTTTTAAAATAGACATCATTTTTGAATTTGGAATATCAAATATAGCTTAGAGTGAATTTTTGGTATTTTTCTGAAAAACTTCAATTTTTATGAATAGTGAAACCACTAAGTGGTAGTTAAAGAAACTGATTTTTTGTTTAAATGAAACTTTACCACTTCTGTGATTTGATTTTTAAAAATCTTACATACATTCTTGTCATTAGGAAGTAAAATTTGGTTCAATGAGATTAAAATAATTTTTTTGTGAATAGTAACTTTTAAGTTTTATTAATCGCGATTAAAGGTAATTAGTGTAATTTAAGGAAAAGATAATGTTATAATAATATGAAATGACCTTGACACATGTCCTACCATTAATAGATGAGTCATATCCGACCGAGACAATCCATGGGTCAACTTGGGGACCCCATGGAGCCACTTTGGTAGGAAAATGACATTAATAACTTTTTATTTAAAGTTAAAATTAAAATGTCACAAACATATTTGTTTTACTAAAACAATTTTTACATGGGGTTACACAAGTCATACATTTGACTATAAATATTAATTAGAAATATATAAAGATTTCCTACATCATGATATTTTTTTTATAATTTTTAGACATTAAGTAAATTAATTTATTTATGACACCGTGATGATGCAGTGATTACCTCATAAATGAACGATTTAAATAAAATGAGAAGATAGGGTAAAATATATGTCTTAAATTTGTACAAAAACTATTGAATGAGTATACATGAAACCCCTATCACCTTATCCTATAAATATATCAAATTGGGACCTTTAAAATCTGAAACTCATTTTAATATAAAGTAGCAATTATTTACTTTCCAAGTGTGCCCCTCTTCTTCTCTAATAAAAGGCCCCCACCTCTACCTCCTTACCAACACCTCTCAAGCCATTGGATCGGCCAAACTCTGCTCATTGTGTATCTCCAAATCCCTCTATTACTCTTAGAAGCCTCACTTTGTGCATAATCCTTTCCAAAGAATCCATTGGGCTCAAATCAAATAGAGTTACCCGATTTTAAGGTAATGTCTTCACTTGTGTTCTTTTGTTTTATTTTGCTTCTCCAACCCCCTAAACTCTTTTTATTCATTTTTTGTAACAAAAACAGTATATTAAATATACTAGGATGTTTTTATAAGAATTATTCGAGCTACACTTCCACACACCTCCATCTAATGGTTAAAGAACATACTATTTCTGTGGATGGCGAATTACTACCACACAAAATGATGATTGTTCAATATTTTTTTAACACCTTCAAAGGTGGCCATTAAGATGTAACTATATTTATATATGATATATAATATGTTTTTGTTTTCCTTAAGCTTATTTATTTTTCATTTATGGAATACCTTTATGGTTTCTATTATGGGTAAACGCGATATATTTATTTTAGGAAGTGCGGACTATTGCCACCTCAAAGTGATTTGATTCGTTAATTCCATATGTGGGATGTATGAAGGAAGTAATTAATGGTATTACATAGGATATACTACTGGAATTATAATATACCTTTATATCATTATTATTTCAATCCATTGAATACAAAAAAATAAATGAAAGTAGCGTTCATTCGTACGTACTGCCTACCGTCTCAATGAACGGTGCATTTCATTTTTTTTCTCCAAATGTTATGGAATATTATAAAATGAATATATACTGGATATATATTATATTTAAATCATTGCTAATATTTATGAGATGATGTACCTATAACTTCATGGAAAATTCGTTTCCAACAAGCTCAATTTTGACTCATGTACCGAACATCGACAAAAATGTCTGATATAAACTCACATTATTAACCAATTATTATAACATTATAATAAGTGATATGAACTGAATAATAATATTTAAAGGATTTCCTTAAGCAATTATAAATTTACCAAAGTTTATTATTCAGGAATATAATGAAATGAACAAGGCAAGTCAGACTTGAGGTAAGGGATCCTACCTCTCTCTTTCTTTTTAAGTACTCTCCTTTATGTAATTTCTTTTAAGCTCATCTTTCTTATGTTTGGGGATGTTCTTTTATATTCCTATTAATATAATTTCTATGTTAATAGGATTAGATACCCTATTTTATTTCATCAATCCATTTTTTGGAAGTTTTAAGTGGCGTTGTTAGGCTGCCGAGTTTTCGTAAGGGATTTTTCATCTCACTTTTATTCCCGTTAGATTTATGCTACATTTCCCACCATTTCCTTTGAGTGGTATATGTAATGCCCATTATTATAATCTGTGTAATATAATTTCGTTTATTAGTATTTAAATCAATGTTTTATAGTCCTTCTTTCATGGGGTGTACGTTTCGAATGTTACCCAAATCGGTAAGGGAACCTTTCACCCTCCTCTTTTTAAAAGACTTATTTTGTTATGTATTTTAATTTACATATTTTTATGTTGGTATATGTTATTATATATCCTTATTGATGTAAATTTTATGTCCAAGTGATGAGATACCATTTTCTCTCTCATGAAATAATTTTATGAATTTTAAAGTGACGCCGTTAGGCTGTCGAATTTTACCAAGGGAACTTCTTAACCCAATTTTGATTTCTTTAAGTTCAACATGTAGTTATTGAATATGTAATCCTTTCAATATGTTTGAATGAACTTTTATTGTTTTATACTTAATATCCACTTATATTGGGTGTATTTATATTTGTCACACATAATTATGAGATATATTTATCCTTAATTTAAGGATACCTTCTTTATATGGAATTTCATCTCATTTTACATTTCTATTGAGAATTAATTGTTGTTATGCACTAATTCACTCTTATATGGTGTATATACTATCCTTTGGAATATTATATCATGAATCCATTTATTCTCATGATATTATAAAGTTATTTTTATTTTTTATTCCTCAATTATTGTATTCAAGTGTCTCTCATTTTGTTAAAAACCCTTTAACTAAAATATTGTTTTAAATTTTTTAATGATTTATTCTTATAAATATTTCTCATCCATGTTTTAAAAATGGGTTTAAGGATTTATTTATATGGATATTAATGGTTTAAAATGTTAAAAGCTTCAAAGTGGTATGGGACACTTTTATTCAAAAATCTCTTTATTAAATGTTTTAAATGGTTTTGTAAATGGTTTTTAGAATGGATTCATTATTTCAATATCTTAAAATGTTATATTTTTATTGCAATGGGGGAATGTTATCTTTCTTTTATTCTTACATTATGTGCTATGATTATGTTATGGTTCTTGGGCATTTTTTATGAAGATGGCTGGTTTCGTGATAAACTAAGAGCGGGTGAGCCCGATATAGCTCTCCAATTCATTGGGTAACGCGAAGGAGTTAAACGCTAAGGTTTATCTGAAGCGATTTAGGGAATATACTGTGATGGGTATTCCAAATGTAACCATGAGGGTTAATCCCTATGTAATAATGTTATGAATGGCTCAAGTTACCTTTATGTCTTATTATTTCTATTGAGTTATGCATAAATCTTATGATTTCATGAGGTATGATAAATTGCTTATATTTTATGAGTAAAGTATGATTTCATTGATTCTTATGTATGCATGGACTACTGATTTCTTTCTATATTGTTATAACCCTTACTGAGCTTTTTATGCTCATCCCAAGTATTTTTGAAATTTTTTTCACAGGACATAAAGTGGAATTGGGTCAAGGATGGGATCAAGGAAATACATGCTATCTAAAACATGGAACTAGACATGTTTCTTTTTAAGAGTTTTTATTTTATGGAAACATAGTAGAAATGTCTACATTGTAATCTTTTGAGATGAAATAGTTATGACCTAATTCTCTAAAACTCTAAACCTGAAAAAATCCTCTATGTAATTATTCATTTAATTCATGATTATGTAATGTTTTAAGGCCGGGTCCTTATAGGTGGTATCAATTTTCGGTTTAGATGACTTTAGAGGTTAGGGTATTCTCTAAGCATAAGTGACATTACCATAATGGATAAGATTCCAGAAAGAGTCATAGTTTTTAGATAAAGTGAATGAGTAATTATATATTAGTGTTTATCTTCCTCATTAGTACATGATGGTTTTGTTGATATAATCACACTGACATTTTTGGTTTTAGTAAATGGATGGATCTAGCAGGCACCAAAGTGACAATTGGTTTGAAGAAAACTGTGGTGGTTCTCTGATTAAGAGACTGGATGAAATGGGGGATTCAATGAGAAATCTTGTTGTTATTCTAAACCAACTATCGTGAGTCATGATCAATCACTTGAACCTTGGTGAGTTCTCTAATGCATCATGTACGAGACAACCAACTCGACGTGGAAGTTCAGGTAATAATTATAAAGGTAACCATTATGGTTTATATGATCCTTAGTTTTGAGGTAATTATGGGTTACTGTATGTTATGATGGAATATTAATGACATGAGAAAAATTTGAGGTTAAATTATGTTATGGCTATTTTATATGATTTTATCTCTTTTTGGGGAATGTTATAAGAATTATTTAGTTTTGGAAAAAGGACAACACGTAGACTGTGTGACAACCTGTCGCGTCTAATAAAGCTATGAGAATCGAACCCACAACCAAAGTGCGACTGGTATTTATCACCTACCACTGGACTACGTGAAGTCCCTGGTTATTTTGACTAATTATTTTAAGTTAGATGATCTTATGAATCTTGAATAAGTTTATTTTGGGTTATCTAGGGAAATTATTATCCTATCATGGAGGATATGTGATTAGGTTCATTACTTTTCAGTATGAGACTTTAAGAGTAACTGATGTTATTTGGAGATAAATTTTAAGGTTTATCTTGGAAGATTATGTGATTAAATCCTTCAGAGATTTGGGCTTCAGTATTAGTTTTTATTACTTTGAAGAATTTAATGGATAGATGTTTATTGAATGGTCTTTTTGAACTTTGTGTACTGTTTGACAAATTTTGGAGATCAGGATTAGTTTTTCTTTTTGTAAAAATATTATCCATTTCGGGATTATCTGATCTTGTACTAACCTTTTTGGTTTTGGTTTTTTAAGGTCTAAAGACATGGGAGGTATATAGTTCTCTTTTGTGGATTAGGTGATTCTCTAGAATTTGATTATAGATCTCTTAATGTGAACAAGTCATCCTAAATACTTGTCTTTTGGAGAAAATATGAGTTCGTGTAAGAAATCTAGTAAAAGTTGATAGTCAACATGACAAGTAAGTGTGTTTCCTTGTGTTTTAGTTAAGCTCATAAATAAATTCCTCAATGAAAAGTAACTTAAAACAAAAATGTTGTTTGTTAAATTTTCCTATTGGGGAATCAAATACCGTTTAACTCATCACAAGTTTGTGTTTTTCTTGTGGTTAACTTTCTCCTAAACATGTTTTCTATCACTCTCCATCAGAACATGACCCTTTTTTTTCTCCTCCATTTCCATGTTTTCCTACAAGGAATCCTAGTATGGGTTAACTAGGGTGACCTTTGTACTTCTCTTTCTTTATTTTAAAGTGATAGTTTTACTAACTCTTGTTTCGATGTGGGATTTTCAATGATGTTTCCAAGACCAATTTTAAAATTGAGAGGATGAAATTCCCAAAAGGGGGAAGGATGTAACATCCCAGGTAAATAAAGGATAAGAAATTTTCATATTTATCCATATTTTTGAATAAAATTTTAAAATTAATTTAAAGTGGATGCTATGCTCGATGGTGTACCCAACACGCAACAACTACTTTCTTTGAAATCTTATGTTGCACTCTAATAATATAATAATATTATTTTAAATGATATATAACATCTAGCCATTGTAATGGTGGGAATGAATGGAACTAACTAAATTATGATTATATATGTTTGTCAAATATTTTTACTTTTATCCAATAAATGTTAGAGTCTTAAAATGCAAATGAATCCGATTTTAAGCATAAATCTTCTAATATTCTTTAAAAGTTCCATTAACCGCCTTTTGATGGAGAACCCTTTTTAAATATAATTTTGAAAATTTTATATGTTTTATTTGACAAAATAAAATCTATCTTTAAAATCTGGGCATCAAAATTTACTTTGTGTAAATTTTTGTTATTTTACCGATAAAGATCATTTTTAGTGAAAATGTTGCATTTTAATTCAAAACCTTATTTTAATCTGATTTATTTATATGGATAGATTATATTTTTAATTGTTATTAAATTGTATTTAAAATATATTTTTACCATTTAAACCAATGGTGGTCATTGGAATTAATTTCACTTTGAAATTAGACTTAAACTAGTATCAATCTTTTAATAGATATTGTTTCTTAAAAACACGCTATTTGTTTTGACAGAGGGAATTAATTATTAAATTAATTAATGAAACCTATATGTTTTGAATTTTTTAAAATATACATAATTTTTTAATTTGGAATATCAAATATAGCTTAGGGTGAATTTTTGTTATTTTTCTGAAAAACTTCAATTTTTGATGAATAGTGAAACCACTAAGTGGTAGTAAAAGAAACTGATTTTTCATTTAAATAAAACATTACCACATCTGTGATTTGATTTTAAAAAATCTGACATACATGGTTGTCATTAGGAAGTAAAATGTGGTTCAATGAGATTAAAATAATTTTTTGGTGAATAGTAACTTTTAAGTTTTATTAATCGCGATTAAAGGTAACTAGTGTAATTTAAGGTATAGATAATGTTATAATAGTATGAAATGACCTTGACACATGTCCTACCCTTATTGGATGAGTCATTGCCGACCTAGAAAATCCATGGGTCAACTTGGGGACCCCATGGAGCCACTTTGGTAGGAAAATGACATTAATAACTTTTTATTCAAAGTTAAAATTGAAATGTCACAAACATGTATTGTTTTACTAAAACAATTTTTACATGGGGTTATACAAGTCATATATTTGACTATAAATATTAATTATGAAGATAAAAATATTTCCTACATCATATCTTTTTGTATAATTTTTAGACATTAAATAAATTAATTTATTTATGACACCGTGATGATGCAGTGATTACCTCATAAATGAACGATTTAAATAAAATGAGAAGATAGGGTAAAATATAAGTCTTAAACTTGTACAAAAACTATTCGATGAGTATATTTCAAACCCTTATCACCTTATCCTCTACATATATCTATGTGGGACCTTTAAAATCCTAAACTCATTTTAATATAAAGTAACATTTCTTTACTTTCCAAGAGTGCCCCTCCTCTTATCTTATAAAAGGCCCACACCTCTACCTCCTTAAAAACACCTCTCAAGCCATTGGCTCAGAAAAACTCTGATCATTTTGTCTCTCTACATCCATCTCTTACTCCAAGAATCCTCACTTTGGGAATAATTCTTTCCAAGGAAGCCTTTGGGCTCAAATCAAAAAGAGTTACCCGATTTTAA
Source organism: Viscum album (assembly GCA_963277665.1). NCBI lineage: Eukaryota > Viridiplantae > Streptophyta > Magnoliopsida > Santalales > Viscaceae > Viscum > Viscum album. The sequence continues at coordinate 1,525,544,050 of OY728151.1, forward strand.
GGTAATGACTTCACTTGTGTTATTTTGTTTTATTTTACTTCTCCAACCCCCTAAACTCTTTTTATTCCTTTTTTTTGTAACAAAACCAGTATCTTAAATATCCTAGTATTTTTTCATAAGAATTATTCGAGCTACACTTCCACACACCTCCGTCTAATGGTTAAAGAACATACTGTTTCTGTGGATGGCGAATTAGTGCCTCACGAAATGATGATTGTTCAATATTCTTTTAACACCTTTAAAGGTGGACATTAAGATGTAACTATATTTATATATGATATATAATATGTTTATGTTTTCCTTATTCTTCTTTATTTTTCATTTATGGCATACCTTTATGGTTTCCATTATGGGTAAACGCGATATCTTCATTTTAGGAAGTGCGGACTACCGCCCCCTCAAAGTGATTTGATTCGTTAATGCCATATGTGGGATGTATGAAGGATGAAATTAATGTTATTACATATGATATCCTACTGGAATTATAATATACCTTTATATCATTATTATTTCATTCCATTGAATACAAAAAAAAGAAATGAAAGTAGCGTTCATGCGTACGTACGGCCTACCGTCTCCATGAACGGTGCATTTCGTTTTTTTATCTCCAAATGTTATAGAATATTATAAAATGAATATATACTGGATATATATGATATTTAAATAATTTATAATATTCTGGAGATGATTTACCTATAACTTCATGGAAAATTATTTTCCAACAAGCTCAATTTTTACACATGTACCAAACATCGACAAAAATGTCTGATATAAACTCACTTTATTAACCAATTATTATAACATTATAATAATTGAGATTAACTGAATAATAATCTTTAAAGTAGGTCATTGAGAAATTATAAATTTACCAAAGTTTATTATTCAGGAATATAAATAAACGAACAAGGCAAGTTGGACTTGAGGTAAGGGATCCTACCTCTCTCTTTCTTTTTAAGTACTCTCCTTTATGTCATTTATTTTATGCTCATATTTATTATGTTTGGGGTGTTATTTTATATTCATATTATTATAATTTATATGTCAATATGATGAGAGACCATATTTGATTTCATCAATCCATTTTTTGGATGTTTTAAGTGGCGCTGTTAGGCTGCTGAGATTTCGTAAGGGATTTTTCATCTCACTTTTATTCCCGTGATATTTATACGACATTTGCCACCATTTCCATTGAGTGGTATATGTACTGACCATTATTCTACTCTTTTTGTAATATAATTTTGTTTATGAGTATTTACATCAATGTTGTGTCGTCCTTCTTTCATGGGGTGTATGTTTCGAATGTTACCCAAATCGGCAAGGGAACTTTCACCCTCCTCTTTTTAAAAGACTTATTTTGTTATGTCTTTTAATTTACATATTTTTATGTTGGGATATGTTATTATATATCCTTATTGATGTAAATTTTATGTCCAAGTGATGATATTCCATTTTCTCTCTCATCAACTAATTTTATGAATTTTGAAGTGACGTCATTAGGCTGTCGAATTTTACCAACGGAACTTCTTAACCCAATTTTGATTTCTTTGGGTTCAACATGTAGTTATTGAATATGTCATCATTTTAATATGTGTGAATGAACATTGATTGATTTACACTTAATATCCACTAATATTGGGTGTATTTATATTTGTCACACATAATTATGAGATTGATTTATCCTTAATTTAAAGATACCTTCTTTATAAGGGATTTCATCTCATTTTACATTTCTATTGAGACTTCATTGTTGTTATGAAACAATTCACTCTTATATGATGTATATACTATCCTTTGGAATATTATATCATGAATCCCTTTATTCTCATGATATTATAAAGTTCTGTTTAAATGTTATTCCTAAATTATTGTATTCAAGTGTATTTCATTTTGTTACAAACCCTTTAACTAAAATATCGTTTTAAATGTTTTAATGATTTATTCTTATAAATATTTCTCCTCCATGTTTTCAAAATGGGTTTAAGTATTTATTTATGTGGATATTAATGGTTTAAAATGTTAAAATCTTAAAAGTGTTATGGGACACTTTGATTCAAAAATCTCTTTATTAAATGTTTTAAATGGTTTTGAAAATGGTTTTTAGAATGTATTCATTATTTCAATATCTTAAAATGTTATATTGTTATTGCAATGTGGGAATGTTATCTTTCCTTTATGCTTATGTTATGTGCTAAGATTATGTTATGGTTCTTGGTTATTGTTTATGAAGACGGGTGGTTCCATGATAAACTAAGGGAGGGTGAGCGCGATATAGCTCTCCAATGCATTGGGTTACACGAAGAGTTGAACGCTAAGGTTTCTCCAAAGAGATTTAGGGAATGTATTGTGATGGGTATTCCAAATGTAACCATGAGGGTTACTCCCTATGTAAGAATTTTATGAATGCCTCAAGTTACCTTTATGTCTTTTGATTTCTATTGAGTTATGCATAAATCTTATGATTTCATGAGGTATGTTAAATTGATGATGTTTTATGAGTAAAGTATGATTTCATTGATTCTTATGTATACATGGACTAATGTTTTCTTTCTGTATTGTTATAACCCTTACTGAGCTTTTTATGCTCATCCCATGTTTTTTTGAATTTTTTTTCACATGACATAAAGTGGAATTGGGTCAAGTATGGGATCAAGGAAAGACATGGTATCTAAAACATGGAACTAGACATGTTTCTTTTTAAGGGTTTTTATTTTATAGAAACTTAGTAGAAGTGTATACTTTGTAATCTTTTGATATGTAATAGTTATGACCTAATTCTCTAAAACCCTAAACCTGAAAAGATCCTCTATGTGAATTATTCATTTAATTCATGATTATGTAATGTTTTAAGGTTGGGTCCTTATAGTAAATCCATAATAAATGTAAGGAGATAGTCGACTGCAATATTACTAAATCCATATATTGTTTTCCCATGATATAATCGCATTAAAAACTCATGTTTTCTCATTTTCCCACATTCTTGATATACTGGGGTATTTTCATCTTCCATCAGCTTTCTAACACTCTCAACATCATCATCCTTATTAATAGATGAGATCTGTGTTCCAGTATTCATTTCCTCTTGCACTGGTCTACATGAGGAGCTAGCTTCAGAAACAAAAGGAACCCGATCAGAAATCAGATTTTTCATACCAATCCTTTCCACTGAATCGATGTCATTCAACACTTTAGCTCTTTCTCCATTGTGATACCACACATGATAATTTTTTTGGAAACCACTTTTAGTGATATGGTAACTCACTTCCTCTCGAGTTAACCAAGGTCTTACAACACAATCAAAATACAGGCATCGAATCAAACCTCCATCTGAATCATTAGTGAATGTAAATTCCAAAAAATATTGTAACTCCTTCTGAATTTCATCAGTGATCCGATCAATGTTGTACATCCAGTATCTATCCATTATGAGGTAGATAAACAAAAATTAAATAAATAATCTAGAAAATGACTTAACATTATATGTATTGTTTCATAAGATATTAAGTAATCATCAATAACAAGTTAATAAAAAAATCATAACAAATATATTAAAATTAGGGTTTAGGGAATTCAAAAAAAATTTAAATTATAAAAATTCATGAATAATTATACATAATTTCCAAGAATGAAGATTTATTATAGTAAAAAGATTTTATATGAAATCTAAGAGATAATAATATTCAATTCTCAAAAGTGTTTGGGTTAATTCATAATGAGTTGTGATGTTTTGTATTATATCTACAGTGATTTATTGAAATTTAGATACATTTTGAAAATATAAACCATATCATATACCAAGCATTAATATTAAGGAATTTACTAAGAATTACAATGTTAAGAAGATGAGAATAATAACTAGTGTCTGAATCTATACTTTAATGATGGTGGTCACCTTAGAAAAGGGATATGCCATCAACTTGGTTGTTCCCACCCTTGCTCGTATCTATGAACTGTTGGGTCAAATACAGGAATGAAGATCCCCACATCTCCTCAGTGGTCCATTCCAATTATTGTATGGATGGGTGGTGAAGTGTTATCAATGTTATGAGTACCGGTATACCGCAATAGTCCCCCCCTCTAACTTTCATCCTACCCTACTCTACATTTTCGTCATTCTACTAAAATCCTTGGGAATTTCTAATGTGGTTGAGTTGTTTAGTGATTTTTCTTAGTATTCTTTTATGCCTTACCCCGAACCCCATTGAGTAGTGGTAGATGACGGAAAATATAAACCATATCATATACCATAGTGTAAGGACATTACGTCATTCCATTGTTGACTTTTAATCATGGAGTATAACACCGCATCATGGTGATGGTGATTGAAAACCCTTTTATAATATTCTTTTATCATACCCATAAACCAAAACAAACCAACTTACCTTTTTCACACTTGAAGGCACAACCCAAACACCTACATTTTTTAGAGATAAAGTAGAACCTATGAACTAACTTTTTTCTAGGTTAGCATAACCAATACACTACCTTTTTATGGAGGCACAACCATGTGTGAGTTGAGTGATTACAACTCGATAAAACTTTACACCACAATGTAAATTCATTATAATGAATATATAATAATTAAACCAATCAAAGTTGTTGAGAATTATTACGAGTGTAGAATAACTAGATTTGAACCTTCACACGGTAGGTATAGAACAATTTAATTTGGGCATTCTTTCAAGATCAATGAGTAGATAAGAAGCATTAAACCCCATTGGTAAAATGCATTTAACATTGATTATCTAAATAACTGTCATTAAAAAATTTTTATGTCGATTATAAAATAACTATCATCTAAATGCCAATATGAAATCCTATTTTTGTATTTTTGTTGGTACTTAAATGAATGCTCCTCCAAATATCCAATCTCTAAGAGGGTATAGATTTAAATCAACCCAAGACTAGTCAATTCCCAAAACATCCATTGTTAAATAGGCACTTGAAGTATAAGGCATAAAGATTCATGGATTCAAACAAGAATGAAATCAAATAGTTTGAAGGTGATATTGAATTTATTTTGTGGAAAATTATGATAAGGGCCATTTTTGAACAACATCGAATCATAGATTTTTTATATGGCCTAAATTAATTAATTTCTACACAATCTACTAATGCGAAAACCACTACTATTTATCAATACATCTCTACTGAAATCCTTGTTATGGCCTGTAGTTCTATATTACTCTCTCTTGTTGACAATGACCTTTGGAAAGTTTATTTTGAATATACCACTACTAGTATATGACATTAAAAAGAGAATCATTTAATAAAAAATACATTTTTTGGTATAATTTAAATGAAATAACATATGTTTAATTTTAAAATTAATTTTGATGATTATATTAAATAAAATTTGGATGAATTTAAAAAAATATTTATTATTCCAACATAAATTTGATTATTGATGAAGAGGAATAAGAATATATTATATTACATTATCCTTTATATTTCTATACCACATTAGTAGAAACAATGATATATGGTTGAAACAAAGTAAATATTGGAGAGGTAAAATATTCCCTTCATTCTAGCAAGTTTCATTATAAACCCAAAATAATGGGTTAGTTTGAGATTCTATTCCCTAGATGGAGACCACAACCTAAATATATAAACCGAGAATATGGTATATAAAAAAGGAAATAGAATTAACCATATCAAATCAAGGTTAATGTCTAGGGAATGGAAAGTAATGTGTTACGAAAATAGTAAGCCTATGCATAGAATAACCGATTTTAGAGTATCTGAAAAAAAATTTAAGGCTCAAGAACCTTGTGTTTGATCACTTTTAGTTGATTCTAGATTTTGATACAACTGAAGTTATAAATTTTTCTCAACATACACTCACTGATGAATGGGTTCTAGGTTTAATCATCCTTGTCAATGTGGTTCCTTCTTGATAGTCTTTCCCTGAGTTAGTTGAGAGAGTAGAGGGAGATGTAATCTTAAGGAATAGTAGTATGTGTAAGGTTCAAGGAATTTTTTATGTTCTTATAGAATTATATGAACATTCAGTCATCAACCTCTATATGTTAGTTGGGTATTAGAAATTCATAGAAACCTGATTTCCCTTGGTGATCTCTTCAAAAAAATTCCTTAGATATTAATCTGAATGGACTAAAATTTTCAATGGATATATATGTAAAATTAATAAACAGCTCGTTAATAATCTATATTTATATAATGAGAATACCAATTCAAGGTATATTGGTGGTGTAATACCATGTAATGAAATTGATGACTGGGTCTTTTTTTCCCCAAGAACATAAAGGATGTTAGTAAATAAGGGATATTGTAAAATTTGACACCAAGAAATATCATATTTTGTCGATATTATATCATAGGTAAGTCTTTTAGGAGTATTTTTTGTAGGTATTCCTTTCTTCTAAACCATTTGAGCACATCCATCCAATTTTATGGGTTCCTTCAAGAACCACATCCTATGGTTAATTTTTTTATATTGTTATATTTTTATATGTATACTCTAGGAATGTAATTATTTCTCTACACTAAAAACTAATATGTTTTAGAAATCATTAAAAATTGAAAACCTTGTTAAAAATCAAGTTGTAAATTTGACAATAGTCATGATAATAGATAATATTTTCTAGAACTTCTCTACTAATTTTGTATATTTTTTCCAAACTAAATGCATAACATGACACCAGACTATTAAAAATAATCTCTAACAGAATGGATTTGATAAAATAATTAATGATACCATTCATGAGTGATTCTGAAGCATTGTGAATTCTTTGGGATTCCAAAATAATCTTAGGAAGAATATACCAATATGATAGTTTACATAATTAAATGGATCTCATATTATGATAATAATTATAAACCCTTAGTTGAACCATATAATGGTAATTCACCTTGTTATGAACAATTATCTATCATTGAGTATACTTATTAATCCCACATTAAAATTAATAAGTCTGAACCAAGGGATCCTAAGTGAGTTTTGGTATTATACCTTGATGGATTAAAAGTATATAAATTGTGGGTATACATTCATAGATTACAAATTATTATAATTAGAAGGAATTTAGGATGTTAGGAGTTCATCTTCTCAAAATCTAAATCTGTTACACATTTTAGAGATGATACTACCCATGATGGGGTCTTTGATCTTCCTTATTCAACTGCGTTTGAAGATACTAATGACCATCATACACCTATTACTCAATGATAAATCTAGAAGGAGTCATTTTTTATTTCAGATTCAGATTATAAGCCTCATTATTTTTCTAGGGATTTTCATCTAACTCATGATAGATCTTGGACAATCATTAGACCTCATTGGTTAGGTAAATGTGATATCGGTTATTTTTCCTTTTCATATTTCCTAATATTTGATTTATTATGATCCCTGAACATATAAGCAGGACTTATATGATTGAGATTAAAAATAATGGATCACTTCCATCAAAGATGAGATGTAATCCATGTATAAAAATCATATATAATAAATACTACAAACAATATTCAAAGAACCCAAAAAACAGAAGCCACAAAATAGAAAACGCGTTGAAAGGGTGTGGAGGAGGGGAGGAACCCTTCGGTCGATGCACCAAATGGATGAGGAACACCCAAATAAGGGTATGGAGGAGGAGAGTACCATGCGAGGTATGGAGCAACCCTGAATGGAGAAGCCGAGCCACGATTGGAGAATCCGCCGCTGTGGATGAAGGAACCGCGATGAGGGCTGGAGGAACCGAAGCTGGCGAGATGAGGGTTTCAAATCGGTGAAGGAGGAGAGGTCATCATGAGGAGAGGTCGTCAGGGGGAGCAAGGTGTCGTGATGAGGGTTTCAAATCGGGGAAGGAGGATCCCGACAGGAATAAAAAAAAATGAAACGCAAATGTGTAGCCACGGATGGTAATTGAACCGTGGGTATAACCATGCTATAGACACAGACTTATAAAACTATGGCTATAGGTCCGTGGCTATAGCCCAAATTTCAAGTACTGTAAAGGTATGATAATTATCTTTTCCACCTTATATATAGTTCATATAGAAACAGGTTTTAGTCACTCTCTCATATACACAGACACTGTTCGTGGCTTGGAAATTTTGGTGGAGCTTTTGGCTCGATCCTTATGATTAGAGACTCCTATGAAAGAGGATTTGAAGATTTCTCACTATTTTCAGTAGTGTAATATTACTCTAGTGGGAAAGATCTTTGGCTGGGATCTCTTAGTAGTAGTGCAGAGGCCCTATGACGTCATCTTGGGTATAGAATGGTTACCTAAAGACCATGCTAAGATCGACTATTTTTTTGTGAAAATTATGGTGTCCCCATAGGGATGGGACCAGGTTTTCCTTCATCGACGTTAAAGTAACCTTATAGAAAATTATTTATTTTCTCAGAATAGGGTGTGGCCTATGACTCCCCAGTTGGTTAGCCTTACCCTCAACGTGGTGGACAAGAGGATTCTGAGCATTCCTGTAGTGGTGGATGAGTATGACGATGTCTTTCCTGAGGATGCCTCCTAACTACCCCCCCCCCCCCCACATGGCGGTAGACTTCTATATCCACATGTACCTCAATAGGACACTGATATCCACACTGGAATATCGGATTTCTTGCATAGAGCTACATGAATTGAGGATACGGTTGGAGGACTTGCTGGGGAAGGGCTTTGTGAGACCCATCATTTCATCATTAGCTGCCTCAAAATTGTTTTCCAAGAAGGAATACGAGAGATTAAGTCTATCAATGGACTTCCAACACATAAATCAGGTGACCATGAAGAACAACTATCCACTGTTGAGGATTTATGACCTCTTTATAAGCTGAGGGGAGTACGGTGGACCTTGAAGATAGAGCTCAGATCAGGATATCATCAGCTTTGGGTATGAGATGAGGACGTTCCGAATATAACTTTTAGATTTTGGTATCACCACTACAAGTTTTTGGGGATGAATTTTGGTGTTACCAATTGCCTATTAGTGTCCATTGGACACATGGACATGATCTTCCATCCATTCCTAAATCATTTCACGATGGTATTCATGGATTGTATTCAATGTCAGAGGAGGAGCACACTACACACCTGCGGATATTCCTACATAAACATCAAGAGAACCAACATTACAGTAAGATATCAAAGTGAAAAATCAGGATTTTGTAGGTCAGCATCCTGGGAAACATCATCTACAAGGCTAGATTTGAAGTGGATCTAGAAAATATAGAGGCAGTGCTTTCTGGGGAGCCACCCAGGAGAGTGACTGAGGTACGGAGTTTCTTGGGGTTGGCTGGATACTACCGGGGATTCATGCCTAGATATTATAGAGTAGTAGAACCTTTATCATCCTTGACAAGGAAGGGACAACCTTTTTTGTGAATAGAGATGTTCCATCATTTTTTCCTAGAGCTGATGCAGATACTAACGAGTGCCCCACATCTTGAGACTACAGGATGGGGGTGTTGGGTATGTTGTCTTCTATGATGCATTAGATACTATATTATGTTGTTTCCAGATGTTGGATTGAGTATTGATTTCCTACATCTCACATTAGTTGAGAAAGAATGAGAAGAACTATGTGACCCATGAACTAGAGTTAGTAAAAGTGGTCTTTTCCTTGAAGATGTGACAACACTACTTGATGGGTTAGTAGTTTACAGTATACTCCGACCACAGGAGTCTCTGGTATATATCTTTAGAAAAGTACCTAAACTTGAGATAGCGGTGATGTATGGAGTTCCTCCAGGTCTATGACATTGAGATAGTCTATACTCCTGGGAAAGGGAACATGGTGGAAGACACACTCAGCAGGATGTCTTGTTTACAGTTGTTGAGTGAGGTGACAGAGTAGCTAGCCGTGATGTAGATATCTTTTATGAATGATGATGGATCATCCTTGTAACACCCGAGACTTTTATGTTATATAAATCATCAAAGGAATCTTTTTCTATACAACACTTGCTTGGCTTGCTTTACACGCAATCGCGACCTTCCTCGATAGCTTGCGTCGTACGCAATACCGAGTTTCACTAAACAACATTATGCTATTAAAACTAGCCGTTATGAATAGTAATAACCACTTTTTGGAATTTTATAAATTTTATTTTTCAAAATGGACTTCATTTTTTGGACTCAGAATATCGAAATTAGCCTAGGGTGAAATTTTGGTATTTTTCTGAAAACTTTCAATTTTTGATGAATAGTGAAACCACTAAGTGGTAGGTTAAAAACTGAATTTTGCATAAAACTTAATTTTACCGCTTCTGTGATTGGAATTTCGAAAATCCGAGAGACACGGTTAATATCAAGGACTAAAATGTGGTTCAATGAGATGAAAATAATTTTTTGGTGAATAGTAACTTTTTACTTTTTTACCGCGGTTAATAGTAAATAGGGTAACTAAGGGTAAATATGATATTAATATTACCCTAACACATGTCCTAATTCTATTGGACAAGTATAATTCGACCAAAAACAAACTTAGGAATAAAATATGACCATTTAGGCCCACTTGGATTAGATTGGGACATTTATTATTAATTTATTTAAAGAAGGGTTAAAATAGTTAAAATCAAAGTTTAATAAGTAAATCATTTTTAATATGGGGTTATACATAAGATACATTCAATTGTAAATATTCATTAGAAAGCTAAAACGATTTCCTACATGATGATATTTTATTTGTAATTTTTAGACATCAAATAATGTAATTTATTTATGACACAAAGATGATGCAGTAATTATCTTATTAATGAAATATTGACATAATTGATGTTATAAACACCAAAATAAATGTAATTTGAGACTTTTTATGAATTCAACTAATTTTATAGGTTACTATGATATATTAATGTTGATTTAATCAACTTGGTTCGAACATATAATTCTTTTATGACTTTCACAAAAATCATATATCAAATAGTGTCAAAATTGACACAAAATAGTTTTTAAATCAAATATTATATTATTAGTTGTTATTTTATTCCTAAAAATCTAAGGTTCGGCCAAATGACTTAGATAAGGATATATATTTTAATAATAAACAATTTGGGGTTCGTTTGGCATGTTATAGTAAGTGTATTAACCATATAGTGAAAGAAAACAAAAAGACATGGTAAAAGTTAAATTATTTAACTTAGAGTTAAATCTAATTGATAAGGTTAAAATAATACCCTAAACTTGTCTAAATCCTATTGGTTGATAGGATTTCGACCCTTACCCACTTTATCTTCGAAATAAGACCCTTTGGAACCATTATAAACCGATTTTGACTTTAATATAAAATAATATTTTGAGATATTCCTAAGGTGCCCCTCTCCTCCCTTATAAAAGGGCACCTCCTCCCCCTCCTCCTCACACCAAATTGAGCACTCAAGCTCGGCCAAACCCTGCCATTTTCTCCTCTCCACTTCCCTAGAATAATCCTAGAGGTACTGGTCTTCTCCAAAGACCAATCTTAGTTCCTTAAGTGGAGGATTCAAAGAGGCGTTCCAAAGAAGAGGTAATATCCATTACCGATCTTTTCAATTTCTTTCTTCTTCAACTTCTTCTTCTTTAGTTGTTTCATGATAAAGTAATAACATCAGTATTACTTACATACTGATATGTTATTATAAATATGAAACAACCCTATTTCACCTTCTATCCATCCTACGGAAAAATGAAATCACCACGCGTGCGTACGTACGGAATACCGTCTCCACGCCGTGGTGTAATCTATTTTCCACCATCACCTTACAAGGATGGTTATAATGGTGTAATGAGTAACTAAATATGATTATTATGAAGTAATATTGATACTGAAATAATATATATATACTCCAATACAATTCCACGATCATAGGAATGATATCATCACTCGTGCGTACGTACGGAATACCGTCTCCACGATGTGATGCGACTCGTTCTACATGATCTTCATTTCATAATGATTATATAAATGAATTGAATGAATGAATATGGTATATAATACACTAATACCATTCTGGAAATGAATTATCTATAACCTAAAGATAAGAATAAGAATTTATTCGACAAAACACGCATAAGAACAAAAAGTTATAAAGACCCGAGTAACAAGTAACAATGAAATATTACTAACAAGAAGCTAATAATATGACCATATATGATATCATATAAATATTTATGATTCTGGAATAAGTCAATAACATTATTTAAACCATTATACAGGAGCTTTGGACACGTACAAAGCTAATCGGACCTAAGGTAAGGGAAATATCACAATCTCATTTTTATCCGAGATTGTTTATTCGTAAGTATTTACTGGGGTGTATTTTATCATCCACATCCATGTTTCATCAATATGTAATATTATTTACATCCACCTAAAATTGTTTAAATCCATTTTTACCCTTCGGTGAGTTTTTAGTAATATGTATGAAAGGAATCTTTTGTCGTTTTTCGTACGAGGTACTTTTTGACTTTTCCGACAAAAGTACGAAGAATGTTTTTTTTAACTTATACAGCATGAATGGATTTTTAAAACATTGTTTCCAAGAAGCTTCCTTTACAAGTTTTCAAGTTTATTTTTAATCAACTTCTTTTAGTTTTAAATTGTAAGACATGTTAAGAAAGTAAAATGTTTTTGAAGAAGAAAGGATATTTTCCTCAAGAATGGAGTTCAAGTGTTTTATCAAAATTATTTTCCATCTAAGATAATAAAGGGTTCTGTTTTTATCCCTATTATTACATTGATTTGATCATGTTGTGATGGAATTATTTTTATGAATTCCTTTATCTTATATGAATTGATTTATGATGTCATGATGTTTCAAGAATCCCATTTTTATTACATGGGTTACGTGATGATGTATGTTTTATGATTATGTGGCAAACATAAGAAAGGATTCATTATAAGATGGGTGGGACCTATATCTCCCTCCAATGCATTGGGTAAAGATTTTATATCTCATGAGATAGACATGGCTGGAACGGAAGGTTATTTCGGTTCAGTGATACAGGACTGAAACGAGGAGTGAACTCGGTTCAGAAAGGGACTTTGTCCACTAAGATAGTCTTGGCGATGAGTCATGACTAACAAGAAATGATTTTCCATGATTATGTGTGCATGCCACAAAGTTTCAAGTTTTATGTTATGATTATGGGGATCTCATTTTCACTCCTATGATTTGTTCCATGTTAAGATATTATGATCTCTTTTGCAGGTTATGATTTTCAAAAAGATATGATATGATTTTTATTTCCTTTATTTGCCTTGCTGAGCATTTGAGCTCACCCTTTTATGTTTTCTTTTCCCCAGGTCAGGAAGATGGATATTAAGTAGAATATGCTAAAAGGGACCCTAGATATGATGAAATAAATGGGAGACACTGTAGAAGATTTATGAACCAGTTGTTTATGTTTCCCAGTTTCTAAAGGCACTATACCTATACGGTCCTTTGTAGTTTTATCATATGTTGTAATAAGTGTGCTTCAATTTTTGAAGTATTAAAAATGTATGTAAAGTATGGGTCGTTATAGTCCTACCTCTAGTCAGTGACTATTCATCCCACACACTTAAAGCATATTAGTGAGGCATAGCTTTTGGATGTTGACCGGATGTCCCAAGGTGCTCAGATATCCTCCATACGAGATCTTTATGGATTTCTAATAGGTGGGCAGCACATCATCCTTTTCATAAGTTACACCGTTGTTCTAGTGATGTTATTGGAGTAAGTGTTCCGGGATTTCCATACAACCCCACTGGTGTTAAATCTGGTGTGGAAAAGATGTATTCGAACCTCCCAAATCAGTACTAGTGACCAGGGATGAAGAAGGAAGTGTCTGAGTTTGTTTCATGATGCCACACTTGTTAACAAGTGAAGTCCAAGAATCTGGTCCCAACAGTCTTGGCATATCCATTTGAGGATACGGAGTGAAAGTGGTATGGTATCCATGTACTTGATGATGGAGATACCACACACATCCCTGGGGCATGATTCTATCTGGGTGATCATTGAATGGCTCTCCAAGTTGGCTCACATTCTACCCATACAGATGTAGGTATCTTTAGAGGGATTGGGGTTCCACTACACCAAGGAGATTGCGCGGCTTCATGGGGTGACTTCGATGATCATATTAAACTGTGATTCATGATTTAAATCCGGGTTTTGGAAGGGATTGTGGGAGGTGTTTGGGACTCAGCTGCACTTGAGAAAATCTTTTCACCCTCAGAAAGATAGTTAGATGGAACAGACCATACAGATCCTGGAACACATTCACCACACTTGTGTCCTTGATTTTGGTCACTTTTGAGAGGACCACCTAACACCGATGGAGTTTCTTGGCAACAACAAATATCACTCCACCATTGGAATGGCACCATTTGAGTCCTTGTACAGGAGTCCATGCAGACCACCTCTATACTGGACAGACCCTAGCGAGTTTTCACTCATGGGTCTAGAGTCGGTACGGGATACCATTAAGAATGCTTATATCATCCAAGAGAAGATTTAGACTACATTGAGCATGAAAAAATCGTATGCTGATTGGATAAGGATACCCCTGGAGTTTGATGAGGGAGACCATGTGTTCATTCGAGCTGCACCCCAACGGGGTTTGTGAATATTTTTCATGTGTGGAAAGTTATATCTATAGTTTATCATTCATTTTTAGGTTATCAGCAGATTATCTGTGGTGATGTACCACAAATATCTTCCCCCACATATTCACTACGTGCACAATGTTTTCCATGTGTTGCAGCTGAAGTGGTATGTGCATGATTCATCACATGTCATCGACTGGGGTGAGCTAGACACAAATGATGGGTTACCGTTTGAGGTGTTCCCAATGGAGATAGTGGATTGAAAAGAGAAGGTCCTTCATGGATGTTCGATCCCTCTAGTGCGTGTTCAGAGTAAGGATTATAATCTCTTGAAGAGAACATATGATTAATGTGTTTAATCTGTAAATTGTAATATCATTTAAAAATATAAGAAATTTTTAAGATATATGTTCTTTTAGAGAAATATTTGTATAAATACCTAAATAATTAGCTCATTTTAGAAATATATAGGATTAATGTGTTTAATCTATATCCTCATACTATGTAATTGATGATAAATAAACACAAAACTATCAAAAAAAATTCTTAAAAAGATTATAAAACATATAATTGGATGTTATTTAATAAAATGTTGAAGATATTATATTATTAATTCAAAAGTGAAATCATTTATTATCAAATTGATAGATATTCTAGCATTTTATCCTTAAAATATAGAAATATGTAACATGGATTGATCTAAATGACATTCCTGTGCTCTTTATAAAAATTAAAAAATTATCTGTAATTAAATGTGTTAAATTTATTGGAGGATTAGATTTGATGTTACACTAAACATAGCTATAATTCATTATGTTATGAATCATTTTAAATACTCTATTAATCATTATAGAAACCCTTAATAATACACTGGTGGAAATGGAGGGTTTCCAAATGGTTTTATGACAATAGTTTGAACAAACCTTTGATATACTGGTTTTAGATCCACCTTTACCAACAGTTTGTTGAAACCATCGGTGCTTTGAATTTAAAATGAAGAATTTTCAAAGGTTTACTCAAACTGTTCAGAAATTTTTGATTTCTATAATGTTTACAAATAGTTTTTAAAAAATGTTGGTAAAGAACAGCTATCCCAACAGTTTTTAAAAACTGTTGGGAAGGGTTTCCCCCAAATAAACAATGGATCTTATTCCCCTGCCCACACTATTACTTCACTAATCAGAATCTATCCCTATCACGACCCATCCCCCAGATCCCGTTCCATGACTACCCCAAGACCGCCTTCTATAGGCCAGGGGCTGGCGTCAAGCACGAAAGGCATAATTCCCTAAAACTGGGAAAGCATTGCCCTTATAACCTATAAAAACACACAACAGAGTGCATAACTGGATACAAAACACTAAGTAAACTATATAACAAAAGATTTATGAAAAGTAAAAGGGGCCAGAAATTCAAGAACAACTGTAAAGTACAAGGAATCGGAATTACAATTACAACTGAAGAATGGAAAAATAGTTGTTGGGTCATCCTCTGAGATTCCTACCTGAAGGGTATGTACAGATAGCCTCCTCATCACTCCACGTTTGTCATTCTCCTCCATGTACCGACTCTTTGAATGTTCCACCTCTGGATATCGTCTAGACTTAGTACTCTAAGCCTCAGTCAGCGTTGTCTGTCGTCTGCATCCAACACAGCAAGGTGCGGGCATAGCCCGTAAGGGGTGAGTATAATGATACTCAATAGGGACCCTGAGACACTCATGGTATTAAAAATCCACCAAGGAGAAACCAAAAAGCATGAAATCAATAGATAACCTTACTTAGGTATATTCCCATACATATACCTAAGTTATCATGTGATCCATCTCAATCATGAGGAAAACACAAATGTACTGACTCAGCTCAACCAGGATTTTATTCAAATTAACGAAACCATAGATGCTAGAGAACTCCTCCTCTATTGAGTATAGTGGGCCTTCCACGACACCAAGTGCGCTTCCCACAAACCTTGCACTGTTGAGGTAGGCCTCCTATCGAGTATTGTGGGTCTGCTACGTCACACAGAGGCGCTCCCCCATGCGGGTCTACTACCACACCCAGGTGGTCCCCCTCGTAGCCTACTAAGGTACTCCTCCTTCCAATTATTATGGGTCTTTCGCATCACATAGATCACTCTCCTCCACCTTGGGTCTATCGCCACAACCAGCTGCTCTCCACAGGGCTAGTAGAGTCTCTTCGAGTCAATCGGTCAGTATTCGTCAGGTCCTACCTAGCAACTAGGTCTCTACACTCTGTTTTCTCTTCACTAGAAGGATCCCCTCCATGAGCTACTGGTCGATACTCCAACTCTCAAGAAGTCCAACAAAGAATTATCTCAAAGTTCTTCCATGTAATAGGGGTCTCAACGCAACAGACAGTGTGTCAATCAGACACCCGGTCTGTGAGTTATTAGCCTTTTAGTCCTGGGGGCCCGGTTGGATTCATGCACGATCCAACTTGACCGTATCTCAACTATACCCCAAACTCTAGTGGGGTATACTCAAAGATACTGTTATGCTCCACGATTAACAGGGCTGCTGAAGGTTCTTCAAACGGACATCTGATGCCATAGATAAAGCCAAATGAAAGTAAAGGGTCATGGTGGGCCCGGGCCTGGTCCGACCCGGTCGGACTGACCTTTCCTGAAGCAGTGTTGGCCGACACAGTCTGGGTTGACCCAGCCAGACATGTTGAGTCTAGCACGGCCCGTTGGGTGGGCTATCCCGTTAGTTTAGGCTCGGACCACTAGGCCCATCCCAACAGTCCGCGAAGGGTCATGGAGGGCCGCGGGGATGTGGACCGGTTGCGAGGGCGCAAACCGGCCAAGGTCAGAGTGAGGTTGGTTCATCCTGAAGGGCGCTACATAGGTGACTTAGCCCAGAGGGCACCGCGAGGGTGCGAGCCATTTTGGTCGGGGCACCGTGAGGGGCGCGGGAGGCCGGCACGGCCGGGGTGCCCCGAGGGGCGCGGGAGGCCGGCACGGCCGGGGTGCCCCGAGGGGCGCGGGAGGTCGGCACGTCCGGGGCGCCCCAAGGGGCGCAAGAGACCGGCTCGACCAGGGTGTTGCGAGGGGCGTGAGATTCCGGCATGGTCGGGTCGTCGCGAGGGACGCGGGAGGTCGGCTCTACCAGGATGCTAGGAGGGGGCGCAACCGACCGAATCGTTCGGGATGCCATAAGGGTGTGGGTTCGGCTGGGGGCTCAGGAGGCCAGCTTCTAGCGCAACCGGGGCATCTCAGAAGGGCACCGCAGGGTCGAGGTGGCCAGGTCCAGTTCATCCATTGGACGGTGCGGCCAGGTTGGATCGGCCGGAAGGGACGAGACTGCGGGGGCGGTTCGGCCGGGGCGCCGCGAGGGGTGCGGCCAGTTCGTCCAGTGGGGGCGCGACCATTGCCTTTATTACCTTCATCATCATTGAAACCTTCCTCCATTTCGAATAACACTGCAAAAGAGAATGGTTTAAGGGGTTGGGCCACGTTGGTTTGGTCTAGACCCTCCGCGATTAGGGTTGTTTCATTTGGCTCACAAGAATGAATCACAACAAACCCTTCTGCAATGATTAATCCCAAAACCCGATAAAGGTAAACATATTCAGATCAACTAGTTAGAATTTGATCTGCGTTATTTGTTTTAGAAGTAAATAATCAAGGGAATAATATCATATTCAAATAAAATCCCTACCTCATTCATTTTTTATCGACGATGGCACGAGAAAGCAGACATCGATTCGTTGTAGAAGAACACGTCCAACGTCGAAGGAGGTTCCGAGGAAGAAGGTAGTAGTCAACGTCGTTCTTCATAGTCGAAGGCGTTCCTCATTGGCGTTCTTCATCGGTGGATCATTTTTCTTTGGGAGCTTCCTCCCATGTTCCTCCTCTCTCCAATCCTCCTTTTCCAACCAAATGAAATGGTAGCTAAAGATAATAGATAAAAATATCTTATTAAGTCGTTGGCACCAATTTCAAATTAGCCTAATTAAAAACCTAAGTTGGAAAGATTAATTTGGATGGATTGGGAGAATTAAATTAAGGGAGGTGGTGGCACCATTAATGGTAGAGGAGTTCAAGAGGCTCTCTCTCATTTATTAGGGAGTTGAGAGTCTTCCTTCAATTAAATGGGGGTTTAGTCCTGGGTGGTCCCCACACAGTAACCTCTTTTAGGAGGTTAAGTTCGGGTGGTCCCCACCACCATAGCCTCTCATGGGATGTTAAGGTGTGGTGGTCCCCACTTCCAACTTCCACATGGGTAGTTATAATAAATAAAATAAAATAAAACATGATTTTATTTTATTTTATTACTTCCAAGAAAAAACCCAAAAATGATCATTCACCCTTGACAAACTTTCGTCAAGGTGAAACTCTCCTTAAGCGAATACCAGCATTGCGAGTTCAACGGTTTCCTCAGATTTCAATTATGAACACCAGTTCAAAAGTAATAAAAACCCGCTCATAACATTACTGAACGTAGCCAAACAAAACTTTGAAAAATGATTTTGTGCACACCAGTCCTCGGAATCACGCACCGTCAATTTTCCTGGACTCGTAAAATTACCATTTATTTAAAAAACATTACATGGGAAATATGGGTCTATAAATTCTCCCCACCTCAGGCTTTATGTCCCCAAAATACACAACTCAAACTAAGGGAACAAGTGGGGGTACTGAGCACGTATCCGAGCCTCCCACTCCCATGTGCTCTCCTGGAGGTTCTCGTGCAGCCAGCGAACGCGCACAATAGGTATCGACCATCCAAGAAGGACATGCTCCTGTTGATCCTCAATCTAAACTGGAACCTCCATAAAAGTCGGCCCATCGTCGACATCCAGCTCTCCATGGTCGCTTTTTTGAGAAGGTCCATGCACGTATCTCATCAGCTGGGATACGTGGAAGACATCATGCACCCAGTGCAACTGAGGTGGAAGAGCTAAGAGGCAAGCCAACTCACCAACTCTTCTGAGGACCTGAAAGGTCCGATGAATCGTAGAGATAACTTGCCTCCTCATCCAAATCATCAAAGACCTCATCGAGGTGAGACCTGTAGACACACATGGTCACCATGCTCGAACTCCAGAGGTCTTATTCTCCTATCGGAATATGACGTTGTCCTTCTCTGTGCAGCCTTCATCCGCTCCAGGATGATCTGCACCTTCTATGCTTCAGGTTCCCTGCACAACCGATCAAGATTCATGCAGTCGTCCACCTGTAGTCCTGGTCCTCTTGGACCCCTGCGACATCTGTCTACTGCCAACTGCAAAATTATTCACTACATATCGACTGGTGGTGCATCTTTCTGCTGGAGACCGCTCAGTAAGGAATCTCTCCACCATGAGGGCTCTCTCTAACACCCCCTCCTGCGTTAGAATGCTGACTCAGATCATCAAAGCCCTGATCTCCCACCTGAGTCCTTACTCGAAGGTCTAGGCCCCGAAGAATGGGACCCACACCATATTAGTGGAGTAAGTGAGAGGATTGTGAACCTCGTTGGGTAATGAGTTACAGTCATGATGCCCTGCTGCAGATGAAGTAGATCATGAATTCGCACTGCGTAGAGAATCACTAGGACAAAATCTGCCCGAAACAGGCTCTCGAAGTCTACCTAGAGAAGCATCATCTTGTCATGAACCTAGAGCATCAAGATCCACCATCCACCTACTGCTGGCTGCAGAACGCTGGTATAAAGAATCACCATGAGTTCTGCTGCTGTCCCTATCAGTTGGGAAACTCTCACCACAGCATCTATCCAATCTTCAATGGCATTTGGGTCCATCTCTCCCTTGAACCTGGGTGGCCTCTATCACTAGAAATTTTCAACACGCTCAAGCGGTGTGCATCGTCTTTTGCTGGGGATGGTGGAATCGGTGGCCCAAAGAGGAGTGGTACCGATGATGCCCCCGCTGGTGCCTCTACTGGAAAAAGGCCTTACACTAAGGCCTCGTCGCTCAGTGGGATATCAGTGCGTACAATTCTCGGAACTCTAGCCGACTGTCTGCGTGGAGGAATTCTGAACAAAAAAGATGCGACATGGTAAAAATATTATTCTAGGTGAGCCGACCTGGTTGATCTAACATAAAGAAAACCTTTGAAAACACACACGTAATCAGTGGTTCCATGCACTGAGTTAGAAATCAGAAGTCAGGGTCCTGGTGTATGGATATGTCAGAGGCCGCACCAACACTGGACTCCCAGAACTGAAAACCAGACATTCAATAATTAATACTATTACATCACAAAAAAATATCATAGTCTTATGTTATGCGGTATAACCAACTCCTATGATACCAATTTGTCACGACCCATCCCCCAGTGCCTGTGTTGTGACTACCCCAAGCCCGTCTTCCATGGGCCAGGAGATGGGGACTAGCACCAAAGGCATAATTCCCTAAAACTGGGAAGGCATTGCCTTTATGTCCTGTAAATGCACAAAACAGAGCACAAAAATAGATATAAAATACTATCTAAACTATAAAACAAAAGAGTTATGAAAAGTAAATAGGGCCAGAAATATAAGACCAATTGTAAAGTACAAGGAACTGGATGTGCAGGTAAAACTAAATAAAGGAAAAACAGCCAATGGGTAGTCCTATAAGATTCATACCTGAAGGGTTGGTACAGATAGCCTCCTCAGCACTCCACGTCCATCAGTCTCCTCCATGTACCGAATCGTCAAAAGTTCCACCTCTGGGTACCGTCCAGACTCGGTACTCTCAGTCTCAGTCAACGATGTCAACCATCTTCATCCAACATAACAAGGTACAAGCATAGCTCATGCATGGGTGAGTATAACGATACTCAATAGGGACCCCGAGACCCTCAACGGATCACAAATCCACCAAGGATAATCAACAAAGAATGAAATCAACAAATAACCTTACTTAGGTATATGACAATACATATACCTATGTTATCAAGTGATCCATCTCAATCATGAGGAAAACACAAATGTACTGACTTAGCTCAACAAGGATTTTATTCACATTAACAAAACCTTGACTGCTGAAGAACTCTTCCTCTATCGAGTACAGTGGGCCTTTCGTGACACCAAGCATGCTTCACACTAACCTTGGACTACTAGGGTACTCCTCTTGTTGATTATTGTGGGTTTGTTGCATCACACAAAGGCGCTCCCCACCGTGGGTCTGCCGCCACACCTAGGCGCTCCCCCTCGTAGCCTACTGAGGTACTCCTCATGCTGAGGTACTCCTCCTGCTGAGGTACTCCTCCTATCGAGTATCATGGGTCTTTCGCATCACAGAGATCGTGATCCTCCACCATAGGTCTACCACCACAACCAAGAACTCCCCACTGGGATAGTAGAGTCTCTCTCTGAGTCAAACGGTTAGCAGTCGTCAGGTCTCAGCCAGCTACTAGGTCTCTGCACTCTGTTTTCTCATCGCTAGTAGGATCTGCTCCACGAGCTACTAGTTGATACACCAACTGTCACTAAGTACCACGAAGAAGTCTCTCAAAGGTCCTCCACATCATAGGGGTCTCAACACAACAGACATCGGGGGCGTAGACCGGTTGCGAGGGCGCGGACCGGATGCGATCAGTGTGACGGTGGTTTGGCCCGAATGAAACATTGTGGGCGACTCAACCCGGAGGGCGTGGGCCGGTTCTATCAGGGCATCGTGAGGGTTGCGAGAGTCCGGCTTGGCTGGGGTGCCACGAGGGGTGTGGGAGGCCGGATCAGCCAGGGCGCCGCGAGGGTCACGGGAGGCCGGCTCGGCTGGGGCACCGTGAGTGGAGCGGGTAGCCGGCTCGGCTGGGGCACCACGAGGGGTGCAGGAGGCCGGGTCAGTGGGTCTCCACGTGAGGTTGAGGCCAGCCAGCTCGTCTAGGATACTGCGAGGGCGTAGGTTTGGCCGGGGTCTCCGGATCCCGGTGGCCGGGGTGGCTCGGAAGGGCGTTGCGGGGCCGGGGTGGACGGGGCCGATTCGGCCGGTGGACGCAATGGACAGGGCAGCGCGGCCTGGCCCAGGGTGGTGTGGACAGATGGGCGGAGACCTCGGTGGTAGTTTCCATTGGGGCACCATGAGGTGGTGGGCCCGGTTCGGCCGGCGGTGGCGCGGAATGCCGCGGTGGCAGCTTGGGTCGTGTAGGGCATGGGTGGCGCAGTTGTTGCCTTTGTCACCTTCGTCGTCGTTGTCACCTTCCACTGTTTCGAAGAACACAGCAAAAGAGGACAACATAGGGGTCGGGACATGTTGGTTTGGCCTTCACCCTCTTCGTTTAGGGTGGTAGCATTTGGCTCTCAAAAATGAAACACAACAAACCCTTCCGTAATAATTAATCCCAAAACCCAAAAAAGGTAAACATATATGGATCAATATGTTTGAAGTTGATCTGCCTTCATTGTTTTAGAAGGAAAGAATCAAGGGAATAATAACATATTCAAATAAAATCACTACCTTGTTCTTTGTTCATCAACATTTGTGTGAGAAGGCAGACATAGATTTGTTGTAGATGAACACGTCCTACATTGAAGGATGTTCTAAGGAAGAAGGTAGTATTCAAGGTTGTTATTTGTAGTCTAAGGCGTTCCTTGTCGGCGTTCTTTGTCGGTGGAGAGTTCTTCATTGGGAGCTTCCTCCGAAGTTCCTCCTCTCCACAATCCTCTTTTTCCAACCATATGAAATGGTAGACAATGATAATAGATAAAAATATCTTATTAAGTCATTGACACCAATTTCAAATTAGCCTAATTAGACACCTGTGTTGGCATGATTAATTAGGGTGGATTGGCAGAATTAAATTAAGGTTGGTGGTGGCACCATTAATGGTAGAGGAGGTCAAGAGGATCTCCCTCATTTATGAGGGAGTTGAGAGGTTTTCCTCAATTAAATGGGGGGGCTTAGTTCTAGGTGGTCCCCACACCATAACCTCTCGTGGGAGGTTAGGTTCGGGTGGGCCCCACCACCATAACCTCTCATGGGTGTTTAAGGTGTGGTGGTCCCTACTTCCAACATCCACATGGGTGGTTATAATAGATAAAATAAAATAAAACATGCATTTAATTTATTTTATTACTTCCATGAAAAACCCAAAAACTAACTTTCACCCTTGACCAACTACCATCTAGGTGAAAGTCTCCTTAAGCAAATATCGGCGCTGCAAGTTCAACAGTGTCCTCAGATTTCAATTCTACGCACCGGTTCAAAAGTTAGAAAAACCCACTCGTAAGTTTATTGAACATACCCAAAAAAAACTTCAGAAAATTATTCTAGGCACACCGGGCCTTGGAATCATGCGCCGTCAATTTTCACAGACTCGTAAAATTCCCATTTATTTAAAAAAATTACATGGGAATTCCGGGTCATTACACACCCAAAGCTCTCTCTTTACCCTAGGCTGCAGAACTCCTTCCACCCTATAGAGCCATCTTCAATCAAGAAATTTTTTATTTCTACACATCAAATTTGTAAGTGGTACCTTAGTTTTAATGTTCTTCATATATTTTTTTCTGTTTTTATTTTCCCTAAACCAGAGTTATGTGCAGCCTGTCGCATGGTATTCTGAACAATTTCATTTGTTTTCTATTTTTTTCAACACTTCAAGTGTCATAATTGTGTTAAAAAATTGTATTTGAATTCATTATAGCCACTCCTTCTGTGTGTAGAGTTCGTGAACCATATGAACTAATGGGTGCTGGTGAGATGTATCCCCACTCAAATATGGTAAAGGGTTTGTTTAGTCATATGGTCTCTAGGTGGGTAATGGATATAAAAATGGTCTATGTGAAGGGTTTGGGGACGGTTGGGGTAGTGGTGTAGATTTTTTTCCATTTTTTTGGGGTTTTATGGTAGTTTATATGGACTTTAGTTTAGATAAAAATTCGATTTTGATTGTGTATTTATAGTTTTTGTTCAAGGAATAATGGGAAGTGTAGTGATATTGACGATGAATTGGCCATAGGTTATGTCATGAATTAGAATTAGGATATTGTTTGGATTGGGTATAGGAAACATTCAAGGTATTATATGGGTACTTCCTCCCCTGAATACCCCCACCCCGACCCCCAGTCCCTGGACACCCCCCCCCCATTATAGAACCCCACTACCCCCCTACACACCCCCACCCCCTCGGACAGCCCCCTGGACACCCCCACCGACATGGAAAGCCCCCACCCCACCCCCATGGGAACCCCCACCCCCAGGACACCCCTCACCCCCCATAGACAGCCCCCAACCCCACCCCCGAGATACCCCCCCCCCCCCTCCCCCGTGGACAGCCCCCCACCCTCTGGACACCTCCACCCACTTGGACACCCCCACCCCCTCTGGACACCCC
Source organism: Viscum album (assembly GCA_963277665.1). Taxonomy (NCBI): domain Eukaryota; kingdom Viridiplantae; phylum Streptophyta; class Magnoliopsida; order Santalales; family Viscaceae; genus Viscum; species Viscum album. The sequence continues at coordinate 1,525,568,866 of OY728151.1, forward strand.
CACCCCTGGACACCCCCACCACCCATGGACATCCCCCACCCCCTCGACATCCCACCCCATTGGACACCCCCCCACTGGACACCGCCAACCCCTTGGACACCCTCCACCACCTTGGATAGCCCCAACCCCCTTGGACCCCCCCCCCCAGACACCACCCCACCTCCTACATGCTTGGACTTGTTTTTAAAATGGAATTAACCATGTAGGTAATTTCTATTTTCCCCAATGACATTTCCAAAGTTACCCATAGAGACTTATAAATTGAATTTGTTATGTTTTGATAAATTGAATGGTTTGTTTTGAATGAAATGGAAAATGCATGATTGTTTTCCTTTAATAATTAATTAAATGGTTTTAAATAAAATTACCCTTAGTGGGGATATCCAGGTGGGGGTGGGTTTCCAGGGGTAGGGGGATGTAGGGGGTAGGGGGCTACAAGGGTGTGGGGGAGTGGGGTGTAGGCTTTCAAAGGAGGGGTGTGGGTTATCAAGGGGTGGTTCGGGTGGGTTGTCTCGGTGGGGGAGGGGTATGGGCTATCTAGGAGGTGGTATGTCCATGGGGTGGGCTGTCTAGGTGGGGGAGGGGTGTGGGATACACAGGGGTGGGGTGGGCTTTCCAGGGGGAGGGTGTGGGCTCGCCAGTGAGGGGGGTAGGCTATCCAGGTGGGGGGAGGGGGGTCGGTTGTCCATGTTTGGGTGAATGGGGTGTCCAGGTGGGGGATGGTGGGGTGGTGGGCTTTTCAGGTGGGGTGGGGCTATCCTAGTGGGGTGGGGGCTGTCCAGGTGGGGGTGGGGGTGTCCAGGGGTGGGCTATCTAGGGGGACTATAGCGGGTATGGGCTGTAGGGGTAGGGGTTGTCCAGGGAGGGGGTGGGCGATCCAGTATGATATTCTTAAAAAAAATAGGAATCACATATAACCAATGTAGAGTTTCTTTCACACGTTAAGAATTTTCCTAAAGTTCCAAACCAACACCCAGTCTTACCCTTCCATGAATAAGTGATATCTGAAAAGAAATCTCACTCAGGTTCTTATCCACAATCCATATTGATTTCATACAAATTAAACATTTGTACAAATCCATACCACCTAATGATATAACAAGGATCATAATCCCTTGAGTAGTTTCCCATCAAAAAGAGGATCATAAGCCTAGACGAAATACATAGGATCATATTTCACACACACACGCAATTTTGTAAGCATATAAAATACTATATTTACACCTTGTATCACAACCTGGAATTAGCTCTCAGCTAGCCTCTCAAGGAATCAATAAGCCTCATTCCTAGCTCAAAATTTGGAGTTATGTTTACAATTAGGTGTGTTTTTTTAGAATTCATGTATGATATTTATAGTGGAAGATAAAATCCACTCCACGTATGATATTTAGAGGTGTGTTTAGAGATATTTTTTAAAAGATGTTTTCCATGTCATTCTTGAAAAAAATGTTTGCGGATGCCCCAATAAATTTGTGTGAGATTGAGAAAATATTTCCTCCATCATTTATCGCATGCATTTTGCATATAACTTTCCATATTCCAACTGAAATACTCCTTAGAGGACCTATTTTTTTGTTGGATGTATCCATGTGAAAGAAATATGTACACATTAATGACTTATGTCTGAAACAGGAATCATCACAAAGGTTCTATTATGAACAGTTACTTGGCTCAAGAATGTATGGATTTATGATCTATGTATTTGTATGATATTAATACAAGAATTAAAATACCAATGATAAATAAAGAAGAACAGTATGAGAAAACAGAACCTTGTTTTCCATAACTTCCTCAAATAGGATGAATTCCGGGATCATGTACATTGATGACCTTAAACCTTGAAGACCGGGAGATGGCACATCACACAGTTTTGTTCAACTGTGTTTTGTCTGATGACTACATCAGGTAAGTAAATTAAATATATTTATATCATAAATATATATATGTTAAACTATTCCAATTTTTATCTACGGGGAACATAATTAAATGATAAATAGAAATCATCATTCTTTATCTTTGAGAAGCAGGGAGACTTTGCAAAGAAAAGACTTTTCTACTAGGTTAAAATTGAAGTTAAAAATAATAATATTTAAAATAATGAAGTCAATATTTAATTAATGTTAAGATTCATTTATATTTTAGGTATTGAGATGTATGTTAATTCTGTCTCTGAGGAAATAAGAGCTTTGGATTTTGGTCCTAATACGGTGGTTTTTTACTGTAAATCAATTTTTATCAATGGGTACACATTTATTATCACAAAACGAGCAAAGAACATGAGAACACAACATGATGGTGTTATGATTAATGCCACAATAGGCTATTATGCTAGTCATCAGATAGTATACCGTGATTTAGAAATGTATGTTATTGTGGAGTCATTGACAAAATAATAATATTGCATTATTATTCTCATGGACGATTCACGATTAAAAAATTCTAGTGGTTTGATTTGATGATGATGTAGGGAACATTTATTGATGATTGTAGATTTCATGTAATTGATATTAATCTCACTCTTTCTACCAATGAACCATATGTATTGGTATCAATGGAGAAACAATTTTTTATGTTATAGACTATATTAGACCTGAATTTGGTGTCATTATTGAAGAAATTCAATGTCATATTTTTTATGAAGGTGATTATGGAATTGAAACCATCCCTATTACCATTTGAAATGATTCAATTATTACTTTTGATGACTCCAATAGCTCAATTGTAAATGTTTACTGTAAACCTGATGTTGTGGTGGGAAATATACAAAATAATCCATGTTATCAATTCTTTTAGTTTAGCTTGACTTGGGTTGTTAAGGTTTGTAATATTCAAATTGATTTAATAATGGTTACAAATATGTTGTATCTGACTTGACCATTATGTGAATTTTCAATGTTTATTGGTTTCAATTTTTTTTGAATTATATTTTCTAATTTTTAATTTAACTCTATTCAAATCTATGAAACAAAAATTTATAGCATGGTGAACATTTGAATGCTTTATTGACCACGTATAAAATTAGTATAACTCTAAGACCTCCCTTTAACATTTTACCAGATAATGAACTTGATGGTTTGTCTTCTTTTGAAAAACAAGTATAAAAAACTGCATCATCTACCATGGCGAAGGAAATATCCTACTAAGAAATTAAATTTCTTCATTAAATCTTTTACTATTTATTGAATTCATTATATATCTATTCAAGCTCACCTAAAACAATGTATCGTTAAATTATCCATGAATCCCCCCTTTCCCTCTCATTTATTTTATTTTTTTTGTTAAACATTAGTTATCCTTTTCTAATTACTTCTATTTTTTAAAAAAATTGCAGTAAATGCAACCAATTAAAGAGAGTAGATGAAAAAAGTTGATGGGAAACAATCATCGAATGGCTGAGATGGGTGTTCCATCACTAGTGCATGTAGTGAGTATATCATTTCAAATATATATATTTAAATAATATATAATGTCATGTGATTAATTTTTCTTTAAAATTTTTGTTTAGGATCCACCTCTTAGGCAATAATTATTTGATGAGCATCCAAGGATTGGTCTGAGTACTTAGGGTGTTCATACGAGGGGGTGGTACGAGAGCTTGGGAATATGGTTGGTATACTTGATAAGACATTTCCCCTCCCACTAACATACCATCTATCCCACATTCTGATCCTGCTGTGTCGTTAGGGTCACATGGGATATTTAGGCCTCCCAAGTTTTCACCACCCTTTACATATGAGTCTCCTCACTCATCTTTACCATATCTGATGATGATTCCCACTCCCCAACCAACATTCAGCTAGCCATCCGAGCCATCTTATTTTACTTCTACTTCCTTCTCTCTAAGCTTCTATATTCCATATTCTTCAACTACTACTCCGCCATAGTTTGTCCCTATAGAGAAAACATTGGGACCCACTCTGCCTGCATAGGTTTTTCCTTTAGCTTCTGCAAATCCAGCAGCACCCATTGATCAGACTACCTCAAGTATAATTATAGAACCCTAATAAATTTTTATACAATTATTTATTTTCTTTAAACGTGTATTGATAAAATATTTGTTTTATTTCATAAAATATTCATATACCGATAGGAGGTGGGGGTGGGAGTATACACACATGCATGCAGTGTGGAACCACCACATGCTTTTGAAGGTGGAGTACAATGCAGGTAGACAGATGACTGAAAAAACTGGGAAACAAGGTTGGAGATTTTTGCCGACGCTTTCCAAATACTCCGACATCATTTTTTTCAGCTTGGTCTCATGGATATAGTTGCCAAATGAAGTCATGGATAATGCTTGGGTAGAGATTTGGGTAAAAAAATATGTTGTATTAAATGCAATATATTATTTGTTTGTATTTATATGAATTAATATTTTGGTTTCAACATTGGATTAATTTCCCTAATGGTGAGGGTTCACTTCCAGCAAGTCTAAATGATTTAGGTGAGCTTTTGAGATCCTATAAGCATGAGTTTTATATGGGATGGCATGCTAGAGTTGGCACAGAGTTAGAGGTGGTCCCCATCATGGATGATTTTTCGATATAATAGTATCAGTAGATGATTACTCATTGGATGACTAACCCTTTTAATGTATTAATCACATTTGAGATATTTAAATGAAAAATTCGATGTTTTGTGTCAAAACTATCTTTTGTATTGTTGAATTTTATTTAGGAATCATTAGGATGAAATAGAAAATGTTTCTGCTAAAAATACATCCACACATTGGGACCTACTATGATGCCAGATCATGAGACGAAGAATGTATGACAGTTTTTTATAATTTTTCATTAAAACTGTCACTTTCTATTGATTCCTCCGTAATTTATTCGATTGCTAAATTTGTTATATAATTTTTGTGATTTACCAAACTATTTTCTTAGGTATTAATAATATTGTTTGTTTTTACTTCATTTAATATCAGACTATCCAAAAACATACTTGAAAATAAACACAACACTTTCTTTATACAATGAAACACTAAAAATGATTAAATTACAGCAAGACCAAAGAACCAAACAACCCTAAGATACCAACTAAATGGACTATTAAAATCAAAGGAAGACCACCAAATGTAACAAAAATCCCTAGAAAATAGTGGATGTCCTTTGGATCCGCCACCATGAAAAACATTATATCCAAAACCATCGCAAGTGTACTAAGCATCAGAGGAATGATGAGCATCATATTTTCAAAGTTGTTTTGAATTTATAACACCTAATTCTTGTTTTTATAAGGACTTAAGTTAATCCAATAATTTCCTCTTTTAGGAGACCATTGAATCAATAATGGCAATCAGAACATATTGTTATTGGGTATTCTGGTGGTTTAATGTAATGTATCTAGGTATAATGTGTTTTCTAATTGTTTACAGTGTTCATTGATGTTATAACTTTAAACTTGTTTTTAATAAACTCTTTTTATATATTTGAGAAGGATATTGATTTAATGTTTAAAATGTGTTTCAATCACAACCCTTGTGTTTTGAAATAAATACCAAGATAAGCATACATTTGGTACTACCTGGTTTTGGTATAAAGAAACATATTTTTGAGTTGAAATCATACATTGGGAAAATAAAATTAATTATTGTGGTTGTAGGTAATATTTTACCTTTACTTGGTGAATTTGGTATTTAAGTGTTTCAAATGTTATAGAAGGTTACCTTTAATTGTTTTTATCCTTGGATGAATAAAAACAATGTTTTAATTAAAAGTATGTTAAGATTTTAAATATACTACTAGTTTGGATTTCATTTATGTTACACTAAACTTTTCTTTTCAACCATTATGTTTTTAAAACTCAAATGTCAATAAACTAAGGAAAATATTTTTTTTTGGATTTTGTTTAATTATAATAGTGATTTTTTATTCTCTGTTTTAAGGAACCTATATATATATATATGTGTGTGTGTATGTAAACCTATTCATATTTTTAACAAAAAAAATGAATTTTAACTTTTCAAACATTAGGTGAGTCCCCCATCTAGCAGAGGGCGACCTAGAAGGCCAAGCCACTCAAGGCCTTGGTAGGCATCTCACAGATCCCCTATGCTAATAGCCCTGGGATATGCATTCATGGTGTGTGCTAAGTCGTGCATGAATGCCTTTATATTAGGCCCTATGTGCACATGGGTGTGCATGTGCATGGGCTCCAGAGTGTGGAACTGTGCGTGGTGGCATGATGGAAGGGGGTGCAGAAGCATGACCACAGAAACCCAGTATGGGGCGGTATCGGGAAGGTGGGAGGGGGATTTCTGGGCTAGGTCAGGAGATCAATGCTAATATAGAAGCTGTAAAACCCATCCAGTTTCTATGTGGGATGAGAATTGTAAGTGGAAACCATGTCTCAGCCATCAGATCCTATCGTGTGCTATCTGATTCGTCCGATCGATTCAGCTTTCGAATCTCTACAGCTGTGGTTTTCCCTCCATGTTTTTATCAGTCGTTCAATCCTGTCGGGATCTAATCTTGAACATTTTTCTTTATTTTAAACCATGCATCATGTCTTAGTCGTCTGATTGAGTCGAGATTTAATCTTGACCGATCATCTCTTTTAAAACCCACAGATGCACCTCAGCCGCTAGATCAATTTTTTGTTAAATTCCAATAGTTTTTTGTTATCCACACCCATTTTTGTCGCCTCATTCTTCTTCCTCCCACATGTGCCGCACCAGTAGCTATCACTACTCATTTTTCTATTTTTCCACACCCGTGAAATCAGGTGGCCCCCTTCTCTGTTTCATTTTCCATAATACCGAACACACTTTGTCTTATTTTAAACTGAGGTGCCTCATTTTTTCATGAATGTTTCCCTTAAAATAATATATATATAGTTTATATTTATAATTCATTTTTAACATGAACCCTACGGGTTTTCTTCCTCTCCAGTGCTTCTTCATACTCTGATCGACTTTTCCTCCTTCGAACAAGGTAAGGGTCCTCGGTTTTTCTTACTTTGTTGTTTTTTACAGTTTTTGTGTATATATACACACACACACATTGATATATATAAATATATTCACAGTTGTTCTTATAATCCTACTGATTTCTTTGAATGATCTTATAAAAACGAATTCCTACTTTTAAAAAAATATTTTTGTCATGAAAGACATAATAAGGATTTATATTGGTACCTTAAATAGGTTTCACTACCTATATACACATATGTATATATGTGTTCTTAATCAAACCATATCGATTTATTTATTTAAAATAATAAGGATGCCAACTCTAAATGGAATTCATAATGAATAGAAACCATGTTTGGTTTAGAGCTGTATTAAGTTGATGAAACTATAAATATTTAAGTATTCTTACACACACACACACACATATATATATATATGAGTGTGTGTGTGTGTGTATTTATTTATGAATCAATACCCTCGGTTTTACATTATCGATGAAAATGTTTAAATTTTTTTTGAATTATATTTTTACTAATCATAACTTATGTATTGGGTTCTTAAGTTTTGTTGAAGAACCCTTAAATACATACGGTGATATATATATATGTGTGTGTGTGTGTGTGTGTGTGCTTTGATCATGATATTAATATGGTTTCACAATATAGGTTCAAAAAATATTAATAAAAAGCTATAACGAGATTTTTGAAGTGTGAAAAGATTTCAAGAATCAATTTGGAATTTTTTTTAGTAATACAACCCTTTATAATCACTTTATATGTATACATATTTGACAATTATTTTCATATTTCCAAATGGTATTGGGTATGTTAGTAAGTTGTAAGGTTTGTTTTCATGCTTTTTAATTTATAACATTGTGTGTAAAATTTGGGAGTACCCTTGTGGTATGTTTATACATAAACATGCAAGTAATGGGTGTTCTGACAACTATGTGTTTAATACCTCACATGAAATATTTTTTCAACATTTAAATTAATTATGTATTCAATCCATGGTGAATTTTCATTATTCAATTTAGAATATAAAATGTTTACTTTCACAATAAGGATTTTGGAATTTCTTGGTTATCATTTTTTGTGTGAAAAAACCTGAATAAGCATTTATTTCATATGCATTAGTTAACATAATATGTCATGGGTTTATTTATTATAGCTATGGAGTCGTTAGTGTTTACAATTAATGCATGGATCATTATATAAATATATATGGTAAAGAATTAAATTTAACTATTATGACCATTTATGGATTAAGGAACTAAATTATTCAAAGTGGTATGGGACACCTTGAATAATATGAAATTAGAAATTAAATATTAAAAATGTTATGTGAAACTTTGAATATATGACCTTACTTGGCATATGAGGAATGTATTGGACTCAATATATGACGGGTTGGGGACCAGTTAATGAAACCCTATGATGCTTCAGTAGTTATCATGATACAGATCAGGTTATGGAACAAAGCCTTAACACATTCTAACATTATACATTCCATCATTATATTTATGAAATTTAATTAACCAAGTGAATAATCGACTAGAAGAATATACATGGTTAGGATCATGTAATTATGAGTATCATAATAAGTAAAGGGTCATTGATTAATGTTTAATCAGTACTTTGTGATTTATCTTCCAATTTATGATATACAGTTAATAAGGGTAGAAATTAAAGTTATTATCTTAAGCGCAACTTTGATCTTGTATTACAATCATTTTCAAATTTTGTACTTTCAATTTTTCATGTCACACTTATTATAGTCAGAATAAATCTTGATTTATATATTGGACACCACATATTTTGTATAAACATGATTATTATTGGAACATGAATCACTATAACTCTGAAACTATTCCTCAAAATGTTCACTTATAATTTTTTGACAAATTGTTGTTTTATCTTCATGTATTTCTGCTATCCTTAAGAAAACAATTTATGAATAATTTAAAAATAATGTTCTAAAAAGGTTTAAATTGAAATATTATTTTATTTCAAATCCCCCATACTAGGAATTTTTATGCTCAGAGTACATTTTCATTTAAATTTTACAGGTTTAGTAGATTTGAGTTACACTAATAGGTGGCACCATTGTGGATTTATTTTCTCTTTTAGTTTTGAAGGATTGTAATATTTGTATCTAGTTTTCCACAATCTAAACCTAATAGATCCTCTTATGTGGAAAATGATTTGTGATTTATCAGCATTTCATTCTACAAAAGAAAAAATAACACACCATCTTTTATTGAAACCGCACCAGCTCCGGGGCAGTCTGGGGCTGGGGTGTGAAAATTTTAGTTATTAAATTAATTATTCTTAAACTATATTTAATTATTGTATACTACATTAAAGGTCATTCTAGAGGAAAAAATTGAATATTGAAGGATGTTTTCCTTGATAAAAATAGTTTTTCTCATGTTGAAGGAAGAAATATGGAAGTGTGGTTAATGAACTGACTCAGTATCAGATTGTAAGTTTTAATTTGTGGATTTTGAATATTTCTTTCTATATTATAAATTAATAATCTATTTAAATTTGTAACAGGATTCTAAAGAGTCCATTGATGCCTAGGAACCTGACAATATTGGGCTAAACTATCACTAACATCAGGTGTGGGGATATGATCACTCAGGTAGAGTTTTCAACTGACCTTGGAAGAGTATAGTCCTGACAAGGTATTTTACCTCTCCATAATGAGTTATAGGGCCACCGAGTTCTATCTGGCTAAGGAACAGGTAGAACAGGCTAGAAAAAGGTCCACCAAGATGGTAGAATAGTTTCCTAGGGAAAACACTATATTTATGAAATGGATTGAATTTATACATCCAAAAAATCCACCAGAGGCCTACACAACTTGTGATGACTATATGTCATCAATGAATTCTATATATGGTGCAATAGGTGGAAGTTCAAGTGGTGGTCAAGAAGATGTAGAGTAGGGGGCTGAGGAGGAGGGGGGAGGAGGGAGAGGCGGAGGAGGAGGGAAAGGAGGAGACCGAGGTGGAGGAGGAGGGAGAGGATGAGGTCGATGCGGAGTATGAGGGAGAGGAGGGGGTGTTGGGTTGGGCAGGGACGATGATGGGGATGGGGATGATAATGGCGGTGAGGCTAAAAATGATGGTGATGATAGTTATGGTGATGAGGGAAAGAACGATCCATTTTATTTTTGACTAATATTACTGACATTTGATGTTTGATGATTTGTTGTGCATGAATATATGTCTGATTAGGTAGGTCAAATTATATTTATTTCTCAATATATAAATAATAATACTTGACTTGATGATTTGAAGATACTGATTCACCCCTCCCTGGACACCCCCACCCCCTAGAAACCCCCCACCCTTGGACACCCCCACCCCCTTGGACAGCCCCCACACCCCTGGACAACCACCACCCCAAGGACACCCCCAACACCTGGACACCCCTAACCCCATGGGTTGCCCCCAACCCCTGGACCCCCCCCCCCATTGACACCCCCATCCCCATGGACACCCCCACCCCCTAGACACCCCAACCCCCTTGGCCAGCACACCTAGATAGTCCCTACCCCATTGGAAATCCCCCAAACCCCAGGACAACCCCCCCCCCATCCCATGGACACACCCCCAACCCCTGGACATGCCACCCCCATGGAAAGCTCTCCCTGGACACCTCCCCAGACACCCCCACCATTGGGACACCCCACACCCCCTTGGACAACCCCCAACCCCCTGGAAAGCCCCCAACCCCTGGACACCACCCCACCACCTATACACCCCACCCCAACCCACCCCCCGATAGCCCCCCCCCCCCCCCGACCCCCCCCCCCCCCCCGCAGACAGCCCCACCACCCTTGGACACTCTTAACCCCTTGGACACCCCCCAACCCTCTAGATAACTCCCCACCGCCTATACACCACCCCACCAACATGAAACCCCACAACCCCTGGACACCCCCCACCCCAATGGACATCCCCCACCCCTTTGGAAAGCCCCCACCCAACCCCCTAGAATGCCCCCCTCCACACCCTGGACTCCCCCACCCGAATGGAAAACCCCCACCCCTAGACAGCACCCCCCCACGGACACCCCCACCCCTAGAAACACCATACCCCCTTGAACAGCCCCCCGGACATCCCCTACCTCCTTGGAAATCCCCCCCAACCCCCTAGAAAAATCCACACCCCCTAGACACCCTACCCCCAAGAACACCACATGACCAAGTAACCCCCTGGACACCCCCACCCTCATTGATGACCCCACCCCCCTGAACACCCCCCACCCCATTGGGCAGCCCCCCCAACCCCCCATACTACCCCCCTGGATACCACCCCACCACCAAGACACCCCCACCCCTCGGGACACCACCGCCACCTAGATACCCTGCAGCCCCTTACACACCCCCACCCCTGGACAACCCTACACCTTGGATATCCCCCCCCCCACCCAAGCAACTGGACCGCCCACACCCCCCCCCCCCTCGGACACCACACCACCACCTGAACCCCCCCCCCCCAACCCACGTCCCAGGGAACCTCCACCCCCATTGATAACCCCCCACCCCTTGGACAACCCCCACCCCTGGAAATCCCCTACCCCCTTGGATATCACCCCCAACTCCCTAGACATCCCCCTATCCCCAAGACACCACCCCACCTTCTAGACACCCCCCTGCCCACCCCACCCCCTGACACCCCCCCCCCACCTCATGGACACCCCCATCCCCCTTGACACCCCCACTCTAGGAAAGCCCCTACGATACCCCCCCTACCCCCCTTGTATAGACCCCCACCACCTGGATAGCCCCCCGCCCCATGAACACCCCCACCCCCTTAGACAGCACCCCCAACCCCATGGACAGCCCCCACCACCTGGACACCCCCACCCCCCAAACACCCCCACCCCCAAAGATATTCCCTCTGTATATCCCCCACCCCAAAGACACCCCCAACCCCTAGACACCCACTACCCCTTATACAGAATCCCTAAACCCCTAGATTTCCCCCACCCCCTAGACACCACCCCACCTCCTATACACCCCCAACCCCCTGGACACCCCTACCCCCTGGGACATCACCCCGAACCCATTGGCTAGCCCCCCCCTCCCTAGACACCCTCTTTGTTCCATTACTACATGAAAAATGGGGGATTCAAAACCTAAAATGACTATTCTTACCCTCAAAAAAAGAACTATTTATGTACACAATGCAGAGTGACTCTATGTGTCATAGAGAAATACTTATAGGTAATTACTGTATGTGTACAAATTCTAAATGAATTTATACAAAATTATGGTATTCATAATTCTGTATGAATTCATTATTTGTGTTTGGTTTTGTATAGGTGCACAGGTAGAATTATGTATGAACTCTATATGTGTGGTTTGCTTCGGGTTCATTGGGGGGAGGTAGGCCAGCTGCTAGAAGTGCATTGCTGCAGATGCATAGGGGGGAGTCTGTATGTGCACAGGGGGAGGTAGGCTTGCTACTTCATGTGTATAAACCGTATTCCAATGGTTGTAAACCGTTGGCATATGTTTAAAAAGAAATCATATACCAATTTTTTCTTGTAAACCATTGGTAAAATTATATACCAACATTTTATAAACCGTTGGTATAGATCATTTAATTGACTTTTTTCCAACAGTTTCTGTGGAACCGTTGGTAAAAATATATACCAACGGTTTAGAAACCATTTTTATAGACATGAATTTTGATATTTCCAACAGTTTTCAACTATGGAAAAGATTAATACAAACTGTTAAAATAAATTTTTTGTATATAACCATTCTGCAGCCATATCCCAATGGTTCTCATAGAACCGTTGGGATATGTCTATCCCCACAGATCCATATCTATTGGTTTGGTGAACCATTTGTATAGTTTATACCAATGGTTGTCTTTCCTTTACAAAATATTTACAACTGTTGGTAGAGGATAAGTTTACAGTAGTGATAATATCATATTCAAGTCTTATAATATAGATAAATGTTTTACAGAAAAATGAAAAGCAATTTTGTGTTTCATTTTTTTAATATTATGAAAAATAATGAAATTATATTAAAATGTTCCTACTATAAGGCCCCTTCCATAAACATTATATAATCTTGAATTATGTTAATAATTCACATTGAGGATCTTTTCATGTTTATAGCTTTATAGAATTAAGTCATACCTTATAAATAACAACTTCAATATTAAAAGTGGACACTTCTACCCACTATCATTTTTTTAATAAAATAAAAACACTTAAAAAAAGAAACATGTTTAGCTCTATGTTTTAGACATCATGAATTTTCCTTGATCACATCCTTGACCCTATTCATCATTATGTCCCATGAAAAACATTTCAACACTTGGTGTGAGCATAAAAATCTCAGTAAGAGATACATAAAGAAGTAAAACTGTTAGTTTTTCAAAACAACAATTAAACCATGAATACTTTATCATAAAGTAATACCTTTCACCATTAATAAGTAGAAAAAAACTTCACTAAAAAGAATCTCATTACTTACCCTATTTTTAACCAAAATATTACCGTATAGCCCATGGAAAGAAACATATAGCATATAATTTTAACTTGGAATATAATGATACTGAAATTGAATAACCATATGGTCGACATCCACACAAATCACTAAATGGAATACCCATAAGGCTGCCTTAGATACACAATTAATTGGAGGTTATAATGTAACCACATGTCCCTGTTTTATCACAGAACCACACATCATTTGGTTTATCATGCAACCACTTGTCAAATTTCCAAGTACAATTATATAATTATAACACATAAAATATTTAAAATATCAATATTTCACTAATAACATTTCATTTGAAATCCCAAGAAATAATTTCATGATATTGAAATTCTCAATCAATTTTAAAAACCATTTTCAATACCTAAACACCCAAAAATTAAAATAAGGTGTATATTTTTTCCTTTTAAGAACATTAAGGCTTATAGAGGAAGCCAAATAATTATTATGGAAGTAGAGAGGTCATTTTCAATACATACGTTAAAAACATTCCTTTTGTCATTTAGTAAAAATATTCGTAGAAAAGAATATCCCCTTTTAATGAATGTAAAAGTCAAAGAGGTTTATTAAACACCATGTAAAAGAAGGAGGGGTATATTATCAAAACATTCTTCAATGAAAGGATATTAAGATGAAGTTTCTTACATTGAGTCTAAATAATCACGTATGTTCCTTGTTTTTCCTTAATAATAAAATTATGTAAATTTTTAATTTCATCAGAACCAATTTCAAGTTTTTCATTCCTTTTATATCACATATTAACTTTCTATAACAATCATATAATTATTCAAGTTCTTATCAGTCATTTTGTTTATTTTTTGTACCTGAGTCAAAAATGAACATGTTATAATTTCAAATTGTGCATGTGTTCAAAAGTAAATTTTCTCCAGAATAATATTCAATATTTATATATCACATCTATTAGATATATCCAATATATTTGAATTTAGAATAGTCCATAACATTTTGATATAATAAATGAAATGCACTGTTCATGGAGACGGTAAGCCTTACGTACGCATGAACGCTACTTTCATTTCATTTTCATATTTAAAGGAATGAAAACTATATAATACATAGGTATATTATATTTCCAATATAATATATGTGTTATATATGTCACATAAGTTCAATAATTATATCCTTTATACATTCCATGTATAGCATGAACGAGTCATATCACTTTGAGGGGCGGTATTCCGCACTTCCTCAAATGAAATTATCATATTTATACAACATGAAAATAATAAAGGTATGTTATAAATGAATATTAATTAATAATTTAGATAAAACAAATATCATTTATATCATTTATATTTATAGTTTCCTCATAATTTCCACCATAAGAGGTTGTAGGAGAATATTGAACTATCATAATTTCGTGAGGCAGTAGTTCACCATCCACAGAAACAATAAGTTCGTATCCATTAGTTGTAGGTGTGTGTAAGTGTAGTTAAAATACTTCTCATAAAAATCCTAGTATATTAACGATACTGGTTTTTTGTGCAATAAAATAATAAAAATAGAATAAGAAGTGTATAAGGAAAATAAAGTAAATGTTCTTAAGAGAAGATGCTCCCTTAAAATCGGGTAACTTCTTTTGATTTGAGCCTAAATGATTGTTGGAATTTCTCTATACCCAAGATAAGCCTTATAACATGAGGGGAGGGATTATGGTAGAATATTGGGCAGATTTTAGGCATTTTAATCTGCTTGAAAGGTGTGAGAAATGGGTTAGGGGTGGTTTCTTTTTATAAGAGGGAGGATGTGCTGTTTAGAAGAGTCTAGAAATATTATTTTATTATAATTTCATTTTCTGTTCATAAATGATAGAAAGTTAGTTAAGTCAAATATATGAAGATTATGGATCTAAATCCTCTCATCCAATAGGTTTTAGACAAGTTCAGGTCCTAAAATTAACTTTATCATTTAGCTTTAATCCTTATTTAACTAATTATCTTTTAGCCTCTCTTATTGTATATTCATAGTATATTGAACATATAAAAACTATAAAATGGAAAAAAACATCAAGTGGTTAATTGATGATATTGTTAACATTATATATTTTATTTTTCCAAATCTTATATTTTTAGTACTATTAAATCATTTAATAAAACAATATTTGTTTTAAAAACACATTTATGTCAATTTTGACACTATTTAGTAATTGATTTTTGTCAAAGTGATGAAAACATTATTCTTTAGAATAAAATGATTTAAATAAAATATAATATTTCATAGTTATCCATTAAATTAGTGTATGGAAAAAATATTCAAATTTTTTTTTTTAATATTTATAATATAATTTATTTAAATATGTTTTTAGAAAGGTAATCACTAAATCATCATTGTGTCATAAATAAATTTATTTCTTTAAGGTATAAAAATTATAAATAAAATACCTTGTTCAAGGAAATATTATTATATGTCTAATGAATATTTATAGTCAAATATATCAATTATATTACCCCTATATAAAATTATTTTAGTAAAAATGATTCATGTTTATGATATTTTTATTTTTACTATAAATAAAAAGTGATTAATGCCATTACCTAACCCAATTGTCTTTAAAAGGACAGAAGATCCATATATGGATTTTATAGATCCGACATGACTCATACAGTAATGTTATGAAAAGTTTTAAAGTTCGTTTATACTATTATAATATTATTTTTACCTTGAATTACCCTACTTACCTTTAACCGTGGTAAATAAATTTTAAAAGTTACTATTCAGGAAAAAATATTTTGATCTGATTAGATCACATTTTTCACCATGAATATAACCAGGTATGTTGTAATTTGGAAATTCAATACACCAAATGGGTAAAAGTATGTTCATATGAAAAAGTATTTGTTTTAACTACTATGTAGTATTTTTTTCTATTCATCAAAAATTTAATATTTTCAGAAAAATACCAAAAAATCACGCTAAGCTAATTTTGATATTCCGAATTCAGAAATGATGTTTATTTTACCAAATTCAAAACATATAAGTAGAATTAATTAATTTAAAATTAATTTTCGTAGTCAAAACTAGAAATCGTGTTTTTAAGAAGTAAAAACTATCAAAAATTGACATAGGTTTATGTCCAATATAAAAGTTAAATTACTTCTAATATCCATCATTGAATTAATTGAAAAAAACATAATCAAGTTACACATTGAAACCAATTAAAAGCAAAATCAATCCTATAAATAACTTATATGAAACGACTATTTTGAATTAAAATGCAGTATTTTCCATCATTCATTAAAATATAAATTTTATCAGAAAAATATAAAAATTCAAAAAAGGTATATTTTGATGCCCCGCTTCTAAAGAAGAAGTTAATTTTGTCAAATGAAACATATAAAAGTGAAAAAAACTAGATTTAAAAAGGGTTCTCCATCAAAAGGTGGTAAAACTCTATTGTATGAAATATTTGATTATTTATTCTTAAAAGTGGATTCATTCTCTTTTTGAGCCTCTAAATGTTTATTGTATAATTTTAAAAACATTTAACAAATACGTTTTGTCATAATATGGTTAATTTTGTTCATTCCCGCCAGTACAAAGGCTAGTCCCTAATTAGCATTTAAAATAATATTATTATTATACTATAAATACCTATGTCATTACATCCTTCCCCATTTTGGAAATGGAGTCCTAGTTATTTTAAAATTGGGCTTCAATAATTCATTGATATTTACACATCATAAAAATATTTAATAAAACTATCACTTTAAATGAAATAAAGGGAAGTACAAAGGTCACCTATGATAACCCATAGTAGGATTCCATGTAGGAAAACATGGATATAGAAGAGAAACTAATCGTCATGTTCTGATGGAAAATGATAGAAAACAATATTAGGAGAATATTAAAAACCAAAAAATCAAAATCATTTGATGGGTTAAACGTTTCCCGATTTCACAGTAGTAAAAGTAAACAGAAAATGTTTTAGTTTTAAGTTCCTTTTCTTAAAGTTGAGGAATTTATTTATGATCTTGACTAATAACATATGAAAACATACTTACATAACATCTATACATTCATCCTTTACTAAATTTCTAGAAAAACTCATCTTTTCTCCAAACGATGAGTATTCAAGATGACATGGTCAAACATGAAACGCAAGAATCAACTTCAAGAGAGTCACATAATCCATAAAAGATGAACTATATATTTCCCCTATTTTTAGAAATTAACCAAAACCAAAAAGGTTAGTATGAGATCAAATAATCACCCAAAGGATAATCTGTTATTAGAAGAAATACTACTCTTAATCATTAAAATTCAACAAATAGTACCTAATGTTCAAAAAAGACCATTCAATACACAATTGTCCATAAAAATCATCAATACAATCCAAACTAAGATTAAACCCCAAAACAAAGAATAATTTTGTAACGACCTGGATCCGGATCCACTCACCTGGTGCCTCGTGCCCGGTTCACCACATGACCTCAAGCACATTTCCCCAAAAGCCAGAGGATACTGACTAGTAGCGAGGTCCTTGATTAGCCATTGGGGAAACTATGCCCTCATTTGGTAAAGTATACAAGGAAAAAAGAAATAACGGTCAATACAACAAGCAGTAAACAACATACAATAACTGAAACTAAACAACATAAGAAATGAACATATAATAATAAGGATGATAATGATGTAGTCGTTACAGGTATCTAAGGAAAGTAGCAAACACATCAACGTGCTGTAATACAACTGAAAACAATGTATTAAAATAAATAGCAACTCCAGCAGCATCGCAAGCCGAAGCTCGGTCATGTTCTCTCCATCTCCAACCAGTAATCATGTACCTAAAGTAGAAGGGCCACAATCCCTATCCACACCTGCAACCATATAACCTATTTGGGCCGAAAAGCAGGACCCAAATAGGGTGTGAGAGTAATCCTAGTAGGCAACCACAACAAGATCAGTGCCCTACTGTCAGGGAGAAATATATCAAAAGTAATGGAAATAAATGCAGCATAGAAACATGAATACACTAAAATAAAAAATCCTAAAAATCTCCATTCACACTCATTATCCAATTTAATTCAACCATTAAATTATCAACCAAGGAACCTAGAATCAGCTCTATATTCTCAAGGCATAGCAAGTAACATAACAGGTATCTCAGCAGACAACCTAAACAAAAAGCAGTACAAACCCAAGCTTGTTCTCTGGATTGGTGGACTCATCACAACCAACCAAACAATATTCACAATGACTCTCTGAGTGGCTCATACTGGAATACCCCTCTAGTCATGTAATCATACAAGGCATAGACACTCTGGGAATCTCTCATCGTCAATTCCCTTATGGTCTGGTAATGATAGCTATAGACTCTCTGAGGAAGCACTTACATATAATTCCCCATGTAGTTTCGATACGTAACTTAGGACACTATGAGGAATCACAAAGTCCAATTTCCATAGGTCCTGCAAAAGATACTAATTTATAACATACTCTCTTGGGAATCCATTAATCGTCAATTCCCTCTTTTGTCTACCGCACCAGGTTCACGCAGCCCTGAGCAGTCTAGTCATGCGTAATCGACTATCAACAGCCCTAAGTATGTTCAAAAACTACTGTTTAATCTATACAGTGCATCAAAATCATATAAACAGTAGGAAATACAGGAAATCAATTATATGAAGGCTGGAAATCAATGCAACCAGGTCTTCCTCACAGGCAACCTAATCCAAACGGTGATAAACAGCCAAAAAAATGGAGAACACCAATGGGGTGATCCTCAAACATGCTAACAAGAAAACCTTATTAATCTAGTATCCTCCAGTGCGTAATAAATCTAAGGTAGATAATAAAACAGGATCAAACCCCTAAACCGAGATACCCGAAACATGGGAATCTGACACTTTTTCACAAAAACTCAAAGACATTCAACGTAGGGAAACAAACCACCTACCTCGATCCTAATATATCGATATACTTGAACCTTGGTCTAGGAATCGGCCTAGAATAGAGTAGATATGCAAAAACATCTTAAAAAGTTCAACCTCAGGTAACTCTCATAAGATAAAGAATCATAAAACGTGGCCAAAGTAGATGCAAGAACTCACAACTGCGATTCTATTGCAACCGATGGTGTTTTATTCTGATAACCGGTGAAAAATTGGTGGCTCAGAGAAGATCCACGGTCATACCCTCACTCTCCGTTGAAGAAGCTGGAGAAGAAGACATTTTGGGGTTAAAACACGTCCCCGGTCCGTTTATCGAAAAAAAGAAAGTACATAGCATGTTCTTTTAGAGTACACGGTGTGTACTAATCTTTTCCGTACTCTGTATTAAGTGGCCTCCACATCACCCCTACGTGGCCGTGTGTATTTCCATGGCACTGCCAGCACATGGCCTCGAGCGGCATCAATGTACATGGCGTGTACTCATAAAGTACACGAATTGTACTTTGAAAATTTCCAGATTCTCGCCCTTTTTCAAAAAAACGACCAGAAAGGAAAACCATACCTAAAAATAAGGTCCGGGTTCTTAAAAACTTCTCCCCTTAAATAATTCCTTCCCTGAATTTCCCTAGCGTGGTGTAGAAGAAGAATCTGCGAACAACTCTGGTCACTTTGATCGCATATCATCCTCCCTCTCCCAAGTCTTGTCCTACACACGGCTATGCTGCCATAGCACCCGTACCAGAGGAACCGACTAGCCACGAAGTACCTTTTCACTAAGATAAACAATCCTAATAGTATGCTCCTAGAACGATGCATCCTGCTCCATCTCAACCTCCTTGGGTTTAAAAACATGAGATGGGTATGAGAAATAGCGTCAAAGCTAAGAAACATGGAACACGTCGTGCATAGCCTGGTACCTATGAGGTAATTGCAACCTATAAGAAACCAGCCCAACTCTCTCCAGAACTTCAAACAGCCCAACGTATCTTGGTGAAATCTTGCCCTGTCTCCTGGTCCTCTTGTGTCCCTACCTCGGGGTAACACGTAGGAAAACCTGATCTCTGACCTTGAACTCCCAAGGTCATCTCTGCTGGTCAGCATAAGATTTCTGCCGAGACTGTGTAGTAGCCATCATCTTCTGAATTAACTCCACCTATTTTGTGGTCTCTTGAACAAGACGAGGTCCCAACATAGCTGTCTCTCCTACCTCTATCCAACACAAGGGTGATCAGCACGGTCTACCATACATAGCCTCGTAAGCTGGCATCTGAATAGTTTCTTGAAAACTATTATTGTAGGGAAACTCCTCTAGAAGTATATGTCTCTCTCAAGAACCTCCAAAATCGAGGGAGCATGCTCGTAGCTTGTCCTCAAGCACCTGAATCGTGTGCTATGACTGGCCATCTGTCTAGGGATGGTAAGTTGTACTCTGAAGTACCTGTGTACCCAAAGCCCCTTGTAGACCTTGCGAGAAATGCGACGTGAAATGGGCGTCCCTATCTTAAATGATAGTACTCAGGACCCCATGCAAGCATAAAATCTCACAGATGTACAACCATCCAAGCTCATCAACACCGAAGGCCTCCTTAATCGACATGAAGTGAGCAACCATCGTGATCCAGTCAACGACAACCCATACCAAGTCATTCCCTTTGGGGGATCTCGATAATCCTGTTACGAAGTCCATCACGACATCATTCCACTTCCACTCAAGAATAGGTAGTTGTTGTAAAAGCACTGTTGGTCACTAGTGCTCTACCTTCACTTGCTGACAGATGGAACACCTCATGAAAAAACCAGCAACATCTCTCTTCATACCTGGCCACCAATACTAGCGATGTAGATCACGATACATATTGGTGACGCCAGGACGAACTGCACAAAATGAAGAATTAATTTCTTGCATCATCTCCTTGCATATATCTGTTGGCACCCATACACGTCCCTAGAAACAAAAGATCCCACTCTCGTCTATGGCCCATCCGGGAAGAGGGTCCTCTCCTGACACACTTTCCAGTATGACTATGCCTTCAGAATCTGATAGCTGTCTCATTCGAACTCGGTCTAGAAGGGTAGAGGTAACATCTATAGAAGAAAGAAAAGTCTGACCCTGCCTGACATGCACCTCTAAATGCATTTCATAGAACAGAGTCATAAGCTGCCGCTCGCTGCTGGCCTCCTGAACTACTTGAATCTATGTCCTCCTGCTCAGTGCGTCTTCCACAACATTGGCTTTTCCAGGTGTATAAGTAAGCTCAAAATCAAAGGACTATAGGTACTTCACCCACCTCTGCTATCTCAAAATCAAGTCACACTACATGAAGATATACATGAGACTCTTGTGGTCAGTATATACCACAAAATGCTCTCCTAGAAGGTAATGTCTCCAACAATGCAAAGCATGGACAACTATAGCTAACTCCAGGTCATGCGTACGATAGTTCCTCTCATGTGGCCTCAAATTCAAGCATCCATAAGATACAACACGATCCTCCTGCATAAGCACTGCTCCAAGACCGATGCTAGATGCATCACAGAAAACTGTATAACTCTTGCCCGACTCCGGAAAAACTAGAATCGGTGCTGAAGCCAGTCTCCCCTTCAGCTCCTGAAAGGCTAAATCACAGGCTTCTAACCAAACATACTTCACCCACTTCTTAGTCAAGCCCATCAATAGTGTTTCTAAGCATGATAAGTCCTGTATAAAATGCCTGTAGTAACCAGCCAGCCCCAAGAAGCTTCGCACCTCAAAGGCATTCCTCGGTTGCTCCCAGGTGACTACTCCTCTCACCTTCTCTGGGTCTACTGATACTCCTATCTCTAAGATGGCATGTCCCAGGAAGTGAATCTCATCCATCCAAAAGTGGAATTTTGAGAGCTTAGCATATAACTGATACTCCCTCAGTATACTCAAAACGATCACAAGATGGGTAGCATGGTTGTGTCGAGTATTAGAGTACACCAAGATATCATCCATGAAATCCACCATGAAGCAATCCAAGTACGGATGGAAAACTTTGTTCATCAGTGCCATAAAAACTTTTGGCACGTTCATGAGACTAAACGGCATGACCAAATACTCATATAGACCATACCTGCTACGGAAGGTTGTAAGAGGTATATGAGATGGCCTGACACACAACTGATGATATTCATATCTCAAGTCGATCTTCGAGAACACACTGGATCATCGATGCTGATCAAAGAGATCATCTATCTTTGGAAATGGATATCGGTTCTTGACTGTCAACTAGTTTAGCTTATGATAATCCAAACAAAGCCTATTGGTGCCATCTGCCTTCTTAGCAAACAAGACAGGCGAACCCCAAAGAGAAGTACTGGGTCAGATAAAACCCTTTGGCTGCAGCTCCTCTAATTGTTTCTTGAGCTCCTGCAACTCAAGAGTATCCATCCTATAATGAGGAATGGACATTGGTGCCACTCTTGGCATAAGCTCAATAGATAAGTCTACCTCTGGTTCTGGAGGAAAACATGAAATGTCTTTTGGAAAGAAATCTGGAAAGCGATCAACCAATGGGGGAAAACTAACTGAGAAGTCCCATGGTCATCGAAATATAAGCTAGAAATCTGGGCCATGACACTGCCCAACCCATGATGCTCTGGTCCAGCTCTGCTCGCCTGGACATTCCATTCACCTTTGTGAAGAAATGATTATCCCTCTGGTGATGTGAAACTCACCCTGTGGTGATAGAAATCGAGGAAGGCCAGAAAGGTTATTAACCAGTCCATCCTGAGAATGACATCATAGCCTGTCATTTCCAAAACATAGATGCTCCACGGAAAACGACACCCACCGACCTCAAGGGGGAAGTCTAAGAACTGACGGACGTTAGTAGTTCTAATTCCCAAGAGAGTGTCTAACTTCATCATTCCTCGAACAGTAGAAGGTCTATGATCCTGCTCCTGATGAATATTCTCTACCGCAAAAGTCTGGCCTCCTCCGCGACCCTGTGTAGCAGCCTGGGATCAATGAGCTGACCCTCCCTGAGCCTAACCGCTACATCAACAACCACTACCTTGGCCTAAATGAATTGACTAATTCCTTCCCCTAGTCTTCTGCGGAACTGGTAATCCTAATCTTGTACGCGGAGTCGAAACTGATCCTCCTTCACTAGCCACTGGATGGAGAACTTTGCAGAAACACTGCAGTTGACCCATCTTGCCACAAGATCGGCACTCCACTGGGTCTCTCAGACACTTAGGCATCTTATGCCCATTTCTTCCACACTGATATCACACTACTAGCTTTCCAGAGGGAAGATCCTGTCTACCAAAAGGAATACCCCGCTTCCTCAGGTCACCTCATGTGGACTCTTGGTGGCGCTTCTTGTTGTTTATCGGAAACGAATCAACTTTGGATACTGAACCGCCCTGGTCCAAAGCTCTAGTCTCCCTCAGGTTTCTCTCCACGATAAGCACCTGGTTGACTATAAGAGTTATAGAATTCAACTAAAAGATGTTCACCTGTGATTTGATGTCCGGTCTGAGGCCTTCGTCAAACTTCCTTGCTAAAAAAGGCTCATCATTTCCCAGAACGGGAGTGAAACACCGTACATATGTGAAGCGAGAGGAACAATCCATAACTGTGAGAGTACCCTGTTGTAGGTTCATGAAATCTCTGGCGCTGTCATCCTGTAGCGTCGCCGGGTAGAATTAGTCATACAATATATGCTGAAACTCATCCCAAGCCATAGCCTATGGGTGCCCAGCCTGCGAAAACACATCCCACCATCTCTTGGTAGAATCTCACAGCATATAAGTCGTGAGATTCACTCTCTTCTCCGAAGGCGTCTCTAGGTGCTCGAAGATGGATAGAATGGCCTCAAGCCATGAATCCGCATACTGTGGTCCTCCATCCACTGTGAATGTGGGATGATGTTGCTGTTGGAAAACCCGTGTCAGCTCTGCCATAGACGGGGCAGGATGCTGAGCTCCCTAGAAGGTCTACATGAATCCCATGAAACCCTATCGGAATTGAGTGTTGGCACCAGTGTCTGGAAACACTGCTGGTTCCATGTCCGAAATGATATGTGGAACTACTTGTAGTCCCTGATCCACCGTATCAGGCGTACGGTCACTGCCTGGTTCCTGACATGTGATAGGAGGGCGTCTTGGTGCCATAGCTCTGAAAGGTAAAAAGCACACCTTCATTAAAGACGAATACAGTTTCAACTTAAGTGTGCAAAACTGAAAAGGAGAGAAAAACTCTACTGTTAGGGAAAATCATTACTACACGACGTGTAGTAAAACCACACGATGTATTTCTTGAAATTTTACCCTGGGTGTGTACCTTGGCCACACATTGCTATGTACACCACCCGGCTACACAGCGTGTTCTCAAACTACACGGCTTGTAATATCCCTTTTTCTCCCTTCCTGGTTACTCCTACATGGCTAGGAACACTGACTATCCTAGCAGGAAACTACACGGCATGTTCAAGGAAAACACGACATGTACCTGACATGCCTTACCTGTCCCGTGTTGTTAGCGACATGGCCTGACACACGGCCGACATGACACGACAGTTTCCATATGGACACGACGTGTACGAGAAAGGTAACATCGACCCATGTTGTTAGTCACACGGCCAGCTACATAGTTTAACTATACACGGCGTGTTCCAGAGGGACATGATGTGCACTTGAAGGAAAAACCTGAACCGTGTTGTTCGTGACACGGCAGGATACCTAAGTAAAACTACACAGAGTGTTAAACTAGTACACGACGTTTTCCTACAATAACTTTCACAACCCTGTGTCCTCGCCCACGTGGTCTGCGACACTGCTAAAAACTATACGGCATGTATTCATAAACTACACGCCGTGTATTCGGGGTTTTTCTGGAAAGTAGCCTCAGAACTGCACCAGAGCCTAGAAAACACAGAAAAACAAGCGTTAAGGTGCCAAATTTCAACCTTTGGGGGGCCATACTCCCCACGAATCAAAGATTGGCATCATAACAATGCATATAACAAGTAAATAGTATAACAAAATCACGATCCACCAAATTCCGGTCCTCGAGGGCCCATAACACCTCTAAGACCAAAGTTTGGCGTCAATGATGAAGAAGCTCCAAACATACGATACCCTATCAATATAGTAGGTATTCTATCATAGAAGTTATCACAACAGCATGCATAGTATATCACAAATTCTATCACAACAGCATGCAATTTCTAATGAAATCTAGATGGCATGGAAAATGCATGAAATGTGATTTTTCCTAACAAGTGTCGATGTGATGCAGAAGATGCCATACCCTCATCTCATCGTGTTGCTACAAAATAGAACCACAATCATATAAATTTTAATATCACAAAACAAGTGCACCACCCAACAGTGAAATCAAGTAAACTGTAACATTTTCCAAACTCGAAAATTGCAATATTCGAGGTAACCTGGATTTTTTCCTGTACACCGGTTCTAGAACTCCCGGGCATAGCTATTTACAATTTACTCATTCCGTCCTATCCCGGTCTAATGTTGTTAAATAGTAAGTCAATAGAAAAAAAAGGACCACCTCTGATACAACTTTGTAACGACCTGGATCCGGAGCCACTCACATGGTGCCCCATACCCGGTTCGCCACATGAACTCAAGCACGTTTCCCCAAATACTAGAGGTTTCCGACTAGTAATGAGGGCCTTGTTGAGTCATTGGGGAAAATATGCCCTCATTTGGTAAAGTATACAAGTAAAAAGAAATAAAAGTCAATAGAGGAAGCAGTAAACAGCATACAATAACTGAAACTAAACAGCGGATGAAATGAACATATAATAATAATGATGATAATGATGCAGTAGGTACAGGTATCTAAGGAAAGAAGAAAACAAAACAACGTGTTGAAATACAACTGAAAAAAATGTACTAAAAGTAAACAACAACTCCAATAGCATCGCAAGCCTAAGCTCGGTCATGTGCTCTCCAGCTCCAACCAGCAATCATGTACCTGAAGTGGATGGTCCACAATCCCTATCCACACCTGCAACCATATAACCTGTTTGGGCTGAAAAGCAGGACCCAAATAGGGTGTGAGACTAATCCCAGTAGTCAACCACCACAAGATCTATTCCCTACTATTATTGAGCAATATAGCAAAAGTAATGGAAATAAATGCGTTAGAGAAACATGAATACACTAAAGTAAACAATCCTACAAATATCCATTGAAATTCATTGTCTAATTTAATTCAACCATTAAATTATCAACCAAGGAACCTAGCATCAGTTCTATATACTCAAGGAATAGCAAGTAACACAACAGGTATTTCAGCAGACTACCTAAACAACAAGCAGTACAAACCCAAGCTTTTTCTTTGGCTTGGTGGACTCATCACAACCAACCAAACAATATTCAAACTGACTCTCTGGGTGGCTCATACTAGCACAACCTTCTAGTCATGTAATCATACAAGGCACCGACACTATGGGAAGCTCTCAGCATAAATTTCCATACGGTCTGGTAACGATAGCTATAGACTCTCTTAGAAAGCACTTATGTCTAATTCCGCATGTAGTCTCGATACGTAACTAAGGACACTCTACGGAAGAACAAAGTCCAATTCTCATAGGTCCTGTGAAAGATACTAATTTATAACAGACACTCTAGGGAAGCCATTAATCGTCAATTCCCTCTTTAGTCTACCGCACCAGGTTCACGCAGCCCTGAGCAGTCTAGTCGTGCGTAATTGACTATCAGTAGCCCAAAGTAAGTTCAAAAACTACTCAGATAATAGCTATACTGCATCAGAATCATATAAACAGTAGGCAATACAGGAAATCAATTATATCATGGCAGGAAATCAATGCAACAAGGTCTGCCTCACAGGAAACATAATCCAAACGGTGATAAATAGCCAAAACATGGGAGAACACCCGGGGTGATCCTCAAACATGTTAAAAAGCAAAAATTATTCATCTAATAGCCTCTAGAACATAAGCAATATAATGTAGATAATAAAACCGGATCAAAACCCTATCCCGAGATACCTGAAACATGGGAATCCGGAACTTTTGCACAAAAACTCAAGAGACGTTCAATGTAGGGAAAAGAACCACCTACCTCGATCCTAGGAGATCGATATACTGGAACCTCGACTTATGAATCGGACTAGAACATAGTAGATCTGAAAAATGGTCTAAAATGTTCAACCTCATGTAACTCTAATAAGAGAAATAATCATGAAACGTGGCCAAAGAAGAACCAAGAACACACCGCTACGATTATATTGTAACCGACAATGTTTGATTCTGATAACGGGTGACAGATCAGTGGCTCAAAGAAGATATACGGTCGTACCCTTACTCTCGGTTGATGAAGCTTTAGAAAAAGATGTTTTTGGGGTTAAGACGTGACCCTGTTAGGTTTAACAAAAAAAACAAAGTACACAGAGTGTGCTTTTAGAGTACACGACATGTACTTAGCTTTTCTATACTCCGCATTAAGCGGCCTCCACATCACCCCTACATGGTCATGTGTAGGGCCATGACATGGCCAGCACACGGCCTTGAGTGGCATCAATGTACATGACATGTACTCATAAAGTACACAGTGTGTACTTTGAAAATTTCCAGATTCTCCTCCTTTTACACAAAAACAACCAGAAAGAAAAAACATACCTGAAAATAAGGTCCAGGTTCTTACAAATTTAATCACATAGTCTTCTATTGTGAATCATAAAATTTATCTCCATATAACATCGACTACTATTAAGGTATCATACTAAAGTGTAATTAACCTAATCAAATATTCTCTATGATAGGTTAATCATTTCCATAAAAACCCAAACTTCCATATGTCCGCAATAAAAACATAGATTCTTCCAAAACTAAAATTTCAATCATTACTATACAATTGAAATCCCATATAATTCTATTTTCCTAGGGCATATAGTTTTCCCAAAATAGAGAACATCTTCCAAACTAACCATTATCACTTAATCACCAACTATTTTTCCATTACTAAGGATATCCATTTGATAAAACATAAGTTCCAAAAATTAACTTATTCTTGATCCATAAAATTATTTAACTAAAAATAATTTGTCATACTAACCCAGTACATCACGTAGTCTAGTGGTAGGATATAAATCCTTACCACACTTTGGTTGCGGGTTCTATTCTCACTTCCTTGTCCACTGGTAAGGGTTATCACACGGTCTTTGTGTTGTCTCTTTTTAAAAACTTTTTAATTGTAATAAAATTACCAAAATGATATAAAATACTTAAATATATCCATAACATGTCTTAACCTCAAAGGTTATTTCATTCCTCACATTGTGCATCCCTAAAACTAATAACCCACAATTGCCTCAAAAACAAAAGATCACATGAACCCCAAAGGTTATCCATTATTTCCACACAAGAAATGATAATTATTCCTTAAATAACATTCTCACATATAAAACGTTAGTTTTACACATACTAGAAAAAGTAATCCAATGTAATCATACCATTAATACACTTAAACATATCATCATCTATAAATCCAACAGAACTGTCCAATTCCTAGAAATCTTAATCATCAAACATTCTTCATGATCCATTATCCATGTTTTTTCATCTTATTCTTTTATAATTATTTCCTAAAAAAATAATTCATAATTTCTTAAGATTTCAGTAATTTCAAAACATGAGCTAAGAAATAATCCATACCATTCATAAGTCATTTTCAGTTTCCTCATCTTCAATTGTAATGGTATAAGGATTGGTATATATATATTTGTACGATCCTAATGATCCCATTTGTAAACCTTCTTCATAGGAAATCTATTTGTATAATGAAAATTCACACCAAATTTAGAACATTCAAGTGATCCTTCAGAATGAACTTCGTTCCCTTTCGTGGAATCAAATGGTTGATTCCGTTTTCCAAGGAAGTTCATTGCTTTATGACATTCATTACCACATTTAAAATAGGTTCATGTCCCTTTGAAGCATTTTACTAGGTGTTTCTTTACACATCCATGACACATAGGTTATTAAATAAACTTACATTTTTGAGTATTACCTAACGTTCATAGGAATTCTTTTCTCGCATATATGGTTCCTTTAAAAAATCAAAAATGTTCATGTGGTCAATCATGACTTAAGATAGTTGGTTAATAATAACCAGAAGAGTTATCATTTTAGATCCCATTTCATTCATTTTCTTATTCAAAAAACCCTGACAGTTTCCTTCACATCCATTGTTACATTGGTTCCTTCTAGATCCAGCTATTTACTAAAACAAAAAATGGTTAGTGTGAATATATCAGTAAAATCATCTTATAATATATTATGAGAAGGGTAAACACTAAAATATACTTAATCATGTTATCTTAAACTCATTCAATTTATCTAAAATAACTATAACTCTTTGTAATATTCCAACCAATATAGTTATTTCACTTATGCTGAAATAACACCCTAATTGCTAAAGTTATCTTAACCGTCCTCTGATACCAACTATAAGCCACCATCCTTAAACATTACATAATATTGAATTACGTTAATAATTCACATTGAGGATATTTTTAGGTTTAGATATTTAGAGAATTAGGTTAAAACATAAAAAAACAACATGAATATTACAAGTAGACACATCTACTCACAATCAATTTTTTTCATAAATAAAAAAAACATAAAAAAAGAAACATGATTAGGTCAATGTTTTAGATAGCATGACATTTTCTTGATCCCATCATTGACCCTATTAATCTATAAGTCCTGTGAAAAATATTTCAACACTTTTGATGGGAATAAAAAATCTCAATAAGGGATATATAAAGAAAGAAAATGGTTATTTTTTCAAAATAACTAGTAAACAATGAATACTTTATCATAAATTATTTAATTTCACCTTTAATAAGTAAAAAACACATCACTGAAAATAAGCTCATTTCTTACCAATTTTATAACCAAAATATTACTGTATATCCCATGGAAGGAAACATATATAATATATAGGTAACTTGGGAAATAAACATATTGAAATGAAATAACCATACGGTTGACTTTCACACATATCACTAAATGGAATAGTCATATAGTCGACTTCCATACCCAATGCATTGGAGGTTATAACGTAACCACCAATAATTGGTTTATCCTAGAACCACCCATAATTTGGTTTATCACATAACCACCCATCAAATTTCCAAGCACAATTATATAATCATAACACATAAAATATTGCAAATATCAACATTTCACTAATATGATTTCATTTGCAATCAAAAGAAATCATTTAAAAATATTGAAATAATCAATCAATTTCAAAAACCATTTTCCATACCAAACACCCAAAAATTAAAATATGGGGTTTCTTTTTCTGTTTAAAAACATTAAGTCTTATAGAGGAATCCAAATGATGATTACAGTGGCCGAGAGGTCATTGTCACCACATACGTTAAAAACATTCATTTTTTCATTTTGAAAGATGCTTCATTGAAAAATAGATTCCCTTTTAATGAATGTAAAATTAAAATGGGTTTATTATACACAATTTAAATGAAAGAGGTGTATATTATCAAAACATAATTCAATGAAAGGAGATTTGGATTAATTCCCCTTCCGTGAGTCTGAATTGTCACATATGTTCCTTTTTTTCCTGAATAAAAACATAAGATAATTTATACTTGATTTAGAAACTTTTTATAGTTTATTTTTTCTTTTATATCACTTATTACCTTGTTAAAACATACATATTATTCTATATGTTAATTTCAGTCATTTTTTCGATGTTCTGTACATAAGTCAAAAATGAACTAATTATAATTACTGATTGTCCATGTGGTGAAAAGTAAATTATATACAGAATTATATTAATGATTTAGATATCATATATATCATATATATCCAGTATTTGTGTATTTATAATAGTCCATAACATTTGGATATAAGAAATGTAATGCACCGTTCATGGAGACGGTAAGCCATACGTACGCATGAATGCTACATTCATTCCTTTTTCATATTTAATGGAATGAAAACTAGATGATACATACGTATATTATAATTCCTATATAATATCAATGTTATATATGTTACATATGTTCATTAATTCAATCCTTTATATGTTCCATGTATAAAATGAACGAGTCATATCACTTTGAGGGGGCGATAGTCTGCACTTCCTCAAATGAAATTATAATATTTGTACAACATGAAAACCAAATATTTATGTCATAAATGAGGATTAAATAATCCTAGAGATAAGATAAAAATCATAAAAATCATATATAATTACATTTCCAACATAATGGACTCTATAAGAGGTGGTAGGAGTAGATTAAACAATCATCGTTTTCTGAGGCAGTAGTTCGTCTTCCACAGAAACAATATGTTTGTATCCATTAGATGGAGGTGTGTGTAATTTTAGTGATAGTACACCTCATAAAAACATCATATTACATTTTAGTATAGCATTTTTGTTGTGTAATAAAATAATAATAAGTTAATAGGAATTGTATAAGGAACAAAATGAAAGGTTCTTAAGAGAAGACATTATCTTAAAATTGGGTAACTTCTTTTCATATGAGCCTAAAGGATTTTTTAAATTGCCTTATTCATGGGTTTATGCTTATAATAAGAGGGTATGGATGTTTGGAGAATATTTGGGCAGAGTTTGTTTGTGTCAAGTGTCTTGAGAGGTGTGAGAAATGGGTTAGGTGTGGTGACCTTCTATAAGAGGGAGGATGTACTATTTAGAAGTATCTAGAAATATTATTTTATTATAATTCTATTTTCAGGTTATATGGATAAAAAGATAGTTAAGTTGAATATAATATGAGGATGGATCTAAATCCTCTCTACCAATAGGTTTTATACACGTTTATGTTAGAAAATTAACCTTATATTTTAGCTTTAACCCTTAGTTAACTAATTTAACCTTTACCACGTCTTCTTGTATATTCACACTATATGGTCAATATACTTACTATAAAATTCCAAACAAACCTAAAGTGGTTAATTAATGATATATGAAACATTATAAAATTAATTTTACCGAATCATAGATTATTATTATTATTATATCATTTAATAAAATAATATTTGTCTTTAAAACACATTTAGGTCAATTTTGACACTATTTTGTAATTGATTTATGTTAAAGTGATAAAAAATTGATTAATAAGAATAAAATTTATTAAATCATATATAATATGTAATTTTTTTCCATAAAAATTGTATGGCATAAAAATTTTCAAAATAAATTTATTTTAACATTTATAATATAATTTATTTAAATCATTCGTTATTAAGGTAATCACTGCATCATCATTGTATCATAAATAAATATATTTATTTAAGGTATAAAACTTATAAATAAAATACCAATATTTAGGAAATATTTTTAGCTATATAATTACTATTAATAATAAAATATATAAATTATATATCCCCACTTAAAAATTGTTTAAGTACAAAAGATTCATGTTTATGTTATTTTTTATTTTTATTTTTACTTTAATTATATATTTAATGTTGTCATTATCTTACCCAAGTGGTTTTAAAATGAAAACATTTCCACCCATGTATTTTAATGGTCACTCATGAATAATAAAATATGGTTAGGACAGGAGTTAAGGTAATTTTATACAATTGTAATATTTTTTCACTTGAATTATCCTATTTACCTTTAACCTCGATAAATAAAATTCAAATGTTAGTATTCCCCAAAAATTATTTTGATCTTATTAGACAACATGTTTCACCCTTACTACAAAAATCTATGTTATATTTTAAAAATTATATTAACATAAGTGGTAAAATTACGTTTAAATGAAAAATTCAGTGTTTTAACTACTAGGCAATATTTTTCACTATTCATCAAAAATTGAATGCTTTCAAAAAAATATAAAAAATTCACCCTAAGGTAATTTTGACATTCCAAATTCAAATTTTTTTTTATTTTACAAAATTAAAAACATCATAGTTTCATTAATTAAATTAAAATTAATTCATGTTGTCAAAACCAGAATGCGTGTTTTTAAGAAGTAAAAACTATCAAAAGATTGACATATGTTTATATCCAATATAAAATTGTAATTACTTAAAATGACCGTAATTTTTATTAAATGATAATAAAATAATCAAATTAAACTTTAAAACCAATTAAAAGGACAATCTAACAATATAAATAAATTAGATGAAAAGGGGGTTTTGACAAAAAATTTAGTATATTTCACTATTCATTAAAATATGAATTTTATCTAAAAAATACAAAAAATTCATCTAAAGTAAATTTGGATTCCCCTATTATAAATAAGTAGTTTCTTTTTTTCATATGCAACATATAAAAGTGACCAAAACTAGATTTAAAAAGGGTCCACCCATAAAAGGTGATAAAACGTCGTTTTAAGATATATAAGAGTATTTATACTTAAAAGTAGATTCATTCTCATTTTGAGCCTCAAAATGTTTATTATATAATTTTAAAAACATTTAACAAATTTTTTTATTCATAATAATGTTAGTTCTTTTAATTATCACCAAAACAACAACTAGGTGTTAACTACCATTTAAAATAATAATAATATTATTCTATAAATATGTTGGCCATTACCCCTAAAATGGAAATTTTATCCACATCTTCTCACATTAATATTTTTTTTAACACTAACATACAACAATGATATGGCTGTTTTTTGACCAATTAACTTTTCTTTGTCTCTAACCATTGGCAAATTTATCACCTTCACAATGATCCTCACCTTTAGAACGTTTCACACCTTTAGATAGAGGCTCATCTTCTAGATCATTGTAATGTTATTCTATGTGATAGGACACATTATTAGTATAAAAATAAAATTTCTACATCAAATGTTAGATAAATATATAAATTATAAAACCATTAAATTAAATGAATAATATATATGGAAAATAACTTATATATTCAAAGTACTCATATATACTAATTTTTTAATACATTCTTTATCTTTCTTGAAGTAGAATACAGTTTACCCTAATATAAAGTATCTGAATCCAATTAATGTTGTACCGTATGATAAATAATTATCCATCTACATTGTAACCCCCATGAAATGATTGTTAGGCCTCAATTAATGAATCATCATCCTTCTAATTTTCATTCCTTTATATTGTGGTTTTATTAAATAAAAAAATTAATGAAAAAATCTATGTTTGAAAGATATAAAATACATATACTAATTCTAAATCCATTATGTTGGTCTCATCATTTTACCCTTTATTTATTAAAATATTCATTTATGAGTCACAATTCATTAATTTTTATTACACTAATGTTATAAAACAATTTTAATTGAAAAATCAACACTGAGAATGTCATATAATAATGCAGCCAAATGTTTTGATGATTCCAATGTAATACATATATGTGTTAATTAAATTTTACTCCCATGTACGATATACATTAATTTCTTCTACCACATAAGTAAATCCACTCTTTTCATGGTAAAGAGTTTGTTGTGTTTCGTTGTCTATAAAGTATACTTTTTAGTTAAATAAACATTATATGATAATAAATGTACACTTGCATCTTTGGGTATCCATAAAAATCTTTCAAAAATTGATTTTTGTATTTGGATATCATTCCATGAAAATATTTTCCTAAAACCATCATTTAAAAAGTTTATTATATATATTTGATATCCATCATTTATCTCTTGTTGGACTCAAATTCCTATGAATTTCATTTCATGTTTCAATATATATCACAACCATTGTATTGTTTTCTAAATAATAATAGTGAAATTTATCTTAAAAAATTATTTTAATTATAATAAAATTTATTCTTAACATTATTTCCCCTAAAGTTACCCACTAGGATGATATTTTCTAGTCAAATGTTATCCACGTCAGATAAGTATTTAGTAAAAAATTCAAAAAAATCCTCAATAATATAAAATAACATAATATAATCTTCACTATGACCTCTATTTTTAATTTACCTTGTTACAATATTCATCCACCGTTCAATGAGGTATATCTATTTATCATATAAAATAGCACATAGTCATATCTCTGTTACTAATTGAACCATAGATTGATCTATTATATCACTGAATGATGTTGGGAACACAAATTAAATTCAAAAATATTACCAAATTTTCCTTTTTGATGGATAGTAAAATTTCTAGGAAAATAACATTTATAATTATTTAATTGAAAAAGAATAAAATGTTGGATATTATGTGACATAAAATATCATTAAAAAATTTAATATACATCCACATTAATTTAATCACACGTAATGACATGAAAATTCTGTTATTTTAAACCCTTTAACATAAATTAATTCATTGATAAAATATTCATGATATTTTATGAATAACTATCTAGAACTATTGAACAATTTAGAAATTTAAAAACATAAATCTCCTTTCCTGGAAAGAGTCTGTGTTATTAAAGGAATGGAATTCCACAATCTATCCACCACTAGTAACCACTCTTTTCATATCTCCATATCAATCATTTGAATCCTAGACTTGAGGACGTATTAAACCATTCATAGTGTATTTAGTAATGATATTATGACAATATCACATATATATTTTTCTATATGCAGGACATCATCAAAATATAAAACATATATGAAATTCGATTATGGTTATTTGAAAAAATATGATATATTTATTTAAATTTTTTTCATAATTATTATCAAGAAATGTGTTCCAAAGATAGTGACAATATTCTTTAATTTCTTAAATAATACATCATGTGTTAATAGAGAAATTGTTGTACCTTCTTTTGACATCCCATAGATTGTTTTTATCCATAATTAATATTTATAAAATCATGGAAAATTTTTACCATATTTATGAAATAATATATTTATATATTGTTTTAATCCAACTTAGTGTATACTATATTCACAAATGGGACACCCTAACATTGGTTTAATGTTATAAACTAATAAATTTCTATAACTAAATTTCATTTAGGAAAAATAACATTTATTTTAACATGAACCCTTAATTTATATTAACATTTTATATTATAACACAATTGTCCCACATTAATTTCATATCTATAACCAATAGTTCTAATATAAACTACTATCACTACCATTTGTTTATGTATTTCACTATTGGAAAACTACCCTATACCAATGGTTTATAACCATGGTTGTATTCCCTACATCTCTGGGTAAAACCTATACACTATAGTTTTGGAATCGGGCACATGGTATCCATCGATACAGGGATATAACAATAGGTTATATAAGAACTATGGGTCTAGACTTAGAGTATTTTATCTTACCCATAGTTCATCCCTATCGCTAACCAACCTAGGTACCTTGGTAACCTAATAACCAATCTGACACTTATAAAGCCGAAAGAGAATGCCCAATCTCCAGAGGATGGAAACTGGCACTTGGCTTCATTCAAAAAGGAATGTGGGAATTAATTTGCCACTAAAAATGTAGAAACAAGAACAAATTTTAATATTCATACCAAAGAAACAGCATATGGAGAAGTGTACCAGAATTCAAATAGGTATAACAACTGAATGTACCAAAAAACTGGAAAAACTGATCATTCCCCAATAGGCGCAACTCACTAAGTCCAAAGAATAGTATATTGAACCACCTCAAAGTGGTACATTACCCCTCCTCAAACATGGTAGGAGATTATCTAGAAACACCTGAAATCTCTCGTAGGGTGTGAGCTAAAACACCCATCTGGATCTCACAAATGTATCTCTAATTGATGTTAAAATAAAATTATCCAATGAGAGAATTATATTTTAAACAAACAGGTTTTGCATTTTAAAAGTACAATTAAAACAATTAATTATTTACATTTCAAATGATGGAAATAAAATAAAAAAATTAATAAATAAACAAATTTATATAAAATTTAATAAATAAACAAATTTATATAAAATTTTTTATATAAATCATAAGTCATGTAAAATAGTTTACAACATTCCCCTATATTCATTTAAAATACAAAAAAGTGAGAAACATTGTTATACTCCAATGAAAGTATCATATTTCTAGGTTATAGGTCTCCACGCACTATAGGTGACTTGAAAATATGTGTGTAAACATTTATCATTGGAATATACAAAGTTGAATTCATCACCATCCATTCAGGGATGTGACAGACAACATTATTATTTTGGAATCTATTAAATCATAGATTATTTTCCATATAACCCACTAACTATCTAAGGATTTCATGTTCTCTAATAACAAAACCATGATGAAAAATATTCTTTAAGACTACATAAAATAAAATTCATCCCATTCTCCCATTTTTAATATTCCAAATTTCTATATAAAAACCAAAAATGGGTTTTAATCAAAACATTCATATTTACAAGATAAACTCCAAATGATTATATCAAAACAATTTTATTCAATTTTTAAAATATAAGAATAATTGATTGATTCAAAATTCAATTTTAAAATTCACTTTCACAATTTATAATCAACATTTTTAAATTTCACAAAATTCCATCAATTTCACTATAATCCCTGAGTTCTTTGGAATTTGGGGTTCACATAGTTTTACATAAAATAAATTTACAATATATAAATTTAAATTTTACTAATATCCATAAACACACCCCAATTCCACTATATTAAGGGTTTTCCCACATTCATATCAAAATCCAATTTTAAAACTCCAATTCAATTAATTTGAGTTTCTGAAACAAATAAATAAAAATCTATTTGATAAAAATAAAGAAATTTCATTTCTTTCAAACAATTAAAATTATACGAATCAATTGAAGGTTAACAGAAATTGTGTATCATGACAGAACCACCTACATCGAGATCACATTATCTCGTATAACAATGTTGTAAATGGATAACACAAACAAAGAAAGACAAAAATAAGTATCTATTAATATAACCTAGATTTGGATCCAAATAAGTGGTTATTATATCCAAAAAGAAACATGGGGACGCACATAATTGTAGGGAGAATAAAGATACCAGGGGATGGAGAATAGTAATTGGAAACCTACCAGTTGGTGATCGAACTTCATTCCTCAATATTCTAATCTACTTCAAGGAGGGTGTAGAGGGGAAAGAATCACCTATTGGGAGTTCTCAAGGGATAATAAATTGGTTTGGGGTTTTACCAGTATGTTAGGGACATAAAATGGAGGGTTAATGATTTTTAAAATTAGATTCAAATTTAAAAAACCCATCCAAAGTGTTAAATGGATTGGATACAATGATTCTACTAAGAGGGATTGTGGTTTAACAATCCACCAAATAACCATTAATTACCCTGCTACCAAGTTTTTTCATGGTGTTTCTTGATAGGGGGGAAGATTTGCGAAAACTGTGTGCCAACCATGTTCTATCCCAGAAAGCTAAAGAAATTCAAAATTTAATGTGAAGAAACCCCAAATGAAACCCAATAAAAATATGATTAAAATTATGGGTCTCTGATTTCATGAAAAAATTAGCATTATTATACAACCTCCCTAACATAGAAAATTTTTGTCCATAGAAATCCTACATAGAAGCATCCATGAAAATAAGATGAGGTCACTACTCTCTCAAAATTTCCTCCCTCTCCCACGTCTCAAGATAATCTGAACCACGATTCCATAGAAAAAACATAAATGTATAATCCTACCATGAAGAACCATTGTTTCTTAATAAATTATCATTATTTTCAATTTAGTACCAGTTAAATCAGGATCAACCTCATGATCAATCCATCTCAAAACATTTGATGGATCAGATAGATAGTTTTGGAGCGAATATACATGGAACACAATATGTATTGACATGAGATGAGGTGGTAGTTCTAAATGTTATAAAATATTCCCCACCTGCTCAACAATCATGAAAGATCCCCCAAAATGTGTATCAAGATTCCCTTGTATCCCATTCCAACAAAAACCCAAGTGAGGAAAAATATTCCATTACAACTGGTGACAAACTAAAAATTCCAATGGACTACATTGACAAGGCTGATAAGACTAATTTAGATTCTATGGTGTCAAATGTTTATGAAGAATCAAATGAATATATTTTTTCTTCTCTTGGACCATACTCAGTCCATCCAACGAACTACCTCCAATCTTCAACCAATACAACTGAGATGTAAAAGGATTTCCAGACAGGGCCAAAAAAGGAGCCACTTTGATAACGGATTGGGGATAATTTTTATAAGAAAACTCAACCATCCCCAATGAACATTGTGAAAATGATGAATGTATTTCAAATATGGATTTCCTACCTCCTCAACAATGTTTGTATCGTGAATGGGTATAATGTGATCCAACATATTCAGCATTTGATCAAAATCCCAATCACATTCTTCATTCTCTCGGTATGAGAAATCCCATCCACAATGTCAATTGAGATCTCATCCAACATCCATTTAGGGACTATATGTGTCTAAAGAAAACTTGAGGGTTTTTTCTGCTCGAACATGACCATTTTTCATGTATAAAAATGATATATAAAAACAATAATTACATGTCTCCTACATGACCCCCAGAATTTCTTCTGCACATCATAGAACAACTTCTTCGTTCATAGGTGCACTGCCTACTAGGAACTA
This sequence comes from Viscum album, assembly GCA_963277665.1. Classification (NCBI taxonomy): domain Eukaryota; kingdom Viridiplantae; phylum Streptophyta; class Magnoliopsida; order Santalales; family Viscaceae; genus Viscum; species Viscum album. The sequence goes on from OY728151.1 coordinate 1,525,608,749, forward strand.
TATATATCCCTCATAACATCATTCCATACCAAAGGTATTACTATAAGGATTTTATGAAAGAATATAATGATATCCTTGGAAAACATCCAATCAAGCATGGTCTCCCCACCATTAGTAGAGTCTCTAATGCTATAGAACTCTTCATCAAGTTGTAAAACCAGTGGGATTAATTCGAGATGATATGATATCAACTAAGAATTAGCCAATAAAACTTCATCCACAAGTTATTAGACTCCAATATGAAATTATTTAAATATATCCATCAAGTTCCACTCATTCAATAATTATTTCACATTCTGGGTTGGATTTTTCCTTTTTAAAGCATCGGTAATGACATTACCTTTCCACGGGGTGTATGTGAGGCCAAAGTTGTAAAATTCTAGGTATTATTCCAAATTAATCTAGAATATATTAAATTATTTTTTATTAAAGATATAACTCATTCACTTGAGGTTATAAAACATTGTAAAACATTCTCCAATAATTTAATGTCGCTAACTCTTATGTGCATGCATCACAACTACATGTTTGTGGTTATGGGTTGGATAATTCTTCTCATGTGTCCTATGCAATTGGGATCCATAAAAAACAACTTGCTCACCCTGTATAAGAATTCATCCCAAGCCTAAACCTGATTCTTTAATGAAGACCACATAGTCCTTCTCATCCCCTAAAAGAGTCAACACAAGCAAAGTAGTAAAATGTTGTTTAATATCAAAAAATGTATTATGAAATTTTTCATTCTTTTGAAACTTTACTCTATTTCGAGTTAGAGTAGTCATAAGTGGTTCAATATTTTAGAAGTCATTTACATAAAAGTGATAACACCAATATAAACCAAAGAATATCTGAATCTCGAAAACATATCATGGTTGTTTCCATGTCATAAAAACATTCACCATCCCAGGATCCATTGTTATACCTTGTTCTAACAACTTGTGTCCCATTAATTTCCCTTCCCAAATCAAGAAACCACATTTCTATAGCATGAAATAAATTATTTTATCTCTAAACAGACTCGAAATTGTCTTCAAATGATGGACATGATCCTCATAGAACTTAGAGTAAATGAGGATATCATCCATAAATACCACCATGAATTTATAAAGATACTCATGGAAAATCTTGTTTATAAAGACATAAAAATTGCAGGAGTGTTGGTTATATCATAGGGCATGACGTGATACTCATAATGAACATACATTCTCAAAATGTCAGTTTTATTAATATAATATTATTTTTTCCACAAATAATGGTGACCAGATAGATGGTTGATCTTTGAGACCCACATTACCCATTCAACTAATTAATTATATAATCAATCCATGGAATCAAATATTTGTTCTTTATCATAACTCTGTTGATCTTGGAGTATTCAACTCATAGAAAATTTAAACCACCAACATTCATAGAAAAGATAATTGATACTTCCCAAGATGACTTGATCAGACATATAGAGCCCTTATTTAAAAGATCATCCAACTGGGACTTCAAATCATTCATTTCAGTAGGTAACATGTGGTAAAAGGGAATAGAAATGGGGTGAGAACTAGAAAATAAGTAAATGGAAACTCTAACCTCCCTTACTGAGGTAAAACTATATAATTAAGAAGGAATCGTATCAGGAAACTCAGTGATCACTAGAATGAGATCACTGGTCAAATATTATTTCACCAGATATAAAGAAAACACAAATATCAATTTCCCCAACTCTGGATAGGATGGCCCAGCATGGCTCAACGTTGGGTCCCATTCTCTATGTGGGACATGACACACACCATCGAGTGTTATGATGGAGACCTATCAATGATGAAAAACAATCCAGGTTTTATTGAAAATGAGCTCAACCATCCTAAATATGATGTCACGATGTTTCATGTTGAGAACCAGAAAGCTACAACCAAGTTTAAAATATGATAGAGATAAAACACATGTAGAAATATATAGACCCTTTTTTCTTTTCATACCAAGGGGATAAGAAATATCCATTACAAAAGATAAAATATCTATAAAATGATTTATAATATTGATAATATGGGTTGAAATAAATGGACGAGATGCACCATTATTAAATATTTTAGTCATTAAGGGTGAATCTCAAGTAATTGTACCTATCACATTAATTGGACACATATCTGTATCCTCTAGAGACTCTTACACTACGTGAAGAATATTTTTTCTCAATACATATGGATGGAACTCTTTTATAAGTGATGAATCTGATTTTTAAATAATTTTAGAAGGTGTTTATGATCTCAATACACAACACATAGTCAAATAAACCTGGTAGAACTTTTGAATGTGAACTGAGCATCTACAGAAGAAACATACCTTGCGTGATTAGTGGAACCCTCACTGAATTCCATGGATTTCCAAATTGGTAAAAAATCCTAGAACATATTCGAGTAACTATAAGAGGTTTTTAAAAACCATTTGGTCGATGACTACCATGAGAATCATCATGATTCCTCTTTCTATTATATGAATTTACACTTCCAATGAGAGATAATGAATCTCTCAATAACCCTAAATTTCCATTCAGGTCCATTTCGACCATTAATGATCTCTCTAGAACATCATATTATGATTTCAGATTTAGTGAGAAAACCCGAGAATGAATATCCTACTGATGTACCAACTCAAACCGTTGAGCCTTAATCTTCACATTTCATACTACCTTAGGTGAAAAATGGATGATCTCAGCATAATGTATAGAATTATTTTTCATGGTCCTATCAGCCTACTCTAGTTTGAAAAAATCTATAGCCTTGGAAAACATCACCAACTCTAGATTTAACAAGTTGGTGAAATGAACTGTGATGTCTGTCCACTCTATGACCTCATTATTCATTTTAGTCACCATCATTTACCACCATTTACTGATTGTTCCGTCCCTCAATAAGGTGGAAAACATCATCTTCATTTCATCAATTGTTTCCAAGAACCAAAAAAATGATCCATTCCATCAAAAATTCCTCATATCCTTGAGGACCATTCAATACATTGAATGGTAGTGGATTTAGTGAACAAACTCTTGAGAAAAAATCTTGAAAATGTCTCTTTTAGGTTCCATATTTAGATCCTGAATGATAACTTGAGGTGGTGCTTGTCCCAAATCTCAGACAATCTGTACAATCACCTCAACTAGATACAGGTTCATGAGAGGATTTTATCACTGAGGTTGATTAGCAGCTTCTTCCTAGATCTGATTTTCATGTATTCTTAGAGTTATGATTCTATAGAACATTTTAAAAAAATGATGAAGTCATTAAATTGACACTCAATTAGACCGAAAAAATAAGTTCATTCCAAAATATAGGAAAACAAGATTTGGACATCAATATATAGAAATAACAAATGGGTAAATACTAGATGAAATCCTCAATACCTATTTTCCAAAACTCCCATGGTGATGTAAGGTTCCTTATGGTGAGATCTTTCTAGGATCCTAGTCGAAACTGCCTCCTATGACCAGACATGATTTCAAACATGAGTACAAACATCAAGACAAAAGCTCAAACTAGATCTGATACCACTATGTAACAATCTAACCAATGTTTCATGGTACCCCGATAACCAAGATGGCACTAATATATCCCTAAGGTAATTCTTGATCCCCATGGGTTGGAAACCCTCACCTAAAATATACACAAATTAATGTAGGGTTATTTTTTCCACTATAAATGTTGAAACAATATAAGTAAATCAGTATGCATGGAAAAAAGAAACTCTAAAAGGAGAAGTGTACCAGATGTAAAATATGTATAATAACATAACATATGAAAAAATTCAAAAAATATAAACAAATTCCAAAGACCCGACAGACACAACTCACCCACTATATGGATTAATAGATCGAACCACCTACAAGTGGTGATTTCCCATACTTGAACCTAAAAGGAGATAATCTAAAAAAACTCAACAGAATAGGTAGTGTGTGATCTCAAATTTCCAGTAGGGTCTCTCCAATAATTATAAAACATATTCCACTTTTGAATTAGGATGATAATGCTTTCAATTTATAACAAACATGTTTCTCATTTCAAAAGAATCATTATAACAATTCATTGTTTACATTTCAAATGATGAAAATAATTTTCAATTTATGGAAATACATTATAAAAATTAATTAAATAAAAACATTTATATAAAAAATTTGATATAAACCATAAGGCATGTAATGAGGTTTACAACTTTTGAATGTATTCATTTCCAATACCATCATTTGAGAAACATGGTCATATGCCTAATAAGGTATGATAGTTTCAGGTTATAGGACTCCACACACTCAAGGTGACATGACAATATTTGTATAAAAATGTATCTTTGGTATGGACAAAGGAAACATCTTCATTGTCATATTAGGGATGTGACATGATGTGTTATTGTTTTGGAACATTTTCAATCACAGAGTATTCTCAAAATTACACCCTAACGGCCTATTTCTTCATGTTATCTAATAAGAAAACAATTATGGAAAATTTAATTTTTGACTGCTAGAAATATAATTAATTCCATTATCCATAACAATTATGATATTTTCCACCTAAAATCCAAAATAATTTTTTAATAAAAAACAATCCTTATTCGAATATAAAACCCAATGGTTTTCATCAAAACCATTTTAATCCATTTTCACTATATAATAATTTTATTTCTGTTGACAATTCATTTAAATAATTTGCGTTTTCAATTTAAATTCAACAATTAAAATATTCACAAATTTCCTTCATTTTGACAAAAAAAACCCACAATTCAATGGAAATAGAGATTTTGAAAATTTTCTATCAAATGTATTTCCAAAATTCAATTTAAATAATTTTATTTTAACAAATTTCTATAAACACATTAATGTTCGATGAAATTAGGTAATTTCCCACATTCATTCCACAATCCCATTTATTCCCACAATTAAATGAAATTTGGGTTTTCCAACAAACCAATCGAAGGATATTTTACTAAAATCAACCAATTTCATTTCATTCAATCATTTGAATTTAAAAAAATTAGGGTTAATAATAATATGAAATCATGATAGAACAACTAACATCGGGATCATGGTATCCCAATTTACAAAGTGGTAAATGGAAAATGTGATCAAAGAAAGAAGGAAACAAGGATCTATGTATCAAAAATAGGTTTAGATGCAGAAAAATAGGTATTAGATCCAAAATTCCCCACTAGTATCCACAAAAACCTAGGGAATAGAATATAGATATCAAGAGATAGAGAATGGGAAGATTAAACCTATAATTTTGAGATCAAACGAAATTCCTCAAGTTTTCATCCACTTCTGGGAGGTTATAGTGGGTAAAATGACCACATGGGAGCTCTCAAAGAATGAGAAATCGATTTGGGGTTTTACCAGACCATTAGGGACCAAAAATGGAGGGTTTAAATTTTTTAAAAATATATAAAGATTAAAAAAACTTGAATGCATTGTTAACTGGGTAGATCCACATAGTTAGACTAAACTGTGTGGCCTAGATGTTCCCCAAATTAAATAGGCTGCACAGTTTATACTAAAAGGGTTCATGGTTGGACAAACTACGTGCCAACCCTAAAAAACCCAACTTCATATGTTTGTATGTTATAGCTTTATAGGGCACATGATTTGAAAAAACTAGAAGAAAAATGTGAAGTATCCTAAAAAGCAACAAATGTTACAAAATTTCAACAACAGAAACCCCAAAAGAATCCCAACCAAATCATGAATAAAAAGAGGGGATTTTGAATATCTGAATATAGTAACAGGATGTTAAAAACTCAATCCCTTGGTATGTATATATACCCACAGTTCTCCAAACAAAGCGTATAGTTTTTTTCAACATAAATTATATACCCCTAGTTCAATGAACCGTGGGTATAAAAATCTATCCCCATTTGGATTCTTCGACATCTCTTCTATGCCATCCTAAACATATAATTAAAATGAAAACCACAAAAAACATTTAATGGAATACATATATTTCATATTTATCATTCAACTAACATTGTTTAATAATTTACAGTTAATGTACAATAATATAACATACATATACTTCTGCCCAACAAATAAAATACGGTCATTAATCAACATAATCAAGTATCCAATTTTCCATGTCAAAAATAGAGGTTCTCAATATCTCCCAAATCACTAACACCCTCATCAACAATAACAATATCAGGAGAATCATTATCATCATCACTATCATCATCTCCACCACCACCATTTCCACAACCATCAACTCAGCAGCCACTATGAAAAACATTAACATCACTCGAAGAAGAAATTAATGAATGAATTGATGATGTAGGAAAAAAATAGTACTATAATCCTTTGAGGATAGTCATTAACTCCAAACTGAAAAATCATTCTGGAAGTGTTCAGTGACATGTTTACTTATTTCACGATCGTGTAATGCTATTTTTTGGAATCATGTGCTTCTTCACATGCACATTTCTGCTCGGTCATCTAAGAGTTTTGAGAGGATCCTGATGATTATTAATACATAGTGGGGATGAGGTTTTTACTGAGTCGATATCATTCTCTCCCCTAGTTCTCCTCACATAATACCAGACTCAACTTATTATTCAAACTGAAGATGAAATGTTTCCTTAATCAAGCGCCTCCAAGTAAGAGATATGGAAATATATATATTTTTTAAATATGTTTTTTTATAATATTTTTATATATATATTAAAAACATACCAATGTTTCTTATGTTCGTGACTTAACTAAAAATACATTATTTTTCTTCATACTCGAAAAAAATAATTGTTCTCGAGGAATAAAGACATTGATGCCCAATACCACTTGTTGAAAATGAAATTTATTACTATAAAAAATTATGTAATAATATTAAACTGATAAACCTATAATTAATTAAAATTCTATCTATTTATAAAATCAAAAAAAATCGAAGAAGCATCTAAATATACATTTAATAAAAAAAATTAATAGAAGTTGAATAGCAAAAATAATACATTAAAATTGGAATGATAAACATGGGTATGATATATATTTCTCTCTTATTTTCATTTTTTTCCAATTCTATTTGTGTTATAAAATTTTTTATTTTATCACTTGATAATTTTTAACATTTGTTCACTATGATCAATTATTAGTTAGGTTGTGTGGTAAATTTCTAAATTGGCGAATTAGACATTTGGACATTTGGTCAATTAGGCTAATTGGGCCAATTAATCCAATTAGGCAAATTATTCCAATTAGAGAAATTAGGCCAATGAATCCATTTAGTCATGTCATGGTATTGAGGCATGTTAGTCCAATTACTCCATTTAGGAAATATAGTCCAATTATTCCTTTTAGGGAAATTAGGCTATTTAGTTCATTTAGGATGATTAGGATAATTAGTCCATTTGTAAATTTAGGCCAAGGATAATTATACCATTTGTGACAATTTAGGATATTTAGATTATTTAGTTCATTTATATCATTTAGAACAATTCGTCCATTTAGAACAATTGGGATAATTATCCAATTTTCTCTGAAATAGTTAGAGCAATATTCCATTATTCCCACTATATGATTGGCCATAGGCTATTACCAAAATTGGAAAATTGTAAATTAATCAATTAGGCTAATTGGAAATTATGATGTTAGGCCCTTATACCATTAGGCAATTGGGACAATTGGTCGTTAGTCCATTTTTTTCAATCGATAATAGTACATTATTCCATTAGGAAAATAGGTAAATTTTTCATCATACCATAATGATAATAGGCTATTAGGACACAAGACCAATTAGCCAATTTTAAATTTGGTAGATATTCCAAATTTCTATTAGGCTCTTAGTCCATTAGTGAAATTGGACATTAGGCCATTAGGATAATTGGTTAATTAGACATCAAATTGTTAGGACAATTGGAAAATTGGGAATTATGATATTAGGTCTTTGGGATTTTTGGATGTTAGGCCATTTGGCCAATTATCCATTAGGACATTATGCCAATTTTCCGATTGAGCATTAGGATGCTGGGCCAATTTTCCGTTAGTCCATTACGTGAATTAAACTTTACTCCATTAGTCTAATTGTCCATTAGGCCATTAATCCAATTGTCCATTAGGCCATTAGGCATGTTGTACATTTTTTCTTTAGAAAATTAAATCATTATCCCCATTGACCAATTATCTAATAGTACATTAGGCATATTGTGCAATTGGTCATTAGGCATTCATGCCAATTTTCCATTATGTAAATTAGTGTTTAGTTCATTATTCCATTTGGGAAACTATCCAATTGTTCACTAGGTGAATTTTCCATGAGGTGATTAGGAAAATTGGTCATTATATCATTAGGTAAATTTTCCAATTTGATGTTAGGATAGTAGGCCAATTTGAAAATTTTGAACATGGTAGTTTGGCAGTTAGGAAAATTGACCATTAGGACGTTAGTCTAGTTGGCCATTAGGCTAGTAATCCATTAGGCCTATAGGACAACTAGCCATTAGGATATTATAACAATTGGTCATTATTCCATTTGGCCAATTTTCCAATTTTTCTATTAGTTCATTAGGTCAATTAGGTTGTAGGCCAATCATCAATTTGACCTACTGTCCAATTGTAAATTATTCCATTTTTCCATTAGTCCATTATTCTATTTGTCTAATAGGACAATTTCCCATTATACCATTATTCCAATTGCCTATTTGGATACTAGGAAAATTGGACAATACACCATTTGTCTCATTGGTTGTTTGGTTATTAAACCATTAGTTCAACTGGACAATTGTCCATTAGGTCATTAGGTCGTTGTGCTAATTAGTTGTTAGCCAATTAGGCCATTACGCCATTAATCCATTAGGTCATTTGGCCAATTTTCCAATAGATAATTACATCTTTAAGAAATTAGGAAAATTGGATAATTTTCCATTATAACATTAGGACATTAGTCATATTGTCCATTATCATTTTAGTATAATTGGCCATTAGGTCATTAGGCCAATAGTCCATTTGGCCATTAGGCCGATTGGCTGTTAGTTAGTAGTGGAAATTTTACACTAGTCCATTAGTACTTTATCACAATTTTCCAATTGGAAAATTTTCCATTATTCTATTAGGATAATAGGCTCTTAGGCCATTAGGTCACTAGGTCATTAATCTATTATGGCACTAGGAAAATAATTAATTATTCTATTATTGAAATTGGAAATTTTTCCATTTGGTCATTATTACATTAGACTAAATATCCATTGGGACATTAAACCAATTGGAAAATTGAAGGTTAAGACATTATACAAATGGTCTCTTAATCTATTAAGAATATTGGTCAATTGGCCACTAGTCCATTAGGGCATCCGAAAAACTAACCAATGGGCCATTAATCAATTAGGCCAATTTTCAGATTGGACATTAGGTTATTGTGCCCATTTTCCATTATTCCATTAATCTATTAGCCCATTATGTATCTACGCCAACTGGGCATTATTCTATTATTCAAATTGTTCATTAGGTCCATATATCATTCATCCAAGTTGAAAATTGAACAATTGGACATTATGTCAATATACCATTACTATAATTGTCCATTCTTTTATATTATGAAATTATGAAAATTAGCCAATTTTCCATTTGGTTGTTAAGACAATTGTCCATTAGGCCATTTTTTTGACTAGCCAATTTGAAATTAGGAAATTTGGCCAATTGGTTATTAATCTATTTGGCCATTTGGAAAATTTTCAATCAGAACCTTAGGCTAATTGGACATTAGGCCAATTAGAAAATGGATATTTTAAGTGGTTATTTTCAAATTTATATTAATGATATTAATGAAAATAATCCATGATTTTCAGTATAAAAAACTAACTAAGTAATAGTATAAATGAAGATATTAATTCTATTCAAATTAATGTACAAGTCACTTCTGATGATCAAGCACTATAGTGTGCCCAAAAGTGTGAAAATATAGCATTGAATCTTTGTTCATTTTTTTCTCCGAACACATCCTAAAAAAATTCATTACATGTAATATGTAAGAAATTTTATATGAAGGCCATTAATGATTAGGAATACCTTAAATTCATAAATCTTCCAATATATGATCATTTTTTGATATTCTATTTTCAGACCGTCAGGGAATATGGGTACGACATCTAATTCAGAACATACTCTAATCCTCCATCGAACATATAACTCATGGTTATATGATTTCTAGAACTCCCCAAGATCTAGAAACCATGCTAACTTACCAGCTTCACCATTGAGAAAGATAACCCAATGATGAAATAGAAAAGTTAATTCATATGAATACAATAATATTATTGATATAAATTTAAAAAAAATTCATACGCACATATCCTCCCATAACCTTTCCTTTATTTCTTTGCTAATATGTCTCCATGAGACTTGTTACACTAGAAAAATATCTTGGTACTTGGATAATGTTCCCATAACACTTCTACACTTTGTGGAATGGTTACCTGTCATGTGATTCTATTCATTATTATCCACTATTATTTATGTTTGGAAATTATATTCTTCCCCCAAAAAACTATTTCCATTTCTCTTACGAGAAGGTCCCACTGAATATGAAAAATGGGGGAAAATATGAATTATGTCATGGTACAACATGAAAAACATGATTTTATATTATTTGAAACACTTATAATTAAAAACATGATTTTGGATACTCAATAGGTTGTGATGGATCTATGGGATGTTCTAAATCCATAAAAACTAAAGGATTCCTCTATTCCAATGCAAACTCTAGGTGATCTGCATTCCCTAGATATATCATAGACATGATATGGAATGATGATTTTAAATTAGATTAGTATGTGGGAATGCATGCGAACATACTTGGTCACTTATGTGGAGGTTGGAAAGGTTTGGTAGAATGGGTGTTTGTTAGTGGGTTTGTTTGGGAACAAGTATGATGGGTGCTTCATCTTGGTCTAGGAGCATCCTTTCTTGGACCAATGTGATTAATATGAGGTGGATTCAGGTATGGTGCAAGTGAATGTCCTTAAAAAACCTGATACAGAATTTAAAAATGCGATTATATATAATGAAAAAGAAAAAAATGACATTTATTATAGTCACTAAGCGAAGTAGAGGGGGAAACAGATAGTCGTACATCTATCGATCAACATCAAATAATCACTTCCTTCAAATTTTTTAATTATTTTTCATAATTTACATAAGAATTAAATGAATATTTTTTTGATGAATTTTTTAAAAATCATTCATTCAACATAGAAGTCCAGAAAGTAATAAAGATATCATAATAAGTTTTAGTAAAAATTATTTAAAAGCATCTCATAATCTTTTTAAAATTCGTTTTAAAATCAGGTTTTCTATATTGAAATAAATATAACTAAATGAAGTGAAATAAAAAACTAAAAAAACATATCATTTCAAACTAAAACTAAATTAACATAATTTTAGGTAATACAAACTTGAGAAACTAATGTCAAGGTATAATGAATGAACTGTGATAATAAGGGGATGCTTCTATATATTACCCACCACTACATCAGGTTCAAAATCAATATTGACAATTTGATAATTTGAGTCATCAAATGAAATACATTGGTCAACACCAACATGGGCGTCATTGGTGTCAATTTAGTCCTCATCATCATGAAATATATGTCTAGGGATTACTTAATTAATGAAACCATAATCAGGTATCATACAATCTTTAAAATAAAGAACATATTTTCATATTGATTCAAAAACAGATGGTTCATTAGTAACTAGGAATTTACTCATGTCAATAACTATGAATCCAAAATCATCAATAAATTTAAAATCTCATATCACTGAATAAAACAATTTACATTTCATTATAGTGACTTAAACATGATAGTAGTAATGTAATAATAATATTTTCTCAACTAGTACATAATAAGAATCATTTTCATATCATGTATTATTATCTAATTCTCTAGAATAACATACCATTTTCGTAGTTAAAATAACACTAGCTGATGTGTTATCATTTAAACCACTCTATCATTTGTTATAAAATTACACCCACTGATTACTAAATATTTGTATTAACAAACAAAACAATTTGGACCAAAAGACAATACTATAAATTATTGAGAAATAGAGTCAATAGGTATACACAATTCATTAAATATATATGAATAATAAAATTAAATTAATATATATTTTTTATGTTAATTAATTTTCTGGTCATATCATTTATTTCAAACAAGAAAAAAACTATTGTCTATATAATGCCTCTCTCCGACTCAAATGAAAAGGTTAAAGAACTCGACCTATAATTTTATTATGTTTCTGAAATAAAATGATAACAGAGGTTTATGGTATATGTGAAGTGACATATAATGAGATAACATGTAAATATTCAAATTACCTACATGATATAGACATCAAACAAACCACATTTAAATAAGAATGTGTGATGGTAAATATCTCACTCATCAAGGATCAAGGTAGCCTATGTGTATGAACCAAGAATTCCTTCTATTTGGGGAAGATATATAAATGAGGCCTGATTTTTCTTGTAATTCTCACCCTCATTTATCTTCAGTTGGATTTTCCTATCTCCCGCATAAGATTAATACATTGAACAAAAATTCATATATTATTATTCCAAATAACCTATATCAATGGGACATTTAGTATAAATATTTTTATATATATAATATTTCATTTTGCACATATTTAATTCCATAAGATACATCCACTAAAATAAAACACGTCCCCCAAGTAGTGTTTCAGTTGTATACTAAACTATGAGATGTTGTTTGCAAGTGAAAAATGGAGGAAATTGTTTTCTGAATCACTAAAAATTAATGGGTCATGGTGCCTCATTTTTACCTAGAAATTAATTGATAACATTTTAGCACAATGGTATCTAAAAAATGTTACAAGCGAATCAAAATCACCCATATATTTTTTGGATATATAATAATGGAATGTTATTGGAACCAATTCATGAATAATGATTGTATAGTCAATTTTTTAATGGATTTTAGTTTAAAAACAATTCTATTTAATCATTTATATGTGTTTCTAGAATATCCATCAGGATCCATGATATTCTCCAAAATCTCTAGAAAAGGATTATTCTCTAATGTTTCATCACATATAAAGTACAAGGAACAATCCATTGGTTTTCACCAATTCACACCTGATGTAGTTCTAATCAAATAACCTAATCCAAAAAGTCCCAAAAAGATCATAGGTAATATTTTTTTTCTTCTCCTTATTATTTACATGAATTGAAATAAACAATTCACATATATTTTTCTTAATTTTTATTATGCTGAAAAAATGACATAACAAATTGGTAGACAGATATGAAACTCCAGTAACGTACATCTCTTCTTCCAATTGTATGTGGATTCAGTGTCAACATACATTATCTTTTCAGATTTCATCTAACCTTTACCTATTTTAAAAACTGAAATCATTCCATTCATTTAGCACATTAGTTCATGAAATACATTGATTTGGTTGTTCAGTGTCAACAGTATTGTCAAACCTCTACTGATTCATATTGAATTGAAGATCCATTGGAAGGAATCATCGATACCCATGAAACATAATATTTAATGATATTTAAGCCTACAACATTGGGTATTATTTATAAAAGTCTAACATGATATTTTTCCATTATTCCTCAAACTATATATCATTTCATATGTATGGAAATAATTTATAGGTCATATAAGGGCAGAATGAATTTTAAATATTTGTTTTGAAGAAGCATCAAATGTGTGACCCTTCATATCCCAAAGCTACTTCAACCCACATATTAATTGTTTCAGTTATAAATGTATATCATATCATATATTAGAAGGTCCAAATTTTAATAAAATCAATAATGTGAAAGGTTTTTTCATACACATCCATTGGGTAAGATTATAAAAAAGAATAAAAACATCCACGTGCTATGAGCAATAAGAATATAATAGAACAAATTAAAACCACCACAGGATAGACTCAATATAAAAGTATACACCTCATTATCAAAATAAAGATGTTTCCTGTCAAATTCCCACCATGGTAATCCATATGTATGCCGAACCAACTAATCATTACATTTAATTCATTTAGCATAATGCCATCACATATTGGATGATATTTCCATAGAAATGAATAGATTTCAATTCAATGTAATCAATGGATGGTGACACATGACTTTTTGTGGAACACAAGATGGTGTTCCATCTATATTTTTCTTCAATAGAGATGCACCACACTCTTTACAGTCAATAAGGGGAGCTCTTTTATCCCAAAATAAACAATAATCTTTCGGTAAACCAATAATATTATTACAAGAATATTGGATCTATTAAATTAATTTTTAGTACTTATAATTATATGAGGGTGTATACACATAATAAGTAATATGTTCCACCAAAAATGTTAGTATATAATCAATGTAGGTATTATAAATTTCATATATGGGGTTCCCATGATATAACCACATTAAAAATTCCATCTTTTTCATTTCAGTACATTTTCTATATATAGGGATCCATGTATCATCCTTTAAATTTTTCACTCTCTCAACATCAACATATTTAGTCCTTTCCTCGTGTGTATTTATATTATTTACTTATTACATTGGCATACTATGTCTCTTGTGATGATGCACAAATGGGAACCTATCAAATGTAAAATTATCCACTAGACTTCTTTCTTTCTATCTATGAACCAAAAAATAATGCCTTGAATGTCTATTGTGATTCCAAATATAGTAGGTTTTTTTCAAATCCATAATTATTTATAAGATATATATCTTCATCCCAGATTAAACATTGTCTTCCAACACAATTATTATGTTGACACTATATAGGACCTCCATCTAAAACATAGTTAAATGAAAATTCAAAATTAATTTGAGAATTATATAGAATAACATTTGAAATCCAATAGGTATGATATTTCCAACTTCTATCCATTCTATTACGGGGAAAAAATTTATGTTCCAATCAATAATGTAAAAAAAATTATAATTATATCCGACTCCAAAGGAAAATGGAATGTATAGTTTAGAGGAAATTAAATAACATTGATAGGAAAAAAATTGAGTACAATGAATCATGCAAGTGAACATTATATAATATTATTATCTATACAAACAAAGAACAAGGAATATAATAAGGAAAAACCTAGGAATACTCATATAAATACTATCATGGAGCATGTATTCTAATAAATAACAACTAATTAATACTAAAATTAAAATATGTATTTCCTATCCATAGATTTATTCTCATTTAAAAACATAATTGAGGATAACATTTCCTCATGAATGGATTCTATTTAAGTTTAGAATTACATATATTATTCACACACAAAGAAATGATTAACATATAGGTATACATTAGGTCTGTTAATTAGTATCATTTTTAGGATAGACTTTATACCTCAACATTACAATAGTTATAGAGTTCATTGTACATATGCAAACAAATTAAAGGATATTACGCCTTTGTGGTATCCTTATATTAAATTTTACATTGTAAACAAGAAAATTGAATGGGGAAATTGGAAAATATATGAAAATTATTGGCTTTGATTTTTAGTATGGGATTCAAAATTACATTACATACATAAATAAAGACATGGTTTTGGAATAAATTTAATTAAATAATAAATGATGAAAATAATTACATAAAAATTTAACTAGAACCATAACATAATTATTGAAATATAAAATTTCATATATCATAACAATAAAATTGATTAAATGTTCTTAGAAAATGTACTGTAGGGGATAGCATTGGGTCATTCTATAAAAATCCAAAATTCATATCATTTAAAACTACATATTTTAATTATCACTCAGCACACATATTTTTATCTAAAAATCTATTGAAGTGTTTTTAGTTAATGAAATTAAATTTGTACATGCATCAGAAGATGGAATTAATAATAAAAAAAATCATAACTAGACATACTGATATTCTTTTAGATCATAATAGAATCAAAGGATTAAATTAATTAAATTATGACATAAGTAAAAAAACATAGTTCTGGATATTATGGAATCATCCATACAACCAAATATCTATTTATCAATAATATAAAATAAAGGTAGTGGAAAATATTAGAATACATTTGAATCATCTGTATCAACATCTAGTGGAATCACATGCATAGATAAAAAAGAAAATATCATCCAAATATGAGAAGATGGATTTAGAGCTCACTAATATGACATTGAAGAAGATAGGGAACAACATAACCCAAAAATTAGGAGAAAAATAGAGAATGGAACTGACCGTCATTTGGTTGAGTGGAGAAGAAATAAACATTGGGTGGTAAAGCTTACATATTAGAAAAAAACATCTAGAAGCATTTTAAAATCGCCTGTCAGAGGGGAGAAAAGTATCTAAAGGAGAGAAGGGGGGATTTAAATCTCATTTTAGGGGAGGAGAATAGGTATTTGAAAATGAAGAGTGGGGGAATCCTTAGAAAAAGTACATATAATGAGGAGGTATACCAATTGTTCTCAAAAAAAGGTCAGTATATCATTTGGAACAATATATATACCCATTGTTTCTCTATACCATGGGTATAGAAGTGTTATGTTAGACCCAATTTCTAGTACTATTGAAATAAATATATATTTAATAATTTTATTTTTCCTCACGAATAACCATGTTGTAATTTTTTTATTTTCATAAATAAATATCCATATACAATGAACATTTCATTATACACCAAAAAATTTATTCCATCTTTAAATAATTCATGATGGAGTTTTTTTATCACAATTGAAAATTCAAGATACTCGTGATTGAATTTTTTATTCTAAGTGTCTTCTAGGTGTCCATGATTCTTATTTTGAGTTATTTTATCTATAGGGAATGATAAATAACATATAGTCTACTCAGTTATATAAAATCATCTAATCATTACAAAGATTATACATTAGCATAAAAATATTAAATGACATGATTAATATTTTTTGAAAACATTTGAACCACACACTGGGTATTTTTAAATGAATCATTTTCCATTAATAAAAATATAAAGTCATTTCGATAGACATTCGTTGTTTCATAGGGCCTACCCACCAAATATTAACTTCATATAGAATTATATAAATGCATGTATGGTCATTAATATTTGGAAACATATATGTTAGGAGAGAAATTATTTTTTCTATTCTTATTGTCACTCCATTAATTGTTTGCTTTAAAATTACATATTATTAAAAATAATGTGATGATGGAAATTTTTACTTAAGTAACAAAAATGAATGGTGGTTTAAATTAGGTTATGGTATGTTAAGGGATACATCATGTCATAGTTATTTTCTCCAATTCATAGTGTAGTACATAGGAATGAGTGCATTGTTTATTTATGATTTAATTTATATGATACTTACACTCCTAACATAATATATCATTTTTTAATGAATTAGTGGTGAATATTAAACGTTCTTGAACTTCAACAATGATTATATAAATTATTATCAATTATTATGGGAAATTTACTATAAGTGTTATAGTGTTGTATATTTTGAATGTTTGAGTTATTTTTCATTCAATATAGTGGATCATTTGAAATCAAAGGATTATAAATGGATGAATATGAAAGGATTCCCATAGTTTTTATCATTGTGCATTTGAATATGGTTAAAACTCATCAAGGTAAGCCAAAAAGTTCTAGTTTTATTAAATCCATTAATCAAAAGATTCTTGTAAACTATGGAATAAAGGAGGTCCTTAACAATCATTTTTATATTCACAAAAACAATTAATACACTAGGAGAAAGGATTATGTTGGCTGATTATTGTTGATATTTATCAAGTGCACAGAGTGGTAATGGGGAAACCCATCCATCAATGAGAATTTCCAACATTATTCATCTAATTTTATTTAGTTTAAAAACATTATAGATCACTGGTATTTAATTGGTACTTTTTGATGTTTTTACTGAATTTGGATTTGGGTTATCCCTTCCAATACCTAACAGTGGTATCATAAACACTTTTATCTTGTTTAGTGAGATTATTGTAATGGATGATTAAATTGAAATATGATAATTTTTTTAACTATGGATTGTATCAAGTGAAAATAGTCATAGTCAATGAAGGTTTATAGAATGAAAGAAAATAGTTATGTAAAATGTTAAAGATCATATAAAATTAATAATACCATTTTGGGGTTTGGTGAACTTTTTGTATAAAAATTTTATGAAAAAAAAGTATCAGTTGTTTACTTCACCACATTATGGATCAATGATCACCGCATAATGGAAATGAGAATAATTATTCAACAATTAGGACAATAATGTCATGGAAGATATTAATTATTCATTGATTACAATAAGACTATAAAATGAAAACGATGTGGATGAAACCAAATTTAGGATGGCATTGGTCATATAAATTGTTTTCATTTAGGTAAAAACAGCATATTCTACTTATGAAAATTATTTTTTTACCTTTGTAAAATATTTTCACTCAAAAGTTAAAAATAACTAGTGATGAATATCTAAAACATACACAGTGTGTTTAATTTTAAATATTTTCATAGAAATTCAAAAAAAATCATTATTGATGTGGGAACAATTGAATCTATAAAGTGATTTAAACCATACCCAAAGAAATTTTCCACATTTGATCTTATTTTAAATGTGATTTACATGATAATTTTATAAAATTATTATAAATTATAATATAAGTGAAATTGTAAAACTATTTATAGTAAATTACAAATTTTATAGATATGAAAATATAAAATGATTATACTGAAATGACTTACTTTGAAATATATGATATTTAATTTATGTAAAATTCCAATATAAGGGTTCCATAATTTATTCATAGATATAAATTGATTATTTTTTGAATTCATGTATGATTTAGTTTAAATATATTTAATGTAAATATGTAGAGAAATATTTTTTCCCAATTAGACTTGGTAAAATTCTTACGAATAATTATAGAGCTAGGCATGAAGAAGGCATGCGATTATGAGGCCCGATGTACCTGGAATATATTTTAGGAAAATATTAAGTATTTTTATACTATATAAGTATCGTGTTATCTATTAAAAATTAGACCAAAACAGAAATATGAGGGAATAGTTGTGTTCAAACCATGTCGTTTACCCTCAGCGGGGTATAAGTTTAGTCAATGTTGGACTACTGTAGAAAACTTTACCGAGTTTGTTTTCTTAAATAAATAAATTATTTTTTTGTGGAGGTCAACTTTATTAACTCCTGAACTGAGTCCCAATCAATATTATGAGACTGTCATTGAGTTTAGGACATTGCCTTTACCTTTGGTGTATCATAAAATTTTTCTGTGCCTGGTGTCTTGTTGGTGGTGAGTCGGGGATCAAGAGTTAGCAGAGATGATTTAATTAAAATCAAATCCCCTCCCCATTCTCCCCCTTGTGTGAAATAGGAGGTGGAATCCCCCTATCCCACATTCTCTCTTCTTTGGATATAAATAACCAGGAGGCTGAATCATTGAAATGAGGTTACATCAGACTCGGATCATGATAGTGATCACTCTGAGATCATGTGATGGGAGCTTCAGAGCACAGATCCATCCTCAAGGATTCAGTGTTTCTCCCCTGAGGTAGGAAGTTTTTCATTTTAGTACTAATTCCCCATTTTATTCATTGTTTTAATATTATATATCCCTTATTAAACTCCTCGGGAACAATGATGGGTCAAGTTGTGTGTTTCGGGGTGAATGAGGGTGATCTGGGTTGTTTACAGTGAAATCCCTTCAGATTTACACATCAACACGGCATATAAACTAGTCACACACAACGTGTGTTCTTCCCATTCGGGAAAGAAGGAATTTTGAGAGTACATTCCATGTAGTGGGATTACACATCGTGTAGTGGCACATGGGTATGTGTCCGAGTGGAAAAGAACATGGGATGGTGGTTTTTTAATAGTACACATCATGTATAGTAAATTATAGGCCATGTACTATTACATGGGTAGACCCCATGTACTTGAGAGTACATGACATGTACTTTGTCTAGTTTGTTTTAATCTAGGGGATCATTAAACCCGTTTAACTTTCAATTTAGGGGTCAATTTTGTGTCTCGTATGTGGACACATGACCCTTTCGTTGAGGTGGGCATTTTGATAAAATTTCAAGCAGTGTAACCAAAATTGGGGGGTGGGCCCCATGGGGCCTGGATTGGGTGTCTGCGGTGAGGTGTGACTTTTTTGCTTGGAGTCCATTTTGGATGAATTATTAGACTATTCCTTCTATTTTTTAGAGATTATTGCATTCGCATGATCCTTTTGGTGTGTTCCAGGATTGAGGTGTGGTCCGCACTTAGGATTTCTATAGTGAATAGTATTATTTTCACTGGTTGTCCATTTTTTGTGAGTAAATAGCCAACAATATGAGTTTTTTAACATCGAATGTGATGGTGGCCTCCATTTGGGCCCAGGAGGTGCGCAATGTGGCAATTTTGTAGGAAAATTTGGTTAACAATGTTTGGACCTGCAACGGTTGAATGAACTCCCTTGGTTTGTTCCTATTTGGGTTTGTGTGGCATTAAAACCCCAGTACAGGTTTGTTATTACCTCTATAATATGAGTTCAAATAGAGTTGTGGCATCCCTCTATTGAGGACGTGGAAATATCCTCTAGCTTCACTTCTATAGACCAGGTTCTTGGTATCACTGTGACTATTTATGCATGGGCAGCGATCCCCTATCTTGTAGGAAACCCCTATAGGGTTTGTGGAATCATTAGGAATATGATCCCCTACACAGTGGGAAGTAGTAGTAGGGTTGCATTACCATCGATTATATGATCCCCTACTTAGTGTGTGGTTTCTATAGGGTTCATGGTATCATTGGTATGATCCCCTACATCGTGAGTCATACCAGATGGGGTTTTCAGCATCGTTGAGACAACCTTTATAGGAGAGATGATACTCTATCTGATTGATGTGATCTATGGAACATTAGATCTGGATGTAGTATCCACCAGTGGATATTATGATTGATCTCGTGTCATTGAGATCTTTGTGTCACCAGCATGGGTTTTTGTATCCCCTAGTGGACTCTAGGAGTGATCCCCTATCTGAGGACTTTGGTGTTTCCCCTGAGTTCCAGCATGACATCCTTAACGTAAATATCCCATGACCATGTTCTATGGGATGGAACAACTAGGATGGTGGTTTGAGACCCAATGGAGTGAATCCCTTAGATGAATGTCATCTAGGATGACATAGCTCGACGAGCGTGTTCTCTTGGTGATGTGTTTCCATATCATCTCAATTAGAATCTAACATTGGCGATGAGGCCAGACACTCATGATGCATGGTTCCTAAGACGAGTATATCTGGTGAATTTTATAGGTTTCCCATTAGGGTTTTATAATGTCTTAGATGAAATACCCTATGGTTTTAGCTGAATGGTTGTGTTTTGTTGAGGATGGTCTGAAGATGGAGTTTCTCTCTCGTTTGGGTTCCCTCTAGATGGTATAAGTAGACTGATTCTATTCAGTTCATCGCATTTATTTTGGGTTTTTTTAGGCGCCTACTGAGTATCTTTATACTCAACCCTGCACTGTCTTTTTCTGCATGTGTTTTGTGTCTTCTGCAGATCACAAGCCCTTCGATGGAGTCCCAAGAGGACCCGCAGCAGGCTGAGCTTAGTGAGCTAGACTGACTGGGGTGTTTACTAGAGATGAGACGAGGAGCTTTCTGGTGGGTTCATTTGACATCGATCACCTCGTTCTAAGAAGGTTGGATGCTTTTGTAGTTTTATTTTGGTGGGACCTATATTTTCTATTCTGTAATTTTGATGTACACTTTTTATGGAATGGATGTATGCATGCATTTCATTTCAATTTTTAGATATATTTGAAATGTTGATGGACGTGTATGTGGGTTTTTGTGTGTATGAGTACCATAGGCTAAGGCCTCCCATGTGTTTGATATCCTACTCGATGCTAGTCGCTAGCCCCTGGCCTATTGAGGTGAGATTTGGGTTATTCGGCTCGATCTGCATTGGGTTGGGTCATGATAGAGTGGTATCAGGGGATGTTCCACCTCTGGGATCTCATAGCGTATTTGGTCTAGCTGTGATCTTGGTTTGGGTTTCATAGAAGCAATGTTAGTTTGTTTCATGTTCAGCTTTAAGGTTGGATACTCCAATGCTCGTGCGAAAGATGATGTATACATTCACCAGGACTTTGATAACCTTCCTTTCAGATAAAGACATTAGGACACTAGTCATCGGGGCATAATGTTACATGCATAATACAGGATTGGGTTTTGGGGTTTATGTGTCCTTCTTGATCCATCTCCCTAGAAATAATCTTTGACTATGGAATGTCAGGATTTTATTTTAGGATTCCTCCATTAAGTCAATCTATAAGGGTTCCACAATGGAATTGTAGTGACAATCTGCCTTGGGTAATGTTTTTGGATCAGGTCATAGGTTTGGAGGCTAGACCTCTAGGTGGTCCGCTAGTAGAGCTACCACCTATTAAGTAGTAGGTTTTGATGGTAGTGCAGGATGAGGATGCGTTCAGGATGAGTGTGTTTCACAAGTTCAAGAGGCAGTGAACTATGAGGTACTGGGGTCATCTAGACCCTCAGGCCACTGATGACAGGCTAAAGGTAGTCACCCGAGTTTTCACCCTAGTGCAGATACGTTTAGATCATATTGTGGTCCTTATGGTGAGCCTTCATCACGGTTTGGATGGGTTATGGTGGTGTTTGGTGACGCAGTCCCATGATGAGGAGACAGTCACATGGATAGAGTTTGATCATCTTTTCAGAGAAGAGTTCTACCCAGTCACATTGAGGTCAATGTGGATCCAGGAGCTTCTACAGCTTTAGCGGGAGGGGATGACAATGCCGAAGTACATCGATGGGATTAAAAAACCATTCATGCAACTCCCTAGATTTGGTTTAAGACCCATTATTCAGGTCACGAACACTTGAGTAATTCCTATGCAGAGACATTTGTGCGGGTGTGGTTTCATTGTGCTTTCCCACCTATGATGGAGTGTTGGAGCAGTCCATAGTGGTGGATAGCTTTCTAGCGGAGCAAACATCAACCGTTAGTGCTGGGAATATGGGATCTGAGACCTTGGTAGCTGGTATTGTAGCTTATATCCAACGAGAGGCACAAGTTTCCATAGGCTCTTGACATTTCCAGAGGCAAACCTATGATGAAGGATCTAAGTTTTGGGGCTCTTAGGGCTCTCAATCTGGTTTTGGTCAGTTGTAGGAGAGGTAGTGTTTTGTGTGTGATGACTGATGACATATTGCTAGAGATTATCTGACCTGTTGTGCTGCTAATAGGGATCCAGTCGATAGGTCGCCTTGGCAGTGGCAGCGTCTCAAATATTGAGGTCTATATGGTGGAAAATGTGATGACAGATCTTGTGCATAAGCCGAAGGTTGCAGGTGATACGTGTTTCCACCACCACCACCCCAGGTGGTCCATGCCGAGCTTAAGGGGTAGGAGGATGAGGGTGAGGACAACTATAGACCTTCGAAGATGTTGACCCAGAGGCTCCTCATATGGATAGAGTTACACTTTTTTTCATTTCTGCATTCTGTAGTATTTTTTCTAAACACTATTAGGCGGTACTGTTTTCATTTTGTTGCATGATCTAGTTTTTTCCCGTGCATTGGTATGACCTTTTGTTGGTGTTGTTCGACATGCTTTGAATGCTTGAGAAAGATGGATTTCCCCCCACAGAGATGTGTTTTTGTGATGCGTTTAAAACCATGTGGGTTATTCAGTTTCGCCTAAAGTGAATAGTGTCGAGATGTAGTGGACGAGTCCCTCTGATGTGTGCATTTGGGAAAGTTTGTGTGTTTTTTTTAAGAATGGAATTGGGTTCCCCGACATGTGTGATAGTTGTATGCCTTATAACCCTTTGTTCCTTATTGTGGATTTTGGAGAACTCGTTGTTTTGGGAGACCTAATTCAGAGTTCATTTTCTTCCCCTTATGAACATATATATTTTCGAGGATAAAAAGTCTTAAGGTGGGGAGGATGTAGCAACTCGGGTTTTTTCCTATAAGACTTTTGAATATTTATATGAATATTTTCAGAGCTAAGCGCGATGATGGAATGTGATTCTGAGGCCCGGTGTGACTAGAATAAATTTTATGAAAATATTAAGTATTTTTATACTATTCACATGGATGAAATGAGTTATCTCTTAAACGGTAGCTTGGATCAGAAATCCAATGTCATGGATGTGTCTGCGGGGTTCCGTTTACCCTATGTGGGGTATAAGTTTAGTCAGCGTGGGCTATTGTAGAAAAAGTTATCGAGGGTGGTTTCATAAACTAATAAATTCATCAATGTGTGAATTTTGACTTGAATAACTCTTGAAGAGATTCTCAAATAAAAAAATTTAAATCGCCATTGATTTTGGAATGTCATGTTTACCTTAGTCAGGATATAAAATTTTTCAGTGGTTCTTGTTTTGTTGGTGGCTATTCGGGGCCCAGGAGTTAGTAGAGATGATTTAATTAAAATTAAATCCCCTCCCCCTTCTCCCCCTTATGCGAAATAGGTGGTTGAGGTCCCCTCTCCCACTTCATCTCCTCTTTGGAGAAGAACAACCTGGTGGCCAAATCATAGAAACAAGGTGTTGTTGGACTTGTATCTTGATAGAGATCACTCCCAGATCGTGCAGCGGGATCTTCAGAGTGCGGATCTAACCTCGATGCTTCGGCATTTCTACCTCAAGTAGGAAGTTTTTCATTTTAGTCCCGATTCCACATTCTATGCATTTTTTATGTTTATAGAGACATTAGAAAACTACTAGGGATCCTGATGGGTTGATCTATGTGTTTCGTGGTGAATGGGGGAGATCCTGGCTCGTTTTAGGGAAATCCCATTGTATTTTACCATCAAAACGATGTGTAAAAAAGTCACACACACTGTGTGTTCTTCCAGTTCGGGGAAGATAGAATTTTAATGTTTACCTATAGTGTAGTGGGAGTACACAACGTGTAGTGGCACATGGGCCTGTGTTTAGGTGAAAAACACACAGGATGGTGGTTTCTAAATAGTACATGCCTTGTAAAGTAAATTACGTGTCATGTAATTTCACCGGGGTAGACCCCATGTACTCTAGAGTACATGCCATGTACTTTGAACATCATGTTTTTGTCTTGGGGTTCTTTAAACCCTTATAACATGCAATCCAGGGGTCCGTTTCACATGAAGTCTATAGCCATGTGACCCTTTATTTGAGGTGGATGTTTCAATACAAATTTCAAGTGTTTTAAATGAAATTGGTTTGGGGACCCCTTAAGGCCTAGATTGGACATTTACAGAGAGATGTGACTTTTTTGATAGGTGTCCGTTTTGGATGAATAACTAGTCAATTACGTGTGATTTTTTTGATAAGATCATAGTTGAGTGATCCATTTGGGGATGTTCGAGGATTGAGGTGTGGTCCCCACTCGAGATTAATACGATGAATAATAACTTTTCACCAGTTTTCCATTTTTGTTGAGTAAATATCCTTCCCTATTATTTTTTCCACATAGAATGAGATGGTTGATTCAGTTTGGGGCTACGAGTTTCACATTGTGGCAATGTTGTGAGACAATTTGGTTGAAAATTTTTGGACCAACAGAGTTTGCATGAAATCCCTTGGTACATTCCTATGAGGTTTAATGTGTCATTACAACCCTAGTACAAGTTTCTAATCACCTCAATAGGAAGTGTTCTGATATGGTTATGGAATCCCTCCATTGAGGTCTTGGCAGGATCCTCTCGTGTCACTTCAATTGATCGGGTTCTTGGTATCATTGTGACCACTTATGCATGGGCAACAATCCCTTATATAGAAGAAAAACCCTGTAGGGTTTTTGGCATCATCAAGAATATGATCCCCTATGCACTGGGTAGTAATAGTATGGTTGATGTATCATCGGTTATACAATCCCATACTCAGTGTGTGCTTTCTATATGGTTGATGATAACATTTGTATGATCCCCTACTTTGTGATTTATACTAGATGGGGTTTTTATCATCCTTGATCCCACCTTTATATGGTCGACGATCCTCCATCTAAGTGATGTGATCTATGGAACTTTAGTTCATGTGGTAGTATCACCCAGTGCATCCTAGGAGTGATCCCCTTTCTAGGAAATCCTCAAGTTAATTTAATGGATTTTTGTATCCCCCAATAGACCCTATGAGTGATCCACTATCCATGTAGATTGGTGTTTTTTAGAGTTTCGACATGACTTCATTAACGATGATATCCGATGAGAACGTTCTCTCAGATGGTCCAACTGGGATGGTGTTGTGGGTCCCGATGGAGTGTATCTCTTGGATGAGTTTCAACTAGGTTGAGAGAGCTTGATAGGAATGTTCTCTAGCTTATGTGTTTCCTTATAATCTCAAGAATAATCTAACACTAGTGATGAGGTCAGAACCTCATGTGGCTAGTTTCATGAGACTATTATATCTAGTGTGTTTTATAGGTTTCCATTGGGGTGTTGTCATATCTTCGATGACATACCCTATGGTTTTAGCTGACTTGTTGAGTTTAGCTGAGAATGGTCTCAAGATGGTGTTTCTCTCTCATTGGGGTTCCCTCTGGCTGGGATGAAAAGACCAATGATTTTCAGTTTATCTCTTTATTCTAGGTTTTTTACATGCCTACTAAGTATCCTTATACACACCCATGCATAGGTTTTTTACGTAGTTGTTTTGTGTCTTGTGCAGACCACAAGAATTGTGATGGAGTCCTAGGAGGACCTGCATCAGGCATAACTTAGTTATCATGAACAACCAAGGTTTTTACCAAAGATGAGATGATGAGATTTCTGGTTGGTGCATTTGACAGTAATCCCTTCATTTTGAGCAGGTTGGTTTCTTTTGCAATTTCATTTGGTGGGACCTATATTTTCCCTTTTTAGTTTTTCTATACTCTGGTAGTGGGATATATGTATTCATGAATTTCTATTTAGTTTCTAGATATATATAGACTATTTCATAGAGGTGTATGTGGGTTCATGTGTACACGTACCTTATGATGAGGCCTCACATGTGTGTGTAGCCTACTCGATGCTAGTTGTCAGCCCCTGGCCAGTTGGAGGCAGGCTTGGGGAGTCATGGATCGATCCCTATTGGGTTGGGTAATGAGAGAGTGTTATAAGAGGAGGTTACACCTATGGGATCTCATATCATAGTTGGTCTAACTATGGTCATGGTTTGGGATGCATACCGGTAGTGTTAGGATATTTGGAATTTCGCATTCTAGCTAGGTACTCAAGTGTTGGTGTGTCAGCTAACTTATCCATTTATTAGAACTCAGATAACCTGACATTCGACATGATTCATTAGGAAAATAGTCACAGGTACATAATGGTGCATGCATCATATATGACTTTTTTTGGGGTTTCCATGTCCTTCTTGTCTTAGCTCCATAGATATACTCTTTGAATGTAATAATTATTTATTTTATTTTAGGATGCCTACAAGATGACAGCTAGTGAGGGTTCTATAAAGGGATTGTGGTGACGATCCTACTCAACTAGATGCTTTGTATTAGTGCACATGTTTTGAGGATGGACCTCCAGGTGATCCACCATTAGAGCCACTACCTGTCAAGAAACTGGTCTTGACAGTAGTAAAGGATGAGGATGTGTGTAGTCTGAGTGCACTGCATGAGTTCTAGAGGTAGCATCCTCTAAGGTACCAGGGTGATCCAGACCCCTAGTTAGCTGATGAATGGATTGAGGTAGTCACCAGAGTTTTGGCATGGTGAGGACACCTCCAGATCATATGGTGGTCCTAGCAGTGAGCCTTCGGCACGGTTCGGTCGGGCAATGGTATAGTTTGGTGACATAGTCCCACAAAGATGAGATGTTCACGTGGACAAAGTTTGAGTAGTTCTTTAGTGAAGAGTTCTACCTGGTCATGCCGAGGTCTGTGTGGATCTAAGGGATTTTACTACTTTGGAAAGAGGGTATGACTATGTCATAGTACATAGTGAGGTTTACAAACCTATCATGTTACTCCGTAAATATGGTTCTAGACCCGTTATTTAGGGCATGGACAATCGAGCAAGGCCAACATAGAGATATCCTAGTAAGTGTGGTTTCCTTGAGCTTTCCCAATTATTTTTGATTGTTGGAGTGTTTCATAGTGGTAGAGAGCTTTCGGGTTAAGAAAAATCAAACTGTCATTGATGGGAATGCGGGAGCTGAGACCTCAAAACGCTGTTTCGGTAGCTGGTAGCCTATGGAAGGTTTAGGGGTCCAGAAATGCTTGATGTTTCAGGAGGAGACCCTAGGAAAGAGTATCTAAGGCTCAGGGCTCTTTGTCCAGTTTTGGCAAGTCATAGGAGATGTGGTGTTATGCTTGTGGATGCCAAGTCATATTTCTAGGGATTTTCTGACCCATCATCTTACAGAGAGGAAGCTGGTCAAGAGGCCACCTTGGATGCAGAAGTGTCTCATGTATAGAGGTCCGCAGGGCAGCGGATGTGGCGACGGAGCTGGTGTAGTAGTGGGAGGTGGAAGGTGGTAGGATTTCCCACCACAACCACCCCCAGGTGGTCCATGCTAAGCTCAGAAAGTTGGATATAAGGGTGAGGACAACTACTGAGCATAGAGGTTGTTGACACAGAGTCTCCACAGATGGATAAAGGTATTCCTTGTGTCCTTTCATCTTTCTGCTGTAATTTTTCTTGACATTGTTATATGTAACTCTTTCCCTTCTGTGGTTTTCTCTAGTTTTCTTCAGTGCCTTGGTAAGATCATGTGTTGGTGTTGTTTGAATTCCTTCGAATGCTTGAGTAATATGGATCCTTCCCCCATCGAGACGTGTTTTTGTGGTGATTTTAAAATTGTCCAGGTGAGTCAGTGCCACCCAAATCAGATAGTGTTGAGATGTGTTGGACGAGTCCCTCCGACTTATGCATTCTGATAGGGTTGTGGGTTGTCTATGAGAAAGGCCTAGGGTTTCCCAATGTGTGTGCTAGTTGGAATCCTTAGAAAACCCGGGTGGATTTGTTGTGGTTTTTGGTGGATTGTTTTGTGTGTTAGACCTGTTTTAGAGTGCGGATTCATTCCCATGTGATTATAGAATTTAGGGGATGAAAATTAATAAGGTGGGGACTATGTAGCAACTCGGGTTTTTTCCCTATCAGACGTTGGAGTTTTACAATGAATAATTCTAGAGTTTGGAACAAAGATGGCTGAGATTCTGAGGGCCAGTGTGCTCAGAATAAATTTTATGAATATATTAAGTATTTTTATACTATGAACATGGGGAAAATGGGTTATCTCTTAAATGGTATCTCGGATCAGAAGTCTGAGGGAACAATTGCGTCTGGAGCGATCTGTTTAGCCTAGGCGGGGAATATGATTAGTTGGTGCGGGCCATCTGTAGAAAACGTTATTGAGTTTGTTTTCATAAATAAATATATTTATTTATTTTTGGGCGTATACTTGAATAACATTTGAATGGAGTCTCAGATCAAAATTTTGAGATCATCGTTGAGTTCAGAACATCACATTTACTTTAGGTGCGATATAAACTTTGTCAGCTCTTGGAGTCGGGTCAGAGGCGATTCGTGGAGTAGGAGTTAGTGGAGTGGATTTAATTAAAATTAAACACCCTCCCCCATTCTCCCCCTTATGAAAATCATGTGGTCGAATCCCCCTCTCCCTTTCCTCCCCTCTTTGGAGGCGAAGGACTCGAAGGTCGGATCATCGAAATGAGGTGTTGTCAGACTTAGATCATGATAAAGATCACTCCTAGATTGTGTGGTGGGAGATTTGGAGGGAAGATCGAACCTCAAAGCTTAGAAATATCTCCCACAAGGTAGGTGGTTTTGCATTTTTTTTAGATTCCCCTTTTTATACATTGTTTTAAGATTACAGAGCCCTTAGAAAACTCCTAGGGACCCCTAATGGGTAGATCTGTTTGTTTCAGAGCGAACGAGGTGATCCTGGAAATTTTTAGGGAAATACATTCAGATTTTACCCTCAACACGGTGTGTAAACCAATCACAGAAGTAGTGTGTTCTTCCTGTTTTGGGAAGTACTTTTTAAGAGTACACACCATGTAGTGGGAGTATACAATGTGTAGTGGAAAATGGGCATATGTTCGGGTGAAAAAGCACAAGGGATGGTTGTTTTTGAATAGTATATTTCATTTAAATTAAATTACCCATCATTTACATTTACATGGGCAGACCCCCAAGCACTCTAGAGTACCTACCTAGTACTTTATCCAACTTGTTTTTATCTGGGGGTCCTTTTAACCCCATTAACTTGAAATCTAGGGGTCCATTTCACGTGTCCTCTGTGGCCATGAAACCATTGCTTTGAGTTAGGAGTTTTGATATAAAATTTATGTGTTGTAACTAAAACTAGGTTGTGGGCCCCATGAATCCTGGATTTGGTGTTTGTGGCGAGATGTCACTTTTTCACTCGATGTCTGTTTTGGATAAATTAGAAGTCGATTTTCTATGTTTTTTTCGATAGGATCGAATTGGCGTGATCCATTTACAATGTTATAGGATTGAGGTGTGGGCCCCACTCAGGATTTCTATGGTGAATAGTAACTTTTCATCGGTTGTCTATTTTATGTGATTAAATAGCCTACCCTGCGAGTTTTTCTGCATCGAACACGGTGGTGGCATCAGTTTGGGCCTAGTAGTTTCTTAGTGTGTCAATGTTTTGGGAAACTTCGGTTGAAATTTTTGGACCAGTAGTGGTTGAGTAAACTCCCTTGGTTCATTACTATGAGGGTTCTTGTGGCATTACAACCCTAGTAAATTTTTTTGATCCCCTCAATAGGATGAGTTTAGATAGAGTTGTGGCATCCCTCTGGTGAGGTTGTGATAGGATCAACTAGCTTTACTTCCCTATATCAGGTTCTTGGTATCTTTTTGACCACTAATGCACCGGCGGTGATCCCCTATCAAGCAAGACAGCACTATAGGGTTAATTGAATCATTAGTAATATGATACCCTATGAAATGGGAGGTAATGGTAGGGTTGTGGTATCATCAGTTATACAATCCCCAGCTCATTTTTTTGGTTTTTATAGGGTTCATGGTATCATTGGTATGATCCCATACATCATGAGTTATACTAAATAGGGTTTTCAGTATCGTCGATCCCACCTTTATATGGGATATGATCATTTTTCTAAGTGATTTGATCTATTGGACGTTAGATATGGTTTTAGTATCCCCCAGTGGATACTATAAATGGTATGTTTGGACAATATATGTTTTAAATTTAAAAAATTGTGATTTTAGATTTTTTTGATTAATTTTATGGTGCCTTAGTGGACCATCCAAGACTTATAAAATATTGTACCTTTTTAAATATATTTCCATGAGAGTTTTACTCACCTCCACATAAGAAAGCCTAAAATTTTAAAAAGTTCGTCCATTAGGCTTATAAATTAATTTTTTCCACTCTACTTTAGAAAAAATCATTGGAAAAAAACATGTGATGGTTTTTGCTTTTGATCAGTTTAATGTGTAGTGTCAAGAACCTAAATAATAATGAATTCTATCTCATTTCCTATATAAACCCACTCAATCTCCCATTCCTATTAACTCAATACCTTTGGATCTCAACCAACCTCTCCCCTACACTCTCTAGAATTCTCCAAAGGCACCCCATTCTCCCTATAATCCCCTCTAAATCCTCTCCCAAGCCTTTGGGGTCACACTTCCAAGTATAGGATTCTTTCCCTTCTCATTTTTGCCTGATTTTCATTGTGTTTTTATACCATTTTTTTAATTAAAAATGTTATGTTATGATTTAAAAGCTCTCAAATACTTCCCCCCTAATGTTTGAATGATGAGAGACCTCTTTCTCTCTTAATAAAGACTCCCATGTAGATCTGTTACAATATCGTAATTCTGTAAGGAACTTCTCTCTCCTCACTTACATTCAAGAAATTATTTTTTATTATGAATCTAAATTCCATTAAATATGATATTACATGTATCTATATGACCCCCTTACTATCAATTTCATGTACATATGATGAGATACCCCTTTCACTCTCATCAACAATTTTTATGAATTCTTATGTCATACTGTTATATTTCCAAAAATTGCACCCAGGTTTTGCAAGCCAAATTCATTGGGTAGTGAGTACTATGTCCATTTATCTGTTAAGGTTATTCACATGTATGCACATTTACTTATTTATTATATTTTTTCGAGTATATATTAGACAATCCTTAATCATGGAATAAATGAATAGGTTGAATGATTCTGTGTTATATGATCAATGTGGCACACTTATGGATGAAATGAAATGTTCAAAAAGGGTTCACCCTAATAGTGCTCCAATGAATTTTTTAAATATTAGTATCAAGATACATCATGTGAAATTAGGTTTAGCTCATTATAATTCATGTGAAATGAGGGTTATTCAATCTAATTCATGTTCAATGATGCTTCAATATTTCCATGTTATGATAATCATGCTATATCATTCTTTTATGTACATGTTATCTTGTGCTCCATTGATATGCCTATTTCCTTGAATGTAGTATATTTTTCATTTTATGCCCTGTTTACTCCCTTACTAGGCTTTAAAGATCACCATTTTATTATGCTTTCCCTTTGGTTATCCCATGAAATGCTCAGTACAAAGAAATGTCGTGGTCATGTTAAAGAAGTTTTCAATAAAGATTTTTTTTATATACTAAGTTGTCATGTAATGTTCCTAATCCAAAAATACACTAGACCACTCGATATTCTAGGTTGTATTAAGTTCAATTTTATGTAATAAATCATGTTTTTGTGTGTAATAAAGAGTCGGGTTGTTATAGTTAGTATCATAGTATAGGTTTAGTTATATTTGGGGTTAGGATTAGAAAACCCTAGTTAAATCTTTAGGGAAAATACTATGTATAATAAAGACATCCGTAAATTTTGGTGACTATATATTAAGTTGTTTGTCAAGAAAATACATCCCAATCTAGATTTAAATTGGTAGAGGTTGCTCTAGCACATATTTATCAAGGGGTAATACCCGAAAACACCCCTTTGACCTAGACTCGAATAGAAACGGGTGCATGACAATGGGCCTTGCTGCACTTTTGGTTATGAAACTCCTAGGGGATATGCTTTGGTAATTTCATAATATTAGTATGAACCATTATTAAGGAAAAAAATAATCCCCTAAGAATATATGATGGGAATTATATCATGGATATCATAAATTGAATTTTATAAATTCATATGTAAAGGAAATACATGTAATTTATAAGTTATACATTTTTGTACTTGTATTCCCCTTAAGGTTTTACCCATAACTTTTAATTTATTCCATCCAATTTCCAGTAATAGGATGAATCAAGCTAACAACCGATGTGAAGATCTATGTGATGACTATTCTAATGAGATACCCAATCAGATGGGAGTGGGAATCACAAACTTTGTCATGATACTCTCTCACTTAACTCAAGTTTTTAATGGAAACATGGGGAAAGTGGAACGTCTGGCCACCCCCCCTAAGAATGAACAAGCCTCAGTCGAGAGCTTCTTAAGACAAAGGCCTCATACTTTTAATGGATCATTTGATCCCTCAATCGTCGAACATTGGATCAACTCCATTGAAAATAACTTCTCCAAACATCAATTTTCTGAACAAGAGAAGGTTCTTCTAGCTTCTTATCGTATGGACGGTGAAGCTGTTTAATGGTGGAAAATGATAAAAACTATGAATCCTAAGGAAGAGATCGAGGAATTATAATGTAAATATTTCCATAAAATGTTTTTTGATATATATTTTCCTCACACCCTCCATATTGTGATCTAAAGGGACTTCCATAACCTCAATAAAAGAGGAAAATCCATTGGAGCGTACGAGGCTAACTTCACAAATCTTGCATGATATGCCTCTGGCTTTT
Source organism: Viscum album (assembly GCA_963277665.1). NCBI lineage: Eukaryota > Viridiplantae > Streptophyta > Magnoliopsida > Santalales > Viscaceae > Viscum > Viscum album. The sequence continues at coordinate 1,525,642,581 of OY728151.1, forward strand.
TTGTTACCCCTGAATTCATGGTTGAATGCTTCTTTGGTGGGATAAAACCTAGCCTATGGAAATCCATAAAAATCCAATACATTGATAGATATGAGGAATTTATATGATGTTCCCTCAATGTTGAAAATGATATCTGTGAATCTCATGGGTATCAAGGGAATAAGATGCAGAAATTGGACTTTAATTCTGGTGGTCCGATGGAAAATCCAATAGTTCTACGAAATTCCATCACCCCACTTGCCAAAGGTGCAGAAAGGATCACCATAGAAATTACTTCAAGGGGGCGATGAAATGCTTTAGGTGTGGAAGTGAAGGGTACCTGACCATTAACTACTAACAGGAAAACCCCACTGTTATGAAATAGGAGAGGAATGATCTATTCGAGCCTCAATGCACTATTCATTTCATCAACTAAAAAGAATCGGGGCACTTTGCAAACTAGTTACCTATGTCAAGGGTTTTTGGAGACAACATAAAACCGCCAAGTCTGCAAGGGTGAAATTTTTCCATCACTACCATAGAAGTGAGACTAGAAAATGAAGTGGTTACAGGTAAGCTGGTTATTCTTTCAAGAATAGAGAAATTACTTTTTGATTCTAGTTCTACACATTCTTTTATATCCTGAAAGTTTAGTAGAACAATCCAAAAACCATCACAAATCATGGATGTAGAGATTTAGGTGGGAATGGAAAATGGGGAAATCATTGCATCCCATGAATATAACTCCTCCACTGTCACAGTTTGTTTTTTTAACTACTCAGCAAACCTCTTCATACTCCCTCTACTAAAATTTGATGAAATTCCTAGCATGGGTTGTATTTCACTATATAGTTCCAAATATAAATTGTCATGAGAGTTAAATCACTCTCCATAAGGAGAATCAACCCCTGATTCTGTACAAGTGCCTAGGGGAGGATGAATCTTCATCTCAAGCATGGATATTACTACCATGTGTGCATGCATATTTTGTTCAGATGATCAATTATAAGGAATAAACCATCATTGAAGACATGCCTATTGTGAGGAATTTGTTGAAGTGTTTCCCGAGTAATTTCCTGGTCTTCCTCCAATAAGAGATGTTCAATTCTTGATTAATCTTATACCTGAGGCTATTCGAATATCCAAGACTCTGTATAGAATGGCTGTTGTGGGTGCACCATACTTCTTCATTATTAAGATGGTTGGGTCAATGCGCCTTTTCATTGATCATCATGAGCTCAAAAAAATCAATATAAAGAACATGTATCCTCTTCCCCTAATTGATGACTTGTTTGGTCACCTACGTGGAGCACAATACTCTTACAAGGTGGATTTGCGGTTGAGATATTACCAAGTAAGGGTAGAGAAGGAGGATATCCCCAAGAAAACTTTTTGTACAAGGTAAAAACACTATGAATTCATAGTATTTCCTTTTAGACTCACTAATTATATAGGAATATTTATGGACAAGATGAATAGAGTCTTTAGAGATGACCTCGAAAAAAAATTGTAGTCTTTATAGATGATATTCTAATATACTCCAAAACCAAGGAGGAGAATGAGGAGAATCTAACAACTGTACTAGAGACCTTGAGAAAGTAGAATATCTATGAAAAGTACAGAAACTGTGAAATATGATAGAAGGAAGTCTCAATCATGGGTCATGACATCACAAGAAACGAGATATCTATGGATTCCTCCAAGAAATCTGCAATTGTGGGATGGACAAGGCCAACATCGGTGAAAAATATTTGTAGCTTCCTGGGGGTAACTGGATATTATTTCCGATTTCTAAGAAATTTATCACTATTTTCAAACCCTCTTACCAAGCTAACTCAAAAAGGATTCATGTTTTCTTGGAGTGATGAATGCGAAGATAGTTGCAATGAGTTAAAAGGATTCTTATCATTGTCCCCGTGCTCACAATACCCACAAGTGGAGAACATTTTGTGGTATACAGTGATGCTTCGAAGAAGTTCATGGGCTGTATGTTGACGAAAAATGAAAATGTAATTTCCTATGATTCAAGTAAATTTAATGTTCATGAGAAACACTTTCCAACACATGATCTAGAGTTGGTTCTTGTAATCTTCACTTTATAAATTTTTTGAAAACACATCTTTAGGGAGAAGTGTGAATAAAATACAGATCACAAAAGCATCAAGTATATATTAACATTGAAAGAGATTAATATGCGACAACAAAGTTGGTTAGATCTAATCCAAGACTATGCCTTCTCAATCCATTACCACCCTGGGAAAGCAAACAAGGTGGCAGATGCTCTAAGCATAAAGGAACCAGTGACTCTTTCATTGATGAGAATTGAAAAGGATCCAATATTCTTAAATTTGATGAATATGGAAATGGGAATCATAAAAAAGGTAACATAATAATTTCCTTCAAAAATTATTTATCAAACGCATATGGGTCAAGACTATGTGTTGGGAGCATGCTCAGTGGAATTCAAAGGAGGATGTGAACAACATCTTCCTCTTGTTGATTTCTCTTACAATAAAAGTTTTCACTAAAGCATCCAAATGGATCCTTATGAATCCCATTATGAGAAGGGCTGAATAACAGCGACATGTTGTGATGATGTTGGGGAGCGAAAACTCCTAGGTCTAGAAATGGTTGAAGTAGTGGTGGAGAAGTTTATTACCATACAGAAGCATAATAATGCTGCTTAGAGTCGATAAAAGAGCTATGATGATAATCTCTGATGAGACATTGATTTTTATGTTAGCAACATGGTATTCCTCTGCATCTCACCGTGGAAGAGAGTTATGAGATTTCCGAATAAGGGAAAGCTATGTCTAAGGTACATCATCCCTTTTGAGAACCTTGATCACACCGGAGTAGTGGTTTATCGACTAGCACCCCAACTGAACATACCTCAAGTACGTGATGCATTACATGTATTACTCTTGAGGAAGTACATACTAACCCATCACATGTACTCAATACATAGGTGGTAACATTGGATAATGACCTCTCCAATGATGATAATCCGGTGAAAATATTATATCATAGGCAAAAATTTCTACGAAATTAGACAGTGCATCTCAACAAGGTGTTGTAGAAAAAACACAAATTTGAAGAAGCAATGTGGGAATCATGGGAAGTGATGAAACAGAGTTACCCTTATCTTTTTTAGTGGGGGAAAATGAAATTTCAAGATAAAATTTTCTTAATGGGGGAAGATTGTAATGGCCCAAATGTTTATTAATGAAAATTCCTCTTGATCTAATTAAATGTATTATTATGTAAGATGGTTATATAAAAAATATGTACTTCCCTGGTTTTATGTTTTTTTATTTTAAAAAACCATTATGAATTTTATTCGTTGTTAATATAGCCATTAAAAAGTGGTCACATGATTAGTATAAATATAGGCCTTTAACAAAACCAATTTACTCAGAAAAAGGAAGTGATTGCCGCATCTTGTAGAATTTCTCCATACAAATCCAATTAGTCAGAGTTCGAAAAGGAGGTAGCATCACAAGGCTTCTCTCATGACCAAGCCCAAGATGAGATTTATAACATTATGCTTGAATGGAACCTCCTACAGCAGAAGTGGTAGTTAATAGAGATTACCACCTGAGAGATGTCATCTGAGCTGCCCAAGACTCTGTCACCATCGCACACCTTACCCTTAGGTCTTATGAGGGTGCTATAAGTGGATTTTTAACAAGACCCTATCACTATGATTATGTTTAGTATTTTTGTATATAATAAATAATATACATTCATTTTTTTATTTTTACTTTGTAAATGGTTTTTAAAGAACAAATAGTATTTTTAATTAATATTCAATTAAGAATTCTATTTTAATGAATTAATAGATTTTTTTGAATTAAATAATATTTAAAAAAATTACTACTAAATAAATATTTATTAAATATAAATGAGTGTATAATTTTTATGAATATAATTGTAATTTTTATTAAGGATTGAAAATTGTTTTTTTCGAAACCCACTAGTTTTAGATAAATGTTGTTTTTCATTTTAAAAGTGAAAAGTTAAATATTTAGAAAATTATTTAGTTAAAATGTAAATTATTTTTGGATTCAGGATGTTGAAATTATCTAATAGTGAATTTTTCATAATTTTCTGATACAGTCTAATTTTTTGGGTAAAAATTAAAAATCGTTTAAATATAAAATCTGTTTTATGAAATCATAATGACCCAATAGTGATGTAATAAAATAATATAAAAGGTATTTTCAGACAATATATATTTTAACATTAAAAAAATATGATTTTTTATTTTTTTGATTAATATTATGGTTCCTTAGTAGACCATCCAAGACTTATAAAATATTTTACCTTTTTAAAATAATTTATTTGAGAGTGTGAATCACCTCCATAAAATAAAGACAAATATTTTAATAATTTCTTCCATTTCCCTTATAAAATAATTTGTTACACTTTTAATGGGAAAAATACAGGGGCAAAAACTGTGGTATGGTTTGTGGTTTTGGTTTGTTTAATGTATAGTGTCCAAAACCTAAATAATAAAGAATTCCCTCTTTTTTCCTATATAACCCCACTAAATATTCCATTTCTCTTCACTCAAAACATTTGGAGCTAGATCAACATCTTCCCCCCTCTCTCTATAATTATCGCAAGACACCCAATCTCCTTATAATCAACTCTCATGCCTCTCCCAAGCCTTTGGGATCACACTTCCATGTAAGGGATTTATTCCTTTCTCATTTTTGTCCAACTTTCTTTATGTTGTTATACACTTTTCTCAATTAAAAATTTTGGGGTGTGATTTGATACATCCCTCATACATCCCTCCTAATGTTTTAATGATTATAGACCTCTTTCCCATTCATTAATTCCTCCCCCGTACACTTGTTACCATGCCGAAATACTGTAAGGAATTTCTCTCTCCTCATTTATATTCAAGCTATTATTTTATATTATGAATCTAAATTCCATTACATATTTTTGGACATGTATATATATGACCCCATACTATAAATTTAATTTATAGATGATGATATACCCATTTATCTCTCATAAACCATTTTAATTAATTCTTATGCCACACTTCTATGCTACCGAAATTGCACTATGATTTTCCAAGCCAAAGCCATTGCGTAGTGATTATCATGCCCAATTATCTACCAAGGGTATTCACCTTTATAAACATTTAATTATTGATTATAGTAATCCATTTATTTATTATACATTTATTTATCATGTAATAAATGATGATGTTGAATGATTCTATGTTGTATGATCTATGTGGCACACTTACGAAATAAATGAAATGTTTATATATGGTGTGACCTGATAGCACTCCAATGCATTGGGTAAAGATTAGTATCATGATATGTTCAGTGAAATGAGTTTTTACACATGATAACTCAAGTTCAATGATGATTTAATCATGCTAATTCAATTTAAATGATGGTTCACTCATGCTCCATGTGAAATGGGCCTTGGATCATGAAAATATCATGTTAAATGATTTTTCCACTTTTCCATGTTATGAAAATCATTCTATATCATCCCTTTATGTTCACATTTCTCTTATTCTCCATTGATATTCCTATTTCCTAAAATTTACTATATTATTCATGTTATTAATTTTTTACACCTTTAATGGGCTTTATAGCTAACCCTTTTGTTATGCATGTCAATAGGTATCCCATGCAATGTTATGTACGATGGAATGTTGTGGTCATGTAAAAAAAGTTTTCATTAAAGATGTTGTGTTTTATGTTCTATGTTGTTATGTAATGTTCCTATTCCCCACAGACACTAGACCTCTTGATCGTCTGGGTTTAATGTAGTGCAAGTTTATGAAAAAAATCATGTTTAAGTGTGTAATAAAGAGCTAGGTTGTTATAGTGTTCTCTCGGATGGGCCTAATGGGATGGTGGGGTGATACCCAATGGAGTGTATCTCTCAGATGATTGTAATTTGGGATGAAATAGTTTGACGAGCATGTTCTCTTGGTTATTTGATGCCATAGTGTCTCAAGTAGAATCTGAAACTGGAGATGAGGTCGGACCCTCGTGAGGTTGTGTGTCTGAGATGAGAATATAAGTTTTGTTTTCTAGATTTCCCTTGGGGTGTTTTCATATCTTCGATGACATACCCTGTCATTTTATATGACCCGTTTAGTTTAGATGTGTATGGTCTTAAGAAGGAGTTTCTCTCTCGTATGGGTTCCCTCTAGTTGAGATGATCAGACTGATACCATTCAGTTGAAGTCTTTTATTTTTTGTTTTTTGGGAGCCTGCTAAGTATCTTTGTACTCACCACTACATGGACTTTTTCCGCACATGTTTTGTGTCTTCTGAAGACCACAAGCCTTTTTATGGAGTCCCAGGAGGACCTAGATTAGGTAGAGCATAGAGATCTAGACCTACTGAGGTTTTACCAAAGATGAGCTGAGGAGATTTCTAGCGGGGGCATTTGACAATGATCCCCTCATTCTATGAAGGTTTGTCTCCTTGATGTTTTCTTTTGGTGGGCCCTATATTTGTCCATTTTTTTGTACTCCAGTTTTGGGATAGATGTATGCATGCATTTCCTTTCAATATTTATACATATTTGCACTATTTCATGGAGGTGTATGTGGGTGCGTGTGTACAGGTACCTTAGGCTAAGGCCTCCCAAGTGTGTGATAGCATACTCGGTGCCAGTCACCATCCCCTAACCTATTGGAGGAAAAAATTTAGTGTCACATATTGAGATCTGTTGGGTCTGGTTATGAAATATTCTTTAAATTATCATACATTCTTTAAATGAGTTAGTAGGCGTGATAATCCATTTACTTGTCTTTTACCGCGATGTTGACTTGTTCTAGAGTTAGGATCTGAAATATAATGTTTAAATATTTTTTATAAATATTAGATATTATAAATGTGATGTAATTGAAAAATATATTTGGTATTTAACCATGTGTAGTGGAACATTGTGTTGTACAACATACTAGTCTTGGAAGGTAGGCACTTCCTAGAACAGAGTAAGTTAGATACCTAGCACACAGTGCTTACTCTTACATGAATATTGGACTAATATGATTTGATAACATTACTTGAAAGGATTCCATATATTTTTTCATGTGATGAATATGTAAATTTTTAAATATAGTTTTAAATATAGTTTTTTTATCAACACAAGATATGAGTTTTGTAAAGGGTTTCACATTGATATGTGTTGATGATATTGATTTGGTATAAGGAATATGTTATTCAAAAATAAATCGTTAGAGGAACAAATACATAGTAACGGAATACATGAGATAATATAGAGAGATTTATATCCTCATAAAATTCTATGTATTAGGTATATACCAATGAAACACTAGTCAATAACACAATAATCCAACTTGGTAGATTCTTCTAACGTAAGGATCCCATGGATTATCAAATACATGAAAATAAATTATAGGTGGCCATATTCAATCATTTTCCCAAATTTTTCATAATATTTGTGTTATAGTTATCATGAATTGCACAAATGTTAGGATAATAGAGGAATAAAGGTTATTTTATCTATATGATGGTTTAAGAAATGGGTTGTCTGCTAAACTATCCAATATTCATATATGATGTTTTTATAATGACAGTTGACCTAAATATATATTCCCAATGAGAAATTACACATTAGAATCATTATTAATGAAATATGGTCCATGTACCACTATTAGATATGATTCATTTAAATGTGTATATAATTTTACGTTGAGAACATTAAATATATTTCATTAGTATATGAATGTAAAACATAGCACTAATATGATAAAATATTCTATTATCGATAAATTGAAATCTTAATAATCAGATATGGAAATGAGAAACATATTAGAAAAGGTGAATTTAAATGGATTTAAATATCTATATTGGTATATGAATATAAGAATTATTATTAAGAAATAATAAATGTTCTTTGAATTAGCTTAAAAACATCATGAGAATCCTCCAACTAATAAAGATCCTCAATAAGAGAAAAATCCACATAGTAGTAGTAATAAATATTCTCTTGATGTCTCTAATTTTATCCTTGTTTTTATGGATCCCAAGATATTAAAACAATATTTAAATATGGATTCTATTGGGGTTGATAGATATATTGAAAATTCATTATCACGAAAAATCTACACCTGTTTGATATGATTTTTCATTAGTACACTTTGAGTGTAATATGAATGAGGGTAATTCCATCTTAAATCATGTACTCAATATGATTGTGTATGAAAATGACTCAGATAGAATGAGACCATTTCTTCTAATTAATCTTTACACAAAAATCATGTTGTAGTAATAATTGGGAAGGTTCTGATAGCTATTTCTAAATTACAACATGAGTGAGTTCATTAAAAGATTACAATATCTACTCAATATGTTTTGGATCACTAATAAGTACATGGGAGGTGAAATATTTTGTTCTATGATAATGGTACTAAAAGGAAATTTTAAATTTAATTTCTAGCTATAGAATAAGAGAAGTCATGGCGATTCCAAACAAACTTATAAAATAATGAAAAGAGATTCGCTGAAAAAAAAAATTAATATTGGAAAACTGATCATTTGAGAGGAGATTGTCTAGAATATATTTAATAGAAGTAAGAAACTCTATGGAGAGGTCATATATGGTATTATTGATATAATATAAGTTCATCAATATTGATTATTTTATAATATCCACCATTCATTAGAAATTTTTTTTAAATATATACGTGAGTCTAAAACTAAACAAATATTTATGGTTAAAGATATAAATATGTATTTATGCGATGGAGGAAGTATTTTATAAATCAAAGAGTTTGATATGATTGATTAGAAAAATAATTTATTGTATAATAATATTGATCGTTTAGTATTCATATTTTTTCCCTCTTATATGATATTATGTGATACCATTAACAGTGATTGTTTCAAATAAATGAGATGATTTTTTTGATAAACATGGTGATGATTTTATCTGATTTTATAACCTGATTAAAATGTAATGTAGGATAAAATTTTCATATAAAAGATTATATACATTTTTCATTATATAAATTAAAATATGAGGGAAATTTTTCCATTCCCCAATAGTAATTTATTTTAAAAAGTAAAATATATATTTTATATTATTACTCTAAACACATTGAATACCATATAAGATATGGATATAAACATTTTATTTGTTCAATATTAAACTAGCAAAAATTGGTGATTTTTTTCTAAAAATAGTGTTTGTATCTTATTATGATTTTATAGTTATAATATACTTTCAATGTGGATAGTGTGAGTATTTTTAAACTCATAGAATTATGAAGAGTTATAATTAAAAATGCAAACGATTCAGACTCATATTGAATGTTACATTATATCCTTAAATATTTTAGGGCCTATTTTTATGAAATGAAATTAATGTAATAGTTATTTTTTGTTACAAAATAATCACAATTTAGTTGTTTTAATTGAATAGTTATGTTGATAGTGATGTTGAATTTAGAAATCATTCAATGTATACATTAAAAGTTTTTAACAATGTAACATTTAATGATATGAAGTATTGGATTTTGAATACAATGTTTATAGAGTTAAAAATTAGAAATATTATTCCTAAGTATTTCGATAATTAAAATAAACATTATTTGTAGATTCTAGTCACTAAAGGAGTTTAGTGGGTGGTTTTATCAGATTGTCATGTAGAGATGTGGATGGAAACCCTTTGTTCATGATATATCATAACATATGATATGGAGAGTTTTCTTTGAAGATAACACTATTATTATTCCATAAATAGGGAATCACATCATAAATAAAATACAATTAATATCATATGATACAACTTCTAATCATTGAAGTGTGATATTTCAGACCACCACACCCTAGCATAAGTTGTACTATTAGTTTTGAAGTATATCATAGATCATGATATAAGATACTATAAATTATGATATATATCAAATATTTTATTTATCATAGTTTTCATATTATCAATCATAAACTATGATATTATTTTTACACTATATTTTTGCTTACATGTAAATCATTCTGTATAATTAGAAAATATAAAAAATTTAATTTTGGGATTTTTCAATTTTGAATTGAGTTATATAATTCATTAAATTGTTTTAAATTATTGAAAATTTATTTTGTGATATTTATTTAATTTATAATGTTTTTATAAATGAATTAATTATAAAAGTTCATAAAATATTATATTTTTTTACAAAACATTTAATAAATAAATGTCCTTAATATTTTTTATAAATATTAAAATCCTTTTGATTTGGAATTATAGGTTATGAATAATATGTTTATATGGTTATTATATTTTAATTTATAAAGTTATTATAAATTTTATGATACATATAGATAAAAAGGAGTTTATATTTAATTAGTAATTTTTCATAATTGATTATTTGAAATGACAAAATTAAAATACTTTATTTTTGAAATTATTTGAACCATTTAAAAAATATGTATTGATAAATTGATATGATCAAGGATAAAATAACATTAAAATTTTATATTTTTATTATGTAAAATTTTTAAATATTAGATATGTAATATAAAATGTTTATTTTTTAAAAATCATACATTTATATATTATTCCTTATAAATTATAATATTAATAAGTTCATATTTTAAATTATTTTAAATTATTTTTGATTATTTAATTATTTAATGTCCCTAATAAATGATTAAATCATAATGTATTTATAATTTCATGATTTATGGATTGTTCATAAATGTATATCTCAAAGAAAAATTAATAATTCTTCATTTATTTAGTTTTAATAGGTTTTTTATTCATTAATTAAAATGTTATATTGTGATGGATATACTATTGAATTTAGTTGTTAATGCTGCCTCTTTAAATTTTCAAACATGTATTTTAGATATTACATAATAATGGTAATTTATTTAGTTTCCTTCTCCATTAACCTTTGATTTGATAAGGTACTGATATTAAATTAATATGATAATTGTAGTTTATATAAATTAGGTGTTAGAATTATTATGGAACCAAGGACTATCTTGAGTAAAGAACATTGGGTAGAGTGTATTTGGGTAAAAATTCTCACTATCCTGATAGCTTAGGCTCTGTCAAGAAAATTAGAGGTTGGATTATTATCACTCCATGATTAATTTTATAGTTATTATTGACATCATATGATTCATTGATTTTACATGAAAGGGTTTCATGTACTTTATTCATATAATGAATTTGTATATGTGTAAATATAGTCTGATTCTATTTTAGGTGAGTTACACATGATTTGGGTTGTTTAAAGAGTTAAACATCAATATGGCTTGAACATATAGATTTTGTGGTAGGAATATGATTCAAAACTAAATCATAATTTGAATGCATGCATGATAAGTTAATAGATTGTATAATATGTTGAGATAGTGAAATATCATTAAAATGCTACGTTTGAGACTCCATCTAATCTGAACACATTTCATGAACATGATTATCCAACCTGGTAGTTTCATGCTAAAGTTGTGTTCCAATAGATAATTATGTATGGGGAATGATTCTAATGGATATACCTAATGGTTAGGTGACCAAATACTTATATAATACTTAGGTTACACATAGTAAGAAAACCCAATAAGATATGATACCATAGTAATATAGTTGATTTAATCCATATGATGTATTGTGAAAAAGAGTTGTTAACTCAAATATATAATCATTATAAGTTATATTGTTGAAATGATGATCTACCTAAATAAAAATATGATTACATGAATAATAATTTTGACTAATTATAGTGTGAAATATGGATATTATCCCACTAATAGATATGATATATTTCGAAGTGTTCATCATTTTAATAGGACCACATATAGAGAAATTACTTTTTAAATGTATATAGAACATGATTCATTTTTGGGGGAAATAATATATTGTAGATAAAATTACATAATCATCATCAAACAAGACTATCATATCAATCCTTGAGAGAGAAAAACATAATGTATGAAATTTACAAGCATTTTCTCAAAATATAAGAATTGATATTATGAATGAAATAAAAACTATATGTTTTAGAGTATTACCTTCCTGTGAAACAAAATTTTTAGGTTAATCTTGAATCTAACCTAGATATGTATATATAGAATAGATTAATTTAGTTATTGCTTAATAGAAATTATAAGATGATTAATGAGTAATGTTATTCTCTATCCACTCATGTGCACAATATGATTTTATTTTTTAATGAAATGGAGAGTCTAAATGTTTAATATAAATATTTGTTACACTATAATATTAATTCCATAACCGTCTTTGGATATTTTCTAATATTTTGGATGTGTTTAGAAATGGTTTTCCATATTTTATCAAACTATTTAGGATAGCTATGATGGGAATATGATTCCCAGGTACTGGTACTTTATTATTACTAAGAATGGGTGAAAGTTGAAATTAAAAGAAGTAAAATTTGTAAAAAATTAAAAAAATCAATATTTTAATAGCATGTCAACTTTGTTAAAACCTATTGGAGGTGTAAGTATAAAGGGGAAATTTTTCCATTGGATTGAATTTTATGTAATACGTGATGGTGTTTGTGAATCATCATGGATAGGCAATGTTTAGTATTGATGTTTAAGAAATTAAATTCTTAAATTTGATGGTTATATGACACCGAATAAATACTTTACAAATGATATAAGTATTCTTTAGATGAAAATCATTGAAATAATTATAGGATCTTATAGTTTTCATTCAAATATAGCTTCATGTGTTTCTATTATAAAGTCTTTGAATGAAATATAACAATTCATGTTGATGTAGATCTTAATAAAGGATGTGTATAACTATCTCATTTATCTTATATTATATGAAAACTTTTTATTAAAAAATAATTTTTATGAACAAAATGACGTGATAAACACATTTTATGATAAATTAAAAAATATATTTTAAAAAAAAGAGATAATGGATATTTTTTTCCAAGGTTGAATGATTTTTCAAATTTATTTGTTTAAATACTAGGACTAAAAATTATTCCACCCATTTTTTATATATTAGAGTATAAAATAATATTTTATAATATTTATCAACATACAATGGATTATATATTATATATGACTTGTGACAATCTTAGGTGACTGTAAATATTTATTTTTTGTTTCCTTCCATTATTCATATCATATTTTTGAATTTTATGGAGATTTAGATTTGAAATCATAAAAATAGTGAAATAGGATAGGGTTCATGGTTTGTAGTTAGTTATCAATAAAAATGTATGCAACCCATGAAAAGGGGGATAGAGAATTCTAGAGGAAAATTGATTATTAAAATATGGTTCCCCTAACTACGTGTGAATATCATGAAGTTACATAGAGTTTATATATGATGACACGTGGTTGGGGCTTGGTTTCCCAATCCTTGGCACCAAACCATACCACTTACCCATAAATTTACAAGATAATTTACAAAATTACTACATTAAATTTTAATCCCTCATATTTTCTTATTAAATATTTAGGACTTATAGGGCTCTATACAATAGACTCCCTTCCTCCATCAAGATTTCAAGATGGATCGTCCATAATTTCAAGAAATATTCACTAGGGTAAATCCTATTTTCTTCATCATTTATCATTATTATTCTCTATTCCTTTTGTATTTTCTCATTTCCTTATAGTTTCACATCCTGTGATTTCCATGGGTTCTAATATCATCATTAGATTTTGTTATAAATTGATGTTTTATGGTTTTTAGTGATTTTTTGGGTTCCTATTTCTCTAATATGTCATTATTTGATGATGTTAGTAAGGATCTAGTGAATATGAGGTTGGTGTCTCTAAATAATTACATTACATTTTCGACACTTTTTTTTTAATATTTATAAGGGGGTTCCTTAGAAATTATTATTCTAATTGAGTTTATGAGGACTGATTTGTTGTTTTTTTTAATTATTTATTGATAACATGACGGTTTTCAGTGGTTTACATGTGGTATCCATTTTAAAAATGTTTTATTCTCAGAAGGATTTTTATAAAATGATTTAATGTGTGATTTGGTTTCAAATATATTAAAAATGGATTTTTTTAGGTTAATTAATGCTATAAATTATATTTTCATTGTTTTGTATAACGTTGTTTCATATAATCCCATTATTAAATAATATTAGATATTGATATCAGTTATTTTGGTATGCCCAATCCATGGTGTGTCTATTTGAGTTGTTAACGATGTCTTTTGATGGTTATGTTTTGGGACCCATTATAAGGCCCCAGCCTTAAACCTTACTTAATCTTGAGTTATTACAAGATTACACATTGAGGATCTTATCGGGTTTAGAGTTTTAGAGAATTAGATCATAAAACATGAATTACATTCCACATATAAACAAAGTGGTTACATAAAGATAGTATTCTTCTTTCCCATCAATGGAAACATATTTAAAATAAAACATGGATTCTTTCTTGACACTTCCTTGACACTATCATCATATCATATACCTTTCCCTTGACCTATGAAAAACATTTCAAAAAAACTTGGGATGAGCATAAAAATCTCAGTAAGGGATATAAAAATATGGAAAGGAAACATGGGTACATATATACATAAGAATGAAATCATACTTTACCCATAAAATATAAGCACTTTAACATACCTCATCAAATCATGAATAAATCATAGAAATCATAAGACATAAAGGTAACTTGAGGCATTCATAACATTCTTACGTAGGGAGTAACCCTCTTGGTTACGTTTGGAATACCCATCACAGTATATTCCCTAAATCTCTTCGGAGAAACCTTAACGTTTCACTCCATCGCGTTACCCAATGCATTGGAGAGCTATATCGGGCTCACCCGCCCTTAGTTTATCACGGAACCACCCATCTTCATAATAATTCCCAAGAACCTCAACATAATCGTATCACATAAAAAATGCATATCGGAAACATAACATTTCCACCTTTCAATCACAAGATATAAATACAATATATTGATATAAACACATTATGAAAACCATTTTCAATAACAAAACAAAAGAAAAGTAAAACATGGTATTTATTTTTCTTTTAAAAAAATCTATGGCTTGTAGAGGAAGCCGAAACTCAAATAATGGTCACGGCGGCGGAGAAGTCGTTGTCGCCGCATACGTACGACAAAAACATTCCCTTTTGTCGTTTAGTAAAACGCTTCATATAAAAAAGATTCCTTTTGGATAAACGTAAAAGTCAAAGGGGTTTTTACACCGTATAAAATAAGGTTGTGTATAAAACAAAATATGCCTCAATGAAAGAAGATTGAGACGAAGTCCCATACCTCAGGTCCGACTTGACTCGGTCGTTCTTTAATCTCCTGAATAATAAACTTGAGTTAATTTTTACTTGTTTAAGAACCTTTTTCAAGTTCATTATTCATTTTATATCACTTATTTCCATGTCATGAACACTATGTAATTATTTAAGTTAATAACGTTCGTTTTAACGATCATTGGTACTTGAGTAAAAAATAAACCATTTATAATTACAAGTTGTTAATGTATCCATTATATCCAGAATGGTATTCATGATGTAGATATCATATATGTCATATATATCCAGTACATTCATGCATTTATAATATTACATAATCATTTAGAGGTAAGAAATGAAATGCACCGTTCATGGAGACGGTAAGCCGTACGTACGCATGAAAGCTACTTTTATTTCTATTTCGTATTTTATAGAATGGAATCATAATAATATAAAGGTATATTATAATTCCAGTGTAATATAACATATATTATCATAACTTCATCCTTTATACGTCCCACATACAGTATTAACGAATCAAATCACTTTGAGGGGGCGGTAGTCCGCACTTCCTTAAATGAAGATATTGCATTTACCCATAATGGAAACCATAAAGGTATGACCAAAATGAAAAATACAAAAGATTAAGGAAAACATAAACATATTATATATCATATATAAATATAGTGACATCTTAATGGCCACCTTTGAAGGTGTTAAAAGAATGTTGAACAATCATCGTTTTGGGAGGCATAAATTCACCATCCACGGAAACAGTATGTCCTTTAACCATTAGATGTAGGTGTGTGTAAGTGTAGCTCTAATCCTTATTATAAAAACATCCTAGTATATTGAAGATACTGGATTTTTTACAAAAGAAATGAATAAAAAGAGTTTAGGGGGTTGGAGAAGCAAAATAAAAGAAAAGGACTCAAGTGAAGACATTACCTTATAATCGGGTAACTCCCTTTGGTTTGAGCTCAAAGTCTTCATTGGGAAGACTTCTGACCAAATTGAGGCTTCAATGAGTAATAGAGGGAAGTAGAGAGACAAAATGGGCAGGGGTTGGCCGATCCAAAGGCTTTGGGAGTGTGGGTAAGGAGGTAGAGGTTGGGGCCTTTTATAAGAGGAGAGGAGGGGCACTCTTGGAAAGTAAAGAAAAGTCACTTTATTTTAAAATGGTATTCGGATTTAAGAGGTCCCACATTGATATAATTCTAGGATAAGGTTATAAGGGTTCTAAATCCACTCATCCAATAGGTTTTGGACATGTTTAGGTCTTAGATATTACATAATCTTTCCATTTTATTTAAATCGTTAAATAATGAGGTCATCGCTGCATCATCATGATGGCATAAATAATTTAATTTATTTAATATATAAAAATTATAATAAAAATACTTTGATTTAGGAAATCCTTTTAGCTTTCCAATGACTATTTATAATCAAAAATATGACTTGTATAACCCCATGTAACAATTGTTTTAGTAAAATAACTCATGTTTGTGTCATTTTTACTAAAACATTAAATAAAAAGTTATTTATGTCATTTCCCAACCAAAGTGGCTCCATGGGGTCCCCAAGTTGACCCATGGCTTTTCTGGGTCGTCCATGACACATCCAATAAGGGTAGGACATGTTTCAAGCTCATCTTATATTATTAAAACATTATTTTTACCTTAAACTACACTAATTACCACTAATCGCGATTAAGAACTTAAAAGTTACTATTCACCAAAAAATTATTTTAATCTCATTGAACCAAATTTTACTTCTTAATGACAACCATGTATGTCTGATTTTTGAAAATCAAATCACAGAAGTGGAAAAGTTTCATTTAAACGAAAAATCAGTTTCTTTAACTACCACTTAGTGGTTTCACTATTCATCAAAAATTGAAGTTTTTCAGAAAAATACCAAAACTTCACCCTAAGATATATTTGATATTCTGAATTCAAAAATGATGTATATTTTACAAAATTCAAAACAGGTAAGTTTCATTAATTAATTTAATAACTAATTCCCGCTGTCATGACAAATACCGTGTTTTTTTTTGAAACAATAAGTATCAAAAGATTGACACTAGTTTAAGTCCAATTTCAAAGGGAAATTGATTCCAATGACCACCATTGGATAAAATGGTAAAAATGTATTCTAATTTCACTTCAAAACCAATTCAAAAGATAATATAATCATATAAATAAATGATATTAAAAAGTCGTTTTGAATTAAAATACAATATTTTTCACTATTCATTAAAAAATGAACTTTATTGGAAAAATACCAAAAATTCACAAAAAGTAAATTTTGATGTCCCAATAATAAATAATAAGTTTATTTTGACAAACATAGCTTATAAAATTGTCAAAAGATAGATTTAAAAAGGGTTTTCCATCAAAAGGCAGTAAAACAATCTTTTAAGAATATTAGTGTATTCCATGCATAAGATTGTATTTATTTTCATTTTAAGACTCTAAAACACTATCTTAATCATTAATAGACATAGATAAAATATCTATTATTTATTACTTACTTGGGATTTTACATCCTTCCCCCCTTTATAAAATTGCGTCCCCGCAATTTTTTTACTTATCAAATAAGTGGGGGTATTTATCCCTCATTTCATTTTCAGATTCCCATGTTGCCTCTTCAATCATGTGGTTTTTCCACAAAACCTTTACCTGATGAATCACCTTATTCCGTAACACTTGCTCCCTGTGGTCAAGAATCTGGACCAGTTGTTCCTCATAAGATAGGTTCTCTTCCAGATGAACTACCTCTGGACTCAAAACATGAGATGGATCTGGAATATACATTCTCAACATCGAAATGTGAAAAACATTGTGTACCTGAGATAAAACTCGGAGGTAAAGCCACTTGGTAAGCATTTGATCCAACTCTCTCCAGAATTTCATATGTTCCAATGAACCTTGGACTCATCTTTCCTTTCTTAACAAATCACATCACACATTTCCATGGTGATACTTTGAGAAAAACATGATCACCTACCTCAAAAGAGAGATCCTTCCTCCTGTTGTCCGCATAACTCTTCTGCCTACTCTGAGCTGTTCTCATGTGTTTCTGTATCAGCTGAACTTTTTCTGCCAACTCTTCTATCAATTCTGGTCCCATCAACTTCCTTTCACCCACTTCATCCCAGAAAGCTGGAGTACAACACTGCTTCCCATATAATGCATGAAATGGTGCCATCTGTATACTAGAATGAAAACTGTTATTATATGAAAATTCAACCAAAAAAAGATGTTGGTCCCAACTTCCCTGATAATCCATCGAACAAGCTCATAGCATATCCTCCAAGGTCTGAATTTTTCGTTCCGACTGCCCATCTGATTGAGGATGAAAAGTTGTACTAAAATTTAATTCAGTACCCAACGACTTCTGAAGGCCTTTCCAAAAGTTAGAAGTGAACCTGGGATCGCGGTCAGATACAATGGAGAGAGGAACTCCATGTAACCTGACTATCTCTTTAAGATACAAATGGGAAAGTTGATCCAGGGAAAAAGTATCTCGTATAGCAAGGAAATGAGCAGATTTAGTCAAGCGATCAAGAATAACCCAGATTGCATTATTACCTTGAGGTGTCTTCGGTAATCCCACAACAAAGTCCATGGATATATTCTCCCATTTCCACTCTTGCACTAGTAAGGCTGAAGCATCCCTTTCGGTAACTTCCGCTCTGCTTTAACCTGTTGACATGTCAAACACTTCACAGTAAAATCAGAAATATCTCTTTTCATTCCATCCCACCAGTAATACTCCCGCAGATCTCTTTACATCTTAGTACTGCCCGGATGAACTGAAAACAGAGAACTATGAGCTTCACATAACAACTCTCTCTTCAACTGTGAATCACAAGGCACACACAATCTCTTCCCAAATCTCAAAACGCAATCATTATCAATGTTGAATTCATGCAACTTACCTTTCTGAACCAGCTCTACCTTTTTCTACAACTCACTGTCTTGCTTCTGTGCTTGCTTGATTCTGTCTGATAGAGATGATCTCACTGATACCTGAAACAAAACAGAAGAACATCCTGCACCAACAACTTCTATGCCAAATTTCATCAAATCCTTAACCAAAGGATCACGTTCCAAACACAACATTGCTAATGAAGCATTACTTTTTCAACATAAAGCATCAGCCACTTTATTTTCTTTTCATGGATGGTAATGAATTGTACAATCATAATCCTTGATTAATTCTAGCCATCTCCTTTGTCTCATGTTCAACTCTTTCTGAGTGAATATATACTTTAAACATTTTTGATCGGTATATATTTCACACTTTACTCCATACAAATGATGCCTCCAAATTTTTAAAGCAAAAACAACAGAAGCTAATTCCAAATCATGTGTAGGGTAATTTACCTCATGAGTTTTCAATTGTCGTGAAGCATAAGCAATTACCTGATCATTCTGCATTAGGACGCAACCAAGTCCTTTCAATGAAGCATCATTGTATATAACAAACTCACCATTCCTGGAAGGTAGTGCCAAAACTGGAGCATTCACCAATCTTCTTTTCAGTTTCTGAAAACAATCATCACATTCTTTTGTCCAGATAAACTTAACACCCTTCCGAGTTATCTTAGTCATTGGACTAGATAACCGTGATAAAATTTCTAACAAACCTTCGGTAATAGCCTTCCAAACCAAGGAAACTACGAATCTCTATTACATTTGTGGGTCTTGGCCATTCTTCAACAACCTTTGTTTTTGCAGGATTAACAGTTATCCCATCTTTAGAAACAATATGAGCAAGGAAAGAAATTTGTTGCAACCAAAAATCACACTTGCTAAATTTCCCATACAATTTCTTTTCTTTCAAGGTTTGAAAAATGACCCTTAAATGTATTTCATGTTCTTCTTTACTTTTAGAAAACACCAAAATATCATCAATGAAAACCACTAAAAACTTATCCAAGAACTCATGAAAAATTCTATTCATTAAGTCCATGAATACGGCAGGTGCATTGGTTATCCCAAAAGGCATTACTACAAATTCATAATGGCCATATCTTGTAAGAAACGCAGTCTTCGGAACATCTTCTCCCTTTACCTTCAGCTGATGGTACCCCGATCTCAGGTCAATATTTAAAAAATACTAAGCTCCTTGGAGATGATCAAACAAATCATCGATATGAGGCAAATGATATTTTTTCTTAACAGTGATATTATTCAAGGCTCTATAATCAATGCATAGTCTCATAGAACCATTTTTCTTTTTAACAAATAAAACTGGAGAACCCCATGGTGATGTGCTAGGTCGAATGAAACCTTTCTCTAATAAATCTTGAAATTGATCCTTCAACTCTAAATGTTCAATTTGAGCCATTCGATAAGGGGGTTTTGAAATTGGCTTAGCATCAGGAACTAAGTCAACAGTAAACTCAACTTCCCGATCTGGTATTATTCCAGGCAACTCATCAGGAAAAACATCAGGATACTCATTTACCACTGGCACATCATTAATCTGAACAGTTCCTTTATTTTCAACGATTTGTGAAAGGTAGCATTCATTTCCATCTTTTATAAGTTTCTTGTCCTCTTGATATGTTATCAAAAGTAAGGGTTCATTCTTGTAAACAAACTGAAAGTCTTTCTGAAAAGAAACTTCTTTAGCTCTACAGTCAATCTTAGCATGGTAAATAGAGAGCCAATCCATACCCAGGATAACATCAAACTCTACTAGAGGTAGAACAGTAAGGTTTTCAAGTAGGTTCTTTCCACAGATAAGGATAGGAAGATTCTTATAAATTCTTTTTTCCTCAACATTTCCCCCAGGTGTCTTTACCACAAGTTCAGGAGTCATTTCTTGATATGGTATTCCCATTTTACTAGAAAAGTTTTCAGAGATGAAAGAATGTGTAGACCCCGAATCAAACAACACACTGGCATAATCTGAAAAAACAAACAAAGTACCTGATACAACTTCATTTGACGGCACGACATCTGCTGAAGTATTTGCAAAGGATTTCACCACCCATTTCAGCTTGTAGTCTAACTGCTTCCTATCACTCAAGCTCTTTGTCGGACACTCATTTTCATAGTGACCCATCTCATTTCACTTATAACATTTCACTAACTGTAAATCAAATTTGGTCTTACCATCACCCTGATCTTTTTCAGTGCAATCACGAGCCTTATGTCCCATCTTAACACATCGGTAGCACTTTCCAGAATTCAGAAGACATTCCCCAGCATGCCTTTTTCCACATTTATCACAAACTGGAAACTTAGATTTCTTACCATCAGACTTTTTTTAAGAATTCTTACCTTTCTCCTGCCACCTCGGTCTCTTCTTCTGTTGGCTGTTATAGAACACTTGGTCATCAGCAAACTCCATTTCCACCTTCTTAGCACATAGAACAAGCTTTTTATAACTTTTAAACTCACAAGAATCTAATTCCCTTTGATATTTTGGCTTTAATCCTGAGTAAAAATGATTGATTTTACTATCAAGGTCTCGGATAAAATTTGGAGCATACCTTGCCAATTGAGTGAACCTTTCTTCATAAGTATCCACTGATTCTTCCTCTTGCCTCAATTCCAAGAATTGTTTTTCCATCCTAAGTCCAAAAGCCTTAGGAAAATACTTTTCAAGAAACATACCTTTGAATTCATCCCAATCGAGAGCATCAATCTCATCAGCGTCCCTGATATTTTTAACCATAGACCACCAATGATCTGCTTCACCCTCCAAACGGTAAATAGCAAGACTAACCTTTTGATTGTCTGAACACCCCATGACATCGAAAATCTTCTCCAGTGCTTTAATCCACCCTTCAGCTAGCACAGGGTCAGATGATCCTCTGAATGATGGGGGATGTTTCCTCATGAAATGTTCCACCACTAACATGTTCCTCTGCGGTTGATCTGGCTGATATCGTGCATGGATACCACCACCATTTATCGCTTGAGTCAACTATGCCATTACTGCAACAAACTGTTCAGTTCCAATTCCGACCATCTCAGGATGCTGATTTGGAAGGTTATTTCCTTCTGTATGCCTTCCTAGCGCTGCTTCCCTATTTCCTCTGTGGAAAACCATTCTGAACAAACATGTCTTAGATGAAGCAACATTGTAATCTTTAAATTCTATATCACTTCAATTTGAACATAAAAAAATATTTTTGGATAATCATTTAATAGAATTCTAACTCCTAAATTTATCTAAACCGACCTTTGATACCAACTATAAGGCCCCGGCCTTAAACCTTACTTAATCTTGAGTTATTACAAGATTACACTTGAGGATCTTTTCGGGTTTAGAGTTTTAGATAATTAGATCATAAAACTTGAATTACATTCCACATATAAACAAAGTGGTTACATAAAGATAGTATTCTTCTTTCCCATCAAAGGAAACATATTTAAAATAAAACATGGATTCTTTCTTGACACTTCCTTGACACTATCATCATATCATGTACCTTTCCCTTGACCTATGAAAAACATTTCAAAAAAACTTGGGATGAGCATAAAAAGCTCAGTAAGGGATATAAAAATATGAAAAAGGAAACATGGGTAAATATATACATTAGAATGAAATCATACTTTACCCATAAAATATAAGCACTTTAACAGACATCATCAAATCATGAATAAATCATAGAAATCATAAGACATAAAGGTAACTTGAGGCATTCATAACATTCTTACGTAGGGAGTAACCCTCTTGGTTACGTTTGGAATACCCATCACAGTATATTCCCTAAATCTATTCATAGAAACCTTAATTTTTCACTCCTTCGCGTTACCCAATGCATTGGAGAACTATATCGGGCTCACCCGCCCTTAGTTTACCACGGAACCACCCGTCTTCATAATAATGCCCAAGAACCTCAACATAATCGTATCACATAAAACATGCATATAGGAAACAAAACATTTCCACCTTTCAATCACAAGATATCAATACAACATATTTATATAAAAACATTATTAAAACCATTTTCAATACCAAAACAAAAGAAAAGTAAAACATGGTATTTATTTTTCTTTTAAAAAAATCTATGGCATGTAGAGGAAGCCGAAACTCAAATAATGGTCATGGCGGCGGAGAAGTCATTGTCAAGGCATACGTACGACAAAAACATTCCCTTTTGTCATTTAGTAAAACTCTTCGTATAAAAAAGATTCATTTTGGATAAACGTAAATGTCAATGGGGTTTATACACCGTATAAAATAAGGTTGTGTATAAAACAAAATATGCCTCAATGAAAGAATATTGAGACGAAGTCTCATACCTCAGGTCCGACTTGACTCGGTCGTTCTTTAATCTCCTGAATAATAAACTTGAGTTAATTTATACTTGTTTAAGAACCTTTTTCAAGTTCATTATTCCTTTTATATCACTTATTTCCATGTCATGAACACTATGTAATTATTTAAGTTAATAACGTTCGTTTTAACGATCATTGGTACTTGAGTAAAAAATAAACCCTTTATAATTACAAGTTGTTCATGTATCCATTATATCCGGAATGGTATTCATGATGTAGATATCATATATGTCATATATATCCAGTACATGCATGCATTTATAATATTACATAATCATTTAGAGGTAAGAAATGAAATGCACCGTTCATGGAGACGGTAAGCCGTACGTACGCATGAACACTACTTTTATTTCTATTTCGTATTTTATAGAATGGAATCATAATGAAACAAAGTTATATTATAATTCCAGTGTAATATCATATATAATATCATAACTTCATCCTTTATATGTCCCACATATGGTATTAACGAATCAAATCACTTTGAGGGGGCGGTAGTCCGCACTTCCTTAAATGAAGATATCGCGTTTACCCATAATGGAAACGATAAAAGTATGCCCAAAATGAAAAATACAGAAGCTTTAGGAAAACATAAACATATTATATATCATATATAAATATAGTTACATATTAATGGCCACCATTGAAGGTTTTAAAAGAATGTTGAACAATCATCGTTTCGGGAGGCATAAATTCACCATCCACGGAAACAGTATGTCCTTTAACCATTAGATGTAGGTGTGTGTAAGTGTAGCTCGAATACTTCTTATAACAACATCCTAGTATATTTAAGATAATTTAGTTGTTACCAAAGAAATGAATAAAAAGATTTTAGGGGGTTGTAGAAGCAAAATAAAAGAAAAGGACTCAAGTGAAGACATTACCTTAAAATCGGGTAACTCCCTTTGGTTTGAGCTCAAAGGCTTCCTTGGGAAGACTTCTGCCCAATGTGAGGCTTCAAGGAGTAAAAGAGGGAAGTGGAGAGACAAAATGGGCAGGGTTTGGCCGATCCAAGGGCTTTGGGAGTGTGGGTAAGGAGGTAGGGGTGGGGGCCTTTTATAAGAGGAGAGGAGGGGAACTCTTGGAAAGTAAAGAAAAGTCACTTTATTTTAAATTGGTATTCGGATTTAAGAGGTCCCACATTGATATAATTTGAGGATAAGGTGATAAGGGTTCTAAAGCCACTCATCCAATAGTTTTTGGACATGTGTAGGTCTTAGATATTACATTATCTTTCCATTTTATATAAATCGTTAAATAATGAGGTCATCAGTGCATCATCATGATGTCATAAATAATTTAATTTATTTAATATCTAAACATTATAAAAAATACTATGATGTAGGAAATATTTTTATCTTTCGAATGAATATTTATAATAAAAAATCTGACTTGTATAATCCCATGTAAAAATTGTTTTAGCAAAATAACTCATGTTTGTGTCATTTTTACTTTAACATTAAATAAAAAGTTATTTATGTCATTTCCCAACCAAAGTGGCTCCATGGGGTCCCCAAGTTGACCCATGGCTTGTCTTGGTCGGCCATGACACATCCAATAAGGGTAGGACATGTGTCAAGCTCATCTCATATTATTAAAACATTATTTTTACCTTAAACTACACTAATTACCATTAATCGCGATTAAGAACTTAAAAGTTACTATTCACCAAAAAAAATTATTTTAATCTCATTGAACCACATTTTACTTCTTAATGACAACCATGTATGTCGGATTTTTGAAAATCAAATCACAGAAGTGGAAAAGTTTCATTTAAACGAAAAATCAGTTTCTTTAACTACCACTTAGTGGTTTCACTATTCATCAAAAATTGAAGTTTTTCAGAAAAATACCAAAACTTCACACAAAGTTATATTTGATATTCTGAATTAAAAAATGATGTCTATTTTACAAAATTCAAAACATGTAAGTTTCATTAATTAATTTAATAACTAATTCCCGATGTCATGACAAATAGCGTGTTTTTTTTATGAAACAATAAGTATCAAAAGATTGACACTAGTTTAAGTCCAATTTCAAAGTGAAATTGATTTCAATGACCACCATTGGATAAAATGGTAAAAATATATTCAAATTTCACATCAAAACCAATTAAAAATATAATCTAATCATATAAATAAATTAGATTAAAAATAGGTTTTGAATTAAAATACAACATTTTTCACTATTCATTAAAAAATGAACTTTATCGGAAAAATACCAAAAATTCACACAAAGTAAATTTTGATGTCCCAATCATAAATAATAAGTTTATTGTGACAAACATAGCTTATAAAATTGTCAAAAGATAGATTTAAAAAGGGTTTTCCATCAAAAGGCAGTAAAACAATCTTTTAAGAATATTAGTGTATTCCATGCATAAGATTGTATTTATTTTTATTTTAAGCCTCTAAAACACTATCTTAATCATTAATAGACATAGATAAAATATCTATTATTTATTAATTACTTGGTATGTTACACCCATTC
Organism: Viscum album; assembly: GCA_963277665.1. Classification (NCBI taxonomy): domain Eukaryota; kingdom Viridiplantae; phylum Streptophyta; class Magnoliopsida; order Santalales; family Viscaceae; genus Viscum; species Viscum album. The sequence continues at coordinate 1,525,668,594 of OY728151.1, forward strand.
TCAGATACGTTATCTATGGAGAACTTTTTTATTTGTAAGGGATGTGTTTTCTTTATGCTTCACCCTAGAGTGAGGATGTGCTAGCCCCTAGATTCTCCCTTTGTGTCGGAATACATGGAACCCTTACATAGTTGTAAGGGTATGTTGAGGTTTGAGTCCACCAGTTCACTATGGGTTAATAAGTGTTAAAAAAATATCAATACCCTGGTTTTATGGATTTTTTACATCAACCATTGTTCGAGACAATATTTTTCTCCATGCTTGGAAGGCTTGTCTTGATTCTATATCCACTGATATTCTTACTTTATATGTTCTAATTTAGTTTTTTATATGAAACTCTATTATCCTCATTTCAAATAAGTTTATTTTTTTTTTGAAGAAAACTGATTTACGTTCTGTTTCTATTTTATGTAAAATAAAAGGAATTTGTTTTTATAAACTCTTTTTTAAACTAATTATATTGTTTTTTCCTATTAATGGGATCATTATATTCACTATGGTATCCTACTAGGATTCTATATCACACCTTATATACACCCATTAGGTTTATATTGTCTTTGTTTTATCTAATGTAGGAAAAGTCAAAGGTTACACCTCCTTTGGGGGAATATCATAAGACATTATTCAATCATATGGTGGTATAGTAATTAACTGGTGACCCCGAGTCACATGGATTTTTTCCTTGTGAAGAATTTGACTATATTATCATGGTTATAATACTGATTTTAATGTTTTTTCCATCACAAAATCATTCTTGGTTTTGGTATACACATTTATTAACTTACAATGTATCTCACTTAATATTTTTTATAATAGTTATGGTTAGTTTCTTATCAAGTTCTACTCTTTCTATTCCACTATTTGAATGACTTTCATTTTGAAACAATTTATTCATTAGGAATGAATATCCAACATATGAATACATCATTTTGGATTCTAGGATGGAGTCCATTATGTGTTTTATGATATTACGTGGGTGAAATCATTCATAAAGACTATATTTGATACCTTAAAGAGTCATCTCTTTCCCATGGAGATCAACAATGGGCTTCAATCCTTGTGGTATATTGGCATAGGTGACATGAGAAGTTCAATAAAAAATTATTTCAGATATATATTGATATTTTGGGAGAAATGGTTGATATGTGATAGGATTATCAGATTTTGGGGGAGGTATGAAGATGTTTTGGACAAATCATCTTCCTGTCAGTCCATGAGTTTCCATGTGGGGTCAATAATCATTTTTGGATTTTCACTACTATGATTTACTTATATTGAGTTATTTATAGTGTGTCTATGAGTTGTTTTTCTATATTTATTATGATTGGGTGCATATGTGATGAAATATAGAGGTGCACGGTTAGGGTGACCAGTCTAGAGAACCATACACAAACTGTATATCTTATCCTGGACACATCAAATGGTACTTGCATGGTTACAACATGATCCAAAAAACCATATAAATAAAACATGTGTAGATATATGAAATTTAAATTTCATGTGTTTCTCCCATTTGTTCTATGAGAGCCTCTTAATTAATATTATTATTTAAAAATCTACAATTTTTTGAGTTATTTTTAATTTTTATTGATATTGAGTGGAGTTGAATTGTATATTGATTGGGTTTTAAATTTTTTTATTAATAGATAATTCCCCAAATAAATAATGTATATAATTGTAGAGAGGTATAATAGGATAGTTTTTTTTGTAAATGCTTAGATATATCCCACTCTTTTAGTGTCAATTATATGAACTCTTTAATCTCTTTGATAAAAAGGTGTGTGTCACTATAGTAAATTGATTGATCATACATAAGAGTTCTCTATGTATAAACCACCATTATTCCATGGTGACCATGGGTCATAATAACCTGAGGAATGTATAGATAAAATTGATCATCATATGGTTTCATATATTCTTTTTAAGAATCAATGGTCGGTTTTTCTGTATATATACATAAAGGATCTATTAGTAAATAGGGAGGATCTATTGTACTGACCAACCCATATGATAACATCACTTGGCCCATGTTTAAATAGACATTTACCAATAATATTTAATCAAATACATGAATGATAGTGAAATAAAAATCGGGTTTCACTCTTTAGAAAGTAAACCAATTGGTTGTGGAATATTCCACTTGATTTTCAGATTTTGTAAAATTTTCACATGATATTAATTTCAATGAATATTTAAATGATCAATTGTTTTATATGAGATCAATAATTTATATTAGATCAATAATTATTCTTCATTTCATAATAAATTACATTGAGGTTGTTGAAAATTCATTAATGGAAGATACTAATATGGTAAGGTAGACCCGGTTGGGTGCTTCTTTCAATATTATAAGTGGAAGCCAAAATTCCCCATCTATCATAAAAATATAGTGTCCGAAATCTCAACAAGGGAGTAGTGGAACTGTTCAAAACCACTCATACCCTAAGTCTTTTGAGCTCTGTGGGATCGAACCCATGTGGTGATTTTTGTGTGGGAAATCATGGAACTCCATTCCCAATTAAATGGAAGATCTAATAATATACCACTATTGAGGGTGATTGAGACTCCTACAACACATATATAAGAATTCAACTCATGATATTAATGTTGGATCATTATATACCAGAGGATTGGAAGTATAGTTAGATGAATTGAATAGGGTATCTTCACATATTAAGAGGTAATTAAACATAATCATATGAATGATTATTCTTATCCTAGAAAGATGTCTCGGAGTATCCCCAAATGTAGGTTCTGTAATATAACTATGAATAAATCTAAAAAACCAAACATTGGATAAAAATGAATTATGATTTAATGTTTATTTATTCATTTATAATCATTTATTTTTTAAATGTATATTTATAAAATCATTTATCTCCCATTATATGAGTTATTTAAGGGATTTTTTACCGTAGTTGATGTTTTATGTGATAAAATTGTTTACTATTATATGAAATTTTGAGAATGGTTTAATGTTTCCTTTAATACATGTGATAATTATTGAAATTGCGATCATTTTCTGTAGTATAGGTCTTGATATATATATATTAGTACCTATTTCAATAATTTATTTGATGATTAGTTCTAAATATTAGGTTTATTTACTTTATTAAAATATAAACACTCATGTGTTCATTGGTGATTTTAATACTATATAAGATTGGGCAGGTCCTGTCACCCAAGATATTTGGATTGTCTCGTGTTCATATAATAGTTTTATTTTTAATGAGGTTTAATGACAATCATGTGATCGAATTTTTTTGGAGGTAAATATATATCATTAAGTATTCTATAATGATTTATATTAGATCCTACAAGAGAAGAAAGTTGAATTATATATTTAATTTCCTATATAAATGAGTCCCATATTCATACCATATAAATAATTATATCTAACTGAGAGAAATTAATATAAATTATAGTTATATAATATTGAGAAAATTTGTTTTATATATCCAAACAAGTAATTATGGATAACACCAGTTCTATTTTAAAAATGGTGGATGTAGGCTTCAAAGATTTCATTAATTGTGGATATATCATTCAATTTATTATCAATAATAGGTAACACTAACATTTGTTTGAGGATCATTTTGATCAACTAAAGGGATCATAGTGGTTTTCAAAAATTGAATGTAGGTAAGGATGAAATTTGTTGATAATATAGAAAAATTAATTTCTAAGAAACTAATTCAGAATTAGGTGCAAGCATTATTAGTATCTTTTTATTACCATGGGGTGTACTAGTGATTCATTTGTTTTAATGGAATTAATGAATATAATTTTCGACTAATACCTCAATTACATTATCAATTATTTTTTGGAAAATATCTTGGTTTACTTGATGATAAATGTTGATCATGGGGATCATTTGGAAACTATTCAAAGTATGTTGAGGGAACACCACTTATATGAAATTTTAATTATTTTCTAATTATGGATCTAGGATGTAAAGTATTTGAGCCATGTGGATGTTTAGAATGGAATTTTTGTTGTTCCTAACAATATCTAACCAGTAATTCCATGAGAGATAACTCTGAATTTATATGATATAAGAATCCTTCAAGGCATAATTGGATATCACAAGAAGTTTATTCATTACATTTCTTGGAAAACATATCCCTTGATAGCATCATATTGGAAGAGATTGAAAATTCAATGTGTTGATAAGCGTCTAAAATAATTTGATGAATTTAATAAAATATTAACATCGAGCCCCTTTTTGATATTTACTATGCCTAATAAATGCTATTTGTTTTTTTATGTCACATGTATAAGGATGGGGTTAATTTTTATATTGAATAAACTTGTCATATCATATACATTTTTCCAATTATAACATCATGAAATGAAGTATCCCACTCTTGACTAATAATTTCATGTGGTGATGAATGTAATGAAACATGATGTCAGTATCTCTTCAGAGAGATGCTCAGGGTATCTATTAGTCAGAAAAATGTGATGTCAATTTTCCCCTATAAGGACTTGAATCTCAAATAGAGACATTAGGTAGAGTATCTCTTCTATTTCAAATTTGATTTATATTTTTCACCAAGGAAACAAAATTTTTTAGTTTATTACATGAGTGGGAAATTACTAATTTTGGTGAAATTGAATTTTCATATTGGTGTAATTTTATGAACATACTTATCGAATTAAATTTCGTTAAAAAAATTTAGAATATGGAAAGGTATCCTAGACTAGTGTGTGAATAACTCATTCCATATATGGATAGATTCAAATGAAAAATTATGAATATATATTATTATCGTATATGTGTAATTATAATTGGAATAAATACCACATGTGATTAGTTTTGATATCATGATGGATTCATACTCTCTAGGATGAGTTTAGTGGACCATCTTCCAATGATATAGGATGCGATGAAATAGGGGCACTATTCTAGTTGGGTTTCTCACCCTACATCTATAAAGATGTTATATGACCATAAAATGTAATTCTAGTGATTGAGTATGAGATGAGGTATCAAAAAAATAATGTTTTTTTGTATATATAAAGATAAAAGTCAAGAATCTGGTTACCAAATTACTATAGTGATCTATTCCTATTTTTATGTTGAAATAGGATGTGATATATATGTATTTTATCATTGTATTAGATTATTACCATAATGGGAATAATAACATATGGGTGATTATATATTGTTTGATTAAATCATCCCACTTCATCCTATAAAGTAGATAACCAAGATAGAAGCATTTGGTAACCTGTATGCCAATGAGATCTTGAAATTCCCCCATCTTATATCAACAATTATATCAAATCAATTTACATTCATTGAATCCTATTTTTGGAAGGTTATTTATGATATTATAGTATCTCAATCGAGGATTAGCATGCTTTATCACCAATATATAGATGTCCAGACTGAGTTTGTAAGATATAATTCATCATTTTGTACTCGCCTTTATAGGATAATTTGTGAAAAATCTATCATTACATTAATTTTTTTCAATAAATAATATCATGTGATGATAATGACAAATATATTTGAATATCTTCATTTAACGTCAATGTTGATTCCCTCTATTTTGGACATAATTGGATATGTGTTCTTCATTGGGACTGAGCACAATATTAAAGATATCCAATATGGTTATTATGATCTAGAAAATATTGAAGAATGAACAAAGTTATCAAAAATAAAACATTTACTATCATCATTATCCTTTAGATTTAACAATCTATGATTTAGTATTTCTAATTAATTCTCCTTTAATTAGACATCATAGATTGGGGAATCATGGTTAGATTTTATTGTGGTATATCATGAAATTTGGGATAGTGGATCATCTTAAGAAAATTAGAAACTGGTTGGCCTTACCATCTCATTTTATATCAATTTAAGATTCATTTCATGTGTTCAGATTGAATAAACACTATCTGGATCTATTACACTTCGTTTAATGGGAATATTAGTATTTGAATCTGGACACCAAGGTGATTGATCAAAAAATACACATCCATTATTATAATAATAAAGTGTAATAGTGTATACCAATTCAATTAGTATGTGTTATTTAGAAATATGAAAAATATATCCATGATGCTTTGCAGGTATAGGTGACCATAGAGAAGAAATGAACACAGTTATTCCCTAAACGAAGGCACTATGAACATTATAGGGGTATAAAGTGGCATGATGTTGAGAATTTTTATAATTTCGTGTCACTGGTATGTATGTATTTTCAATTATTTTATTTATTTATTTTATTTTATAAATATTTCGGAGTTTCGGATTTTAATAATATACAACTTGGAAAATATGATAGGGTTCATGGCCAGTGCCTTGTTATGACTAACCATAAACCCAAACCCTTTAAGGGAGAGGGAATTCTAGAGACGAATTAATGGTTACAAGAAGGATTAAAAAACAACTAAAAAATATAGTTACTGATATTATCTTTATTTTTTAGAATTATTGGTTTATGGTTTCCCAAATATTATGGCGAAACCACTCATTTCACATAAAAATTTATAAATGAGTTTTCAAAATTAACCTTGTTGATTTTAATCCCTAATTACTCATACAATTCCCACATTAGAACATCTAAATATCTCTATAGACAATTTCATCCATCCTTCATTATTCCAAGGTGGTTCCTCTCTAATAGTAATAATGTTTATCCAATATTAATCCACTTTTCTTATTCATTTCTACTTTCTCTTCACTTTTACACCATTAATCATTAATTTATTTCATTTCTTCTACCCAAGCCATCCATCATGGAAAAGAACATGACTAGGGTTGGTTTTAAATTAAAAAACACTGGTTCATATTGTGCATGAGGGTATTTATTTATCTAATATCATTGTATTAGAATATGGTTACAAGGTTATATAAAATCCAAGGTATTTGTATCTACATAATCACTTTTCCTTCAAAAAACATTTGGTCCAGGATGTTTCTGAGGGTTTACATCTTCAAATATCTATCCAATTTAGTTGTTAAAGATAATTATTTGGGATTCTATGATTTCATTATTGATTAAGTGGTGATTTTAAATGGTATACAGGAGGTATCCATTTCAAAACTAGTTGTATGGAAACAAATTGATTGATAAAATGATTCAAATAGTTATTTGGTTTCAAATGGAATTTTGAATTGGAATTATTTTAGTAAATAATTTCTTAATCATTTTGTTAAAGAAATTAATCATATAAAGGATTTTTTTTCTATTATAACTATTTGATTATGATGTTGGGTATTTTTATACACATTCCTTGGTTTGTTTGTTTGAGTTACTGATGATGGATATTTGTGGTCAAATTCTGGGTACAGGTCTCATATTCGATACACATGAGATCCATGGGTAGTTGTGAGGGATGTTTTATCTACACATAATACCATATTTCATGAAATTTTATCTTCAATATTCTCAATTGGTGTTGATGTATGGGGAAGCATTAGGTAGTTATAATGGTAATTTGAGGTTCTATTCCACAATTTTACCATATATTGGAATGTGTTTTAGTATATCAAATCATTGGATACCACTATTTTTTTAAACAACCCAGGTTTAAAACTAATATTAATCTCTATTCTAGTAGTTCATGTAATGATTCATTAGTTACATGATATAATAAGTTTATATGTTCTAATTTACTTGTTTATAAGATACATATTTATTTCCATTTAAATTAATTTCTTTGTTTTTTTCTACAAAAATTAATTTATGTATTGTTTATTATTCAATTAAAATAGGACATTTTTTTACAAACCATATTTCAAAATAGTGATAATTATTTTCCTTTTGAAATAACATTATTGATTTACTGTGGTATCCTATTAGGATTTTTCCTCACACCTTACATACACCCATTGGGTTTTTATAGACATGGTTTTATCTGATGTAGGTAATGGAAAAGGGGATAATCAATTGGGTGGAGCATATTTATAGATTCTCTATTCATATAGAGGTATGGTAATTGGGTGGTGACCCCAAGTCATGTAGATTTTAACCATTTTGAGCATTTGGGGAACCTTTTATTGTTACATTTGGGTTTATAAAATTTTGAATACCTTATCCTCTACTTTTTTAGGTATTCTATTATTTTACATTTCCATGTATCTCTATAAAATTTATTTTCATGTAATTTTCAATATGAATTGTTAGGTTAAGTTGGAACCATTTAAAATATAGTTCATGGAACAAAACAAATTAAATTAGAAGATATGGTGGGTTTAAGGACTGTCTGATCTCCTATTGGATGGGATAAATTAAATTTCCATGTTAAAAAACATATATTTAGATCCGAATTATCTGGGAGGTTATCTTCATGATTAAATGTAATAAGGTCCAAAACATCCAAATAATCATTATTATAGAACTTATCATATTCATGTTCCATAATATCACAATGAATCCTAGATGAAAACCAATACCTATGGTGTTATTGAAGACCCTAAAGAAATCATTCATGAGTTACTTTACATTGATCCTCCAATTATGGGATTATAAAATTTATCTTGGATTTCTTTTTTTCCTCCAATTTATATGTTCTAAACATAAAATATATATTGATCATCATTTTAGTAAAATGATAAGAGAAATAAAACTACCTTGAATTCGGACGCCCTTAGGTTTTGAGGATTTCTTCCTCCCCTCTTCAATAAATCCATTTATCTTCATGATGAATTCTATCACTTGAAGAGTCATATTCTACAATTGGAACCTCTTTCATAATAGATATATCTCTCATATTTTTCATTGGTGAGTGTCTCATTATTAGTTGTCTCAGTCTCCAGCCATTAATTTATATATTAATTTCCATGAAACTATATACTTATGGGATCTTTTATCACTACTTCCTCATTATTATGAGACTTGATGAGAAGCTTAGATCCAATGACCTTACAAATTAGTACAGTAGTTATTAGTTTGGGTAGACGGGAAAAATCATTATTACTTAATGTTTTAATTCCATTATTGACATCATACCCCCCCCATGAGATGAATCTTCCCTTTTTCATAATCATCATTCCTTACTATAATACTTCCTCAAACTACTGGTCTACTTCCCAGTATTTGGAAGATGGAAAAAAACAATGGTAAAACATAGGTGGAGAATCCTCTCATCCATCTTCACCCCTATGATTAAAAAATAATCCTTACTATGTATTGGATTAATTAATAGTTAATGATTAATGGATATAGTAAAATTCCTTATTATTTCAATAGTGATATCAAATTTTTTAAGTGGTCAAACATTTTATAAAGGGACCTTTTACATAGGACAATGTTGGAAGAAAAAATAAGTGTGGCCAAACTAATGGTAAGAAGATAAATTGTTATATACTGAATCCAAATATAAAACTTAAAAGAATCATTGATATTCCATGATCTTGATAATTTCTTATTAAACTAGAGGATTTTGAACATAATTTTAAATGAAATTTAATAAAGGGATAATATAGAAAAAATAATTTTACCTATTTATTGAACATAGAAATCATCCAAAAATAATTATTATCATTTAAAGTATAGATGAGTTTGGAAGGGAAGTGTAAAAATAGGGATGATTACAAATATTACTATGGTCATGAGATCCTAATTAATATTGAAATCATAGGTCTATATGAATAATGAGAAATAATTACTTTGAATGACCATCCTTGATTGAGACTATACAGAAATAATTTCCTATTCCAATGTAAATTAGATTATCATGTAATGAGAGTTAAAAAATAGTATATAGGGCAATCCTTCAAACAATATGAAACATTGAAAATTCTATCGAATCTATAAACAAACATGAATATCATTCCAAAATGGGTAACTAGGTATAGATAAAGAGAGGAAGATCTTCAGAAAACCCCAAAAGGAAAAGAAGTATCATAATGTTGTCATTGAATATTCAAGGTACCTTTAGGAACATGAGATCCTGGGGAAAGATGAATGATATTTAAGAATAGTTAATGGTGTGAAATAATTTGGGGATTCTAAGAGGGACCAACTATAAATGCTCTCCCTCTTTCAGAGTAGGAGGGATGGAGTATGAGATTATCACCTCCAAGAGATGCAGCCTAGAGTAGGATAAAGAATCTATTAAAAGAGGCATTCCTATTCTATAAATCATACAAAATGCTTTCATACTATTTTTGTTCTATAATTAATCACATTTTCCTATTATTTTTCCTTTTTGGAATGACTTTTATTTATAAACAACTTATTCATTGATCATGAATACAAAATAGAAGGACACATCATGATGAATTCCATGATGATGTATGTTATGTGCATTTCATGATCATTATGGTGAAATCATTTCAGTAGTTTAATTTTATATCCTCAAAACCTGTTAATAGCTCCTGGTGATCGAGAATTTTCTTTAGTCATTATGGTGTTCCATTTTTGGTGATATGGTAGGCTAAATCAATTCATTTCATTATATTTTTCTTGGTTAAAAATCACCAGTAAAGAAAATATGTCTTTATTTAAGAAAAAATTAGATTACATTTATACACTTGTTATTTTAGAGATAATATAGTTTTAATGGGGAATTTGGTAGCATATTTGGACTTAGGGAATACCAAAATATAAAAAATAAATGATTATTCTAGTAATTATTCAATGGGAACACACATAATTTACTAAAAAAGTTTGAGGTATGTTTTTTTTAAAAATTAAATAATTACATTTAAATACTAAAATTTTCTTGAAGGAATGATTGAATTTAATGGTCCCTAGGTTATGAAGTACTAAAATTGAGTTATAAGTATACATCCTAAGTCACTAACATAATAATATTCGATATTGAGACATTAATAATTTCAAATACATTTTAAATGGGTTTAAAATTCATAATGTTGTGATTAATATTGCTATTATTAAAACTATATTTCATTATCGATGTCACATGTTATAGTTTTTAGAGGGATAATTTTATCATATGGTCATATAAACAATTGTAGAAATTATATAGTTATTTAAGGAATTCAACAAAACATTAAATGAAGAAATCATATATCATTCTAGTAGTTATTAAAATGATATAAGAGGTTGTTGAATATGTTTTATATTTTTAAGTAGTCCTAGAATAGTTTTGATAATATGAAATATATCATTTTATATGATTGAAGCCTCAATTTTATGATTAATTCATGTTGTCTCTATCTGATAGGTGAAGGGACCTGATAAATGACCCCTCGAAATACAACTATATATTATCCATTACTAATGTTTGTTATGTATTATTATAGGTTATAAATAATGGTTAAGGTTAATATTATTAGTAATTCATGTAGTGATACAAAATATATTCATGAGATCAAGAATGTGTTTAGTGTTATTGATAACACATGATGTATTCCATATTTAGTGTCTATGGGTACTTATTTCAATTCGGATTACCCTCTTACCTACTCTTTGACTAGATACTTATCATGAGAACCTTAATAAATTTTTTACTCTCAAATGTATTCCATGATGATGATATAATTAGGGGTTCATGGGTATATATTTCATTATGTATATAGGTGAGTCCAGTCAAGGAGTGATTTTTCATCTCATATTATGGGAATGACGTATGAGGCCTTTATTGAGATATATAAAATTTAACACCCCGGCCCTAGTTACCTAGAGTCGGTGCATTATTACATATCATTGGCATGATCACAAGAGATCAAGTCCTACAATACCGATTAGTTTAGTAGCCTTGGAAGTACTAGATACATACATATGTTTTACATTACATCATGAAATAAAGAAAAACAACATTGTATCACCTTTGAACACACTCATATCCATTAGCCTATTCCTGTAGGTTAATCATGATATACTTCTTCACATACTAGGAAAAATAAAACATATAAGGGGGTGAGATCAGATGCTTAGTAAGGATAACAATATAGTGGAACCTTTTATAAATAATCATAAACATTTAAGGTAATGTATTAGACTAAAACTCAAGCCTTTTAAACTTGAATTTCATCATAATCTGGAAAACATAAATCAAATAATTCCATTTACTTATTCAAATGGATATTCTACTAGTTGAATAATCACATGTATTATGAATATGTAATTTTATAATGATGTAATTCAATATTTTGGACATCATAACCACATATTCAAGGACTCGTTCCAAGACTACAAATAAGATTTTGTCAATGCCTTGTGCCAAGACACTAATTGGTCTCATGAGACCTATCGATGCATTGAGGAACTATAGCAGGCTCCACCCATCACTTACTAATTCCAATTCATTCCTCATATGAAAATGGTGAAAAATAATCTAAACATTCATATTAAAACTATCATACGATGTGCCAATACTTTAACGACAAACCATGAAATGTATACAAATAGATCATCCATAGACAAAAATAAATCATTCAATATAATATGGAAGATTGTATTACAATAAATCACCCTCAAAAAATAATAAAATAAAATGAATAATATTGACATAGATGAAATATAATAAGTAAAACTATTTAAGATAACTATCCCTTTTTTCTAGAAAACATTTAAAAGTCTCACTATTTATCAAGAAGTAGTTTAAAAGAGAATTTCGAATCAAATTGTCCAACACCACTTTGAAACTTTTAAAATGAATTTTAATTTTTAAATAATCGTATACATATAAATAAATCCTTACAACCATTTTTAAAACATGGACATCAATGATAATGATTTAGAATAGTAAATGTATAAAACATTTAAAATGATATTTTAGTTAGAATTCCTAACCAAATGAGAGGAGATTGAATTAAAATAATTGAAGTAAAAAATATTTTATAATATCATGAGAATAAATGGATTTATGATATACTACGTCAAAGTATAGTATGTACACCATATAAAAGTGAATTGGTGCATAACAACAAAGAAGTCTCAATGCAATGTTAATTGAGATGAAATCCCTTACAGAGACCATATCCTTAGATTAAGGATAAATAAATAAAATAATTATGTGTGAAAAATATAAGTACACTCAATATGATTGGATATTCAGTGTAAATCAATCAGAGTACATTCACACATATTCCTTTAAAAACAACACCAATGACTTGGGTGTTTAATTCAATGTATTGAAATTGAGTTAAGATTACTCTTATCAAGTTACTATAAATGAATTGAGAATTTATTAATGGAGTGATTATGTGTATCAGAATTATATCCACATAAAGGGGACATGAAATTACTACATAAATAAATAAATAGTTATTTCACACATAATCTTGGAGTAAAATAATCAAAGAAGTTTGCGTAAAACCCAATGAGTGGAAATCGAAATTAAAATTCCATTACCGATTTAGTAACATAAGAAACATACCCCCCATGAATGAATTATGTTAAACTAAAGATTTAAGTACCCATAAATTAAATTATAATACACAAATAATACAATAATTGGTAGTACATACACCACACAAAAGGAGATACTGGCAATATAGCATGAATTTTAGGGGAATAAGAAATGAGATGAAAACCCCTTACCTTGTACTTTTCCTTAGTTAAGGGTACGTTAACATCATGTATAATGGTTAAAAAAAATTATTAAATTATACAAGAACCATAAAATAAATATGATATCTTATATGATCTATTAATATTGCTTTGTTAATAATATTTCAGTAGAATCATTGCTTCGGGTGTTAACTGATTTGTTTTTCATTATATCTTTTGTTATGTATGTCAGTTTTTTTATGGATACGATGTATTTTACTTGTATCCTGAATGATATCATGTTTTAAATATTATTTTTTAATCATAAAATTATATTTATTCTTGAATTTTTATGATGGGGAATGAATCACATTGCGTTCATGGAGATGGTAATACGTAATTACGCACAAGCAACAATACCATTCTATTGATGGTGAAATCATATGTAATTGGATGGTATATCATATATACATAATCATTATCATGTTATATTATTTATTTACATCAATTATACTCATTATTATAACAATAAAAATAATTAAGTGTTGAATAACAAATAACACCACGACATGGGGACGGTTAGCCGTACGTACGCACGTATGGTTACATTGTCATTCATAGGATGGGTAGAATAATTAATATGGTTGTACCATATTTATAATGACATCACAGTATGTATAAGGTACTGGATTTATTATTTTTGTATGTAAATGACAAATAAAGATGAAGTGGAAAAAGAAAAGAACACTGAAAGAGGTGATGAAATAATTACCTCTTCTTCAGGTGCTTACTTTTGATTTGATCAAAATGGATCCTTAAGTTGGCTTTATGATCTAAGTAATGCCTCTAGATTTAGTTGAGGGTAGTTTTGAGGATAGGTGAGCAGGGTTTGGCTGTTCCAAATGGCTTTGGAGGTGTGATTTTGAGAGAAGGGTAAGTACCCATTTATATGATAGGTGAGGGTCACTTTAGGAAAGCCCTGAAATATTATTTTATTATACAATTATATTCGGTTTATAAGGGCTCCAAAAGGATTTATTTTTAGGATAATGTGTTTATGGGTCTAAAACCTCTCAACCAATTGGTTTTAGATAGGTTTAGGTCACCATATTATCTTCTCTTTTAGATTTAACTCTTGGTTAAATAGTTTATCATTTACCATGTCTCCCTGTATTTTTATAATATATGGTTAATAAACATACGATAAAATTCCAAGAGAACACAAAGAGGTTCATTAATGACATTTATAATATTAGATAAGTCCTTTGGTCAAACCAAAAATTTTTAGGACTGTTATATCATTTAATAATATAGTATTTTCTTTAAAAACTCATTTGTGTCAATTTTGACATTATTTAGTATTTGGTTTTTGTGAAATTCATAATAATCTGATTTCTTCGAAAAAAATAAATTTAATCAACCCTAACATGTAATATTAACCTATACAAAATTTTAATTCATAAAAAGTATCAATTTACATTTATTTTAATATTTATAATATCAATTATTTTAATTTTTCATTAATAATGTAGTTACTGCATCATCAGTGTGTGATTATTAAATTTAATTATTTAATATCTAAAAATTATAAATAAAATACCATGATGTAGGAAATAATCATTTATTTCTAATGAATATTTATAGTCGAAATTATATTATGTATAACCCTATATTAAAAATGTTTTAGTTATTAAAATTTGAATTTAACACTTTTAACTCTTCTTTAAATAAAATAATAATAAATGTCCTAATCTAAACGAAGTGGAACAAATGGATCATATTTTATTCTTAATTTTTATTTTTATCTAATTACACTTATCCAATATAATTATTATTTTTGTTAGGATAATTTTAAAATCATTTTTACCATTAATAACTTTATTTACTTTTAACCATGGTAAATAAAATTCAAAAGTTACTATTCACAAAAAACTATTTTCATCTTATTTAAAAAAAAATTACATAATAATTTCAACCATGTATCTCATTTTTTTTAAATTCAATTCACAAAAACAGTAAAATTACGATTTATGGAAACTTACTAACGTGCCTAGAAGGTGGGTAAAAAACGTCAAAAAATTCAATAAAATTTTATATATATAATTTTGTAATAAAATGACTCCAATAAATTATATTGAACTAATATAGGCATTATTTATATATTTTTATTTAAAATAAATTTAAATAACCTTAATAATTATTAAAATAAAAAAGTCATTTTTAAACAATAACATAGTGTTTTCACTATTAATAAAAAATTGAATGGTTTTATAAAATACCAAATATTCACCCAAAGATAATTTTGATATTCCTAAACCAAAAATAATTTCAATTTTACCAAATTCAAATCATAGAAGTCTCATTAATTAATTTAAAATTAATTCGAGTTGTCAAAACTAGAAAGCAGGTTTTTGAAAAGTAAAAAATTTCAAAAGATTGATATCTGTTTATGTCTGGTTTAAAAGTTATATTACTTAGAATGAATAAATTAGGATTAAATGATAAAAATATAATCTAATTATACTTCAAAACCATTCAAATGTATAATTTAACACTATAAATATTTTGATTAAAAAATTTGTTTTCAATTAAAATTTAGTATCTTTCACTATTTATCAAAAATATGAATGTTATCAGAAAAACACCAAAAATTTATCCAAAATAAATTTTTATGTCCCTATTATAAATAAGAATTTAATTTCATCAAAAATGAATATATAGAAGTGTAAAATATTGGATTAATAAAGGGTTCACCATTAAAAGGCGGAAAAACTGTATTTTTTGAAAAATACTTTTTTATCAGAAAAATTGAATTAAACCTTATATTATGTCTAAGAAACACAAAATATGAATGATAAAATTATATGGGATGTATATAAAATTAAAAATGTGGTTATTAATATTCATAAATGCCTTCTAAATGGCCAGTTTGATAGGTCTTGGTGCACTTGAACTCGGTGTTGCGTACATCACACGCTATTGTATTATTCAAAGAGAAGTGTGCCATGGATGCATGGGGTGTTATATAAAATAATTCACGATAACACCTAGATAATTAATGTAATTTTATAATATATTTTAATAAGGGACCTATGATTTGATATTTTTTTCAGTGAATGACATGTGATGTGTTTGTCAATCTAGTTATTCTAAAATATGAGAATTTATAGTATACTATTAGTTTTACATGGTTCATATACTCAATGTCTGGTGTTTAGTTGATGTCTTGATAATGGAATCATATGAAAATTCATTATTGTGTATGATATAGCTTTTGGGAACATTTATTAAGCTAAATTTATATGATTAAGAAAATGTTAGATTCATTTGTATCTTAAGTAATAGTAATGATTTTATATAGGAATACCTTTTCAAATATATATGAATTATGGATTCTATTTTTCTTCCAATTCAATAGAGTCCCCTGAGGATACACATTATGAATTAATAAATGAGGATTATGTTTCATGGAATAATTATAGACTCCCTAAAAGTGTTTTAGAGTTTTTCAAAAATGAGTTTTTGATGGATATTCATAAGATATTTCATATGATATGATACATAGTGAATATGACGATAGATCTCCAAAAGGTTTTTGTAGTAATATCAAAAACTATTTTTGGATATTATTTCACAAGTTACTATATAAGATATAATATATTGTGAAATAGAACAATATCTATAAGTATTTAGTGCCCATGGGGATATCGATAAAGATATTCCATAAATCCTAATTTATATATGATATGTTGGAACATACATCATAGTGTACAGTTCCAGGATGCCATGTGGTTAAAAATCTATATTAATGAATATATAACTCAATCCTTGATGGTATATTTCTTTTTAATATAAATAAAATCATATCAATGTAGAATTTTATATAACATATCATATGATATGTTGATATCATAATGAAATGATATGAAAAAAAAGAGTGATTGAAAATTGTAGTTAAATGTTAACAGTTAACAGTTGAATATATCCCATATAGGTAATATATATATCGATATTTCATATGATGCTATATTTATGAGAATGAAATGTTTTTAAGTCTTACATTTATGGGATGAGGGTAAAAACGTTATAACCACATGCCATTTACTCATATGTTATGCATTTAAGTGTAAATTCAAGGATGTATCAAGGAGAATCTATAAGGCCTATACAAACAGACTAAATCCTTTGGAATATAATCAATCCATTATTGTGTTCTATTAGAATCAATTATGAAAAATATCCCTTTCTCTTTATTTATTTTCTTTTAGAAAAATTGTCATATAATGGTGTGAAGAAGAATTTTACCCAAATGGTTTGTGATTCAGGTCATCTCATGTATCCATCATGGATAAGGGAGTATGTTTATTACTTTTTAGTGATATTATTCAAACTCATGATTCATTAAAATATAATTTAACAACATAATCATAAGGTACATATGAATTTCATTTTATGTTATTCATGGTTTCAGTTTCATAGCATGGTTATTTTGGGAATAGGGGTTTAATGTTTTCTTCCACAAATTTAATATCTATTATTTGATCCTTAGAAACCTCTTAAAATTTATTATCTACATTATCATTAATTTATACTGGTTTAATATATTATTCATGTGAAATGATAATTTACCACCAAAAGTTCATCCTTGAGTCAACCCTAAATAATGTTCATCAGTTTGTATTATAGGTGGGAAATAAATTTTAAGGTTAGCATGTTTTAGGATTTATATAGAGATATGAGATTCAATCCTGGGGAAAAAAATGTGTTTTATGTACTGGATGGACCACCACATATACCACATGGTGTATTGCACATTATATCTTCAGTATGTTAAGTGTTCATGTTTCATAATGAATCTAGATACATGATGTTGGATATCTACCTGACATGGAATCTTTCATATATTTATAACTTTCTAATGATATCCATGAGAATGAGATAATTAGGGTTTTTGGGTATTTTATTGATCATGTTGTCAGTTGAGCCTCAATGAAAAAGAGATTTTCCTTCTATATGAATAGTATGACATGTAGTCCCTTGATTGAGATAGACTAAAGAAGAGTATTGTAAGATATATGTAAGGTACATTTTATGTTCTTATGTATTTGGATGTGGGGCATGTTATGTCTTCATTGACTTGGGTTAATGGAATGTGTTTTGTTCCTCATTATGATTATTATATAAATAGAATTTTGAGAACATATGTTTAGTGGATTTATGGAATTGAGATACTCTATGACCCCTGGTCACTCAATGCCTTATAAAAAGAGATTGTTTAATTATTAATTATTATATATGAAACAATTTTTTATCATGGGTATAGAGAAAGATGTGTTTTAAAGATATCATGAAGAACATATTTATATCTTTAGAAGAACAATCACTAACCTAAAAGATTTTATTTTTATTACAATTATGGATTTAGGAATTTTTTAATTTTAGTTAACACTAAAAGAATCTATAAGATTAAACATTGGGGTTTTGTGAATGTGAATTAAGTTTTATTTCAAATTGTTCATACAAAATATCGAGATATTCCCAAAAGGAGGTTTTGAGGATTCAAAAAGTTGACTTGTATAGATTTTCACACGTTATTATATATGATGTATTATTTGGGGAAAATGAATAATAGATTTTCTTGAACGATTTTTGGAAGATATCCAAAATGATTTTTATATATGATTTCATAAGATTTTATATATGCCATTTCAAAAGGTGAATGTGAACTTTGAATATAAAAATTTAGAAAAAGTTTGAGATTATTAAAAAATGATCAACAAAGGAATACCATGAAAATGTGATTTAGAACAAATTTTTAACTATGTTGGATTATACTATGTTTTCAAGAATGTATCAACATTTCATTTTGGTTAATGAAAATGAACATGTTATGAAATAATGATTGGATATATATGATGCATTCACTCAAACTATGATATATTGCTTGTTATTAATATAAGATGATAGTATAATGAGTTTTAATTTAAATAATGACTATTTAAATATTAACCAATAATTATGATAATTGATCCATGCATTAGAATTTTATTTAATTTTTAAATGATTTAGGAATGTTTTAGTTATTATAAACAAATTACTGAGATCTTGAGAGTCTCTTAGGATAACTATATAAATAGAGACATGGTTTTTGATTGTAGGGAATCTAAATACATTGATAACTCCTTAGGATGAAGCACCCTAGATTTCATTTTATTCAATATATTAAAGAATGGTTTTAGCAGAAAATGTCTCAATGGAAGTCCTTCGAAAGAGTATGGAGATTCACAGAACCCATAGATACCCTATGAGAAAGGTGTCTGTTAATTTATTTTTAGTGAACTATATAAAGAGCATGAAGTGAATCTTGGGTAGACCGTATCATCAATGGGAAGTTATATTGTTCTTCAAAAAAAAATTTACTATGTTCAAATTAATGGTAGATACTAAGGATTTAATCAATTTTGTATTATGTTTTTCACTATTTATTGGATAAGTGTTATCCCCTCAAAAAACTAACATGAAAATTTTGTTTTTTTATTAAAAATAACATAAAATGACATGTTTTAGTAGTTCACTAACTTCGTAAAAAACGTTTTTGACAATTATGAATTTCATCTTCAAGAATAGATTTCATTTACTAAATGTGACCTATATTGTCATATATAGTTTTACTAACACAATTTTATTTGAAAATCAAACTTTTATTCAAATAAGAAGTGTAAGATCACTTAATTTTATGTATTTATCTCAGGATTAATTTCAAGAACTCTTTTTCCTTGTTTTGAGTACTATTGGTATTGGTTGTACTTTGGGGTGTGTTTGGGTAAATTTTGTGAAAATTCCATGAAAAACAAATTATGCATGGTTGTTTTATGCTTAAATAATACAATGCTAAAAATCCACAGAAACAGTACCACCCTAGAAAGTAGTGGTTTGCGTTGCTGGAGAATGTTTTCTCAAACCATACACCCTAGAATAGATAACTGTATACCCCTAAAATAATAGACCCATGGATAGAGAATAGTTAAGGAATATCACGCGCCCCTACTCTTGAAACCATGCATGAATTTTTAAATTGCATGAAAATTAGTTTTAAATTCACCGAACTCCCCATAAATTCTCTTATATGACCAAAACACAGACCAACTCAGGTTATGACATTTTCAGATCTTTCTAGAAGGTTTATAAGTCCATCTGACCTTCGTTCTTTTTATTTGAAGCCTATATCGAAGATCCTATCCTCTCTCTCTCTCTCTCTGTGGATCTTATCATGTTGCTTTCCCATTAATCCTCCATTCCTCTATTGTTCTTTGGATGAATTTTTTCCACTATTTTTATTCATATAAACCTATTTAGTGAGATCTAGCTATAGTATTTCAGATCTTGATCTAGATTTGTAATATCTTCAGGAGGAAAATCTTCATTTCTAGTTTTAGATATTAATTCAGATATATGTTATTTTTTTGCATCATTTTTGTGATTTCTATTTGGAAATCATTCTTCAATTAATCATGGTAAGTGGTCTAATATTCAATTCAGATTGTCATGATTTTGATTATGTTTAAGATATTTTATATTTACTAGCATTCATTATAAATTGTAAAAATGAAAATTTAATTTATTAATGTTGTCAATTAATTAATTGGGAAATTTGGGGAATTTGTTGAATAATTAAATGTGGGATTTGGGGATAATTAATTGTAAAAGTAATAATGTGATAATGATGTTGTGTAATTGACAATTAATTATTGAATTAGTAATGATATACTGATATCATGATTTGATATAATGAATGGAGGAAAATTAATAATAATGTATTGATGTTATGAATTGGATAATTAATGAGGGAATTAATTATGAGATATTGAGTTTTTGTGTTTAATAAATAATTGGTGAATTCATTATTAGATGTTGATGTTATAAAATGACTAATTTATTTATAAATTAATTTATGAATTTTTTAATGGATGTTGTGGTGATTTTTTATTTAATGATATACATTTATATTTGAAAAATGGGGTTCTAGACCAAATGATCTATGCTAATGATATTTTTACATTATTGTTAAATGGGGAACGAGACATGATGATCTCAACCAATCAAATATATGGATATTTGATAAAATGGGTGATAGACATGACGATCTATGCCAATTATATATATTTATCAATATTTATAGTTGATAAATGGGGGATATATATGATGATCTAAAACAATGTTAAATATATATATGAATGATTCATAAATGGGGTTCTATACATGATGATATACACCAATGACATATTACCACAATTCAGAATGGGGGTGTAAGATTTGATGATCTACGCCCATTGTGATATACATACATGATTCATAAATGGGGTACTAGTTATGGAGTCCTACATAAAAACATTAGAATTGGAATATGGTTTCATGTGGCTGTGATAATGAAATTCCAATTGAATATATGAGATGGTTTAGACATGGTTTGGGATGGATAAGGTATTGCAGTACATGCATCATTTGGAACCTAGTGGTCTATGTGGTTTAATAAATATTAATTGATAATTTATTAACAATTTACTTTTTGTATTGTAATTATTTATTTATACAACTATATAATCATTTCATTGAATGAATTTGTTTTTGAAGCCATTTTTTGTCACCTACTATGTTTTACTCACACCCTACTTGGGATGCCTAATAGATACCCAAATAGAATTTGTATTTTCTCGATAGGTTAAGCAAAAGGGCCCTGAGTTAGAAAGATGGGTTCGGATGGTTCTTGTATAAGGGAACCAAATGTGGTTTGGGACCCTCTTATGAGTCATAACTGTATTTAATTTTGATTTTCATTTTAGATACATAAAACATACATTATAACGACATGTTTTCTACTTTATTTGGATATTGTTTGTCCTCATTTGATTATAATGAGTTCCTGGTATTGATTATGGTTAAAAATTATTCAACTATTTTATATTTATTTACGTTTGTGTATTACTATGATAAAATAGGGTATAGTCTCCCCATGATCGACTTATTAGTCCCTTGATACTAGTTAGAAGCCCCTGGAATATGGGTAGGCTTGCATGAGGTCATGTTATTGATCGAATCGGAGCCCTAATATACGGCACCGTGCCTGGGATGTTACAAAGTGGTATCATAGCCCGATTTTTTTTTCTATTTCGTTTTTATACTATTTGGGAATGTTACACATGACATAGAGAAAATGTGTGTCTTGGTTATGAGCTCATGGATTTTAGATACAAACCCATGTATGGGGGAAACCCCATTTTCCTAGGGTGGAATTTTTGTTATTTCGGTTTATTGTTACAGTTGAATATTATTTCTCTATGGGTGATTCGATTTTGGGGTTATGTGATTATTAATTCTTATATTTGTTGTGAATAGAATAATATCCTGGATTTTCATGAGATTTGAGTTGGAATATATCATTCTAGGAACTCATAAATGTTTTCTTACTTGCATCATTATTGGTATGCATGGGAAAATGGGTTATGGGTAAGTTGATCAACGTGAAGTATTTTTATTTTCTTGTGAAATTGAAATTGTAAATTGTAAAATTCTGAAAATAAGAGAATAAAAAGGCATCTAAATAATAAACATGATATTAGAATGTGTTTACCCTTGTTAACCATTACATAGGTGTTGGGTGGTTAAGGGTAGTAGTAGAAACTCAATTTTTACTATATAGTGATGTTTTGGAACAAGACCTATTGCAGATTGTCATGTTTTCCTCTAATGTAATAATTTTAACTTTGTGACTGATTTGCAAAGGTGTGTGTTTGTCCTTGTGGAGACATTCCACCAATATGACTTTTATTGAGGGGAAGACCAGATGATATGGGTAGGGATGATCCCCCCATAGTGGAACCTGAGGCACCATTAGTTCCAGTTGAGGAAGCGTGGGAGATGTTCCAAGAGAACATTTATCACTTCATTAAATTCACAGAAAGTGTACCAGGAAGGATGTGATGAGAATGTGTGACATTAAGAAATAATTATAACTACATCACCCTTTGAATTTTATTAGAGAGTGTATTTCTGAAGCGGTTGAGTTCTGGGTTGACTCCATTGAGATGATATATGGAAATCTGGAGATTATTTCTAAGTGGAGGGTTAAGTTGGAAGATTATATAGTAAGGGAATTTGTGTAATGATTGTGGGACATTCATGTGTCATATGGTCGGCCCGATGGTATGTTGTGGACAAATTTTGGAGAAAAGTTCTTGGAGTGCTTCAACTCGTAGACAATGAGGAATGAAAAATTATCCAACTTCATATGGCGGAATTAGGGGAGTATGTCCTTGATATACTATGTGGGATGCTATACGGATATGTAGTGCTTTGGTCTAGAATTGGAAGGAGATGAGATAGATATGGAGATTCATTTCTCGGATGGATGTACCTATGAGATTAAGTTCCAAGTCAACAGCTCCTCATTAATTTTTTTGATCTATGGGATCATGAACTCATATATTATGGAAACCTTAGAAGAGGATTCAAGTGTAGAAAAGGTGGGTTATTCATTATGTTCACGGGGTGTTTGTTCCCAATGAATGAATCATCATTATAAAAACATTATCTAGAGCCGTGGGATCCATTGTGGACAAGAGGGGGGATACGGTACTTAGGATCTTACCCAAGTTCTCTTCCACCATTGTAGTAATCAAGCACAATTCTAGAAACATTATCCCAATCCCCCATTTGAGTTTAGATATTTTGGTATGATGGGACATCTTCAAAGGTTTTTTAGGAACACGTTGAAGATGGTTTGTGATGGAGGAGAAAGATATAACCATAGTGTGGGGGGTCATCTGCCCCATATCATTCAAGAAGCTACAGTTCTACTGGCCAAGGAAGTAGATGTAGTGGATGTAGTGCTTTTGGGAATGATCACCCACATCAGTAGAGTGGTGTAACACAGGGGTGTCAGTCAACATCACATAGAATAAAGGAATGAGAGTTTCATGTGGTGCATCCTATACTTGTGTAAATACTTTCAAGACCATCGATAATGAGAGATACTATTGTTGTAGCCTTTATATTAGCTAGATCCTTATTCGATACTGATTCCTCTCATCCTTTATATCTGCAGTACTAAGTAATGTTTTTTTCCTAATGATGGTGGTTGTGAACGGGGTAATGGACATAGATACACCATAGGGATTGTAGTATAGATATATATTTTTATGTCTGGGATGTTCATATGAGATCAGGGAGTATTGTTCTCTCTGGGATCCTTATATCCTTGACATGATAGACTTATACCTAATTATGGGTATGGGTTGGATAGACACATACCAAGCCCATATTGATTGTTATTGTAAGAACTCGGATTTTCAATGTAAATTTTATTAATTATATGGAATTATTACGAATCTACAAAAATTGACGGCGTGTGATTCTAAGGCCCGTAGTGCCCGGAAAAAATTTCTGAACTTTTTTTTGGGTACGTTCAGTAAATGTGTGAGAGGCATTTTCTAACATTTGAACCGTTTCTTGGATTAAAAAACTGAGGGCACCATCGAATCTTCAGCGCCAAGATTCTCTTAAGGGAGTATTTACTTTGACGTAAGTAGGACCGAATAAAAGGGTATGTTTTGACACTTTCTAAAAAAATGAAATAATATAATTTTTTTATTTTATTTCATATCCTCCAACGAAAAAGAAAAGGGGTGGGGCCAGCGATGTGTCACGACAATAAATGGATTGACCTAACAAACCTAAGTAACGACGTTGTTGGGGAATGAGGAATATTCTTAATTAATGATCCCCATTAAATTGCAACGTCATTACTTACCCCCCCCCCCTCCTATATATATGGAGCTTGGGGAGGGTAATCAGCACAACTTCACCAAGAAATGAAGTCTTGAGAAAGTGATGTGACATCGAGCCCTTAGAGGATGGATATGGTTCCATCGAGCAGCGACGGGAGACACTGAACCACGAACCAATGATTGATGTACAAGCGGCACTGTTGGAAGCCTGGTTGCGGAGGACGGTGACACTGGCCTGCTTCCACAAACATGCGCCCACCATCATTCTTGAGGTAGGAGGTTTATTCATTTATTCTTTTTAATTTATTTCCTCATCCATGTTCTTGAATAATACGAATAACACTGGTCAACCGACAAATGGGTTGGCCCCTGATTCATTCGTCTTTGTGGGAGGTTGTAGCGGGGTATCTTGTGGGGTTTATCTTGTTGTTTAATTCAATTGATTTTTAAACCCTTAATGCCCATTTTATTTAAGAGTTTACGCGGAGGGCGTGGGCCTAACGAACCTAGCCTGAACCCTCCTCTATCTTTCTATCTTTTTGCATCCATGGAACACTGCTAGCGCGACGACACACACCACAAGAGGAGGCCACGAAAAAAGCCGTGACAGTCATCGGAACGGTCGGCCCTGGCCAGCCGCCGAGGAGGCACCGAGCATCATCGCGCACCGTTGAAGAGCAAAGGAGGCTACGGCTCATCAGCTGTAGCAACTAGAGTAAGGAGGCTAGCACATCGGCAGGCCATGGGTGGTGGAGCGGTGTGCTATCCCGCGCCACTAGAGGAGTCACACGGCCATGACAGAACTGACAAGACCTACCCTAGCGTGTCCCGAGCACCACCTGGCGGCGCCACATTGTGCCACCTCTAGGAAGAAAAGAAAATTTTCTTTGGCCATTCGGGAAAATCGGGGGTCGCTCCCACCAGTGGAAACTAGGGAGAATCCCCTTTTAGGTCGCACCTCAGGCGACCGGGTCGCCGCCCTACTTGGATGTCGCCCTACCGGGGAGTCGTCCTATCGAGACACTGCCCTACAGGGATGCTAGCATACGGGGTTTCCGACCTACTGTGCCACCCCTTTGTGGGACTCCCCCTTATGGGCCAAGATGCCCTTTTTCTAGTTATTTCAAGTCTGTCGCGGCCCAACCGTGACAGGGTCGGACCAGATCTAGGCCCGTCCAGGCCCAGAAACACATAAAGGACCTTATCTCGAGAACCATTTGTCCGTTTTATGGACAATCTACAGCATTGGGATCCTCAGAGTAGGATGGTCTTTTTGACTAACTCCATGACTGTTGTGGAGATACTTGGTGTATGGCCGGGTTGGATTGCACCCGAATCCAACCGGGCCCTCGGCACTGTAATGCAAATAACACACAGAATAGGTGTCCAGTTGATACACCGTATGTTTCATTGGAACCCTTATAACCCAATGGATCATCGGGTTACTTCTTTTTGAGACTTCGTGCTTGTTGAAATATGACCAACGGCTTGGGGATAAGTTCTCCCAAGTGTAATACGTACGGAACCCTATTACTGGATGCGACTTGATGACTGCTAACCTTTCAACTCGGAGTGACTCGATGTTCCAGTGGGGAGAACCTCTGTGTGACATGGTAGACCCATGGTGGGGAGCACCTCTATGTGATGTTGAAGACCCACAGTACTTGACAGGATGAGTACCTCAGCAATCCATGAGGGGGAGCGCCTCTGTTTGACGCGGCAGACCCACTTTGAGGAGCGCCTCGGTGTGACATAGTAGACACACATTACTAGATAGGTGGAGTACCTCTGCAGTCCAAGGTTATATGGAAGCGCCTATTTGGGACGAAGCAGGCCCACTGTACTTGATAGAGGAGGAGATCTCCAATAGCCAAGGTGTTCGATGTTGTGAATAGAAATGTTACTTTTTCCTAGGCCTAGAGAATTCGTGGCAGGCTATCAGCAATCATAGAGATCATGTGTGTGTCGTCATTATAATCATGTTTTTTTTATTTGTATACCTGGTTTGAGTTATGTCCATTACTTTGTGCTTTGTGATTGAGAACTTGATTTTTGGTTTTCCTTGTGGAATTTTGAGAATTATTTGGTGATCTCGGGGTCCCTACTAAGTATCGTTATACTCACCCCTACATGGGCTACACCTGCACCTTATAGTGTCTTGTGCAGATAACGAGTAGCTGGGCTAAGGATTGAGGGAGCCAGGACTAGGCGGTGGAAGGAAGAGATAGGAAGACATGGAGTGCTGAGGAGGCGATCTGTACCTACCCTTTAGGTAGGATCCTCGGAGGATGACTCAGTAGCTATATTCCCTTTTTCAGTTTTATTTCTCCTTTCAGTTGTATTTTCACTTTTCAGTTGTACTCTTACTTTCAGTTGGGCTTCTATTCCGGCCCCCTATTACTTTTAGCACTCCTTTTTATACAGGAGTTTACTTCACAGTTTCTTCTTGTTGTGTTCTCGGATCGTGTATTTATATTGGTTAAAATTCAACACCTTCCCATTTTAGGGAATATGCCTTCCGGTTCTAGATTCCATCCCCTTTCCTATGGATGGTGGGCTTGGGGTAGTCACAGCACGGGCCCAAGGGGACGGGTTGTGACAAAGTGGTATTAGGGGGAGGTTCGGTTCTACCGAAGAACATGGAATATAGTATTTTTTATGTGGTAATATCTTTGAGTGTTTGAGTGTGGTTTTTAGTTTGTGGAATCTAGTGTTGGTGCGGTGGCCAACATATCCATACACCCAGACCCTGAAATCTGATTTCTAACTTAGTGTACGAAAACACTGATTGTGTGTGTTTTGAAAAGTATTATTTTTGATCTCTTGTGTTAGCTCACCATGTATAACTTATTGATTGTGGCGCACCTGTCTTCTTCTAGGATGCCTCCACTTAGACAGTCATTCGAGATTCCAGAGAGTGTATGTGATGATGGCCCACCGAGCAATGAGGCCTTGGTGCAAGGCCTTGTTAAGACATTAGAAACTTTAGGTGGTGTAACAGCAACACCACAACCCATTGAATAGCCATTACCACCATCCCCACCAGTAGAGTATGCACACCGACTGAGCGTATTCCATGTGTTCCAGCAGCAGAGGCCTTCGAGGTTCTGAGGCGACACGGACTCGCAGGTGGTTGAGGACTGGCTGGAGGTTGTGGCCAGAGAATTTTGCTTAGTTGGGACTCGAGCAAATTTTATGGTGATCCTAGCAGCCAGCATTTTTAAGGAAGAATCAGGGAGATAGTGGAGCCTGATGCTCTAGATACACGATGATGAGACCCTCATCTAGGCAGACTTCGAGGGCCTTTTCAGGGTAGATTTCGTCCTAGCCACCTTGTGCTCTTTGCATATATAGGAGTTGTTTCACTTACACAAGGGCATCATGACAGTGGCCTACTACTCAGTGAGGTACATTGATCTCTCCTTCTTCTCCACCAACATGGTACGAGACCCTTTCTTCCAGGCCTGAACCATTGGGCAGGGTCTCTGATGGGAGATCAGAGCATCCATGGTATCACTGAGCATACCGACTTAGGCTAGGGTGCTAGAGAGAGCACTATTGGTGGAGATCTTCCTAGCTTAGCAAGAACCCACAGTGAGATCCACCGCCAGATTTCAAGTAGAAGAGTCATCAGCAACAGGTAGTAGGAAGATGACATAGAGGTCCAATAAGACCAGACCTTTCAGTGGATGACCCCAGGATGTAGATTCAGAGTTGGGAGGCTCGTGAAGCAGAGGAAGTCTGGAAAGGGACACGCAATGTTACATAAGTGACGGGCAGGATCACATGGCTCACGATTGCCCGACTCAACGTACAGACAATGATCAAATAGTCGAGGGACCATCGAGCAAGAGTTTGTGGTTCAAGCGAGGAGGTCCGTAGGGTGACCGATGTGGTAGAGGAGTTGGTTATTCAGCACGTAGTGGGTAGAGTTTCGAGATTCTACCGTAACCACAACCAGGTGGTCCACCCCAACCATAGGGATCAAGAGGACAGTGACGAGCTCAGCTCCAGGCAGCTGAGGCCTACAACCACAGTGCTCTGGAGATGATTGGAGGTATGATTTTTTCTACTTCACCTTGGATGTAGTAATTATAGACACAGGTTCCAGTCACTATTTTGTTTCCACAACCCTCATTCAGATCTCAGAGATTCTGGTGGAGCTGTTGACTCATTCCATATAGCTAGAGACACCTACTAGAGCGGATTTGATGATTACACACTAGTGCTGGTAGTGTGAGCTTACTCTGGGTGGCGAGAGCTTCGGCTGGGATCTCCTAGTATCATTGTTGAGGCCTTACGATGTCATCTTCGGTATGGACTGGTTATCCACTGTCCATGCTCAGATTCACTGTATTAGGCACAAATAGTGGTGTGTCTGCACGGATGGGACCAAGTTTTTCTTCACCATCCATAAGGGAACCTTTGCAGAACAGGATGGACTTACCCAGAGGAGGGTGCATCTGATTACTCATCAGTTGGTTAGCCTTACCCTCGGATCAGCTGATGTTGAGAATCTGAGCTATCCGGTAGTGGTGGACCAGTATGCCGATTTCTTTCATGATGACGTCCTGGAACTAACTCCATGTAGAGAGGTAAGATTTTACATTGACATATACCCCAGTACGACACCACTATCTACACCAGCATATCGGATGGCTTCTATGGAGCTTCGTGAGTTACGAGTACAGTTGGAGGACCTATAGGGAAAGGGGTTCATAAGGTTCAGTGGTTCTTTATGGTCAGCCCCCATTCTGTTCGCCAAGAAGGAATACGGGAGTTTGAGACTCTGTTTGGACTATCATCACCTGAACCAGGTGACCATTAAGAACAAGTATCCACTTCCAAGGATTGATGATATTTTCTATTATCGGAAGGGGGCTCGTTGGTTTTTGAAGATAGACCTCGGATCAGGTTATCATCAACTTATGATATGAGATGAGGAAGTGCAGAAGATGGCCTTCAAGTGTCATTGTGGCCATTATGAGTTCCTAGTTATTCCTTTTAGCATGAAAAACGCCCATGCAGTGTTCATTGGACTCATGAAAAGGATCTTTCAGATACACCTTGATCGCTTTGTGGTGGTGTCCATTGATGACATCTTGATATACTTAACGATGGAGGAGGACCATGCCTATCATCTGCAGATATTTTGGGATACACTCTCAGAGCACCAACTTTGTGGTAGGCTCTCAAAGTGCTAGTTCTGGGTATGAGAGGTCCAATTTCTAGGACACATTATCTTGAAGGCTGGAGTTGTAGTGGATCCAGTGAAGATAGAGGTTGTACTTTCTTGGGAACCACTTAGGAGTGTGACCAAGGTGCAAAGTTTCCTAGGGTTGGCTGGATACTACTGAATATTCTTGCCTGACTTTTCCAGAGTTGATGTACCCATGTCAGCATTGATAAAGAAGGGGTATCCATTCGTGTGGATAGAGAGATGTAATCAGTGTTTCCAGGAGTTGAGGTAGAGACTGATTAGTTCCCTCATCTTGAAGGTACTAGAAGAGGGAGTTGCGTATGTAGTCTAATGTGACAGATCAGGGACTAGACATGGGTGTGTCCTCATGGAGTTGTGAGCAGTGATTCCTTATGGATCATGACAGCTAAGACAACATGAGTAGAACTACGCTACCCATGACCTGGAGTTAGAAGCAGTGGTCTTCACCCTGAATATGTGGAAATATTACTTGATGGGAAAAAATTTTATAGTCTACTCTGATCACAAGAGTATGAGATATATCTTCTCTCAAAAGGTCCTGAACCTAAGACAACGGAGATGACTATAGTTCCTCCAGGACTATGACTTTAAGATATTCTATACTCCTGGGAAGATGAATGTGGTAGCAGATGCACTCAGTTGGACTTCTGGTCTGCTATTTCTTACTGAGAAGACAGAGCAGCTAGCCACATTGCAGATATCCTTCATGGATAGAGATGGTGATTCTTACCTCCAGTCTATGACTATCACTCCCCTACTCCTTCAGCGAGTCGGGGAGGTGATTCTAGGGGACATAGAATGCGATACATGATGTTCTCATATATCCTCAAGACATGCACTAGATGGATTTTCTAAAGGTGGGGAGCACGTCATCCTCTTAAAAGTACTTACCATAGTGTCAGTGGTGGTATGGGAGGATGTTTTTATAGATTTTCATATGTCCCATTTGGAGGTACATCTTGGTGTTGAGAAGATGTACCAAGACCTCTGGTGTTAGCAATGGTGGCCAGGGATGAAGAAGGAAGTGGCAGAGTTTGTTTCACGATGCCTTACTTGACAACAAGTGAAGGCTGAGCATGAGGTTCCAACAGGATTAGCTCATCCACTAGAGCTACCGGAGTGGAAGTGGGATGGATCTCCATGGACATTGTGACAGGTATTCTACATATGTATAGGGGACATGACTCTATTTGGGTGATCATTGATCGACTCACCAAGTCGGCCTACTTCCTACCAATCTGAGATCAGGTGTCATTAGAGGTATTGGGACGCCTCTACATACATGATATTGTTAGACTTCATGGGGTTCCATCGATGATCATCTCTGGCCATGACACAAATTTCACATCCAGGTTATGGAAGGGATTTTAGGAGGCGTTCGGGACTCAGCTCCGTTTGAGCACTACCTTTCATCCTAAAATGGATGGTCAGATGGAGAGGACTATTCAGACACTATAGGACATGCTTCATGCTTGTGTCCTAGATTTTGGCTTAAGTTGGGAGGGTCACTTTCCCTTGGTGTATTTTTCTTACAACAATAGTTATCACTCCACCATCGGTATGGCACCATTCGAGGCCATGTACGGTCGACCTTTCAAATCACCTCTATGCTGAACAAACCCAGAGGAGTTAGAACTGATGGGTCTATAGTTGTTACGGGCTACCACTGTGAAGGTGCATATCATCTAGGAATATATGAAGAATATGTAGAGAAGACATAAGTCCTATGGTGATAGAATACAGAGACCTTAGGATTTCCAAGATAGGGACAACATTTTCATGAAAGTCTCTCCTCAACGTGGACTATGGAGATTT
Organism: Viscum album; assembly: GCA_963277665.1. Lineage (NCBI taxonomy): Eukaryota > Viridiplantae > Streptophyta > Magnoliopsida > Santalales > Viscaceae > Viscum > Viscum album. The sequence goes on from OY728151.1 coordinate 1,525,700,834, forward strand.
GGTCTAAGCGGAAAGTTATCACCGAGGTTTATCGGGACATTTCAGATACTTCAGAGGATAGGCGAGGTGGCATACCACTTTTCACTTCCACCATAGTTGGATAAGGTTCAGGAAGTCTTCCACATATCCCATATGAGGAGATACATGCATGACCCATCACATGTCATTGGCCAGGGCGAGTTGGACTTAGACGTTGGGGCAATGTTTATGGAGGTTCTATAAAAGATTGAGGCTCGAGAGAAGCAGGTCCTTTGTGGGTTGTCGATACCTCACATGCACGTTTTTTGGCTACATGGGAACCTCCAGGAGAGAACATGGGAGCGGGATGCTTAGATTTGTGCTCAGACTCATGCTCTCCTGGAGGTTCTCATGCTGCCAGTGAACATGCACTAGAGGTATCAACTGCCCACGAAGGACCCGCTCCTGTCGATCCTCAATCTCTACTAGAACCTCCATAAACATCGCCCCATCGTCTGAGTCCATCTCTCCATGGTCGATAATGTGTGATGGGTCGTTAACATATCTCCTCATCTGGGATACGTGGATGACGTTGTGCACCTTCTCCAACTGTGGTGGAAGTGGCAAGTGGTATGCCACCTCACCTATCCTCCAAAGTATCAGAAATGGCTGGATAAACCTCAATGATAACATTACACCTCGGAAAAATCATTGTATTACCTGTAGAGAAGAGACTTGCAAGAAAATGTGGTCCCCTTCCAGGAACTCCAAATGTGGTCTGGGCCGCCACAATACTGGGCCTCCCTTGCGGGCAGCCTCTCTAGCCGGTCGCCCCCACGCGGGCCGCCCCTTAGTGACTGGGCCGCCCCCTCATGGGACACACCTTGTGGATCAGGCTTCCCCTTTTCTAGACCACCCTATTGTGGGCCACCCTTTTGCAGGTCGATTCGGGTCGACCGGGTCCGACCAGACCGGACCTGGGCCCAACCAAACCCAGAAACACTTAAAGGGCCTTATCACGAGAACCGAATATCCATTTGATGAACCTTCTGTGGTGTCGGGATCCTCATAGAGGGAAAATCCTTTTGACTTAATCCATGAGAGTTTTGGAGTGACTTGGAGTATTCCTGGGTTGGATCACACCCGAATCCCACCAGGCCCTCGGCACTAAAATGCCAATAACGCACAGAGTGGGCGTCCAGTTGATGCGTTGTATGTTTCTTTGGAACCCTTATGACATGATGGATCATCGGGCTAATTTTTTGTGAGTCTTTGTGCTAGTTGAAATACAACTGATGGATTGGGTAGTGGTTATCCCAAGCACACTACGTACGGAACCCTGCGACTGTGTGAGACATGATGACTGTTCACCTTTAGACTTAGAGTGACTCGACGACCCAGTGTTGAGAGCCTATGTGTGACATTGTAGACCCATGGTGGGGACCACCTCTGTTTGATGTGGCAGACCCACGGTACTCTACAAGAGGAGTACCTCAGCAGGCCACAAGGGGGAGTGCCTTTGTGTGACGTGGCAGACCCATGGTGGGGAGCGCCTTTTTGTGACGCAATAGACCCATGGTACTCGATAGGAGGAGTACCTCAGTAGTCCAATGTTTGTGGGAAGCGCCTCAGGGTGACGCGGCAGTCCCAATGTACTCAATAGAGGAGGAGTTCTTTAACAGTCAATGTGTTCGACGTTGTGACTAGGAAAGTTTCCTTTTCCTCTGCCTAGAGAATCTATGACTGGATATCATCAATCATAGTGATCCTCTGTGGGTCAGCATTATAATCATATTTCTATTATTTTTATACCTTGTTTGAGTTGTGTCTATTGATTTGTGATTTTTGATTCATATCATGCCTTTTGGTTTTGATATTGCAATTCTGAGAGACCTTCTGGGGTCTCTGGGTCCCTACTGAGTATCATTATACTCCCCCCTACATAGGCTACACCTGCACCATGTTGTGTCTTGTGCAGAGGAAGAGAATCTGGGCTGAGGTTTGAAGGTTCTTGGACTAGGTGGTATGCAGACGAGACAGGAGAATGTGGAGGGCTTAGGAGGTGATCTATATCTACACTTCAGGTAGGATCCTCAAAGGATGACTCAGTAGCTAGTTTCCCTTTTCAGTTGTATTTATCTTTTCAATTGTATTTTCTCTTTTCATTTATACTCGTACATTCAGTTGGGCTTGTATTCCAGCCCCCTTTTACTTTCAGTACTCCTATTTCTACATCAGTTTACTTCACCGTTGCTTCTAGTTGTGTTCTCGGACTGTGTGTTTGTACAGGTTTAAAGGCAACTCCTTCCTGTTTTAGGGATACACCTTTCGGCGCTAGTCACCATCCCCTGGGCTATGGAAGGCAGGCTTGGGGTAGTCATGGCATGGTCCCTGGGGGACGGGTTATGATAGTTATATTATGGGATTAACGTTTTCATCACCTTAGGATGACCATTAATTTCAACAAGAGGAGTGGGATATTTCAGTTGGCCGGGCAAGGCCGATAACTCAACATCTATAAGAGATCACAACCTAGGTCTCTAGTATTTTTCTAGGTTATAGAGAGTTAATGCATGATATATTTACACTAGTAGAGAAATAGTTACAGGATGTGTTCTCTAATTTTTTTGTGGCCTCCCACTTGAGAGAGATGTGAAATTCACTATGGAGCTCATGTTGGGGGATGATATTGTATATATCTCACCATACAAAATCAAACTGATATAGATTCAAGATCTCAAGGCTCAACTGGATGTGTGGAGGATAAGGGATTCAAGTGCCCTAGTACGTCACCTTGGGGATCACTTATGTTTTTTTCAATGAATTATTTTTGGATTTTGTGTTTCTATGTCGATTATCAAAAGTTGAACAAGATGACTGGAATGAACCGGTATACTCTTTGATGTATTGATGATCTATTTGAAAAATTGAGAGGAGATTGTGAATTCTAGATGAGTGATTGAGATCAAGTTTTTATATGCTGACAGTCTGGACTTCTGATATATCAAGGAATACTTTATGAACAAGTCATGACCTATATTTTTTCTTTGTAATTCCTTTTGGTTTAACAAATGCAATAATAGTGTTTATGGACTTGTTTAATATAATCATCCACACATACTAGGATTAGTTTGATGTAGTATCCATGGATGAGATCTTAGTGTACTCCAAGACTCATTAAAATCCTGCCCAACATCTTCACTTTATGTTGAGTTCACTGAGGGGGGATCATCTATATACCGAACTATTTAAGTACAATTTTGATATGATTTTGTAAAAACTTGGGGACACATAATCTTGGAGGATCAAGTTTCATTGTAGCCACAGAAGGTTCATGCAGTTGTATCATGGAAGAATTGAATAATTAATTAGTTATCTGATGATTTTTTAGATTAGAAAGATATAATAGAAGATACATTCAGGTATTTTCCTATTTGGAATCACCTCTCGATCATAACCACAAAGGGTATAAAATTTGAATGGTTGTGATCATGTGAGAATGGCTTCTAGGATATAAAGAATAACATGAAATAAACACTGATATTGATCCTACATGAGCTAGGTAGAAGTATATATATATTGTGATTATTATAGAATCTTACATTTAGAAGTGCTAATGTATGAGGATCATGTTTTGGAATTTGGGGTTTTAATGTTAAGGAATCATGAATAGAGTTACACCACTCATGAAATAGAGTTAAAATCTTTGGTTTATTCCATGATGTTTTGGTGAAAAACATGTTTGGAGAAATGTTTATAGTTTATAATGGTCATAATATCTTAAGGTATATCTTTTCACCTCAAGATTTGAATCATTGGAAGTTGATGTGTGTCGAGGAAATACAGTCTATCGAAGTTGAGCTAGAATATACGTCAAACAAGGGGAAAAGTGTTACTGAGTCTTTGAGACAGGAAAAAAGGTAGTTCAGGATTATAGTGCTTAGTGGACATTATGGACTTGTAGGCCGAAAATCATGTGAAGGATTTGGAGAGTCAAGAGAAAATGACAGTAATATCAGTTTTAGTGGAATAAACACATCTAATATGGATCAAGGATACTAAGTATAAGGATCCATTATGATTGAACTTTATGTAAATATTTCATGGAGGGGAAGAACATTCGGACTAGTTGATAGATGATGGGGAGATCATCTATGTGAAGAATTGAGTTGTTGTTCCTATGAATATGTGATAGAATATCTTGTGGGAATTTCATTCCCTGAAGTGGGTAGTACATCTAGGGGTGAATAAATTCTACTAAAACCTATTATAAAAGATTTTTTGGTTGGGAATGATAAATGAGATAGTTGGGGTTTTGACATTATGTTGCATCTATCAATAGGTGAAGGCATAACATCAATGAAATTGGGGATTTATAAAGGAATTTACCATTCTTGAATGGATATGGGATGATATGAATATGGATGTTGTGGTAGGTCATCTGAATATTTTAAGAAATAATGACACTATAAAGGTTATTTTGAATTTATTGATGAAGGTATTATATTTATGGTCTATACCGGAGAATTTCTCATTGGAGTAGCTTAGAGTATTGTATGTTCGAAAAATATTATGTCTTCATGGTGTGCCATAAACTATTTTTTTAGACCATGATAATCACTTTAAATAATGATTATTGAAGGTCTTGAAAGAGTAAATCTATACAAAGTTATTATTGTGTATGAATTTTGAGGCACATAAAAAAGGGATGTCAGAGAATAAAATACATGTACTTGAGGAAATGTTGTGTTATTTTGTGCTTCCGATCAGTGGGTATTTGTAGAACCACATGGCCTTAGTAGAGTTTGAATCTAAAAATATTTATTTGGAAGATATAATGAGGGAAAAAATGAGGCTTTTTATGTCATACCATTTTTATTACCACTATGATTGTTGGAGTTTGGTGAGTCATATTTTTTGGGCTGAGTCTTGTGCGAGAGACATCCGAGGAGGTTTTGTTGATTCAGAAACATATGGATATGTCTCAGAGTAGAAAAAAGTCATATGTCGACAGACATAGATGACCGATAAAGATTAAATAGGGTGATAATTTATTCTTTAGTGGGTCACCTGGATTGGATCATCACCGGATAAAGAGATAGGGAAAGCTGGTGCCTATGTTTGTTGAATCGTTTGAGGTTGTGGGATGAATCAGTGTGGTGGAATTACAATTATTTCTTCCATAGAAATATTGTGATATGCATGATGTTATTCATGTATAATAACTATGGAGATGGTATCAACCCGACTCTTATCATGTGGTCAATGTGAATGAGACTTACCTTGATAAAAACTTGAACTTTGGGGATCATCTAATACTCATGTTGGATCACAATGAGAAAGTGGTGTAGGGAAAGACGAACCAATAGTTCATGTATTATAGAATTAAGGATGTCTGCAATATGAAACATGGGAATGGGTAATAAATATACGGGCTTAGTAGTTAGATCATTTTGGGTCAGAATCTTAGGGAAGCTTAGGAATGTAGCTCAAGGACCAGATTTTATAATGTGGGGAGATTGTAAGATCTCGGCATTTTCTTGTGTCATTTTGGGCATGATTTCAGGTACTCAATTTCCTTGATTTGAGTACTATTCCTTTGGTATGTAAATTGGGTATTTTTTTGGGTAATTTTGAAAAACAAATTGAACCAAAAGGAACTATTTGTGGTTAGAACACAATTAAATCAAACTGTGCACCCCATCTGAGGAAAACATGCAACCCTAGATAGTGGAGGTTCACATGGCTGGTGCACAGATTTTAAAACTACTCTCCATAAAAAAGGGAAATTGTGCACCCAAAAAAATAAATGGCATAAGGATGGAACATTGTTGGGGAAAACTGTACACCCCTATATAAGAAACAATTCACAGCTTTTTTAATTTCCCCAAAAATATTTTTAAATTCACCTGAATCCATGAAACTTCTCCCACTTGACCCAAAATCATACCAAATCATTTTTTTATGAATTAATATTATTCAAGGTGGATTTCAAGGACAAAAAACCTCTATTGTTTATGATTCAAATACCAAATCAATGATCTACTCCTCTCCTAGTATGTGGATCTGATCGTGTTGCTATCCAGTTCATCCTCCTATATCCAATCATTCTTTTGATGAAAGTTATCCACTATTTTGTTAGATATAATCCTATCTTGGGAGATCTAGATCTAGGTTTGTATATCTAGATCTAGATTCATAATATCATGATGATATTAATATTGAGTTAGGGTTTCAGATCAGGATTCCTATCTATTTCATTGTACTGCTTGATTTTAGGGATTTATATTGGGTGCTCGTTCATCAAGGAATCAAAGTATGTTGTCTAATCATTAGTTCCTATAGTAATGATTTCAATTAAGTGTATTCTATTGTAGAATTTACAACGTTATCTACCAATTGGAGATCCAAAAATGATTTAATGAATGTGGTCAAATAATTAATTGGGAAACGGGGAAATTATTGAACAACGAAATTTGGGATTTGGGGGTATCTAATTGTGGAATAATTTATATTATAATGATTTTGTGTGAACAATAATAAATTTTAAAATTATTTATGATATATTGATATCATGATTCTAGATAATTGATTTTTCAAAATTATATATATAAGGTATTGATGCTTTGAATTGGATAATTAATTTTGGGGTTAATAATGAAATATTGAATTTTTGTGTTGAATAATTAATTGGTGAATTAATTATTATATGTTTATTTTTTAACATTTTATTTAATTTTTAAAATTAACTAATGGAATTTAATTAATTAATTTATGAATTAATTAATGGATGTTGTGATGTTTTTATAATTAATGATATACATTCGCAGTTGATAAATGGGGTTCCAGACATGATCATCTACGCCGATGATATTTATACATATATTTTGAATGGGGTTCTATACATGATAATCTAAAACAATTATACATATGAATAGTTGATAACTGGAGTGAAAGACCTAAAGATCTATGCCAATAATATATATATATATATATATATATATGTATGTATGTATGTATGTATGTATATGTATAGTTGATAAATGTTGTGATAGACATGGCGATCAATTCCAATGATAGATGTATATGGAAGGCTGATAAATAGGGTGCTAGACATGTCGATCTATGACAATGAAATATATGTATGACTGAGAATTTGGGTGATAAATATGTATTTCTATGACCATGGTGATATACAAGCATGACGGATTACTAGGCCACTAGACATGGTGTTCTACACCCAAAACATTGGAATTAGAATATGTTTCAAGGTGTCTGTAAGAATGAAATGTAATTTGAATATGTGACATGATTTAGACTTTACATGGGATGAAGCAAGTATTGAGGTATGGGTATCCTTGGGAACCCGATTTTCTATATAAGTTAACAAAGATTAATTAATAATGTGATAAATGTTTACTTATACATTGTAATTATTTCTTTATACAACTCCATACACTATTCATTGACTGGATTTTTTTATGACACTGTAGGTGGTGGCCTAATGAGTTATACTGACACCCTACCCAGGATTCTTATTTAGTACCTCAAAATATATTTGGTTTTCTAGACCTACTAATGTGAAAGGATGTTAGCTAGATGGATGAGCTAGTATAGAGCTTGGATGAGGGAAAAATTGTGGGTTGCAACCCAATTGCGAGTCATTGATGTATTTACGTTTATGTATCATTCTAGAAAAATGATACATACATTAAAATAGTATATTTTCAACATTAGTTCTATATTGTATTTCCTTATTTGATTATGATGAATTTCTAGTATGGTTTTGGTTATATAATCATTTTATATTGTTTATTCATTTCTTCTGGTGTATTAATGTAACAAAATATGGTATAGTCTCCCCATAACCGACATATTACGCCCCTGCTAATAGTCAGTAGCCTCTAAAATTTGGGGAGGCGCGCTTCAGAATATGTGACTGACTGGCTGTGGGCACCGGTATGTGGTGCCTAGTATGGGATGTTACAACTATATATGTTAAGATATTCCCAATGTTTTGTCCAAAATTTACATCATTGATCAATTTGTTTATAGATAATATTTACATCAAACATATATGGGAGAATTATTCATGAATAAACTCAATTTAAACAAAGAAAATAATTTAGGAAAGGTCATTTCTATTCACTGTTGTAAAATCCATGAAATGTTTAACCCTATCATCATATTATTTTTTCTTATTGTTTAAATCCATCCATTTTAATTTCATATTCCTCATTTTTCATTCAAAAATATTCATGTTTCACCAAAAAAAAATACACTGTAACAAAAAATTATTTTCATACATTAACATTAAATTAATTTTTTTGTAATACTGAATACGTTAGACAAACATATTCCCAAAGGACATACTATCCAAGTTACTTTGGAAACATGTAAACATAAACACTGGTAGATAATTGATCAACATTATCTCCCACCTGCTTCTACTCAACTATCAAACTTCATAGACATATTAAATATAATACATATAACTATAACCTATGGGAATAGAATCAAGGAAATGTGTGAAATCATATACACAATTAAGGTAAACATGGTAGACATGTAATTATTTTCATGAGCATAATGTTATGACAACATGATCATGAAAATGGAATATCATAACCTTTGTATAATGATCATAAACTAGAATCATACCATAATGATTTACAGCTCAAATGTCATGAATTATAAGGAAATAAATAATAGAATCCATGAAATCAAAACATACGAATAAGACATGGAATTTGTGGAAGACACATAAGAATATAAAATGATTTACATAGTATCAAGTCATAGTATCAAACTCCATATTAGAAGTATGGTTCCACTTCCAATACCATATTGGTAGTCATGGTTTACACCCATGACCATCATAGTAGTCAAGGTTTACTCCAAAGACCATCTTAGTGGACAATATCCTTTACTAAATCGACCTCACACCCCATTACAACATTATATATCTCATTATATATAAATAATTACCAAATTCTATGGACAGTGATATAGGTCCCACTAATCACATAATGAAAACTAGAAAAATATGTTCCATAAGAACAAAAATCATATCAGTGGCCATAATAATAAATGTGCATCATAACCATCATTAAATAATTACATATCCCATGAAAAGAATTGGGTTTCATAAATACCATTATTATAAAAAAACCCATTTGGATAATGGGGATCTCATCCCCAAAAAATATCCCCATGAAAATATATGTAACATTTGAGGTATGACTTGTAAATAATTATTGGGGGAAATATCCTTTCTATGAAAACAATTTCTTTTCATAAAATTCCATACAATTTTATAAGAAAAAATTTTATTTAAAAATAAACTTGTAATATTTTATTGGAAGCCTCTAGGTATTATGTTTTCATGAAATTATAAAAATATGATTATTCCTTATAAGTTAAACACACATTCTTCTCATTATATTTTTAGGGAAATGAAAAAGTACTTTGTTAGGAAAAGAAAAAAATATTCCCTTGAAACCATTTGGCAAAAAATTCACATATGAATAAAAATTATATTAAATAATTATATCAGTATCATAAAAATATTTTTGAATTTTTTTATAAAACGTATACATAGAAGGTAAATATTTCCCACTAAATAATTAAATATAAAAAATCTTAGACAATAATGATAATGTGAAATTAATCCCCGCCTTAGGTCTGATTTCATTGATATGTACTTAAAACTCATATATATTTGATTAAAATTTTCATTAACATATTATCTACGATGTATTTTATGGAATGGGAAAAAATTATTTTCCTAATGCATCATAGAGGATGACCAGGGTCATCTCACATCAGGATCTTTCCAACTAGTTCTGTAACATAATATAATTAAGCCCGAGTACTTGTTTTTGGGTGTATTTATTTAATATATTAATGAAATGTAATTTAAATGAAAGAAAATAATAAACTAACTTGTAATAAAAATATAATTATTGAGGAAAGAACCTGGCCTTTGTGGTTTGGTTCATGAGTTCCATCATTCTCCTTGGTGGTGTTTGGGTTCTATTTGATAATTCATTTCTGAGATATCTTTACTGATTTACAAAAAATTTATTTATTTTCCGAAAATATCAAATGAATTTATCAATCCTAATTACCTCACCTTCTATAATAAAGGTTAATTTCTTACCTTGAACGAGATTGTTACATCGTCCAAGACCTATCTCTATCATATGCCATTTTGTACACTAAATGTATCAACTCTATCATTTGAAGAACATATATCTAGTATAAGGGATATAGAATATTTAGTAAAATAATAGAAATTATCTTGATATTATCATTGTGGTGGATGATCACCAAACCCATGCACATCAGTCTTTCTCATCAAAAACGTAATAAATCATATGAATTTATGTGTGGAACAAAATGGAGTTGCAATATACCTTCCCCGGTCCATGCCTTGTGTTAGCCCATAATTTTTTGGGCAAGACATCATGGTGTATAGAAGAAGAAGATAAGAGGTGAATAAAATTAAAATAATGAGTATGAGGAAAGAAGAAGAAAAATACCCATAGATGAAATCATAAACTAAAAAAAGAAAAGATTAGAAGAATGGGAAGAATATGTAGAATAAAAGATGGTGGATGGGTGGAAGAGGACACAAAAATATAAACCAAAACTTAATTAGAGTGTATTTAAAATAAACTAAATTAAAATTCAATTGAAAATGAAACAAAAGTTGAAAAAAAAATAAAAAAAATTATAGAAGGAAAGGAACACGTGCATCAGCATCCCATCTAGAATATGTCTTCCAAATGTTGGCTCATGTTCCATCCACACTATCATTGAATCAACTTGAGGGAACATCTTATAGGTTGATTCAAATTTATTTTCCTATCTCCCCTTAAAATTTATCATTAATTGTTTCTATATATTGGATGTTATAGTATTATTAATGAGTGTGACTTTTTATGGATGAGGATTCCTAAAATCTTCCTTCAATGTATAGTGTTCATTGGACCCATTAATTAGTGAATACCTCTATTTAATTTAATGAGTAGACATTATAGTGAGACAAATTTATATTCTTGACTGAATAACATAAATTGGAGTTAATTATCCCATATTATGGATCATTTCTAGAGGTGGGGTCCACTCTATCTGCCCAAACAATTTGTAAACTACGTTGATTTATTCACGCCCTAGGTGTCCAAATCATTTCTTGGTCTAGTAGAACAACTTGAATATGATAAATCACTTAATCCTACAAAATAATTACCAAAGTAGGAATAAAATTTGAAATGTTATTCCCAAAATACCCAAGTGAATAAAATTTGTTAAAATTCCAGATATAATAAATTTTCTCATTTTATCCCAAAACACACTATAAATCCAAAATTGTTGAAAATTAGATCAAATTGATAAATTGGGAGGGTTTAAATTAATTAAATATATATTAAAAGTGAAGAAATTATTATCTTCATAAATTCCCCCACACTTAAACTATGATTTTCCTCAAGAATAAAATATCAACATGGAATTCGGAAGAAACTAATGTTATAATATTAAAATTCTAATGAAATAAAATTAAAAACATTTTAATATAAAATAAAAATTTCAAAAATACACATGAAATTTAAATTTTATTTCTAAATTTTCAATGAAATAAGGGGTACATGTAAACTATTCATGAGAATAAGGGTGTGAGAAAATGATCATGGAAATATAATATCATACCCTACTTATTAGTGTTCATAAAAAACAATCATGGAATATTGTATAGAAATTTATAAGACCCAATTCATAAGGAAATAAAGAAAATAATCCATGAAACCATAATATCGTAATATGACATGGAATTTTTTGTAGACACATAAGCATATAAAATTATTTTCATAGTGGCCTAGAAATAACTACTAGGGCCATCCTAGTTGTATGGGTTCACTCCCCATACAATCTGGTTAGTCATGTTTTACTCCCATGTCAATATTATTAGTCAAGCTTCACTCTGAAGACCATCTTAGCGGACAGAGTCCTTTAATGAACTGAGTTCACTCGCTATTCCATCCCTGTCTATCTCATGATATATAAATCATTAACTAATGAATTTGATGTAGATATAGGTCCCACACATTAAATAATGAAATCTAAGAATATGTGTGTCACAAGAATATAAATTATTACAAATTCAATGAATATAATTTTGTTTTATAAACATCATTAAATCATTATATAACCCATGGAATGAAATGGGTTTCATAAATGTCATAAATATAAAACAACCATAGTTGTAATAGAGATATAATCATTGAAAAATATACCCACAAAAACATAATTATCATTTGAGATATTATATGTAAATAAATCTTGAGGAAAATATATTTTCTTTAAAAAATTTACTTTTCTTAAAAACCCAAACAATTTTATCAAAAAATATTTTATAATAAAATTACATTATATGGACGTAAGTTAAGATTTAAAGAAATAATTAGTCATGAAATCAAAAAAAATATTTTCATCATATTTATTTTAAAAAAATATTTTTATACTTATGAAGGAAAATTCAAAAAGTACATCGTTCAAAAAAAGTGAAAGAGAATCATTTCAAAATGATTACCAAAAAAATAATAGATTATTATAAATGAATTTAAGAAATTGTAGAATAATAGTAAAAAATATATTTCGGAAAATTTTATTTTCAGTCATGGACATGGAAGATATATATTCCCTTGTAAAAACTTATATATGAACAATCTCAGATAATAATGAGATTTTAAAGTTAATGCTTACCTTAGGTATAAGTTACATAGTATTTTTTTAAAACTCTTTTATAATGGATTAAAAAATGTTATTAACTTATTACATAACTATATTAATATTTATTACATCATATATGATTATATTAGCACCTTTTTTAATAATATTAATCATCTTTTTAATGTTAACTACTTTTTTTCTCTGTAGGAATTATAATTTAAATCCTAATTATTTCGAATATGATATAGTTATATCATTTCCATAATTATATTAAGGTAAATTATATCCTATTTATTTATTATATACATTTATATGATCATTATTGAATGTAGAATATGTAAAATGAATCACATCATTCCGTAGAGATGGTAGGCTATACGTAAGCATGAGCGATTATATCATTCCCTTACTAGTGATATAGTATGGAAGCGGATGGTATATATATATATTCAAATAATAAGTATCTTATTATAATAATCCTATATATTTATTATTTCCATCATTATACCCATCAATGTAATGTGGTGATGAAAAAAATATTACACCACGTCGTGGATATGTAAGGCATACGTACGCACGTGTCGTACTTTTTTTAGGATGGATTAAAGGTGGAATATTGTTGTTCCATAATCATAAGGACATCTAAGAATATATTTTATACTGGATTTATTACATTGTAATTTAATCAACACATGAATATTATGTATACAAAGATACAATCTATAAAGAGTCACCAAAGGAGATGAACTCTTCTTCGATGAGCTCCCTCTAGATATCCACTTATGGACACTAGAGTTGGTCTTGTGAGATGGTCAAAACCTCTAGAATTTAAATGAGTAATTTTATAAGGGAAATGGTTATGGTATGTTTGTGATTGAATACTGAATGTTATTTGAATAATTGAGTAGGGGGTTCCCTTTTATAATTGAGGTGAGGGGCACTTTTGGAATTTCCAAAAATAGTAATTTATAATAAATCCAATCTCAAAAGAAACACCTAAAAATTTCCACGTATTCTATGATAATATTTTATAATGTTGTAATACCATAAACCAAAATATTTTAACCATGTTTTGGTATTTTATTTAACATTATCATTTTTTATAAACCCTTAGTTAACCTATTTTAATTTATCTTAGGTAACAAATTTATCAATATTAAAATGTTGTAATTTTTACATTTCTTATAAATTTGACCATAATTGAAAAAAGTTATTACATATTAGACTAAATTATAAATATTTTTTATTTTTAAACATGTATTATGATTTCTAAATAATATAATAATTATTTGTTTTGATAAAATATCATTAGTGTCAATTCTGAGACTATTCATTACTTGGTTTTTTAGAAATATCAAGATAAAAATTTAACATTGAACCTAATATCTTATTATAACCCTAAGGGGAAAAATTCATCTATAATATTCTTTGATCACATTTAATATCTGAAAAGTAAATTTATTTCAATATTTTTAATCACATTTTTTTGATATTTCCACCAATAAAATAATTACTATATCATCATTGTATATGATTTTCATTTAAAAAATTATTTTCTAAAAAATATTAATAAATTACCATGATAATGAAAAATTAATTTTTCATTTTTAAGGACTATTTAATTCTGATTTTATATTAAATATACCCCAATATTAACAATATATTAGTAATTAAAAATACGAATATGACATCTTTAACTTTTTTCAAATAAAATATCATAAATATCTCACTCTAATCTAAGTGGAATAAAAAATTTAAAACTTTGAATGAAAGGTTATTTTGGTCAAAACCCACCCATCTTATAAAATTTGGAAATGTTTTAGGGTAATTTTCTATTATTTATTAAATTATTTTTAACCTTAATTTCCTGCTTTACCTTTTACACGGTAATAAAAAATTACTTCTATTACTATTTATAATACCCAAAAATAAAAGAAACCTATTCACATAATTTTGACCATCTGATTCCAAATATGAGAAAAAAATTTCAAAAATCAAAATAAAGAAGTCATATTAATTAATTTAAAATTATTACTAATGATGGGCTGAGAAAACAAGTTATTGAAGTCAAAACCTAAAAAAGATTGAAACATTATTATATCCAAAATCAATGTAAAATTAATTATAATGACCTATATTAAATTAATTAATAAAAATTTATCTAAATATTCATTAAAACAAATAAAAAATGTAATTTAACACTATAAATTATTTCTGTGAAAATAGTGGTGTTTAATTGTATTTTAGTATTTTTTTACTATTTAGAACAACAAGAAACTTATCCAAAAAATACATAAAAAATCAACCAGCATATTTTTTATATTTATCATTTTTTTTAATAAGTTTATTTTTCAAATAGAATATATAAAAGTTCCAAAATATATATATAAATTTGGTTTTCTCTTAAAAGGATGTAAAATTAAACTTTTCAAAAAAAATATTTGGTTTTATACATAAAATTATATTGGGTTTTCACTTAGGATAATAGATTATATTTTATGATTATCAAAGATATTTTATTGAGTATATAAAATATATATTTCATTTATATCATTCACTATTTTTAATTAATTTAACTTATTAATGAAACATGAATTTGTGAGCAAAAAAATAAATATATTTCCTTTATATTCAATTTGTATATATTTTAGTTTTTAATTAATTGGTAATTATTGAATTCAACTAATAAACCATATATTTTCATATTTTAGATAATACAATTAATAACCACTAATTTAACGACACATTTTTTATCTTATCTAAATAATAATAAAAGATGTTTCATAGAAACTCAGTGTTGCATATAACTCAATATATATAGGTGTTGTGTATAGAACAATTTAACCATGGTGTAGCATTAAAAAAGTCTCACTTAGTGTAGCTTGAAATCAGAATATATCAATCCCAAATTATTTTATTCGAAATGGGATCATAAAAACATTGTGTGTTACATACATGCAAGGTATGCATATAATTTATCATTTATACATTTATAAATTATATAAAGTATACATTTAAATGATATAATTATTAAATAAATTATATATATATAAAAACTATATATAAGAATAAATTGAAATACTACACATTAAAAATATATACTATATACAAATAATCTATAAAAAACAAAAATCATAATATAAATACTACATATAAGTTATACATTATAAAGTACCTAGGGTATAAAGAAAAAAATGTCCAAATTACACAATGTGAAAAAAAGACATATAATTAGTATGTTTAAATAATTTTTATACATTTCAAATATTCGTGTGTGAACATATATATATATATATTATAAAAACTATATATTTGTATAATAATGAAAACATATATTTCTATATATATATATGTCTGTGTGTTTATAAATTCATAGACACAAGAAAATTTATATATATAAATATATATTTATGGATATATATATATATATATATATATATATATTACACTCACATACATATATGTGTTTGTGTATAATTATATTACAAACACAAATATAAATAGAATATATATATATATATTAAATAAAAATCACAGACAAATTACAGATGAATATACATATATACATTCATTCATTCAATCATAATAAGAACCAATATACATAGATATTTATATACTTACAAACAAACACACACTCACAAACACACACACATATATTTGTCATTATGAATATGTATATGTATATGTGTGTGCATGTGTATTAATAAATATGTTAATAAATATTGACTATTGTGATTGAATGCATGACCACTCACACATGCACACACACACACACACATCTTATAATTTTATTTTATTTTCATGATAATTTTACTTTTTAAATAGACTGATAAAGAACCCCTACATGCCCCAAAATCCTATAATACGTTGTCTAGAGCCACAAGGTCCAATGAAATGGACTAAAGAAAAAAAAAAGATAATCCCCTCTGTTTTTTATATCACACTCCCACACCAAATTATAAGTATATATATCCTCACCTTGGACAACTACATGAACTATTAGATGTTCGCTACAGCATGTGATCAGTTACATCATCGATTCACCCTCTATGATATCCACACATATTTCCAACATTCCAATGACCTTTATTGTCCTACACTCCACATGGTAAGATGCTTCTCTAGTACAATCTCGAAGGCCAAACATAAGATGACCCATCTGCACAAAGACTATAAGTTCAAAAAATAGATCTAAAAGGCCATATGTGATTAATAATAACAATGCTAAAATACACAAATAAAATACCTATTACAATACCTACACTATTACAGTGACACAATACTGTTATAATACCACATAAATTCATCTCTTGGTGGACATGAACAGGGGTTTCATGCAATATTACATGGAAACATTACGACTCAAGTTATATCCCATGTGCATGTGCATGCATGCATTCACACACACACACACATATGTATTCAATGATGAATACCAAAATAAATTACATAAAAACGTATATTTTATCCACAAATAAGTCAATAAATAATTTTTTCAAGTGTATAATATAGGTTTAATGTTTATTTTCCTAAAGATTGAGATAAAAAATGGCAGTGGATTTCGTCAATATAGAGTTTATCAAGAATATATAAAGGTGTGAGGAATATGTTTAATTACAAATATTATATCCATTATCAATGATTTTTGAAAACCATTGAATGAGGGTTCTTTTATCAAGGATAAAATGGTTTGTGTAGATAATTTTAATCCTATATCACTGCCAAAACCATCACTGATAAAGGATATACCATATAAATAAATATGGCTGATATTGGATGTCTAGTTTGATTCAAATCTAGTGCTTGTGTCATGGAATTGTTTGTAAAACCACTTGACTTGGTGAGCTTATCCACTTTTTCATCCTGTTTTCTACTAATAAATATATGCTATATAATTGTGTAATAATGTACTTATACGTAAATTCTAGAAAAAAATTATACGAGAATATAATCATATACATTTAGATTATTTAATTATTATTTACCATATATATATATATACGTAGATTTCTATTAATTATACATAAAACATCTTTATTGCAAAAAATAATTAAATAATATTAATTATATACAAAAAATATTCTCATAATTATACAAATGTAAAATTATTTTTCAGAATATTATAAATTATATTTAAATATAATTAAATCTATAATACTTTGATAATAATATATATATAATAAAATTATTATCATTTATATATTAATAACTATTTTTCATGACTCGCCCCATTGGTGCCCATGCTGAAACTACCACAAGACTACCTATAATAGGTTAGGGACTGGTGACAAACAATGACAAGTTATATCACACACAGGGGAGGCCTTACCAAAATGTACCACATCACGCACACATCTCCAAGACCCTAAAATTATGAAATATAAAGTAATATATAAGCATGCATTCATACATCTAATATCACACCATGAGAGTATGACAACATGTAGTAGAATGAAAAAAGGGACAAATACAAAACAAGCACAATGAAACTAAAAATAATTCCAACCTATAACATTGGTGAGGAATGATGTCAATGAAACTGTTGGAAGATAACATGGTCAATATGGATCTCTATGATCTTCTTGTTCCGAGCCTATTTTTACTCTGTCAAAAGGTCATTCCGCTTCATAATACAGAACATGTGTTGGAAAATCCCATAGGAGGATGAGTATAACATTACCCATTACAAAACCTTAAAATCAATAAACATGTAACATCAATAATAACAGCCATCTCATCACATGTATATTTCAATTGTACAAATAATATGAATAACCACATGTACTCATAATATACACACAATATAAATGTGTAGTCACAACCTTCATTCAACCTAGGATTCCTGATAAAATATTCCATATAGTACTCATCCATGAGAACACACTCCATGAGTCAAATAGCACTAACAATGTTTTCCAAGATGTGATTCTCACTAGGATCACCATAGGAAGCACACACTAGAAGTCTAAAGAGAACGATACACATAATGGGGATCACACCAAAGTCCATGGGTTTTACCCATAACCCAATCTGGATTAACCCATTATGTATGGGATCAAAGCCGGAGTGGTGTTGGTAAAGATGATAACCAAATACCCACCAATGTAAGTAATGAAGATAGATGATCTCACTCTAGGCCTCACAGAATGATTAAAAAACATTATCCAAGACTTATGTCCCTATAAATAGATCAAAATCCTACATAAAAGACGTGATTAAATAATAAATCATAGGGAAATGGATAAGGGGAACACACCCTAATGTAACTCATCCAATATATAGAGGATAAGGGTTGTAAGATATCATTGAAGGAGTACCTGGGTTTTAATGGTATTACATGGTGTGTCCCATTATAAATGAGTTCTACCCATATACAACATCCCGACCCATGACCATGTATGAGTATACTGCATGTGCAAGACCATGTACCGTTGACTATGTCTGTTTCCCTCTAGCCATATTTATTCCCAAGTACATGGCATGTCCATGCCTGTGTATAAGGATCATAATAGTTTAGTGTCTCTGGAATCTTGAAACATAGTCTTTATGAGTTTTGAATGATCTAAATGTTTCCCACAAAGATCATCCCATTTAATTCTAATACATCAATTTTTTCATAACCTAGGTTAATAAAACATAATAAAGGGTGATCTCAAACACTCAGTAGGGGTAATTTGTGGATATATTTATTCATAAAATGAAAATAAGTGTATGAGAAAATTTAAAATACATTGGAATATCATACCATTCATACCAAAGATAATATACAAGTGTTATGGCATAAGTATTGGTAGTTCAAAAGACATGAATAATAAAGGAATCAAGAGAATAATACATTAGATTCTAACATAAGAATACGATGTTGGATTTTTGGCATACACATAAGTATAAGATGTCTTATGTCATGGCTACATAACATGACATTCATATCATGTTAGGATTAGGGAAATCACACGTTTACCTACATTAGGCATGGTATGTACTCCAATGTACCCTCTTGTTTCATGCTAGGTATTCCCTTCCATGTACCCTCTTGTTAAGGGATTGGGATTCCACCACATTTACCCTCTAATTATGTTCTTTGTATTCCCTCCCAGGACCCTCTTGTTTCGGTCATGGGATACCCATTACTGTACCCTCTTGTTATGGGAATGGGATACCCTAACATGTACCATCATATTATGGGCGTGAGATAACCTCTTATGTAACCTCTTGTTTTTAGGCTTGACCTACTTCCCATGTACCATATTCATCTAATATACCATTTATCATTTCCTAATGAATTGGATGGAGATATTGGTGCCACCCATCACATGATGAAATAATACATACATGTTTCATAAGATACGAAAAAATTTATAATATCATAGCCCATAAAAATATATGTATTTTATAAATATCATATCATAACCCATGAAATTAAATGGGCACCATAAACATTTCATAATATCATAAACTATGTAAATGAGACAGGTTTCATAATCACTTCATCATTGAATAACCCATGGGAAGAAGTAGGTTTCATAATCATTTTAACATCGTTTTCCCTATGGAAACGAGTTTTATAAACAACTTTTTATCATAAACATAAACCATTAAAATAAAGGATAATATTGGGGTCATTTGATCATATCCCTAGTTAATCATAAACTATGTAAAAGGATTTCATATTATATAGAGATGAATTTTAAATGATTTCTTGGATTATTTCATAATGAAATCCTACATTTTATGAAAATCCATTTCATAAAAAAATTTCAAAATAACATTCCTTATAAATAAATAATGGAAATTTCATTAAGAAAATCATTAGGAAAATATCCCTTCCACTAAAAAAATATTTTTAAATCACAAAACATTTTGAAAAATTTTTTCATTGAAAATTAATTTGAAAAAATAAAAAGGAAGAATGAAACCTTTTTGAAAACCTTTTTTATTGAAAATTCATAAATTAATCTTGAAAACTTTTTGAAAACTTTTTTCATTGAAAATATATTTTACAAGTTATAATAGAATTTTTAAAAACAATGAAACCATTTTCATTGAAAATAGAATTGAAAAAATTTAATATTATATTTGAAAACCATTTAAAAAAATATTTAAATTATAATAAAATTTTAAAATAATTATCCTTGAAAATTTTATTTAATGATAATTCAGTATCATTTTTTAAATTCATTTGGAAAACATGGGTTTTTAATTATGAATATTTTCGACCATTGGGAGAAATAAATTCATATTTTATTAAAAACTAATTCATTTATTTCATAAGTACAAAGGTGAAGAAAAAATTTTACCATTACAAGAATTTATCATGAATTAACAAAAGGGGAATAAAATTCATAAGATATTTTTAGAAATGGATAAAAATATTTCATCAATTTAAGCATAATTGTAACCAATACTGATAAATGAGGAGATTGTAGATATAAACTCACTACCCTTTGGTAACATTGAATCATAATCCCCATGAATGAATAAAATTGAAATAATATTAGAATATAATTAATAGAATTATATTCATGATATAACCTTTAAATGTGTAATATATACACCTTCTAAAATATAATAGTCTCATAACATTAATGTTTCTCAAAGAAGGAAAAATTGAGAAAATATTGCTTTACTGATTCAGTATCTTTTGAACTGTAAACACCATGAAAGAGAGATATTAAAATGGTTTTTTAAATACTGATAATTTTAAGTATTTGAATAATATAATGAATTCAAGGGAATTATATATAACACAAAAAATAAATTTGTGGTGAATATAGAAAAATTCTCACTGAAATATATGTGAGGATGGAAATTTCATTACTACATGAGTAAGTTTCAAAAGGTGATACCCGTGAAATGATAAAATAATTTAAAACATTTAATATAATTAAATAAATAAAATTCATGATATAATATGTCTTATGTTATAAAATACACCACAAAACCAGAATAAGTGGGGAATATAGGAAATATCTAACCGAAATAAAAGTGATATGAGAAAACCCTTACAATAAGTCTTGAATTTCTCCAAACATGTTAAAACCTAAATTAAAATAAATATAATTTTATTATGAATAAAAAATAATTATATTATAATATCTCATACCAAATACTATTTTATTATGACTTTATATTACCCATTTATTGACACTTCCATTTTGATTCTACATTTCAGAGAATATCCACTCTATTTTTCCTATATATTTTGACTTGTTATTCATCATCCTATTACATAGATCATGATTTAATTACTTGAAAAATGTTAAATATGATTTAAATAAAATATATACTCACTATATATGTAGTTATAATAATCTAAAAAATATTGAAATATAAAATGAAATAAACTGTTCATGGAGACGGTAGTGCGTTCGTATACATGAACGTTGTTACCATTTTATTGTTTTATTGATTGAAGGAATGTAAATGGAATAAATGTATATAAGTAAATATATTATCATTTCATAAGAATTATTATTTCAGATATATCATATAATTTTACTATGCTCGTCCTTATTACATTCCATGTAAAGTGTGAACATATCACATCACATTGATGAGGTAGTAGTCCACACGTCCACTAATGAAGTTATCATATTCCGAAAAAATTTATAGAAAGAATTTATGTGTTACATAATAATTAAAGAAGAATAAATACATCATAAATATCATAAATATAATATTCAAATACTTCTGTCATTATTCCTAACAATGAAAGGTGGTAATTGAAGAACAAATGACATCAGTTCGCGAGGTAGTAGTCTGCCACACACAGAAATGACGATTGTGTATCCCATTTGAGGGATGTGTGTGAATGTGTAGGTATTAAATTTACTATAAAAAAGTAATTATATTTATGAAACCAAGGATATTATATAATCATTAAATAATAATAATTTATGTGGTGTAGGATAAAATAAAAAAATGTTTGATGAATAATATCACTTCTTCTTTAGGTAATTCTTTTTTTTCATGCACCAAAGGAAATCAATTGATTACTTCCAGCCAAAACAGACACTTCATGGTTTATAGGATTGATTTTCGGATATATTTTTAGATTCATTTGTATGATACAAAGTGATTGAGAGGTGTAATGATGTGAGGTTTGAGTTTCCTTTTATAGTTGAGAAGGAGTGATATTATTATAAAAATAAAAGGTAAACATTATTGATAGGTCTCTCCTACATCATGCGCCTATAATAATTGTCCATTTATTAACCAAGAGTGGTTTTAGTAGACATATTTCAAGATGGTATCTTTTTTAAATGTTTTTATTATATTTTTACCTTTATGATAAAACATTACCACAAGTTAAACTACTTTTTACCTTAATCACTATAAATAATTTTAATTACATTCACTAATAATTTTGGTAAAAAATAGTATTGAACTTAATAGATATTTTATATTATGGAGATTAAAAATATGGAATCTATATTTCCAAATTCTAAACACTTAATTAGAATAAATTATTTTAGTATTTATCCAACGATTCAAATGTAACAACTAGTTTTAAATTAAAAATTTCAATAGTTTGAAATGTTTTTATATCCGATTTCATCATGAAATTTATTTCAATTAACTATACTAGATTAATATATTTAATATTTATGTAAATATAATTTTATACCAATATTAAATAATATTAAAATAAATATATATAATTTATATGAAAATAAAGTTTTAAAATTAAATTCATTGTTTTCACTATTCATTAACAAAATGAAACTCCCATTAAAAAAATTCACCCAAAGTAAATTATGATATTACGATTTCAAAATTAATATATTTTTAAAATAAAATTTATGAAATTTTAAAAAATTATATTTTAAATAGGTGTGTCATTAAAATGTTATGAAATTCCCTTTTAAAAAATTCATATTTTTATTCATAAAGTTTGATTTATTGTTATATTATACATATAAAATATATTGGATTAGTGATAAATAATTTGATTGAATATATAATATATAATTTTTAGTATGAAAATTATTCAAATGTAGTTTATTTAATTTAACAATATTAAAAAAAATTTATAAATACAAAAATATTTTTCTTATAAAAGGTATTTCCTTATTTTAAATTAGTTATTATATTTCTTTATAACTAATTGATAAATAGAGTATTAACATTAAATATGTTTGTATAACATATCTTTAAAATTTAGTTAATATAATTCTTAAATTTTATAAAAATGGACAGATGGTAACTATAATAATATTTTTTTATCTGTATTGATTGTGTTTTTTAGTTTGGTAAAACTCAGACTTGTGTGTCACAAAATCCATCGAAGGGACTCAGTATATTTCTTACCAAAAGGAAAACATAATGTTTCATTCATCCTAATATATTCATAGTGTTGTTTTTTCTCATTCTTAATATGGTTTTTCTTGTAATTAAATAGAAAAATAGTGGTTTCCTATAAATGAAGATACATTTTTTGTTGCGTGAAATGAAAAATATCAAAATGATTAAATTATTTTGATAAAAAATATTTCAAAAAATATTGATGTGTTATGTTATACCCTACGTAAAATTAATCTCATACTAAAAATTATTTCTGGTCATCAATGGATTAATAACTGAAAGCCAAATTCATAGTATCCCACATCATAAAAATGAATAATAAAACATCCATTAAAAATTATGTTGGAAACATAAATATTACCAAAAGTAACTCATAAGTAGATTCCAACATAAGGGAACATAGATGGGAAGTGAAAATATGTGCATGGAATAAAATAAAATTAAAATCATAGATCTTGGATGATTTCATTGATCATATTCATGTGAAAAATAAATGGAATGTTAAGGCACACAAAACCATAAATCTATGATGATTAATAAGACCATATATTAAACCAAAACAAAAATATTATGTTAAATATAATCCAATATCATTTCCTAATAGTTGACGAATTATATTTCTATATAAGATCATAAGTAAATTAACAAATTAGATTTTATTCTTTTTTACTTACATATTCTCTCTATTTGGTTTTTCCTATATTTATATAAAACTTATCTCTTACTCTATGGAAAGAAGGTTAATTTTTCATTCTTAAAGTACTAAAAATCATGATATCCATACATAGAATGATAATTCATTTCATCTATATTTAGTTATCAACATGGAAAAATGTTTAGCACATGTTATAAAAATAGATTAATTCATTATATGGAGATAAAATAATTGAATCTCTAAAACCTCATCTGAAGAGTAATTGAAAATTCCCATAAATGGTTAACCATGTAACCTCTCCAAAATTTTAAAATCCAAAACATTATAAAGGATGTCACTAATGTTTTCAAAATCAGTTCAACCATTATCCCTATTATATCATATTGTAGCTCTTGGTTTTCACATTCTGAAAATTATAATTCCTTATTTGTATAGTCACTTGAAATATGTTAATAACACTAATTACCATAAGTCATTTTGTAAAACATGCATACATATATATTTCGAATATTACATGATATATTCCATAAATTCCATGAGTTTAAACATCATCCATGATAACATATACAAACTTTAAAAAAAATCAATAATCATTTCCCTGGTAATCAGTAATATCTAGTCTACCTTAGCATATAAATCATCACATTATCCAAAAAACATAATTTTCTCAACAACAAGAACACATTTAGAGCCACCTTCCCCTATTCATATTATAACTGTTACATTAAATAAAATATTCAGGTCATCAACACCATTAAATATAATTTAGAAATTTTTTAATGGAAAATATAGACATCATGATTTATATTACATAATTATTGAATTATTATACATATACACTTGAATCATCCAGCTTTATTAAAAAACCATTAATTAAGCCACATAATATTATTTCTTAATACTAGTTTTCTATAATATGAAATGAAAATCCTTTCTTAAGGTTCCTGAACCTCAATCTAATCATGCATTATGTGTTTAATGTAAAAAAATATTATTAGGTAATCCCTTAGCATTCACATGTCTTTCATCATCTATTTATCTTCAGCAGTATGACCAATACTGATGCCACCTTCTTAATTATCATCATGATATTTCCACTTCATAAAATGATTTAAATACTTTTATTCCTATATCTATAATATTCAATTTTAACTCAATTCCACCATGTTTTATCTATTAAATAAGACACAAAAGCATAGCCTTAGTGGAACGTATCATATAAGAAAAATAGTAATCCTGAATAATTACATATAGGATGCCTAAATCATGAAAAATGATTCTATATATATTACACCTTATCTTTATCCTTAGATATGTAATGTCTTGAACCCTCCTGGTCCATTACTTTGCCAAAACATGGCTCCAACAAAATCATGGCACCGGTCACGGGGTCACCAGTTACGGTGGCACCGTGACGGCCGCACACCAGTCTCTATGGCACCATGACGGGGGCACCGGTTACGGTGGCACTGTGATGGTCACACACCGGTCACAGTGGCACCATGATGGTGGCACCGGCCACGGTGGCACCGTGAGGGTGGCACTGTGACGGTGACACCATAAGGGTGGCACCGTGACGGTGGCACCGTGAGGGTGGCACCTTGACGGTGGCATTGTGTCCTCACTGCGGTCTTCATCCCTTTTTTTAGTTTCCAACTTTTTCTTCTCTACCAATATATCTCTTAACGTGAAGATAATTTAATGCCCCATTCAAATCCATTTAAAGACCATAAATAATATCTAAAATCCCCATGAGTCACTAAAACCTTAAACTCACCAAAACGTGTGGTTTTTCCATAGTGTCACACCCTTTCCCCATACCTTGTTGTTCTGCCCCCGTTGGGAATTTTCCTCTGTTTAAAAGAAAATATTTGACACACATCTGTTATGCCACCACCCCGATGGGGATAATTAAAAAATAATTAATTCCATCATGCGTAACTTCCCAACCGCGTGGGGAACCATGATCTGACATTAAAGCTGTTCAAGTTTCCATATCCCATAACAACGGGATCTCATCCTTATATCGCATGGCAATTCCTTCTTCTCCTTTCTCTTGGATAGTCTCGTTTTCTTACTGGTGCGTTTGGAGTATCCCTTCTCGAGGTAAGTGGTGCGCCTATTCCGGAGCTTTTCTGCTCACCCTTGGAGTCCCCGATGTTCCTCCCCTGCAAGTCGTGCATTCCCAGTTCTTGGCACGTGGATAAGAACTTCGATCCTTGATCAACCAGGTAGGGTTTTCCTTCATCTCTCCTTACTATGTATCATGCTGGGAGGGTATCCTATTGCTTCTGTAGGATGGATGAAACGAAACATTAATGAAGATAACAAACCGAATTTTAAAGAATGAAGGGGGAGTGTGATCGATGTTCTGATGCTTTTTTCCATACCCTTGATTGTTTATGTTGTGAACTGTATGGTCTTATGCTCACTAAAAATCATGGCCCTTGGTGGTCTTTCCTTGCGCACTAATGAACCCTTGTCTTCTATGATAATTGAATGAGTCCAACATGGTAATTTGGTTAATTACATAAACTTGGCCGATTAAATGAATGTCCAGTGAACAAAAATCATGGTTTGATCACCCCGGTTAACCAAACAGAAAGAAGAAAACTTAGTGAATGATATACTTGAGTCTGGAAAACTTCCTTGTTCTATCTTGGTGGAATGTTTGTTTGTTCTAATCGATGCTTATGGGGTGATGTGGATGGTGATAGGATCCTATGTTCTGGTATAATTTTTGGATGTGAATATGAAGCTGTGTGGGGTTGTATCTCGAGGCTTGGTTTGGTTCTAGTACTTTGAAGGATCTCCCCGATCCCTTTGTTGTTGTGACTTTACAAAAGAACAGGGTGTGGATGCTTAAATTTCTGTTGGATATTTCTCATTCTTTGTCTTGTGGTTATGCCTGTTAGTTTCCCAGTAGTTTATAATTCACCTAAAATGGGATCACTTGAACATGAAAACAAGAATGGGTTAAATGGGGAATTGGTTTTGGGAATGAGTTGTGACTTGGCCGTGAGTGTTGTGTTGTTATTTTATGAATGAATAGTAACAGGGGTGTTTGTGCTTAGGTTGGCTTTGGAAACCCTAGGTTGGGATGAGTGCTTGTTACCTATACATATATCTATAGTTTTTTTTATGTTTCTTAGTCGCGCCCCACCCAATTTGAGCACTTAGTGCCAAACACCCCCATTTAATGGGGGAGAGTGTTTTTTCCAACAATCCTATGAGTGGCTGGTTATTAGATCCTTTTCTGCTCCCTTTCCCAAATAGCCCAAGACTCTTCGGGAAGGATAGTTGTGGTGGTTGGCCCAGGTGTGTGCGGGTAGGTTGTTTCCTAAGAATCTTCAGGATGAGGCCCAGGTGTCTTCGGGCATGTCAGTAGTTGCTCTGGGCTAAGAGTTTGCGGGTGTGGTTTTGCGTGGTGGTTGTGGACCAGGTGTTTGCGGGTGGGATGTGTGGTAGTGGCCCAGGTGTGTGTAGGAGGGGTGTGGCAGTGGGACTACGGTGAGAATGGCAGTATTGGTTCGATGTGTAGGATGTCTTCAATAACTAGTGGGAAAGTAGCGCGGGGTACCCAAATATCAATTTGATATTACTATACATTACTAGACTTGCATTATTTGGGGAGTGTTCCTTAGTGAGGCTCGGGTGGATATTTTTCCTTGCAAGGTTCTTTGGTTATCTCCTTCTCACAGGGCATTAGAATGCCCCTCACTTCTGCACGAGAGTCTTTGGTTTTCCCTAGTGAGTATACTTGTATGCACACCCTATGTATATAAAACTGCTTTCAGGTTTCCAGGAGGACATCAGGGATCGTGCGGGGACATACTATCTCAGACGTTGTGATGGTTGTAGTTGCTATTTTTCTTTTCCTTGGTACTTTACCTTTGTATTCTCCTTGTACTTTGTGTTATTTACTTTTGTAACATGCATATGGGAATGGTTTTCTTTTTGCTTTACTTTTACCCCCATTTTGGTGTTGTTGGGTTTTACTATCTTATCTCCCGATCCTAATAAAGAAAAAGGGTAATGCCTTCCATCTTGGGTGTAATTCTATACCCTTGGGGATAGTCGCCACTCCGGGGCCTATTGATGGTGGGTCTCGGGGGTTATTATCTCTCCTTCAACTTGAAGAAGGAAGGTCATGGGAATCTATTGTCCCTTCCCTCATCTTGGTGAAGGCGGGTCGTGATAGAATGATATCAGATGGAATTTGGGAGATAGGATGGAGTCTGGAGTTAGGCACATTGAGGATTGCATGGGATGGTGGGGAAACATTTTGGGGGGATCTTGGTGCGTGAAATATGCTAGGGAAGACTTGCTAGGACATGGGATTTTAGGGCCCCCCATGGTCTGATGCAAGGACTCTGGGAAAACTGAACGACCAAGTGAAACTGCACTGATTGTAGGGTAGAGACCCTAGGGAAGGTACATGCATCATAATGACTTGTGTTCTTGTGTTTTATGGGTATTTTGGGGATTTAAAACGAATGAGAAGTCTAAGAAGATTTAGGAACAACATTCTACACTACTCAGGCTTAGGAATTCCTTGTTTACCTTGCAGCTATGGAACCTAGGAGATAACCACGAGTATTGCGGGCGATCGAGGCCCAGGAGGTTCACTCGGCTGATCGAAAGAGGGATGACTGAGAAGAGGAAGATGATGAGCGGCAGAGGACGCTTTGTGCCTTTCAGTGGAAGAGCCTCGGGAAGTACGAGGGCAGCATCTCTGACATGGGGATAGAGAGCTTGCTAGAGGAGCTCATGATAGCTTTCATCTTGATCCGTGCTCTGACAGAGTACTAGGTTCCTCTGGCTGTAAGACAGATGCGTGGGGCGGTGTGTCAGTTGTGGATGCTTTATCTTGGGGAGAAGAGGGAGACTGAGGTTACGTGGGTTGACTTCGAGAAGGAGTTCTGGGTGGAATTCCTCTCTTCCATGATGAAGGCTGAGAAGAGGCAGGAGCTACTCTCCCTCCAGCAGGGGGGCATGTCAGTGAGAGAATTCGGGATCAAGTTCAAGGATCTCCTCTGCTTTGCCTCGGACCTCTTTCCATATGAGGAGTCTCAGGAGAGATGTTTGGAGGAGGCACTTCGACCTTCTCTTCAGTATGTTCTTACTCCCTTCACCCTACCGACGTACTTTGAGGTCCAGAAGAAAGCTGAAAAGGTGGGGAGGATGCACGCGGTGGGAGGTGTATTGCGAGAGGGAATCCAGTTGGGCTCGTCGAAGGGGAAAGTTGTCAGCAGCAGGCCTCCAGCGTCAGAACCCTCTAGGTTTCGACCTGTATGGAGCATGTCTCAGCAGTTCCAGTTCTGATCTCCTGGCCCTCTCCCTTTCTTTTCTGGCCTAGGGCCGAGATGCTTCATTTGTGGAAGCCATGGACTCCTTCCAAATCAGTTCCCAGACAGAGTATAGTACAGAGAAGGTGGGAAGGTTCATCTCCCACCTAAATAGCAGTAGTTTCTAGCTAGGCCCTTTCAGCAGCAGCAACAGGGGCAGCGGGCTCCCGATCCTCCGAGGGCAGGCATTACAGGAGGAGACCATCCTTAGGACGCCCCTCAGGTACCTCGACCAGGGTTTAGTCGGGGAGGTGATCGACAACCGAGAGGCAAGGGAGCTGGGCGTGGGTAGTTGCACACCGTAGAGGCAGCGGTTCGAGTAGGGCCAAAATTTGTTCGAGGTATGATCAGCTTGTTTAGTACTCTTGGATATTCCTTGTTTGATACATGAGCTTCACAGCCCTTTGTTGCACCGCATCCGGCCCATGCTCTGGGTTTAGACGCTAAGAGACTTCCAGTTCCCCTGGTGCTGAGCACACCAGGTGGAGGTCAGACCGACTTGTCTTATGTTTGCCGAGGGTGTAAACTGATGATAGGGCCACATCAGTCTATCAGGGATCTCCTACCATTTCAGATACATCCATAGGATTTCATCCTAGACATTGGCTTGTTGTTCTTTGTATGTGCCATCATTTAATGCTTCTGAGTAAGGGTCATATTTTCATATTTGGGTGGCCGACATGTAACTTTCATCGGTGAGAAGGGTTGCCAGAAAAGCAGTAGGTGAGAGGCGCCCCTCCTTTCCTTGTTAGCTGAACTATCAGTGGAGTCGGTGGATGTAGAGATGACAGATGTCCTAGGGATCATCAGTGAGTTTGTGGACGTCTTACCTGAGGAGGTGGAGACTCTAACCCAATGATGTGATGTTGAGTTTGGGATAGACTTTCAACCTGGTGCCCGTCCGATTTCGATGGCTCCCTACCAGATGGCACCTTCCGAGTTGCGGGAGTTGGGGGTTCAGATTGATGACCTGATGAAGAAGTGTTTTATTCGACCAAGGGCATCACCCTGGGGTGCTCTAGTCTTATTCACAAAGAAGGCAGATGGTGGTCTCAGGCTGTGAATTGACTACTAGAGGATGAATCAGGTAACGGTCAAGAATTGTTACCCTCTCCCGAGGATAGATGACCTTTTCGGCCAATTAAAAGGGGTAGGGTGGTTCTCCAAAATTGACCTGCGGTCAGGATATCACCATCTGAGGGTGAAGGAGAGTGACATATTAAAGACTACCTTCAGGTGCAGATATGGGAACTTTGAGTTTGTGGTCATGTCGTTCGGCGTTACAAACGCTCCGGCTATGTTCATGGGGCTCATGAACTCCGTCTTCTAGGAAAACCTGGATCGGTTTGTAGTCGTGTTTATTGACGACATACTGATCTACTCAAGGTCAAAGTAGGATCATGCTAAGCACCTGAGAACGGTTTTAGAAGTCCTTCAACAGCACCAACTCAATGGGAAGTTTCCATGTGAATGCTCTGGACACAAGAAGTGCACTTCCTTGGGCATGTGGTGTCCGACTAGGGAATAGCGGTGGACCCATCGAAGGTCGAGAAGGTTGTTTCTTGGGCAGCACCAAAGAACATGGCATAGGTCTGTAGTTTCCTTGGACTGGCAGGTTACTACTGGAGGTTCGTACCCAACTTCTCCTGAGTTGCAGCACCTTTGACAGCTTTGACCAAGAAGGACCAGGCTTTCGTGTCGAATGGGTAGTGCCAGGCAGCCTTTAGCTATCTGAAGGACAAGTTGGTAAGTTCCCCAGTGCTAAGGTTTCCAGAATAAGGGGAGGCATATGAGGTGTTCTATTATTCTTCATGAAAAGGCCTTGGGTGTGTTCTGATGCAACGACAAGGGGTGATCTCTTATGGGTCCAGGTAGTTACGTCCTCATTACTGTAATTATTCCACCCATGATCTGGAGTTTTCAGCGGTCGTGTTCGCACTGAAGTTATAGTGGAACAACCACATAGGGGAGGGCTTCGTGGTCTTCACGGATCACTAAATATTGATGTATATCTTCTCCCAGTGAGACCTGAACTCGTGGCTGCAAAGGTGGATGGAGTTCCATTAGGATTAGGACTTTGAGATTTCCTACACCTCAAGAAAACAGAATGTGGTGGTCGATGCTTTGAGCAGGAAGTTGTAGAAGGATCCGGTTTGAGAGTCGGTAGATGCTTGGAAGGCAATAGAGGAGTTGGCTTCCCTGCACCTGGATGAAAGGATGGATGGTGGTAGAGGTTGCCTGTATCAGATGACAGTGCAATCTTCTCTACTGCGGTAGGTGGTGGAGTCTCAGTGGGGAGAAATAGAGAGTGAAGTGATGCGCGATTGGGCTAACCATTGCAATGCTCCATAAGGATGGTCGGAGGATGGTCAGAATCAGATTATTTTCCAAGGAAATATGTTTTTCCTAGAGGCGATGCGCAAAAGGGTTCTTGGTGAGTTCCACAACTCACCCCTAGTAGTGCACTTGGGAGTATCCAAAATGTACCGGGGCTTGAGCGGTCAATTCTAGTGGCATGGGGTAAAGTGGGTGGTGGCAGAGTTCGTGGCCAGGTTCCAAGTGTGTCAGTGGGTGAAGGTTGAACACCATGTTCCAGGTGGCTTGTTGCAGCCTTTATATTTCCCGAATTGGAAGTGGGATGACATCTTGAAGGATTTCGTCATAGGGCTACCCAATGTTCAAGGAGGATATGATGCTTTCTGGGTAGTGGTGGACCAGTTGACGAAATCGGCTCACTTTATGGAAATCAAGGAGTTGGGTATAGTGGATGCCATGGCACGAAGGTATGTGGATGACGTGGTGCAGTTGCATGGAGTTTCGAGGTCTATCATCTCAGATAGGGATGCACGGTTTACCTCACGAATCTGGAGAGGATTGTAGAATGATTTTGGCACCCAGCTACGCCTTAGCACTACTTTCCATCGCCAGACAGATCGACAGACAGAGCGCACCATCCAGACGTTGGAGGATATACTACGAGCATATATTCTGGATTTTGGGGGATCATGGGTGCAACACTTGCCTCTGTTAGAGTTTTCCTACAATAATATCTATCACTCTACCACTGGCATGGCTCCGTTCGAAGTCTTATATGGAAGGCCATGTCGCTCACCCGTGTGCTCGGTCGAGGTTGAGGAAACAGGTGTTCTGGGCCCGGAGGTGGTGCAGAGCATGATGGAGAAGATTTAGCTTATACGGGAGAGGATGAAGGTGGCTCAGGACCAGCTGAAGTCATATGCCGATAATAGGAGGAGACCCATGGAGTTTGAGGTCAGGGACCACGTATTCTTGAAGGTATCCCCTCGACGTGGACAATGGAGGTTCGGTAGGGGGATTAAGCTTTATCCATGACTCATCGGACCCTTAGAAGTGTTGCGTCGGGTTGGAGAAGTGGCTTATCAGCTAGATTTACCACCGTCGCTATTAAGAATACACGATTTCTTCCATGTGTCACAACTCTGACGATATCTGCCTGACGATTTACATGTCCTCGACTGGTGAAAGCTGGACATCGTGGCCAGCATAACTTTTTTGGAAAGGCCAGTGAGGATCGAGGAAGATGAGGAGAAGGTGCTCTATGGATGGACCATTCCTTTGGTTCATGTGTTGTGGAGGCATGGCGGGCTCAAGGAAAGTACCTGGGAACGAGAGATGCATATGTGTGCCCAGTACCCAGAGCTATTTTGAGTTTTGTCCCATTTTGTTTGTACTTGTTTGTGATGGAACGCTTTACTTTGTTAACTATGGAACGTGCGGTTTTCCTTGTTCTGTGGATGTGTGTAAAGAGTCCTGACAATGGGAAGGGGAGGAACTGATCCCTAATCAAGATACATTAAGATGGATGTGATTAAACCCATGCGGGCAAGTCAGTGTCACCCAAAGCGGATAGTATCTTTACATGGGGGAATAAACTCCCTAACCCAATTTACTGGACAGTTTGACTTTCAAATGTTCTCTGGTTACCCAAGGGGGAGGTGTTCCTAGATGTCGATGAGGTTCACTCTTGAGAGGTATGTTTCGAGGTGGTTGTTTGGAAACCCTCTTTTCTTTGGGTCTAGTTTTTATTCTCGATGGATAGAATAGTTTGAGAGGTATCTGATGTAATGCCATGGACCCTCCTGGTCCATTACTTTTCCAAAACACGTCTCCACCAAAATGGTGGCACTAGTCACGGGGTCACCAGTTACGGTGGCACCATGATGGCCGCACACCGGTCACGGTGGCATCATGACGATGGCACCGGTTACGGTGGCACTGTGATGGTGGCACTAGTTACGGTGGCATCGTGATAGCCGCACACCAGTCACGGTGGCACCGTGATGGTGGCACCGTTTTCTCACCGCGGTCTTCGTCCCTTTTTCCAGTTTTGGACTTTTTCCGCTCCCCCAGGGTATCTTTTAACATACAGATAATTTAATGCCCCTTTCAAATCCATTTAAAGACCATAAATAATATCTAAAATCCCCATGAGTTAGGAAAACCTTAAACTCACCAAAACATGTGGTTTTTTCCCTGTTTCACACCCTTCCCACGTACCTTCCAGTTCTGCCCCCATTGCACGTTTTCATCCATTTAAAAGAAAATGTTTGACGCACAACCATTATTCCACCACACCTATGGGGATAATTAAATAAGAATTAATTCCATTATGTGTAACTTCCCAACCGCGTGGGGAACCACAATCCGACTTTAAAGTTGTTCAAGTTTCCATATCCCGTGACAACAGAATCTCATCCTTATATCGCATGGGAATTACTTTTTCTCCTTTCTCTTGGCTAGTCTCCTTTTCTTCCTAGTGCGTTTGGAGTTTCCCTTATTGAGCCAAGTGGTGCGCCTGTGCCGGAGCCTTTCTGCTCACCCTTGGATTCCACGACGTTCCTTCCCTGCAAGTCACGCATCACCAGTTCTTGGCGCGTGGAGAAAAACATCGATCCTTGATCAACCAGGTAGGGTTTTCTTTCGTCTCTGCTTACTGTGTATCATGCTGGGAAGATATCCTATTGCTTCTTCGGGATGGATGAAACCAAACGTTAATGAATATAACAAATGGACTTTTGAAGAATGAAGGGGGGAGTGTGATCGATGTTCTGTTGCTTTTTCCTTACCGTTGATTATTTATGTTGTGAACTGTATGGGCTTAGGCTCACTGAAAATCATGGTCGTTGGTGGTATTCCATTACGCACTAACGAACTCTTGTCTTCTATGATAATTGAATGACTCCAACATGGGAATTTGGTTAACTACGTAAACTAGGCTGATTAAATGAATGTCTAGTGAACAACAATCCTTGTGTGATCACCCCGTTTAACCAAACAGAAAGAAGAAAACTTAGTGAATGATATACTTGAGTCTGGAAACATTATTGTTCTGTCTTAGTGGCATGTCTATTTGTTCTGCTTGATGCTCATGGGTTGATGTGGATGGGGATGGGATCCTCTATTGTGGTACAATTATTGGTTGTGAATCTGAAGTTGTGTGGGGTTGTATCTTGAGTCTTGGTTTGGTTCCAGTACTTTGATGGATATCACTGATCTCTTGGTTGTTATGACTTTACAAAAGAACCGGGTGTGAATGCTTAAATTTATGTTGGTTGTTTCTCTTTCTCTAGCTTGTGCTTATACCTGTTAGTTGCCCAATAGTGTAGAATTCACCTAAAATGGGATCACTTGAACATGAAAATAGGAATGGGTTAAATGGGGAATTGTTTTTGGGAATTTGTTGTGACTTGGCTGTGAGTGCTGTGAAATTCTTTTATTAATGATTAGTAACGAGGGTGTTTGTGCTTAGGTTGTCTTTGGAAACCCTAGGTTGGGATGAACGGTTGTTACCTATAAATATATATGTAGTTTTTTTTATTTTTCTTATTCGCGTCCAACCCAAGTTGAGCACTTAGTGCCAAACTCCCCCATTTCATGGGGGAGGGTGTTTTTTCCAACACTCCTATGAGTGTCTGGTTATTAGATCCTTTTCTGGTCCCTTTCCCTAATAGCCCAAGACTCTTCGGTCGGGCTGTGATGGCCTGAGGTCCATTATATCCCAAGATCCTAGGGGCAGGGTAGTTGGGGTGGTTGGCCCAGGTGTGTGTGGGTAGGTTGTTTCCCAAGAATCTCTGAGATGATTCCCAGGTGTCTTCGGGCGTGGCAGTACTTTCTCTGGCCCAAGATTTTGCGGGCGTGGTTTTGCATGGTGGTTGTGGCCCAGGTGTTTGTGGGCGGGATGTGTGGATGTGTCCTATGTGTGTGTGGGAGGGGTGTGGTAGTGGGACTACGATGAGAATGGCGGGATTTGTTTGATGCGTAATATGTCTTCTATAACCAGTGGGAAAGTGGAGCATGGTACCCAAATGTCGATGTGCTATTACAATACATTACTTGACTTGCGTTATTTGGGGAGTGTTCCATGATGAGGCTCAGGTGGATTGTCTTCCTTGATAGGTGTTTTGGGTGTCTCCTTCTCACAGGGAATTAGAATGACTCTCACTTTTTCACAAGAGTCTTTGGTTTTCCCTACTGAGTATACTTGTGTGCTCACCCTGCGTATATAAAACTACATTCTGGTTTCCAGGAGGTCTTTAGGGATTGTGCAAGGCCGTACTAGCTCAGATGTTGGGATAGTTACAGTTGTTGTTTTTCTTTTCCTTGGTACATTACCTTTTTAGTCTCCTTGTACTTTGTGGTATTTACTTTTGTAACATGCGTATGGGAATGGCTTTCATTTGGATTTACTTTTACCCCCAGTTTTGGTTTTTTTGGGTTTTACTATCTTATCTCCTGATCCTAATAAAGAAAAAGGGTAATGCCTTCCATCTTGTGTGTAATTATATACCCTTGGTTCTAGTCGCCACTCCGGGGCCTATTGAAGGTGGTTCTCGTGGGGTCATTAACTCTCCTTCAACTCGAAGAAGGAAGGGCCTGGCAATCTATTGTTCCTTCCCTCATCTTGGTGAAGGCGGGTCATGATAAGATACATCCTTATAAATTTCATTATATATAACCATAGGGATCTCCCTAATGTTTTATCATTCTAGATTCCAATGTGTGACTAAACAATTCCTTTTAAAACAACTATAGTGACCTAGGATTAACAAACATGGATATTAAATCATTTTTTATGAATATTTAGTACATTAAAATTTTCTATGATTGAGGACCATAATAGTTTGGTGTCTATGGAAAACATGGAGCACAATCATCTATATTGGTGAAAGATACTCATTATTTCCAACAAATATTTTCCCATTTATTACTCCTATATAAAACTATTATTCTTAACATGGGGAAAGAAAAAATAAGAACGGGTCATATTAGATGATAATTAAGGGTATGTAAAAGAGATATATCAAAATTTCATTAACAAAAGTGTATTAACATAAAATTTGAACACTATACCCTACTTATCAAAGATCATATACAAGATTCATGGAATAAATATTGGCAGTTCATAATACATGAATAATAATGGAATCAAGAAAATATCCATGAGAGAATAACATAGAAATAAGACATTGGATTTACTGAATGCACATAAACATAGAATATATAATGTTATTGATATCTTCAAAGACCTTAATATCATGATAGGATTATCCTAATCACCCATGTACATTCTTTAGTAATGGTATTTCCTCCAATGTACCCTCTTATTATGTGATTCATAAGCCCTCAATATTACCCTCTTGTTACAGGATTGATATTACCTCCAATTAACCCTATTGATATGGTCTTAAGATACCCTCCAGTGTAACCTCTTGTTTCAGGATTGGTGTTCCCTCTCATGTACCCTATTATTATGGTTTGGGTACTCCATCCTGTGTACCCTCAGGATTTTGGGCCTCTGATACAACACATGTAACCTATTCATCGAGTAAACCATTTATAATTTCCCAATTAATTGGAGGGAGATATAGGTCCCACCATCCAAATAAATAAATCATACATATGTGTGACATAAGATAACAAAACATTCAACATATCATGACCCATAAAAATCGATGGGTTTCATAAATATCTTATCAGAACCCATGAAAATAAATGTGTAATATAAATATTTAATTATATCATAATCTATGGAAAAGTGATAAGTTTCATAATCATTTCATCATATAATTTCCTATTATAGGAAGGTGGTTTCCAAATCATTTTATCATGATATAACCTGTAGTATAGAAACATGTTTCCTAAACCAAATGTCATCATAATCATTATCTATTAAATTTATAGACAATAATGGTGTATGTGGATCGTATACCTAATTAATCATATACTATGTAATATAATATCATCTTAGATAGAAAATGATTTTTAATGATCACTGTAAGCATTTATTAAAGATGTTATCCATTCATTGAAAATCATTTTCATAAAAAAATTAAAAAGATCATATTTTAGAAATAATGATTTTAAATTTCAAATTAAAACATTTATTTGGGAAAATATATTTTCTACATAAAAACTCTTTTTAAAATCATTATAAATTTTTAAAAAATTGGTTTAATATTGTTTGAAAACTTATATTGGATGCTGGAAAACATGTTGCAAACCCTTTTCACGGAAAACATTTAAAGTAATAATGAAAAAGTTATGAAATCATTTTTCAATGAAAATATTTTTTTAATAAAATAAATTAATCATGAAAATATTTTTAAAACATTTTTAGTGAAAATATCATTGAAAATTTGTAAACAAATATTTGAAATTGTTAAAATCCATTTGTTTGAAAAAAATATTGATAACATTCAAAGGAAACATTGAAAAACATTAAAAAAAAATTTAAACAAAATATTTTTTTAAAATAATTTTCCATGAAAATAATCTTATAATAATATTTAGAAATTATTTTAAATCATTTTTAGAAGGAATTATTTTTCAATAATACATATTTTCAACCGAAGAGAGAAATAAATCGTGGTTTTGATAGAAATATTCATATTTATCTTAACTACCAATGAAGGGAAAATGGTACCATTATAATGAGTATGTGAATAATAACTATAGGAGAAGGAAATTCATGAGATATATTGAGAGATGGATCAAAATATTTAATAAATGTATGAATAATCATATCCAATCCTGTTAAATGATGAGATTGTAGTAATAAACTTCTGCCACTTTCGTATCATTGAATCATAATCCCCATTAAATAATAAAATTACATGAAGAGAATAATAACAGTAAAATAACACTATTCTAGGTATAACATTTCAATGTTAATAATAAAAACATCATAAAATTATAAAACAATATAATATTTCAGGTGTCCCAAAGAAGGAAAATTGAGACAAAATTACATTACCAGTTTGGAAAATTTTGAATCCTAACCCCCATGAAAGTGATATTATAAAATGGATGTGTAAATAAAAATAATTTTGAAATTAATAATAATATTATAAGTTCATGTGAAGTATATAAAACACACAAAAGACACAACTGGTTAATATTACATAAGTCTCAGAGAAATAAATTTGAGACTATAAATCCCCTTAATACATGAGTAACTATTGAAATGTAATCCCCATGATGGAATAAAATCCATTAATAGTTTTAATATAATTAAATAATTTAAATAATTATATAAAATTTCATTGGTATATATATACATAACTCAACCAGAATATGTGTTGAATACAACTAATATCTCAAGGAAATAAAAGTGAGATGAGAAAACCATTGCCTTATTTCTTGAATTTCTTCATACACATTATATCTTCATGTATAATAAATATAATTTAACAATACATCTACCAAATAAACATATTATTATTTCCCATACCCTATATAATTTCATTATCACTTTATGTTACCCATTTATTAACAATTCCATGTTAATCATACCTTTCATGTAATATCCACTTTGTTTATCATATATGTTTTGACTCATTATTATTGATCCTCATCATTAGATTGTGATTTAATTATTTAACGAATGTATAAAAATGGTATAAATATCATATATACTAATTATAAAATTATTTATAATAATATATAGAAAATTGAAATATTAAATCACATACATTGTTCATAGAGACGACATGTCATAAATACATATTAATGGTTTTACCATTTTATTTTTATATTTAAGGAACAAAAGTAAATGAATATATATATATATATATATTATAATCAAATTTGAATCATTATGTTATATATATATAATATAAATTTACTAAACCCATAATTAATAAAATCCATGTAAAGTGTAAATGAATCACATCTCTTTGGGGAGGTGGTAGTCAATACATCCACAAACTAAGTCATAGAATTCCCAAAATATGGAAATCATGAAGGTATGTTTTATATAATAATTCTATAGGAGTAATGAAATAATATATAAAATATATATCATATTAAAATATAAATTAAATCATTATTCAAAACCATAAATGGTGGTTATAGGATAAATATGTATTATAGGATAAATATTTCCATAACATTGCTTTTTACATGTTTTTATGTTATTGTTTCTGCTAAGTTTATGTCCAACCACTATGTAACCTTTTTTCCCTTAATCACAATAATTAATTTTTATTACATTTACTAATTTTTATGGTCAAAAGTAATTTTTATCATAATAGACATTATAATTAATGATTAATGAAAATATGGAATCCATTACTATTGATTCTATAAATATATTTCATAAAAATTAATTTACTATTAATCTAGTATATGGGATCTAACAACAGGTTTTAAAAGTAAAAATCTCAATAGTTTGAAATGTTTTTATATCCTATTTCAAATTTAAAATGACTCAAATGAACTAAATTGGATTTATAGATGTAAAGTTGATATAGATATACTCTATAAAAAATTAATATATAAGTTATCTATATAAATAAACATGAATAAAATGTAGTATTCAATTAAAATTCACTATTTTTTTATATTCATCCAAAAATGAATCTTCTTAAAAGCATACCAAAAATTTACCCAAAGTAAATCTTGATATTCTTCATTAAAAAAACAATTTTTTTCAAATAAAAATTATAATATTGTCAAAAATAATATTTAAAATAGGTGAAGCATTAAAAGGTGGTAAAATTACCTTTTAAAATAATACACTTTTTTCAAAAAAAATAGATTTATTCTTATCATATTATTATAAAATCTATTGGAATTAGTATAAAATAATTTAATTGAATAAATAATTTATAAATTTAATTAAGTACATCAATCAAATCTGTTTTTTATATTATTAAGTAAAAATTGTTTTTATACATTAATATATAGTATTCTTAGAAAATTAATTTCATTATTTTCATATAGTTGTTATATTTATTTCTAAATATTTGATAGAAAATGCTTAATTTTATATTCATTTTTATATCATATATTCACATTTTGGATGGTCTTATTCATAATTTCCATTCCAATTTCTAGGTGGACTCTATAATAATATTTTAATGGAAATATTAATAGTATTTTGTAGTTTGGTAAAACTTGACTATACATGAATGACATTATATAGAAGGGACTTGGTATTGTGTGTTACAAATGGAAATAATAGTGTTTAGTATATGATAAGATAATCTATGTGTTTCATTTAGTTGAATCTTAACTTGGTGTTTCAAATAACATATTCCAAACATAATTCATTCATATAAGAAATCAATATTTAGTGTTGCATGAAATGAAAATTTTCAAAAAGATTTATTTATTTTGATAATAAATAATTCTCAAATTCTTGGGGTGTTACACATCCATGTCCTTGTTTCCATATTCAAACCTATGTACATGGAAGGTTCAAGCTAGTGTATTCCATGTTTTGTTTGTGTACCCTTCAAGGAACATTCCAACACACCATGTAAAGGGTCACATGCTGTGTGACAGCCGTCACACACTGTATGATATTTATCATCTCCAAAAAATATAGTTCTTTATATAGGGTCATACAAATCATGTTTCTCTATATTAGACATTATGAATTTTGTTATTTCACAAGTACCACAGACTGTTCATACATCATCTCGTTATACCGTAACAGTCATCCTACTTACTAAGAAACATGGATCTACAGACAATTGAGCATGATAACTATTAGGATGATTGATTCTAGAAATA
Source organism: Viscum album (assembly GCA_963277665.1). Taxonomy (NCBI): domain Eukaryota; kingdom Viridiplantae; phylum Streptophyta; class Magnoliopsida; order Santalales; family Viscaceae; genus Viscum; species Viscum album. The sequence goes on from OY728151.1 coordinate 1,525,742,888, forward strand.
TTTTTCATGGGAACAACCATTGTCTTGACTCATCAGTACCACACACACATTCCATGATCATTGTATCCCAATAAAAAATTGTAGCTCAATCCCATCACTAAAATGAATTATGATCTATGGTATCAATCTGTTGCACCTTGAAATGTGTGAACAATGATTAATGACCTTGTATTAATTGAACCATCAGCCAAATGAATTGCTTGTGATGAACAATGAATATCATATTAAATGATAAAACCCAAAACATATAGAATGAAACTCATAAAATGTTTCTGTTAGGACGGATTCATTGCTATTTGAATCAAATACAATTATAGGATAACATAATCAACCATTTAATACCCAATCCCAGATAATACATATCACATACCCTCAATAAGTTTGATCTAATAATCAATTTGTGAGATGATTGATTCACATTCTTCATAAGAATAAATAAACTAGGGATAAATCCATGTAAATAAATTCCTTACCACAAGATTAATCAGTTGATTATATAAAATGGATATTCATCATTCTCATTGGAAATATCCTAAAATATCTATGGTTTGGTGATTCTCGATCATTATCTAATCGTATTTTTTCCACCAAGAATAGTCTTGTCAAATATTCTTCTACCAACAATAGTTAGATGGAAAACCTAGATATTTTAAAATAACATAATATTTATTGATGAAAATTGGGCGTCTCTGTCAACATAATAAAATAAATTATTTAATCAATTTATTTTATTAATTTTTCAGTGACTTAATTCAAACTGATCATCATGTGTGTTTCATGGTTAAGTAGCACCAAGGTAAAACCAACTCTCTAAACACAATGGCAGGCTCATATGTCTAGTTGAAGCCACTATTTAAGATTTATTCCACATTTTTATAGAAAAATGTTGATTCATGATATTAAATATATTAAATATATTTCATAAATTATTTTTGGGAATATTTTGCCTCAGAATCACAGGCCTTCTCATAGAATAGATCCTTAAAAATCCATTTAATACTCCAAAAAAACATGGATTATCTAGAGTCATTAAATTATCCTCACCTTGGAGATTTATGACCTATAAATACAAAACAAAAGGATTCTCAAATAGATGTGGGTACTAAGAAATCATCTAGGTTTTTCACTCCTAGGTGATCTTCATAATATTATCATACTACCACTGAACATGCACCCAAAGAATTTCTCACCCATGGAGGATCCTCTCATATTGATACATAATCACTTCCCAGTACTCATGAATGGTATCTCCATCTTCAATGTCTATCTCACTATAGTTGGAAACACACGATAGATAATACTAGTCCATGGTTAGCTGTTACAAGTGGAAGGCATCATATACACCGTCAAACTGTGATGGAAGAGTTTAGTGGACATACACCTCACCAAACTCTACATGGTATTTGAAATTGGATATTTAATCTCAGAAATAACTTGATTCCCGAACCAAATCTTCACAACACACTTTGAGGTTATACCAGTAGGACAAATTGGTCTCCATTCATTAAATCATAATTCCTCTTCCATCATTCCACATTGGACTTATGATTGATCTACACAGTCCTCGTATACTCTTGGATGATCTTCTCTTTCGATGTAGTGGCATGAACCAACTACAGGCCCAAATGTGCTACCTCTCTTCGGTCAATCCCACATAGTAGTGACCTATAGGGTCTCTCATGTAAATCCATGAATGTTTCCATATTTATGGTGTATTTGGATATTTTTTTATATGAAAACACAAAAATGGTAGGTGATCCTCCCAATTACGGACTCATTCTAACCTATAAGCCCACATAATTTCCTCCATGGCCTAAATGGTCCACTTAGTTTGGCCATTAGTCTAGGTTTGAAAATATATGTTCTGAAGAAACTGATTCTCAAAAGGCTCTTGTAAAACCCTCGATATCAATAATGTGAAGTGAGAATCATTATAAACATGATCATATAGGGGGCTCTATAGAGAGGTACTATCTCCTACATGTAGAGTAGTCCCATGATTTCTAATGAAATATTATCAAAAATATATAGTAAGATTGATAAATTTGTGATTCGCCCTATGATCACACAGATGGAATCTTGTCCCTTGGATGTATTTGGTAACCCCATGAAAAAGTACATTAAAATTCAATCCCAATTCTACTCAGGATACTCTAGGGGTTGAGTTAAACACCCTGGAAGCTATTTCCCATCCTTCACTTTCTAATAACTAAGGCATCAAGAGAGAAACTACAAAACTCCTTTCTTTATCCATGGCCATAGAAACTGACATTAGAGGTCCTAGTAAATATTATCCACACCTGGATGTATTTCCAATGGATATTTATGAAAATATCTCAAACACAACTCCTACAATGTTAGTAGTAAATCCTTTGAATAAAATGGCATACTCTTAACATTCAGAAAATCCATCATGATCATGTCCAGTGGATATCTGAGTATATAGGGTTTCATAGTCAGTATACCTAGGATGTGAATACCTAACTATCAATTAATTAGTATGGTTAACAACCATAGATTAGTGGTAATCCACTCTATACCCATCCATCAAGGAAAACTAGAATGATCTCAACAACTCGGACACCTTGCTCTGCAACAATGAACAAGATGCCATGTTGAGAGAATCTGCTACAACATTTCCCTTCCTAGGATTATAGAAAATCTCTAATTCATGATCCAGGAGTTACTCTAGAAATATCCTATTTCTATTGTTATGATAATTTTTAGAGAATACATACTTGAGACTCATGTGGTCAGAATAGAAGATAAATCCCACACCCATCAGGTAGTGTCACCAAATCTTCAATATAAAGACTCCCACTACTAACTAATGATAATGGATTTTTTAGTTCTTCGCATAGGGTCTTGGGCTGATGTGATCCATATGAAATTAATGCCTACCTATTAATTAACATTATACCACTCCATGTACCTAATGCATTACAATATCATACGTAGTCAACATCATCCCATATAAATCTCAAGATGGGAGTGCTCATAAATCACAACATCAACTTATGGAAATACAATTATAACTTCTTTATCCATATAAAGTGATACACATTTAAGGTCTATGATGTCATGAAAGATGATATCCCGGAGTAATCAGGTATGATCCTATGTTAGTGGCCTACAAAACTATGGATGCTCTATACCTCCATCACTCTCTTTTGTGGATCTTAAGATAACAATAAATTTACCTTCACCTGGTCCACATCTACCAAATATACTGATATTTATGTCCTATAATGTGATCCTATCCAATAAATAACTATACCATTTAGATTTTCTTGTAAATATGGTACTCTCTAAGTATATCTAGAACCATTTTGAAGAGTCTCGCATGGCCCTCCTTGGATGATGAGTATAATAGGATATCATCAGGAAGACATCCATAAATAGTCTATGAAATGTTGAGTGGCCCCATTCATGAGCCCAATAAAAACTTCTAGGGAAATCAACACACCAAAGGAAGTCAAAATCTACTCATAAGGACTATAACAACATCAGAAATCCATCTTTGGTAAATCCTTATCCTATAATCACAATGGATATAACATGATGTGAGGTAAATATTTGAGAACCATCATACCCCTATCCACTTTTGAGTATGGCATTGATTCGTATTATGAGATACTTTTTCTATATGGTCACTTGGTTTAGTGAAGATAATTCACACTCATCCTCAATCCCATGGCCACCTTCTAATTACTACAAATCATAATTTTATGATCTCTTCTAAAAGATCCAATAAAGAAGAATATTGATGAGTTCTACTAAATTTATAGCACATTGCAGCACCATAAATAGACTAAATACAATACATATTTCACCAAATTTAGAAGACATGTACATTAAAAATTGTAAATGGACAATAATTTATAACAAAAATAAAAGGAAAAAATTATTACATAAATCTCAAACATTGGTTTATAAAATTACATGAGGACATAAAACATATCAAATACATTCAAAAAGATAAATAATCCTTAGTCTTGGTCCCCTTAACCAAAATCATGTTATTTTCAAACAAACCATCCCCACTTGAGAAAAATAATGCACCTGTATAAGAAAAAGCATTCTTATGTTAGTAATACTATGAAAAAATATATTAAACCAAAAGTTATAAAATTAAAATAAACTTTTAAAATAAACCTTTAAACTAAAAAATATGATCTTCTTTTTTGGTTTTGGCAATATGATGTGTGTTTAAATCTAATGTGGAACATATATATTGAAAACATTCACTTGGAGTAATTCTATTCACATGATGAACCAAATTTATGTGAGGTAAATTCAAACACATCAAAAATATCTTGTGGATCATTTTACTAAATTATCAAAATAATTATAATTTGTTTTTTCATTTTTGAGTATTTCACTTAAGTTTTTTTGTAAAATTTCATTTTAAACATGGATCTGGCACACTAAGTCACACCAGTAACATCATATCTTGGTTTTATGTGAGCCTAATTACTAAATATCAATTATTACTTCATAATAATTTTCCTAAATTTTATCTCAATCCCTGAGTGTTTTCATGGTTTTTAGAGTGTGATAATTTTTGAGATAAAATCTCAATTTTATACTTGTAACGAACACAATAAGTCATACTGGGCACATCGTGTGTCATATTGAGTTAGGGAAGATTCATACATGTCAAAAAATAACTTATGGATCATTTTCAAAAAGAATCAAAACAATTCAAATGTGTTTTCATAGTTTTTTGTATTTTAGATATCTTTTTTACAAAAACTTGTTAGTTTTCAATAAAAAGACACACTTGGAATCATATTGATCACACTGTACATCAGATTGAGGTGTAGTTGATTCCTACAATGAAAAAATGACTTATGGTTCATTTTACTATATTATCAAAATAATCCTAATGTGTTTTATAGTATTTGAGTAAAAAAAATTTAGTTTTTACTAAAATTCCATTTTAAATTGATAGACATACTTTTAGTCATAATAGCCTCATCTTGTGTTAGTTTAATGTCAGACTAATCCCTACAAATCAAAAATATATTTTGAATCATTTTTCTAAATTGTGAAGAATATTTGAGTTTGATTTATTGGATTTCAGTGGGTGCACATTTTGAGAGAAAATGATAATTTTAAATTGATATCAGACACTTTGAGTCATATCGAGCACACCATGTATCAGATTGTGTTGTGGATGATTCAATAACATAAAAAATGACTTCTATATAATTTTGATAAATTATCAAATCAATCCAAATTATTTTTTTCTGGTATTGGGTTTTGCACTTGTCTTTTTTACTAATATTAATGGTGATTCTAAATAAAATGACCCACATTAAAACATACCATTCATACTATTCTTTTTATTAAGGTTTTGATGATTCATACATGTCACAAATGAATCATGGTATATAATTCTAAAATATCCAAACAATCGAAATGCTTTTTTTTTATTTTGATTATGTCACTTTTTTATACTAAAATGTCATTTTTAAATAGAAACACACATGATGAGTCCAATTGGTCACATCATGCGTCATTTTGATGATACAATGATTAATAAATTCTATAAATGAATTATAAATCATGTTTCTAAATTATCAGCACAATAAAAGATTGGTCAAAGGATTTCATGAAGTGACATGTTTTGAATTGAAATGTCAATTTTAAACTGATAAAAAACACTTTGATTCATACCAGCCACATCATTTATCAGATTGGGGTGTGGATGATTCCTTCAAGTAAACAATGACATATAGATAGTTTACTAATGTATAAAAAACAATGTGAATGTGGTTTCTCATTTATGAGTATACCATTTGTCTTTTTCTTCTAAAATCAACGTTAATTTTAAATTAAATAATACACTTTGAGTGATAATGGAAACACTGTGCATCAGATTGAGTAGAGACTAATTTCTTCTCATCAAAAATTACATATGGATTATTTTACTTAACTATCAAAACAATTAAAAAAATTATTAGTTTCTAGTATATCCCTTATCTTTTGTACTGAAATGTCTTTTGTAAACTAGAAACACACACATTGAGTCTAACTGGTCACATCTTTTGTTTGTCTGACATGAGACTGGTTCCCAGACATCAAAAATCACATATGAATGGTTTTAAAATTTTATCAAGGAAGTCCATGAATTTTTTCTATGTTTTTAGTGAGGTCAACCATTTAAAAAAATCAATTTTATAATAATAAAGGACACTTTAAGTCATACTAGGGACACCTTGTATCACATTGAAATGAGACTAATTCATAAATATCAAAAAAATAATTTATGTATAATTATCCTGAAAATTGAAAAAAAAAATACTCTTTTCTTGGGTTTGAATATTTCATTTTTCATTTTTTTTAATAAAACTAATGAAAATTTTATATAAAAGACACAAATAGAGTCATTTCAGTCACCCCATGCATCTAATTGAGGTGCGACTGATTCCTACACACCAAAAAAGAAATATGTATTGATTTTATAATGTATCATGACATTATTAAGTTGTTTGATATGTTTTGAGTGTGTTAGGTGTAATTTGATCTAAAATTTATATTATAGACTAAATACATACTCTTAGAGTCACACTGAGTACAATGTGTATCTGATTGAGATTCAGTTAAATGAGTATGAAAAATGTTTTTTGAATTAAACTATCTAAAAAATACTGAATATGAAGATAATATTCTATTGTGATGCAAGAGAACCCCCATGCTCTTTAAAACACATCACATTTCAAGCAGTAATGGGATTCCTCTTCTATTACAATGTAAATAAGTAGTATGAATTCAAATTTTCATCATGTTTTTATAAATTATTAACTAATTTCCTTGATGTTATTGTCTTAGTTGCAACCTCGAAGTCCAATATGTCATGAGCTTGAGAATAATAAAAAAACCCCATATCTAGAAAAATAATTCATATATATATATATGAAAACAATTTTTATGTAATTTATACTATAAATTAATAAATTTAACATAAATATGAAATAACTGATTAATAAAATGACAATTTTAAACCAAAAACCAAACAATTTTATTCATATCGGGTACACCATTTATCACATTGAGATATGGTTGATTTCACTATTTCATTTTATGCCACAATGCATCCAACACTATAGGTAATATAATTATATTCCAGTTTGATAACCTAGAATGTTGAATGCATTTGATAATAAAAAGAAAATTGCATCATCATGTGTCGATTATCCTTGTTGAGTGAATCATTATAGTACAAGAGTGAATCATCCATGTTTATTGATATATTTATTCATTATCACTATGAAAATTAACAAAATAAATACTATGAAAATTGATATTGAAATTAACAAAATAAATAGATAATATGACGATAAAATCAATTAAAAGGAAATTTTTTCTACCAATATTTCAATATAATATACTATAATTATTTATCATCATAGGAAAATAGGATACAACAAATTTATTCAGTCTTAAATAAACCAATAATAAAATACATTGGGCCATCTATGAAATAAACCTTTCTATAATGGTCCTGACCACACGGCCTTAAGCTGTATAAAATACCAACCTGTAAAGATGATGATTACCTATATGATATTTATTTTTTAATATTCATAAATTATAAAACTCATCGTAACGGATTTTTTTAAACTACATTTGATATAGTAAAAAAAATTTCCCATTAATCATAACATAAAATTATAAAACTCATTTTTCAAAGATGATTTAAATTCTTTGTCCCATTGTTTTAATGAAAGTTTCCAAAAAATAACATTTTATAACCACTGATTGTTGATACATATGTGTTATTTTGAGGTTGATTAGGGGAAATTTTATTTATATGCATAATAAGGATATATTAAACACCTCTACATTTATAATTATTTTTATATTTTATGTAATATAATGGAGGGAATATTTAATTTCACCTAATGTGAATTCAAAATAATCAGTTTTAGACAATCCATTTCCCTAAAGTAAGAATGATGTGTGACTTATAAGTATTTCGCAATAATTTATGATATTATATCTTACATATAATTGATTATATAATATCCTAAATAATTCAACTATCCACCAAAGTGAAATAATTATTTTTTTTCATTTCATTTATCGTCTACCACCTCCCATTATGAAAACCTAGAGGGAATTGTCCTAATTGTATTCTAAAACTGATAAGGAAATTAACTAAAAAGTAGATAAAATGATGGGAAAATTAATTAATTATGTAGTAGTAGAGATCCTATTTTTGATTCATGTATACATTCTAACAACATGTTTTCATCTTGATGCTAAAAAATTTGATTTCCTCCATTATACTCCTCCTTGAGAAACAGATCAAAAATAATATATATTAATTCGGATACTAATTATTCACTAAAAATATATATTTTTAAGGTCATAGACCATACTATATCACAAACAGAGAATGTAATCACCTAAATGTGTTTTGGGAAAACATTACCACAAAATTTATGATGACCACAAATCTCTAAAAAAATTTACTTTTTATTATGCATATAAAGTTTTTTAAAATCATGGTAGTGCCAATAAAATATAGAAAAACAAATTAATAAAAAATAATTTTAATTAAATTATATTTATTTTGGAAATTACTTATTGGGGATGCTATAAATTTTGTGGTTTACGATATCACTCATAAATTTCAAACATAATATCCACAATTCATTCCATTATCATTCATTGAAATTGATAGAGGAAATTGAACTAAATAATAAACTTATTTGAAAATATGTTTTGATTTTTATTTCCTTCTATATTTACCTAAATAGTTATCAATTTTATGTAATTTATAGAATTTTATATGTTCAGTTATTAAATATATTCCAGGATATAGCATATATGTAGTGACTACACTATCATTTAATAATTCATGTTAAAACACTAATTGAAACATATAATATATATTTTATCTATATAATAATGATTACAGTGTATAAAAAATTTATAATACACATTATTTATGGTTGGTTGGTTGAATATACATGTGGTGTATCAAAAAAATAATTATTTGTGGGATCTAAATTGACAAAAATCATCATCCAGTGTTTCCAAAAAAACCAAAACTAATATGTAATCGAAAAAATAAAAAAATATGATTATATTGTATAGTTTTAACCGTAAATTGTAGGAATCAAAAAGATTCTATCTTCTATTTTTTTTTCTCAAACCAATTATGTATCTAATCTATAATATTCTCAATTTCTTCCTTATCTACAGAATAATATTTCCTAGAAATGGTAAATGTATTAATAAATGAAAATTGTTCTTCATACAGTTTTAACATTATATTGTACAAATATAAACTCATATAGAAAATATGAATAGTTGTTAACATTAATGAACATATTTGATCATTATTTGGATATAAATATTATGAAAATCTACCTTATGTAAGCCTCCAAAACTGTGACACACAACCATTCAATCATGATAATAACATTTATACTCTCAATACCAACTACATTTGTAATGGTAGTTAAATGGATTTATTTTTCATATGTAATGTAAGACACATTATCATATTTAAATGTGGTCTCAACATGAATTTTTAATGATAATAAATGTTTATCTGTCACCAATAGGGATAATATACTCTCAAAAGGTACTATTTTTTCTTAGTCGATTCGCTAAACATTCATGATCCAACCTTCTAATTATATAATTTCATTATCCATCTATAACACCATACCTCACTTCATAATTTTTTGGTCAGTAGTTATAGATTCTTCATAATAAACATTTTATTATGAAAAAACATCATGCATATTTATAATATTAGATGACCATGTAATGAAATTTCAAATAACATCATTGACCAATATAATATCTAAATAATTATATGGAATAATAAACTTATTAGTTGGCTCTTGAACTTCGTAAATACCTACTCACATATGATATTTTTTGAGTTAATTATGGTGCTTCATAAATCCTAGGATATTATAACTTGTATCCCTCTAAACAAGGTAGCGTGTGGGTGTTGATAGATAGAAAACACAATTAAATTTACCCTTAATAATTTTATTAATATAAATTGAACAAAAGATGTTTGATTTAAAATTAGAAGAATGTTTAATGAAGAAATTGATTACCTCATGTAAGGTATGCAGTTGAGGGGAATGACTAGTCTCAAAGCAAGTGGGGTTATTTTTTTCTTCTTATTTGGATGTCTATTCCACTATCCATTCACTTTCTTCCTTTCTCATTTATAGTTCTTCCAAACCGGATAGGGAAATAATATCTTGATATCATCTACCTGTGCCTGAAATTATTTCACCATCTTATATGTATCTTATTATGGTTTAATATTCTCAAAAAATGTTAAAGGAGACACTCTAAAACCCACTCCTCTAAAAAACCATATGGTTTTGGTTACTTCAAAATTACTAAAGGTGTTTTTTTCTTCTGGTAGGGTCATTGTCAGTTATTGTGTCTATACCATATAAAAAAATATGAAAATAAATATAAATTTTTATGTAACATTATTATAAGAAATAAAAATTAATATTATTTCACAAATACACATGTTTCCCAGAATTCATTTTATCTTTTTCATTAACTAGTTTCCCCTTCCAATTTATACTAGCATCCTCCAATAGTGCAAAAAGTTGAAAGGAAGTGGATTCAAAAAAATTATTCATCAATTTACCTATAAACAAAGGAACATATGTTATTTCATATCACATAAAAATTTTATTATTGATTTAAAATATATACCATTTTCCTCTCTAGTGAATAATATTCGATATTTTCATTGAAATAGAGAAATATTGGTTTTTAGTTATATTATATATTTTCTTCACTAATTTTCGTTTTCATAAATTAACGAATTTGAATCAAATTTTATAAAATGAATAACATCAAATAATACATTATCAACTACAATGCATAAGAAATTATTTCCCCTCACAATAACGGATGAAAATATTCCATGATTACTTTATTAAAATGTGTGCATAACTAATAGCTGTGTGGGGCCTTACATTTCCTTCATCATCCCAAAGATGTATCTGCAAAAATAAATTAACTCTACATGGAATAATGAATATTAAATAAATGTTTCATTATATAATTTTCTGGTAAAATAGAGAATCTATATCGTAATATTACAATTACATCATTCTAATGGATTTACATTATTATAGGATATATACGGTGTTAGTAATCTTTGTCAATCAGAACATTCATCTTCATTGTGACCACAACATAACTAATTAACATTCACTTGTTGGGGTAAAAAATTGTCCATGTTGATTTTAGAAAACCTAAAATTTTATACCATTACATCACTCCTTGATAATTTTATTCAACAATATGATGTTATTCGTTCTTCATTTTTTCATAAACAAGTTGTTAATTCCCTAGTAATTCCATAGTTTCAGTATGAATATTACGTTCTTCCCTAGAATTGGTAACAGCATCATGTGTAGAAGACATTGTCTTCATGAGTAGTCAAACATTTAACATATATTCTATTAATAAAGTAGAGAACGAATAATATAATGAGGAAAATAGTAGAATATTAAAACAAATTCCATTCTCATTGAACTCTTTTTCTTTTTTTTTTGGTATTATAGATTTGGATCATCTATCTAGAATAAAAATCCCCTATTTTTGTCCCCCATAATGTACAAGACAATTTCTACACTGAGACTGGTATGAACTCAATTTTAGCTCTCGTTGATAGTGTAAACCTCGATTAAATTTACATATGAACCTATAGTTATCTCAGTCACTATCAACATAATTGAACAATTATTGTTTGCTCGATCTAAGACATAAAATACATTCAATTCTTTTCATTCCATTATTAATATCTCATCATTTACCATTCTAAACTGATATTCATCATCACAAATACCATTTTATAAAATTTCGCTACACTCATGTTGTCAACCCATTTGCAATGGAAAATCATCACCTGAAATTTTGTATATTCTAACTCATATATTTGTTCCATAATGCCAAAATATGAAATATTCACATAAATTGTATTTATATCCTTGGAACCAGATATGTTCATTGATTCCACCACAACTATAACTCATCTACTTTTCATCATACTGCAGTCATCATTATCTTTTGTATAGGAAATGTAATCATTGATTAAAAAATAAATGTAACATATGTCATTTACATTTTTTCCCCTGGCTAGGCATTAATGTCATAAAAAAATTGAATTAAAATTTTTAGATAACTCCTTATAAATATTATACCAAGCCTAGAATTTTACATAAAACATTACATGATTTTACACATAATTATACACCAGAGTACAGTCCAAGGATCATTAAGTCTAGTTTATTGGATGAATAGGTACCTAAACCATAAAACATGGGGATAAAAAACAATTCTATATTTAATCTTCATAAAGATCTCCTAACTGCATTTTAGCCCCTAAAACTACATAGGGTGCCATGGGGAACACATGATCAAAGGGATGAGCTAAAAAACTAGTAAGGGAATGAATGTAAGAATAAAGCTTCAGAACATGAGTTAGGAGGCATGACATAATGATATCAGAAGCATGGAACATATGGAATAATAAAATATAAACATGGAACCATAAAAAACATATAATCATATAAATGTGATAGAGACATAAAAATTTTCTTTTATTATGGGTCAAGCCTAACCGCCAATCTCGTTACCCACAGTAGTATGGGTTAAGGCTAACCACCAATCTTGTTGCATATAGCATCTCATGAGACATAACTTTACCTAGTGAATTGGAGTGATATATGTGTGCACCCATATTACATTTCATGAATATTTTTTCCACATAAATAATCATACATAATCAATCTTACATAAACATAAAGGTTACCCATGGAAAGAATTGGGTACCACAATCATGACAAAAAGCATAACCAATGGGTGTATCATGAAAGTGTCCAAAAAATAAAGGGATTAGAACATACGTAGATTTTAATAAGGTAAAATATGAATATAACATGTTAATTGATTTCAAACAGAAGTGACAAAATATATGATATGTATTTGATAAATATTAGCATTAATACATTTTGGTGCGGTTTTAGGGAAAATACTATAGATATTTAAAAATAGAAAAGGGAAAAACATTTTGTACAAGACCATAAGTTAACCTAGAAGGATTTCATAATAAAATTACTGATTTTATAAAGACAATGGTGTCTTAAAATAGAGGAGAGAGTATACTTGAAATTTGGAAAAAATTTGGGAAGTTCCCTTAAAATGAGTTTTCTTATTGGGAAGTATCAAGGAGGGAATCACTTAAAAGCATGAATATCCCCAAAAGAGAATGAGGTATGGGTCTTGAAACATTATTTTTGAGCATATAAATATCATGTATAAGTTTTACATAAAAAGAAAAGACAAATTAATTTGGTTAAAAAGTAAGATAGAGCAACTCGATGGAATAAAGGTGGTTTGGGTAGAATTCCTTACGGATTGATGACATGGTATCAGGTGTACATAAGAGGGATTCATGAGAGAGAAATGGGTTTATAAACACTTATAAATCATGATGGAAAAATTTGGGAGGTGTTAAATTATACCCCATCATTATTAATTACACATAAAATGGAATAGCATAGAGGACATACTTGAATAAACGCGAAGTGGAGTGGATCCCTTGCCTTAAGTTCGATGGTGATATTCTCTTTTAATTAATGACCTGAATAAAAAATTTATGATCATTAATTAATAATTTAACAACCTATTATATATGTAATATATTTATTATAACCATTTAAAGTTAATTCAAGACCTTTTTTATTTTTCAAGAGATTCAATTTCATATTTCAGGTCTATTTTCTTGCTTGGTTTTATTGATCAGTTCATGTTCGGATAAACATGAAAGATGAAAGTGTATGTATATAAATGAAGTTATATGATATTAGTGAAAATATATTGGTTTACATGGTTATAAAAACTCATTCAGTTATTAGGTGTGAATATTAATTATTATATAAAACCATAGTGTTTGCCATTTTTGTTAATTGGTGTGTTTGATTACAAAGAACATATTTTTCTTTATAACATAACACCATTTGTACAAAATAATTACTGTAACTTTACTAGGATATATTATATATATAATAATATGTTTCAACCATACCAAAAATTGTTTCATGGGCATAATTAATGATGATAATAGAAACTTATAAACTGTTGTCCTTGAATGTGTTTAATTAACACATCTCAAACAGTGTTTTCATTTCTTTCAAATAAATGGTGGGGAAAAGAGAGAAGATAATGAATTGTCCCATTTTCATAATATAATCCTAGTAAATGTATGTTACTATATTTATCATACCATTTGGGTTAAGGGAGTTGAGGAAAGAAACAAGAAAATAAAAGGACATAAAAGAAATAAAAGAATTGGAAAGCGGAATTTACCTCTTGAGTCTACCTCCATTGAGAACCTATTAAGGGGAGAGGTTTTGGTATTTTGAATAGACTAGGGGCTGTTGTATGTGGGGGGTAGCTTGGGGAAATAAATTAGAATATTGGCAAGTCAAAAGGATTTATAGGATTTAAGAGAGGAGAGAGTGGGGGGTTTGTAGTGGAGGAGAGGGTTTTCATAATTTTTTAATCATTAGTTTATTAATTTCCCTCAATACCATAAATAGTGAGGATTCCGCGAAAAAGAATAGTAATAAATGAATTTTATTTGTAAACAATCTCTATTTACATCATCCATGACCCAAGCATGATGCATAAATTTAGGTTTTAGCATTTATTGTGAATTATCGTATTTTACTATTCATCAAAAAATTAAAGTATTTTGGAAAAATCCCAAAAAATCACACAAACATTTTTTGGATGTGTATAATCCAAAAATCAAGTCCACTTTTCAAAATTAATTTTCTAAATATGATTATTTTAATATTTAATTAAAATCTTGATTTATTATTAAAAACCAGTTTTAAAACATTCATTTACTTATTTCAAAATATAGGTACTTAATACTTTCACATGATTATTATATTTATTCTATCATAGATAAGGTTAATATTCATAAGGGTATATCACTATTCATAAGGGTGTGTTACTATACATAATGGTACGTTACTCTTCACCAAAAATTATGTTTTTCTTATCAGACTCCAAATAACTTACAAATTGCAATCGTGTATGTCCGATTTTCAAAATTTCAAACATAGAAGTGACAAACTTATGTTTAAAGGTCGCATAGCAATTAGTAGTTTACTATGTTGTGATTTCATGTGATAGTTTTAAATATTTATAGTAAAGTAATTTACATTTATGAAACATTGGGTCATTACATTCTTCCCAAAAACTCAGGACTTTATGATAGTTGATGTATTGACACTTGGCTCGAGAAGTGGACCCTCCCAGAATCAAGCATGTTGTGTGATGGAACCCTAGAGCTGGCTGTGACGACTACTGTACCGGAATCCTACGTGGGTTCGACAACGATGACTACTGTACCGGAATCCTACGTGGGTTCAATAGCGATGACTACTATACTGGAATCCTATGTGGGTTCGACAACAATGTCTACTGTACTGGGATCCTCCGTGGGTCCGACAGTTTTGACTTCTGTTCCTGTATCCTGTGTGGGTCCGATAGAGTAGCTGGTCCTGTATCCTGTGTGGGTCTCACAGCTTAGCTGGTCCGGTATCCTGTGTGGTCCCGACAGCTTAGATGAATCAGTGACTACATATGATCATCTCTATCACTCTATAGAAGATGTATACCTCTGTGATTTGAGTCATGTATTTCAACCATTATCATCATGGTGATTGACTTTACTTACTTTGTGGACTGGTTTGTGCTTGGGATCGAGAGTTGGAGCCAAAATGTGATTGGTAACTTAGGTATATGTATGGTAATATACCTACGTAAGGTTGGTTGATACTTCGTGATTGTATCTTTCTTCTGTGGTTTATCATTTATGGATTCTGGGAGACCTTCAGAGGTCTCAGGGTCCCCTACTGAGTATTTTTATACTCACCCCTTCACGGGCTTCGCCTGCACCTTGTTGTATTCTGTGCAGCTGCTGGACAGCAGTGATCGAGGTTGAGGGTGTCGGAGGGGAGGGTGCTCGGAGATGGACTAGACGGGACGTACCTCAGGGATGTGTGTTTGAGTTCTGTACCTACCCTTTAGGTAGGATTCCCTGGTGGATGATACATGATCTGTTTTCCTATTTACTTATACTTGTATTTTTTGTTCAGTTGGGTTTGTATACTGGCCCACTTACTTTCCGCACACTTTTCTTTTCAATTTTTGAACTTTTTGCCTCTACTGCTTGTGTTCATATTGTGTGTGTTAGAGGTTTAAAGGTAATGCCTACCCTTTTATTAGGGATTCGCCTTTGGTGCTAGTCGCTAGCCCCTGGCCTATGGAAGGCGGGCTTCGGGTAGTCACGGCATGGGCCTCGAGGATGGGTCGTGACAGATTGGTATCAGAGGAGTCGGTTCTACCGAAAAACATAGACTCTGATTCTTTTAACAGTAATATTGTTAAGTGTTTTGGGTGTGGTTATCATTTTAGGGAAACCAGTGTTGGTGTGGCGGCTGTCATATCCATATACTAGGACTCTGAATTCTGATCTCCGACTCAGTGCATGAAAACACTGATTGCGTGTGTGTTTTCTTTGAAAAAGTATTCTTCATGATTACTTTATGTCAGCTCACTAGGTATATTGTCTTAACCTTGGCACACCTATTTCTTTTCAGGATGGCTCCACGAAGGCAGCCAGCTAGGGTTCCATGTTTGTTACGAGATGGTAGCCCACTGAGCGAAGAGACCTCGGTGCAGGGCCCCATCACATCGGAGGTACCAGTGGTACCACTACCCATTGGGCCACCGATACCACTAGCCCCAGCAGCAAAGAGTGCACGCCGCCTGAGTATGTTGCACGAGTTCCAACGCTAGAGGTAGCCAAGGTTTTGGGGAGAGATGGACCCACAAGCAGCCGAGGATTGGCTGGAGGTTGTCGTGAGAGTTTTCAGATTGGTAGGGACACCAGCCAACCTCATGGTGATCCCTGTCGCGAGTCTCCTGCATGTGGCATCAGATAGATTGAAGATTCTGATGCTTCATGTGCATGACGAGGCATCATTACTCTGGATAGACTTTGAGAGTCTCTTCTGCTCAGAGTTTGTTCCATCCACCCTTCATGCGGTGAAGATTCAGGTGTTACTTCATCTACAGCAGGGCAGCATGATAGTAGCTCAGTACTCAGCAAGGTTTACTGACCTCTCACGCTACTCCACGGATATGGTACAGGACCCATTCTTCAGGGCCCGGACCTTCGATCAGGGACTCAGGCATGAGATCAGGGCTTCGATGATTCCCCTCAGCATCCCAATGTAGGCGGGGGTGCTGAAGCGAGCCCTTATAGTGGAGAGTTTTCTCGCTGAGTAGTCACCAGCGGCGAGACCCACCACCAAGCGACACGTAGCGAAGTCTTCTGCAGCCGGCAGTAGACAGATGTCGTAGAGGTCCAAGCGGACCAGGCCATCAGGTGGGTGACCCAAGGATGCAAGTTTGGTTTTGCGGGGTACACGAGACAGAGCTAGCTATACGAGGAGCAGGCAGTGCTATGCATGCGGTGGGCAGGGCCACATGGCTCGTGACTGCCTGACCCACCATGCAAACAAGCAGCAGACAGTAGAGGGACCTCCCAGGCAGAGGTAGAGGTTCGACCGTGGTGGTTCTTCGGGAGTAGGAAGACGTGGAAGAGGATCTGGCCGAGAAACGGGTGGTGGATGACATTTCAAGGCTCTACCACCACCACCAACAGGAGGTCCACCCCGACCACAGGGAGCAGGCAGACAGAGGCAGGCTCAGGTCCAGGCCGTTGAGGCCTATGACCATAGTGCACCTGAGATGATTCAAGGTACTATCTATGTTTACTCCACCCTTGCTGTAGTAATTATAGACACAGGTGTGAATCATTATTTTACTTACACTGCCCTCTTTTGGAGCTTGGAGATTCTGACGAAGTCGTTGGCTCGATCCTTACGGCTAGAGACTCCTACTGGAGCAGACTCGGTGATTACGCACTGGTGCCGACCGTGTGATCTTACTCTTGGAGGTGAGATCTTCAGTTGGGATCTTCTTGTAGCAGCGTCAAGGCCTTACGACATCATTTTGGGTATGGACTAGTTATCCACAGTTCATGCTCAGATTGACTGTATTAGGTGTAAAGTGCAGTGTATCCACACGGATGTGACTAGGTTCACCTTCACTGGTGAGAAGGGAGCCTTTGCACACAGGATGGACATACGTAGAGGAGGGGGTTGCTGATCACACATCAGTTAGCCAGTCTCATTCTCTAAGAGGTTGATGTGCGGAGTCTAGGTTTTCTTGTTGTGGTGGATTAGTACGCGGATTTTTTCTCTGACGACGTTCCAGGACTACCTCCTCGCAAAGAGGGAGACTTCTACATTGACCTATAACCTAGGACAACACCAATATCTACTCTGGAATATCGGATGGCTCCCGCCAAGCTTCGTGATCTACAAGTACAGATGGATGACTTGCATGGGATGGGATTTATCCGACCCAGTGTTTCACCCTTGGCATCTTCGATTTTCTTTTCCAAGAAGGTGGATGGGAGCTTGCAACTGTGTGTCAACTACCGTTGCCTGAATTAGGTGACCGTGAAGAACAAGTACCCACTTCCGAGGATTGACGACCTCTTTCATCAACTCAAGGGAGCACGATGGTTCTCGAAGACAGACCTCAGATCAGGCTTTCACTAGCTCAGAGTTTGAGAATAGTATGTGCAGAAGATGGCCTTCAGGTGTTGGTATGGCCACTACAAGTTCTTGGTTATTCCCTTCGGCGTAACCAACACACCAGTAGTGTACATGAGTCTCATGAACAGGATCTTCCAGCCTTACCTCGATCGTTTTGTCGTAGTCTTCATCGAAAACATACTGAGTTACTCGACTACTGAGGAGGATCACGCCTACCATTTTTGGGTAGTACGAGACACACTCCGAGAGCACCAGTTTTATGGTAAGCTCTCGAAGTTCCAGTTATGGATTTGAGAGGTTCACTTCTTGGGACACGTCATCTTAGAGTATGGAGTTGTAGTGGATCCAGCGAAGATCGAGATAGTACTTTCTTGGGAGCCACCTAGGAGTGTGACGGAGATGCGGAGTTTCCTGAGACTGGCTGGGTACTATTAGAGATTTGTGCCAGATTTCTCCAGAGTTTCAGCACTAATATCAGCATTGACAGAGAAGGGGCAACCCTTTGTGTGGTCAGATAGATGCTAGCAGAGCTTTCAGGAGCTGAGGAAGAGGTTGACCAATACACCCATCTTGAGGCTACCTAAAGAGGGCGTAGGGTACATAGTTTACTATGACGCGTCAGGGATTGGACTTGGGTGTGTCCTGATGCAGGACCAAGCAGTGATCCCATATGGTTCACGGTAGTTGAGACAGTACGAGCAAAACTATGCTACCCATGACCTGGAGTTATCAGCAGTGGTCTTCTTCGTGAAGATGTGGCGGCACTATCTAATGGGTGAGTGTTTTACAGTCTACTCTGACCACCAGAGTCTCAGGTACATCTTCTCGCATAAGGACCTGAACCTAAGACAGCGGCGATGTTTTGAGTTCCTCCAGGACTATGACTTAGAGATAGTCTATACTCCTGGAAAGGGGAACGTTGTAGCAGATGCTCTCAACAGGAGATCAGGCATTCAGCTACTAGGAGAGGCGACAGAGCAGCTGGGTGGGTTAAAGATATCATTTGTGGATAGAGATGGCGTAGCCTTTCTTTAATCTCTCATAGTCACACCTCCACTTCTTCAGTGAGTTAGAGAGGCACAGTGTGGGGATGTTGACTGTGAGACGCGATGTGCTCGGATATCCTCAGGGCAGGCACTTGATGGATTTTCTAAAGGTATGGAGCACTTCATTCTCTTCAGAGGACGTACCATGGTACCAGTTTCACTATAGGAGGAGGTGTTGAGGGTGTTCCACACTTCCACTCTAGCGGTACATCCAGGAGTGGAGAAGATGTATCAGGACCTCAGACGATAGCACTGGTGGTTGGGTATGAAGAAGGCGGTAGCTGAGTTTGTCTCACGATGCATCACTTGTCAGCAAGTGAAGGTGGAGCACCAGGTTCCAGGAGGCTTTGTTAAGCCCTTAGATGTTCCTGAGTGGAAGTGGGATGAGATATCCATAGATTTCGTGATAGGACTTCCACATGCATCTAGAGGACATTACTCTATCTAGGTGATTGTCGACCAACTCACCAAGTCGTCCCACTTCATACCGATCATAGCGCAGGGCTCAGTAGAGAGCTTGGGACGCCTCTACGTACAGGATATCATACAGTTTCATGGTGTTCCATCGACGATTGTCTCCAATAGAGAAGCTCGTTTCACATCCCAGCAATGGAAGGAGTTGTAGGAGGCTTTCGGGACGATGCTTCGCTTGAGCACCGCCTTCCACCCACAGATGGATGGCCAGACTGAGAGGACTATTCAGACTCTTAGGGACATGCTCCGTGCATGCATCCTCAACTTTTTCCACAGTTGGGAATATCACTTTCCCATGGTAGAGTTTTCATATAACAACCGCTACCACTCTACCATCGAGATGGCACCTTATGAGGCACTGTACGGCCGATCATGCAAATCACCTCTGTGCTGGATTGACGCAGGGGAGTCAGTACTTGTAGGACCTGAGATGGTACAAACTATGAAAAAGAAGGTGCAGATCATCCAGGAGCGGATGAAGATTGCACAAAGAAGACATAAGTCCTATGCTGATAGGAGATGGAGACCACTTGAGTTTGAGGATGGTGACCACATATTTCTACAGGTCTCACCTTGATGAGGCCTACAGAGATTTGGGCAGAGGTAGCAGGTTGTCTCCACGATTCGTTGGACCATTTCAAGTCCTCAGCAGAGTAGGCGAGGTGGCTTACCACATAACCCTTCTACCTTAGTTGCACCAGGTCCACGATGTCTTCCACGTATCTCAGTTGATGAGATACATGCATGACCCATCCCACATCATCGACCAAGGGGAGTTGGACATTGATGATGGGGTGACATTCACAGAGGTCCCAGTAGAGATCAAGGATCAACATGAGAGAGTCCTATATGGACGGTTGATTCCTCTGGTGTGCATTCGCTGGCAGCATGGGAACCTTCAGGAGAGCACATGGGAGCAGGAGGCTCAGATGCGTGCTCAGTACCCCCATTTGTTTTCTTAGTGTGTGTTGTAGCTTATGGGGACATAAATCCCTGAGGTGGGTAGAATGTATAGACCCGGAAATCCAGTGTAATTTTTTTTTAATACATGGTAATTTTATGAGTCTGATGTTTCTGACGACGCCTGATTACGAGGCCCGGTGTGCCCGGAATCAATTTCTAAAGTTTTTTTCGGGTACATTCAGTGAATGTATGTGCAGGATTTTATATCTTTTGAACTTGTGCTCGGAACTGAAATATGAGGGCGTCATTGAATTCACAGCGCCGGTATTCTCTTAAGGAGACCTTTATTGTAGTTGTGTTTTATCAAGAGTGGTAGTTAATTTTTTTAGGGGTTTATAGGTAAAATTTAAATAAAATTATGTGTTGCGTAATTTTATTTTGATGGTAGTTAAATCCTCCGAAGGGAGGTTGGTAGTGGGGCCCACCCCCACATAACCTCCCATGGGAGGATATTATGTGGTGGGGCCCACACGAGTTCAAACTCTTCAACTTCCCTTTAACTCCTTGAACCCCCAATTAAGGATGATGAAACTGACTTTATTTAATTTGGAGCCTCTTCATCTTGTCCCTCCCATTTAATGAGCCAACCCACTTTTTAATTAATGGATGCAGCTTAATGAATTTAAATCTCTTTGAATTTATTAAGCCATCCTTTTAATAGGTTGTATTATTTTTATTTTATGTTGGTTGGACATATTACTTTGGGGAGGATTTGGAGAATTAGTAAGGAAGTGTTATTCCCACGAAGAACAAGAAGAAAATCTCCAACAAAGAATGAAGTACTCTCCAACGAAGAATGAGGAAGACGCTCGAGCCAGATATCAGCGACATGTGATGGGTGCACGTACGATGACGTCTTCAAATTATCATCCCATGACTTTGTCAACGGTCAACGACAATCGAGTTAGGGTTTTGAATTCAAGTTTGAATTCATTTTTTTAAGTTCTTCTTTTCCCTTGGATGAAAACAACAACCGCGGATCGACCCCCAAACATGTCGATCTGCAGAATGGATGTTGATTGTGGGATGGGTTAGATATTAAGCTGGGGATTGTTTCTGGTTCAATTATATGTTGGATTACTGTTTGAGCATCTAACATGGAGGGCATGGGCTAATTAACAATCCTAGACCCTCTGCCAATTCGTTCTTGATGCGGAGTTTGATTGGAGACGGGTGAACAGAATGGAAACCCTAATTTGAGGTCGTTGTAGTGAAGATCAGGACCTGAGGAGCCCATAGGCATAGACGAGAGTCAAAACGGACCACCGTAAAGACTCTGGGGGCCTGTAGTGGAGCGTGGTGGTGAGGGTCGATGGCACGGTGGTGCCGGCGACCGGAGGCTGCGGCACCCCTCGCGCACCGCCGGCAGAAGGCCGCCGCTGCACCGACCGTGGTGGCGGAGCGGAACCCACATCCGCGGGTTCTGAAAAGTTTAGGTGATTCCACCTGGCGCCGCCATTACCGGACACCAGGGGGCCGCACCCTCCCTCTGATCCACGCACCTTGTGCATAACACGCTCATCCAGCTAGTCGAACCGTGGCTGGCCGTTCGGGCCGAGTAGTGCCACGCGGGCCGCACCCGCCGCTAGGCTGGGCCACCTACCGCGCGGGCCAGGCCGCCTTCCACGTGGGCCAGGAAACCCTCGAGCATGCCGGGTTGCAGCCGTCGGACTTGGATGCGCCCACCAGGCTAGGCCGTGCACTACCGGGCCGGACCTGGATCCGGGTCGGGTCGCCCCGGTTCGGTTTGGGCCGGGTCAGACCGGACCGAGACCCCCCTCTTCTTACCACTTTTGGATTTTCACCAATAACATGAGCTAAGGACCTCTGATCTATCCACCTTCAGTTTCATAGGATTCCTTGGATCGAGACGGTCGTTTCATTGTATCACACTCAAGGTTTTGGTGATGTTTGGGTATGGCCGGGTTGGTTCGAACCCCAAACCAACCGAGCCCTCGGAGCGGAAATGCTTATAACATAAGGATCAGACGTCCGATCGACATTAAGTCAACTAAGTTGGATTCCTTTTGATGAGACGGTCCTTTTGGCATACTCCACATAGGATTCAGATGAGGTTGGTGTATGGTCGGGTTGGATTGTACTTGAAATCCCACCAGGCCTTTGGAACAGAAATGCAAATAACTCTCAGATCGGGCATCTGATTGACGCGTCGTCTATCACGTTAGGTTTCTTATGATGAGACGGAACTAAGGTATACATCAAATTAGAACTTTGTGATAGTTTATGTATCGACACTTTGCTCAAGAATCGGACCCTCCTGGAATCGAGCGTGTTGTGTGCAGGAACCCTAAAGCTGGCTGCGACGACTACTGTACCGAAATCCTACGATGGTTCGATAGCGATGACTATTATACTAGAATCCTATGTGGGTTCGAAATTGATGAATATTGTACTAGAATCATACGTGGTTTCAATAGCAATGACTACTGTACTAGGATCCTTCGTGGGTCCGACAATTTTGACTTCTGTTCCTGTATCCTTTGTGGGTCCGACCGAGTAGCCGGACCTGTATCCTGTGTGGGTCCTACAGCTTAGATGAATCAGTTACTAAATCTGACCATCTATATCACTCTATAGAATTTGTATACCTATGTGAGCTGAGTCATGTCTTCCAACCATTATCATCGTGGTGATTGACTTTACTTCCTTCATGGACTGGGTTGTGCTTGGGCTCGAGAGTTTGAGCCGAACTATGATTGGTAACTTTGGTATATGTATGGGCATATACCTAAGTAAGGTTGGTTGATACTTTTTGATTGTATCTTTCTTATGTGGTTTATCCTTTGTGGATTATGGGAGACCATCGGAGGTCTCAGGGTCCCCTACTTAGTATTGTTATACTCACCCCTACACGGGCTTCACCCGTACCTTGTTGTGTTCTGTGTAGATGATGGACAACAGTGATTGAGGCTGAGGGTGTCAGACGGGAGGCTTCTCGGAGTTGAACTAAATGGGACGTACCTCAGGGATAAGTGTTTGAGTTCTGTACCTACCCTTCAGGTAGGATTCCCCGGTGGATGATCTAGGAGTTGTTTTCCTTTTTACTTGTACTTGTATTTGTTGTTCAATTGGGATTGTATACTGGCCCACTTACTTTTAGTAGACTTTTTTCTATTTTAATACTTATGGACTCTTCTTCTTGAGTTCAGTATTTGTTTGTTACAGGTTTAAAGGAAATGCCTTCCCTTTTTATTACGTATTTTTCCTTTGGTGCTTGTCGCCAGCCCCTGGCCTATGGAAGGCGGGCTTTGGGTAGTCACGGCACGGGCCCTAAGGACAGGTCATGACAAGTAATCTTATTGCGTAGAAATTTGTCTCTAGGATCCAAGATCGTCACTGGATGCTCCTCATAAGAGAGATCATCCTCCAACTGTATCACCTCTATAGATAGTACATGTGAATGTATGGTATGTACTTTATTAAGAGGGATACACGGAAGACATCATGTACTTTCGATATGGTAGGTGGAAGTGCCAATCGATAGGCCACGGCTCTGACTCGATCAAGGATCTCAATGAGGCTGATATATCTAGGACTTAGCTTTCCCTTAATACAAAATATCATTAACTTCTTCCATGGTGATATGCATCTAAATACCATGTCTCCAACTTTGAACTCAAGGTCTCATCGATGATGGTCTGCATAACTCTTTTGTCAACTCTGGGCTGCCTTGATATGTTGTTGAATGGTTTTCACCATCTCCAATATTTCATCAACCATTTTAGGTCCTAGAAGCTTAAACTCACTGACTTCATCCCAACACACTGGTCTTCTGCACCTTTTCCCATAAAGGGATCCATATGGTTCCATTTAGATGATCAAGTGGAAGGTGTTCTTGTAGGATAATTCAACCAGTCGAAGATGCTAGTCACATCCCCCTTTAAATTCCATAGAACATTATCTTAACATGTCCTCTAGTGTCTGAATAGTTTTCTTAGTTTGGCCCTCAGTTTGAGGATGATAGGCCATAGTAAAGTTCAGTTCAGTGCTTAGAGCATGTTGGAGACTTTTCCATAACATTGAAGTGAATCTCATATCACAATCAGATAAAATAGATATTGGTACCCCATGTAGCCTTACCACTTCATTAATAAAAATCTGTGAAAGTTTATCCAATTAGAAGTCATCTTGAATAACAATAAATTGAGTTGTCTTCATATGACAGTCCACCATGACCCATATATAATTGTTTCCTTTGGATGTCCTTAGGATTCCAGGGACAAGGTCCGTGGTATTTTTCTCCCACTAACATGTTGGTAGGGGTTGGGGTTGCATCATCCCCTTAGAATTTTTCCTCTCAACCTTCACTTGCTGACATACCTGGAAATTGATGTATATTCTGCAATATCCCTTTTCATATTGTACCACCAAAAGTTTTCTAGGAGTTCTTGATACATCTGTGTGCTCCCTATGTGGATAGAGAAGGTTAAGCTATGTGCATCTTTCAGAATTTCCTTCGTTAGATCTGGATCGGATGGTACATATAATAGTTTCCAAAATCTTACAAGTCCATCATTGTCAACCATGAACTCTGAGGATTTCCCATTTCTGATAGCTTCTACCCTTTTCAGAATATCCTCATCTTTTATTTAAAAATACTTTATTTTCTCTATGAGATATGGTCAAGCAATAATTTGACAAAGGATTGATGATTTTCCTCCCTTAATGATTCCCATGTCCATCATTAACAAATATAATAAGATTGGATTATTTTCAATTCTCACCATTAATAAAGATGAAGGATCCTTAACACTTAGATAATCTACCACATTGTTTTCCATACATGGATAGTAGTGGATTGAGCATTTATAATCCTTGATGAGCTCTATCCAACTTCGCTGGCGCATATTAACCTCTTTCTATGTGAATATATATTTGAGGCTCTTGTGATCAGTATATATCTCACACTTCTCCCTATAGAGATAATTCCACCAAATTTTTGATGCAAAGATCGCAGCAGCCAACTCTAGATCATGCATGGGATAGTTTTTCTCATGGATTTTCAGCTACCTTGAGACCTTGGCTATCACTTTATCATTTTTCATTAGCATATAGCCTAATCCCATCTTTGAAACATCAATGTACACCACAAAGAGTTCTCCACTTGTTGGGAGTGTGAGTATAGGTGTAGTGATAAGCCTCTTTTTCAACTAATTAAAACATTCTTCCCATTCATGAGGCCAAACAAACATTACTCCCTTTCGTATCAGCTTTGTCATTGGGTTTCAAAATTAGGAAAATTTCATCACAAATCGTCAATAATACCCAGCTAGACCCAAAAAAAATTGGATCTCTATTACAGATATTGGCATGGGCCACTATTCAAATGCCTTAGACTTGGAAGGGTCTAGAGATATACCTTTTCTAGTGACAACATGCCCCAAGAATGATACTTATTCCATAAAAAACTCACATTTTGTGTACTTTTCATACAACATATCCCTTTGAAATGTTTTTAACACACTATTCAGATACTGCTCATGTTCCTCCTTGCCCTTGGATTATTTTAGAATATCGTCATTAATGACTACCACAAATTTGTCAAGGTAATCTCTATAGACTATATTCATTAAATTCATGAAAATTTATAGAGAATTAGAGAGTCTGAAGGGCATCACAATGAACTTATAGTGTACATACCTCATTCTAAAGGTAGTCTTTGGAATATATTCCTTCCTCACATTTAATAGGTGATATCCCAACCGAAGGTCCACCTTTGAGAAATATTAGGCCCCACAAAGCTAATAGAACAATTCATCTATCTGTGAAAGTGGATACTTGTTTTTTATCATGATTTTATTGAGATCACAATAATTAATGCTGAGGCGCATTGATCCATCCTTATTCGTGATGAAGAGAAATGGCGCACCCCAAGGTGAAGCACTATGGTGTATAAAACCCTTCTCTAGATTCTACTATAACAGCTTCTTAAGCTCTTCCAGATCTACAGTGGCCATTTTGTAAAGTGTCTTTGAAATAGGTATCGATCCAGGGATAAGTTGAAATGAGAACTCCACCTCTCGACCAGGAGGAAGACCAGGAAACTCTTTAGGGAATACATCAGTGTAATCCCTCGCTATGGGGATGTCTTCAAGCATGATTCTCTCACTTGACTCAATCATTTGGGCTATATATGCTTGCTCATAAGTAAGAAATATCCACACATGAGACAATGATTCTAAAGGATATTTATCTTCATCCTTACACTTGTAAATAATTGGAGGATGCTTCGAGATGTGAATAGTGATCTCCCTTTCCCAATGGTTAATGTTGGATTTGTATAAAGGTATCAAATCCATGCCCAAGATAGCTTTGAACACCACTAAAGGAAGTATGATGAGATTTTCTGGGAGTTTCAGTTCACAAATGTTAACTAGCGAGGAGTTATAAAGCATTGATGCAATAATAGCCCCATTTTCTATTCTTACAGATAACTTTTCCTCCAAATTTTTAGGTTGTGTTTGAATAGTTATACTAAACTCGCATGATATGACAAAATGCGTAAAACCAACATCAAATAGTATGTTCACTATTCTTGAATGAATAACTATCATACCTATCACGACATCATTGTCCGGCTCCACCCCATCCGTAGTGATAGCATAATCCCTTCCTTGTTTCATTGGAGGTTGTTGTGGATTTCCTCCGACAACCCATGGCTTATGGATATTTTTTGCATAATACCCATTCTCCTTGTAGTTGTAACACTACACCACTAGATGATCATTGATCTAAACCTACCTTTCTTCTTCCACATTAGTGGTATTTTTCATATCCCTTGGGAAGTTTTTATCTAGATGACCAAACATTCCACATTTGATGCAATTCATGGTACCCTTCACATAGTTCCCATGAAAATTCTTCCCTCAACTTTTACAAGGGGAAAAGTCAAACTTCTTTCCATCAAGGGATTTGTTTGTTGGACCACCCATGTTGTTCTCCCTCTTACGCTTACTGAAACTGGGCCTATGAGTCCAATGAGAGTCTCCAATATCCATTTTAACCTTGAGGGAAAAAAAGACAATATCCTCATAACTATCTAATTATCAAATCACCAATGCTTTTCGTAGACTCAGCTTTAATATGATAAAGAAGTCATCCACCTTGCTTTTGATGTTAATGACAAATCCAAAGCAGTACCTTGCAAGTGTTGTGAAGTTTTCTTCATATGACCCAATGGACTCATCTTTGCTCTCCTTGAGTGTGAGTAACTCTCTTTCCATCTTGAGATGGAGGGTTTGAGGAAAATATTTATTGAAAAACATCATCTTTAATTCCTCCCTGCACATGGAATAAATTTCCCCTTGGGAAATTGTATTCTTGAGTAGTGTCCTCCCCTGATCATCTTCCACGTCAAAACGATAAACTGTCAGTACGAATTTCTCTTCTTTAGAGCACTAGAGGATAGATAATATCTTTTCAATGGAGTTAATACACTTTTCAGTGAGGAGGGGATCAGAATATCCACTAAACATGGGAGGCCTTTTCTGCATGAAAGATTCTACAGAAACTTTCTCTTTCCTGAGAGGAGGAGTCCATTCTACATTATTCAAGTTATTATTCATAACATGAGCCTGCTGATAAAGTACTATCATGAAGTTTTGAGAAAATTTTCCCATCATATTAGGCATATCATTAGGTAAATATTCACATTGACTATTAAATTGGTAGTTGGAATGTGTTCTTATATTTCCTTCCATTAACTAAGAAAATGAACTTATTATTTTAGGGATTCAATACTTAGCTATTTATTATAAAAAGGAAACATTGAACATAAACGACAAAAATTTAAAGGAGAAGTATATCCTTTCTTGTGATTCGTTAGGTTTAAATATAGGTTATCCTTGATCAATTTAATAACTTATATTCTTATTGGATTTTTTTAATTACCTTAATAATGGTTTGTACTAATCTCATGAATTTAAAAAAGCATATCCCCTATGAGTGTCAATACCCAGAGTGTAGTATGGCCCATTGTCAGGTACCAGGATACCCTGGGTCAAGCCTGAAACTCCTTGTCAGGGTTTTCACTCCTAGGTACATCTGTTCTAGAGCTACCTCTACCTATTTGTATCTAGACTGAGAATTATTTCTTTAATAAACCACTTACTCTATAATTAAAAAAAATTAGGGATGTTTTCTTATACTTCATCTCGTCCTTATGGATCTAACTAAGGTTCTCTATTCATAATCTCCAAAAATAACTATACAATCCTCTGATACCAACTATAGAGAGCCTAGACTTTTAAATATAACATTACATGATTTTAAGCATAATTATACATTAGAGTACAAGCCAAGAATCAATATTTCTAGTCTCTTGGAAGACTGGGTACATAAACTATAAAACATGGGGCTAAAAAATCATTTTTATTTAATCTCCATAAAGAGATCCTAATTTCCTCTAAGTCCCTACATCTGCATAGGGTACCTCGGGGAACACATGAAAAAAGAGATGTGCTAAAAGGACCAGTAAGGGAATGAACGTAAGAATAACGATTAAGAACATGACATAGGAGGCATGAAATAATGATATAAAAAGCATGGAACATATGGAATCATAACATATAAAAATGGGACCATATAAATATGGAATCATAACATATAAAACTTGGACCATATAAACATGTAATAATAAAAATGTGACTGAAAAAAAAACATGTCTTTAGTACGGGTCAAGGATAACCGCAAATCCCTTTCCCTATAGTAGTATGGGTCTAGGCTAACTGCCAATCCTGTTTCCCATAGTAGTATGGTTCAAGGATAACTGCCAATCCCATTTCTCATAGCATCACATAAGACTTAACTTTACCCAATAAATTAGAACTCTATCTGGGCACACCCTTCTAACATTTCATAAATATGTTTTCCACATAAATAATCATACATAATCAATCATACATAAACATAAGGGTTACCCATGGAAAGAATTGGGTACCACAATCATGATATAAAGCATAACCAATGGGCGTATCATGAAAGTGTCCAAGAAATAAATGGATTAGAACATACATGGACATTCATAAGGTAAAATATGAATATAACATGGTAGGTGTTGTCAAATAGAAGTGAAATCATGTATGATGTGTATTTGAGATACATTAGCATTAAAACATTTTGGTGTGGTTTTATGTAAAATACTATAGAGCCTTCAAAATAGAAATGGGAAAAATATTTTATAAAAATCAGATTTAAACCAAGAAGGTTTTCATAATAAAAATATTGATTTTATAAAGACAATGGTGTCTTAAAAAATATGATATAATGTACATGAAATTGGGTAAAAATTTGGGAACTTCCCTTAAATTGAGTTTGCTTATTGGGAAGTATCATGGAGGGAATCACTTAAAATCATGAATATCCCCAAAATAGAATGAGGTATGGGTCTTGAAACATGAGTTTGGATCCCATAAAAATAATTTCTATGTTGTACATAAAAATAAAATACATCTTTATTTGGGTAAAAGAATGATAGAGAAACCTGAAGGAATAAAGGCGGTTCTGGTAGAATTCGTTATTGATTATTGGCCTGGTATCGGGTGTACTTAAGAGGTCTTAATGAGAGAGAAAGGGGTTTATAATCACACATATATTATGAGGGAAATATGGTGGATGTAAAAAATTATAACCCATCATTATTAATTATAAATAAAATGGCATAGCATAGAGGATATACTTGAATAAAAGCGGAGTGGAGAGGATCCCTGACCTTTAGTCCGATGATGATCTTAGCTTTAACATAATAATTGGAATAAAAAAATTATTTTCATTAATTAATAATTAAAAAACCTATCCTATATGTAATTTATTTATTATAACCTTTTAATGTTCATTCAAGACCATTTTGATTGGTTAAGTGGTTCAATTTCATTGTTCGGGTCTGTTTTCTTTCTTGGTTTTATTGATCGGTTCATGTTTGGATAAACATGTAAGATGAAGGTGGATGTAAAGAATTGATAATATAATATATTATAGAACATACATTAGATTATATGGTTATAAAAATTCATTCGGTTATTAGGATTGAATATGAATTATTATATAAAACCATAGTGATAACCATTTTTGGTTAATCAGTGGGTTTGATTTCAAAGAACATGTTCTGATTTATAACATAATACCATTTGTAAAAAAAGGACTACATAACCTTTACTAGAATATATCGAATATATAATAATCTATTTCAACCATAACACAAATGGTTTCATGACTAGAATTAAATATGATAATAGAAACTTCTAAAATGTAGTCCATGAATGTGCTAAATTAACACATCTCAAACAGTGTTTTCATTTCTTTCAAATAAAAGGTTGGTAAATTAGTGAATATAATGAATTATAACATTATAATAATATCATCCTATTAAATGTATATTACTGGAGTTATCATAACATTTGGGTGAAGGGGGTTTAGTAAGGAAACAAGAAATGAAAAGAACATAAAAGAAATGAATGAATTGGAAAGAGGAATTCACCTCTTGAGTCTACCTCCTCTAAGAACCTATTAAGGGGAGATTTTTTGGTATTTTTAATAGAATAGGGGATTTTTGATGTGGGGTAGGAGTAAAGAGATGAGGGAGTGGGTGGTTATAGTGGAGGAGATGAAGGTTTTTATAATTTTTTAATCATTAGTTTATTAATTTCCATAAAGACCATAAATAGAAATGATTCCATGACCAAGAATAGTAATAAATTCATGTGTGTTAGAAACAATAGACATTTAAATCATCCATGACTTAGGAATGATGTAGAAATTCAGGTTTTAGAATTAATTGTGAATTATCATATTTTACTGTTCATAAAAAATTCATGTATTTTAGGAAAATCCAAAAAATTCACCCTAACTGTTTTTTGCCATCTAGAATACAAAAATGATATCCATTTTTCAAAAATAATTTCCTAAATATGATTATTTTAATATTTAATTAAAATTAAGATTTATAATTAAAAACCCAGCTTTAAAACTTTTGTTTACTTATTCCAAAATATAGGTACATCATACATTCACTTCAATATTATTTTTATACTATCATAGGTAAGGTTACTATTCATTAGGTTACATAACTATTCATAAGGGTATATTACTATTCAAAAGGGTGGGTTTTTATTCACCAACATTTATTTTTTTCTTATTGAACTCTGGATAACTTACTGATTGCAATGGTGTATGTCATGTTTTTGAAATTCCAAACACAGAAGTGAAAAACTTATGTTTAAAGGTCACATACCACATAGTAGTTCATTATGTTGTGATTTCATGTGATAATATGAAATACTTATAAGAAAAGAATTTCCATTTATAAAAAAGTGGGTCATTAAAAATTTTATCTTGAAATAATCCTATCAAATATTGATTATGGTTATTTTTTATCCATACTTCATCCATTGATTAGTTCAAATCTATAACAATTGATTTTTTGTCTTCAACTTAAGGACCAATATATTCAACATTATATAAAATGTAAAGGTGTGATTTCTCCCTCTCTTGGATGGTAATTCCAAAAACATCTCTTCTAGAAATACCTTCACCAATAAGGAATCATATATGATGAGACATTGAGAAACTGATGATGTCAACATATGATGGGTAATTAATACCAAATTGAAAAAAAATCATAAAAAATATATCATTCTGAAATAAAACATTCATACAGACATTGATTCTTTATATTCCCTTTCAAAATCATCATATATCATTAAATGGGGTACATCCATCTGTAAGGGAGATGATCACGTTGTTCAACCTCTCTAAAAATTGGAAATATTAGGTGTACCATTAAATCAATGAATTATGGTGGAAATAAAATCTCTAATTAACATTATATGAATGAAACCTCCTTATTCTATAATCTAGACTTTCTGGAGTCTATTAAATTACTCAATATATATTTTAAAAATAATATGATCCTAGATAATGTATGTCATAAATTTTTGGGAATAATGAAACATTATGGAACAAAAAAACAAATCTTCAAAGTCACATGATTTTATTCCTTTTAAATTCAATTTATTAATTTACATTAAATTCTTAATAATTGATTAATATTCCTTCTGAAACATTTACTCTATTACGGATAATGAAAATTTTCAATTTTTCATGTTTGGATAGAGTGTAAGCTGATAGAGGATGAAAATTGAACCCTTTACCCTTCACTGGTTCCCACACTTAACATACCCCCATGTCAATCATGTTTGACCAAGCCTTGATTCCATCTTTTTTAGGAATATTTGGTAATTTTACAACAACACTATCATATATATTCATTTCTAAAAGAATTAAATCAATAAAATGTATAGCATAAAAACAATTCCAATACGATAATTCAGAGATAAATGATATATATTTCCAACATAATTTTATAAGTTTTTTTAAAATTGATCACCAAAAATAGTATCAATGTAATTTATAGTATAGAATATTTGATCACCCATTAGTGGAGATGATGTCATACCTTCATCGGTATTCCCATAAAATTATATCGTCTATGTTTGATTTTTTTTTCATCGAGGTAAAATTTTCAAATTTCCTAAAAAAATAGTCTTCAAGGAATGTTTCAACAAATATAAGTGTGTGCATTTTTCCTAAATGGGGCACCTCATCATTCCTTTAATTCTTAGATTGAAAATTTTCCATAAAAAAATTCATTTATCATCCAGTAAAATATGGCTCGCAATGTTATTTCTTCATTTATATTAGAATCATGCATTTTAACACATGTACAACACATAAATTTGAGATGTTCGATCAATGGAGCCAAATATACAGCAATGTCATTATCATGTTTCTTTGGTCCTGATATATGTAGAGACGAAATAATGTTTCATGGTGGCATGTTAAAATTTACCATTATTACATTCCATAAACAATGAGTGCTACCCTATACACCAAGAAGATATATTACATCTATAGATTACTCTAGATGAAAGTTTCTCAACTAATTTAAAAATTCAGGATACTCTTAATCTACTTTCATCCACAGAGGAGAATCTTTTAGATAATGTATGTTCCCATGTTTATTTCTAGTATCTTCATGTCTGGTAAATTTTTCAATGGTTTCCTAACAACTACATAGTCTTCTAAATTATGTAATATAAGGAATGTACTATACATAATTTGGTGGACTTGATTCATTTTTCATATATCAATATGTTCCAAACATGGTGAATTCTATGACTGAATCATTTTACTTGTAAACCCATATGAAGTGTTTTGGAAAAAAAATTATTTTTTATATATCTAGCCCACTAAACATATAATTCATTTAGCATAATATGTTTGACCAGGATGTTTATTTCCTACAAGAATCATATTATTTTGGAGGCAGTGTGGTTCTGTAAATCTAGTGTCTTTTCATCCACAACCAGCTTTCAAATTATATAACCTCAATACAACTAAAAATTTAGTGTATTTATTACAACCAGCATACAATGAAATATTAGCACAATAATTTAACCTCCAAAACATATATGGACAATCACTAAGGTCATCTTTAATTGACATTGTCATTTCTTTCATGCGGTTTATGCCATCATTTACATTGGTATTTATAAAAAATGATCCTTAAACCATAGTATCATCCCAATCGAAGTCCATGTTCAGTATTCCCCTTGTTTAGTCAAGTATTTATAGCTCTGGTATATTTTGTGGCACAAAAAATGTTCTTCCAACTCTTCTGGACTAATTATTCTTGAATTATAATAATTTAAAGATGGACAAAGGATTTGGGTAGAGTCATATGCTTGCCCTATTGAAAACACATCAAACTCTTTAACTCTATATTCATACTCTATTGTCATATGATTAATGTTCATCCAATTTCAATTCATATCCATCCAATTAGGATGAAAAAATATTCATTTTTACTAATAATAAATAAATAAACTTATTATATTCATTACTGAAGGTGACTGTTATTGATAATTCTTATAAGGGGAACCCATCACTTTATTGTTTCAAATAATATCATTATTCTTTGTAGGGAATGGTTAATTGAATTGAAGAATAGAATTACTCCACTGTGGTAGGTGTTATCATATAAATTCATCCAAAATGATCACTGGTACATGGTATGTGATGACTACTACATAGAGTGGTTAAAGAAACATTGGTGCGTGTTTAGAATATTTGGTGGATGAGTCTATATCCCTATTATAATTATATTCATTATTTAATTAATATAAATACATATAAATATACATATAAACATACATAAATATATATATATATATATATATTTCCTATACTATTAAATTTATTAAAATGTTATCATTATCTAAATATATATACTTATTTATTAATAAGTATATAAATATTTTTTGTATGAATCATATTTATTTATTCAAACCTACAAACATATAAATTTATGAATATAAAAAATAAGAATTTATTAATATATTTATAAAAATTTATTTACTAATATATTTTCAACATTATTAATAAATTTATAATCATCAAATCATCCATGTTAAAGATGAGTGAAATTGAATAAATAAAAATAAATAAAATTTAAAAATATTGGGAAAATCGATATGCTTCATTAATTATAAATAAATTATTTATAATATATAGAAATATGTTAAAATAAATACTAATACCTTTTCAATATATTAAACCATAGTAAATTAATATATATATATATAATAATAGAAAATGATTAAATTCGATATAAAAATAAAAAATATAGAAAATCAATAAATAATACTAAAATGTTATAATATTTAAAATATATAAATAAAATGTACAAATTAAAATAATATTATACTTAATTTTTCATGTTATAAATATATTCCAAAATTATTACTAAAATATGAATAAATTACATAAATATTAGTTGTATGTGGTTCAATATATGATTTCATAAATTCATAAATACTTGTGTCTCTGCATTGTATATAAAAATGCATTCATTGCGTATATGTTTTAAAAATTAATGTAACACACATTTAATATATTTTAAATTGAAAAATCAAATGGAATTCAATTATTTCCACTTCTCGATGGAATTAGTCAATATTTTTAATTAATATTAATGTTTTATTATAAACCAATAAATATATGAATTATTAAATTTAAGAATAAATATTCTTGTAATATAAATCATATTTTATGAAATATTATCTACATATAAGTATATATATCTCTGTGTCTGATTATTTTTCTATATTAAATGTATTAATGAATAATTATATATAAAGTCCATTAAAATGATTAAAATATTAATAGGTTTTTATTATTAAATTTTATTCTTTTTCTATATTTATAATTAATATTAATATTTATTAGTATTTATCTTTAATATATATATATATATATCAAAGTCATTTATTTTCAATAAAAAAATTCATTAATAAATGAGTTTAATAAATATTTAATTTATTTATTTTTAATTTTTTTGTTTAATTATGTCTATTTATTCATTTTATATATCAATATTTAATATATACTATTTATAAATATTTAAATATATATATGTGTGTGTGTATGTATGTATATTTAATTTTTTTCATTTTTATCAATAATTATTTAAATAATAAAATGTTTAATATTTTTCATAATTTGTTTATTTATTATTATTATATGTTTAATTATATCATTTTTATTCATTTTACATATATATATTTATAATATATACTATCTATTAATATTTATAATTTATATATATGTATATTAAATTTATTCATTTTTATGAAAATTTTTGTAATTAAAAAAAACATTATTTTTTAAAATTTATTATTTTTTATTTTTTATTTTTTTAATTATTTCATTTTATTCTGTGCTATTATCAGTGCTAAAAATACACTAATAAAGGATACCATTTATCTTCCCTATAAATGAAGCAGTAATAATGGATACTATTTATTCGTGTTAAACATAAAGCACTGATAAAGGGTACCATTTATCAGTGCGAATAAAATACGCTGATAAAGGTTATCCTTTGTCACTGCTTAAATTCACTCATAAAGGGTAGATTTTATCAACTCATTTTTACTACTTATAAATTGTACACTTTTTTCAGAGCTACTTTAGAACTAATAAAGCAAACCTTTATAAGCGCCTTTTTCTAGCGTTGATAAAGGCTAGTGCTGTTAAATGCCTTTTTTACTGTATTATTTTGCTAAAAAATTATGGGGCTACCATGGGTGGAATAGTGAGACAAAAAATCCCTTTCCTTCTAATCCCACCTATTACACCCTCAACACAGAAAGATCTACAAGATCCACTCGATATGTTGGAGAAGTTTTTGAGGTCATCCCAATGTGTAGTTCAATGAAGAATTCAATATCTTATGAGGGAGGTAAGATTGTCATGTCCCCAGGAAAGATATCCTCAAACTCCACCACCACTGTTGGAAACTATGGTATAATATAATCCCCTACACCAAGGATCATGCAAGCCATCATGTGATTAATTGATTGCACCATTGTATGAAAGATACCATCTTTCTCATCCTGGGATTCCTTTTCACATGAAAAGGAAAACCATGTCCCATAATTCCAGACAAACCACATCCTCCACATAAAAATGTCTATCTGTGCATAAACATTACATAACAAATTCATTACAAAGATGATTGATAAGGCAACAACACTACTGCAAATAGATCCCAAAAGAAACTCATGTCTTTAGGAGTCAGGTCACACCATCGGCATATGTGTCTGATCGCTAAGTCAACCACAGTTCGAGTATCCATCCATAAGGTCCATGTTAAGGGCTTAAAAAGATTCTATATATCTCGAACAAGATAAGTGGAAATAATTGTGTGACTTGAACCTGTATATATCAATACTTCATCTATGGTATAGAGAACATAAATCGCACAATGTATCATCCTTGTAGCCTTTGGGTCATATTTCTTGAAAAACTATAGATTCTCTCAGATTTTTACCCCAGCCCCTTGTGCCTAGCATGGACCACCTAGGGGTGGTGTGGACAACAAGTCATAATGTATTCCACATCCAGCTAGTCTCCCAACTCCTCTGCTATGTCCACTGCCCTATGAACCATCTTGCACCTTCCGCTCCATCTTCCTAGGTGGCCCATCAACTCTCTTCTTGTAATCAATATGTCTGTTTGGGTAATTTTTTCTTGATGTAAAGAGACCCTAGACTTTTAAACAAATTATTAAATGATTTTAAAAATAATTAATCATCAATTTAAATGATAAGGATCATAAAGTATAGTGTCTATGGATGATTAGTTACGTAGAACATACACCATGGAAATAGATTTAAACATATTTATTTTAATCATCCACAAAGAGATCACATCATCCATTGATCTCCTATATATTCATGGGATAACCATTGGAATACATGAACATATGGGATGAGATAAAAAAACATAGTATTTGTATAAACATAGGAATAAAGCATTGAAAAAGGGTTAAGTGGCACAAAATGATGAAATAAAATGGAATGGAACATGAATAATCATAAGGAATCATAAATAGTAGAGCATGGGGACATGCAGTAATTAAATCATAGGCATGTTGTAAAAAAACAAGGGCATAATCATGAATCAAGTCTTACTATCGAGATAGTTTCACCAGGCGGAAAAAGTCTAGAGATGGAATCTGGTTCACTCCATGTACCAACATGATGTCTCATGAGACTAAACATTACACAATGTATTGGAGAGCTATCTGGGTGCACCCATCATAAAATTTTCAAGAATATTTTTGCCACTTGAATAATCAATCATAAACATAAAAATTACCCATTTAAATAAGTGAGCATTATAATTATGTGATAAATCATATCAAAAGGGAATATCCTAAAATTTTCCTTGAATGAATGGATTTAAATAATACATGGACATTTATAAGGTAAAATATGAATATATCATGAAAATTTTGGTCAAACTAAAGTGAAAACATATAAAAATATTTTTAAAGAAACTTTATAAATAATACATTTTAGCATAGTTGAAGGAAAATATTAAAGATTCATTAGAATGGAAAATGAATAATTGTATTTTTAAAACAAAAAATGAACCAAGTAAATATTTTGTGATAAAATTATTTATTTAATAAAAATAATTGTAACTAAAAAATTTATGGATTGAACATGAAAATGGGTAATAAATCGATAATTTCCCTTTAACCATACTTAATTATCGAGAAGAATTGAGAAGGTATCATTTTTAAAACATGTATTTACAATTGAAATAAGAATGTAATGATCTGGATAAATTAGTTTGGAACATATATATCAAAATTATTAGATTTATATAAAAATAAATAAGTTTTACATTGGGGTAAAGAGAGATAGAGCATAACCTAGAGGAAAAAATAGAGGTTTGGAAAGAATATGTCACCTTATGTACGAACCTATTCTTAAAATGATGTAAATGTCTTGGATAATCAGATAAAATTAATTATTTAATTAATTAAGAATCTTTTTTAAATTTATTTTATTTATTATAAATTTATTATGATTATTTATGAACATTTTGATAAATTATAAGACACAATTTTATCATTTAGGAGTGTTTATTTCCTTGGTTTTAATGATTTGTTTACCTGTATACATGTATTGAAAATACTGTATAATGGAAATAGTTTTATAGAAATTAAATTATATTTTTTAAAATGTTGGGGCCGAAGACTCATTTATTATTAATTGGGTAATATGGGGTGATTATTAATCATTAGACAAGACAATAATAATAACTGTTTTGATTATTTCTTCATCTTTTCAATCATCATGAGGTAGTTTTATTTTATTATTTAATATAATGTATATAAGATTTTTCATGAACATCAAAAAGTTTATTATATATGTTTTAAAATATGTTTCAACCACTATAATGGATATATTTCCAACTTTTATGGAGGGAGAAGAAAATGAAAACACTCCATCCTTGAAGGTGATAAATCAACACCTCACAGATGATATTTTCATTTTTAGAATAAATTGAAGAAGAAAAGAGACATGATAATGAATTTTACATTAACATAGTAAAATTATAGTATATATATGTTATTTTAGTTATCATTCATGTATTAATATATTAGGTTAGAGGAGTACAAGAAAAAAAATATTGGCAAAAGAAAAATAAGGAAAGTGAGTGTAGATTTTACTAATGAAATTATTCTCCTTGAAAAAATCCTTAGGGAAAATGGTTTATTTCTTTTTCTGATAAAAGAAACTCCATGATGTGAGGAGGAGACTTTGGAAGTGGATTTGGATGATGTTATAAAATAAACATGGCTTAAAATAAACATGGCTTAAAACATAAATTACAGTATTTCACAATTCACCCAAAAATTCCTGTATTTTATAAAAAACCCAAATATTCACCCTAACCATTTATCAATTTTTATAATTAAAGAATGAAAATTATTTTATGAATGTAATTTTCTATATATGATAAATTTAATTTCTAATTAAAATCATTATTTACATTGAAAATACCGAATTTAAATTTATAATGGATTTTATAACAATTTGAAATTTTAATTAAGGTCTCATAAAAGTTTCATATAAACCTAATGGAACTAAATCTTAATTTATTAATATATTTTTTCAAAATAATTTTTGTTTTAAATACTTATATTAATTAAAAAATTGTAAATAAATATTAAACACATCTAAAAATACCAACACTTAATTTACCATTTTCAAAAAATTAATTACTTATTCTAGGATATAATTATATCATATTTTCATTTATATGATGCCTAAATTTAAAGTATACCTTCAATGGTGAGTATACAATTTAATTTGATGTTTTACTATTCATAAGTTTCATATTACTATTCTAAAGGTCATGTTAGTATTTCATTCGTAGAAGTTCGTTAATTTATTGAAAAGCCTCTTATTTCATTCATTATTCATTTATAATGCTTGTTATGAGTTCTTTATGTGATTTTATGTTTTTTATTCTATATGAAATAGCTAAAATAACATAAATTACATTGATAGAATTTTGGGTCATTATATTCTTCCCCCGTGATGAATTTTCTCCCTTAAAATTTCATTTTACAAACTAATGTAAAAAATAGGTGAGGGAAAATAGCCTACATTCCCTCTTCTAATTCTATTTCCCACTTTTATATAAGATTATTCAATAGTACATTGACCAGGGGAGTGGTCATGTTGCATAGAACATTACCTCTATGGTCCAAGATCTTCACTCGCTACTCCTCGTAAGAGAGATCATTTTCATATTGCACCACCTTTGAGCTTAGTACATGTAACCGATCTGGTATATACTTTCTCAATAGGGATACGTGGAATACATCATGTAGTTGAGAGTTTTTAGGTTTAGGTTATAGTTGATAGGACATAGCTCAAACACAATCAAGAATCTAAACAAATTCCTATTTTAGTAGGACATAACTTTCCATTCTTCCCAAATCCCATGCACCTATTCCACAGATATATGTTGAGGAATACCATGTCTCCATCCTCAAACATTAGGTCTCATCTATGATTGTGTGCATAGAAATTCTATTGAATTTAGGCTTCCTTGATGTGATGGTGAATGTTTTTCAACTTTTCCACCATTTATTCAGCCATTTCATGCCCTATCAGATTATGTTTATATACCTCATCTTAGCACATCGGTGTTTTGTATCTTTTCATATAAATGGATTTATATGGGTACATTTGTTTTCTCAATAGGATCATACTATTAAAAGAGATATTGAATAGAGAAATATGTTGGTCCCATCCTCATTTTAATTCCATATAAAAATAACTCAACATGAATTCAATTCTATGAATTGTCTGCTCAGATTTTTCCACCCATTTAAGGATGATAGGATGTACAAAATTTCATCTCAGTTCTTAGAGCATGTGGGAAACATTTCTAGAATTTAGGGGTAAATCATAGATCTTTAGTGGTTACAATTTATAGTGTTAATTAATTTAACCTTAACACTTCACTGATTTATATCAACACATTTTCATCAAGTGATAAGTCCTCTTAAATTGAGATCAAGAGATTCCACTTTGTTAGATGATCCACATCAACACATATAGAATTGTTTATTTTAAATGTATTATGAATCCTAGGTACAAAGTCCATTATGATTTTTCCCACTTCCATTTTGGTATGGGTAATGGCTACATCATCCTGATAGAGTTTTTCTGTTCAGCCTTCACTTTCTTACATACGTGGAACATTGATGTATATTCAACGATCTCATTCTATATATTGTCCATCCAATATTTCTCTTAGTGATTTTGACGCATCATTGTGACCCCTGGGTGAAAAGAGAAGTTTAATCTATGTGTTTCACTTAGGAGATATTTCAATATCTTTGGATTGGATGGTACACATATTCATGACTCAAATATTACTACTCTTTCCTGATCAATTATAAAATCTGAGGATTTCCACTTTCCCTTGGATTCTACCTTCATCTGAATTTCCACAAAATTTCTTTGATAATACTTTATTTTATCCACGAGGGATGGATAAGAAGTATTTTGGGAATTTATTTATGATGTTCCTTCCTTAATGATTCCCATGTCCATCCTTTTTAGGTTTAAGAATATTGGATCATTCTCAATTCTCATCATTAATAATGATGCATGACCTTTTCTTACCCTCCTTATTTCCTTTACCAGGATGGTAGTTGATTGATCAGTCGTAATACAGAATGATCTCTAACCATATTCATTGGTGCATTTTATGGTTAATATATTTGAATATATATGTTAGGATTTTATAATTAGAATATCTTCCATAGTTCTCCACATCAATATAGTGGTGCCTAATATTAAAGGAAAAGACCACATCTGCCATCTCCATGTAATAATTTGTATTGTTTTTCTGATGAATTTTCATCTAAATTGTTCTGTATGATATCATTTTATCATTTTTCATTTGTACATACCCCATCGCTTCATTCCTACAATACATTATACCACAAAGAGTACCCCACTT
Organism: Viscum album; assembly: GCA_963277665.1. NCBI lineage: Eukaryota > Viridiplantae > Streptophyta > Magnoliopsida > Santalales > Viscaceae > Viscum > Viscum album. The sequence goes on from OY728151.1 coordinate 1,525,786,014, forward strand.
TTCGAAATATTAATTACCAGTTCAGTGATAAGCCTATTTATCAACACATTGAAGATGTATTCACATTCACTAATCCAAATAAAATTTTATCCCTTTTGTGTTATCTTTGTTTGTGGGTTTGAAACTAAGTAGTATTTCTTCCCAAATCATTTGTAATATCCTACTAGACCAATGAATCTACTGATATCCATTATAGATGTTGTCCTTGGTCACTCTTTTATTTCCCTTGTCTTGGAAGGGTCCTCAATTATTCCTTTATTAGGGATAACATGACCCCATAACTGTACATACTTTGTGTATAAATCACATTCACTATTCATTTCCTTTAGTTTCCTCCTTCATAATGACTTTATCATAGTATTCAGATTCACCACATGCTCCTTCTTTCCCTTGGAGTATATTAGAATATCCTCAATAAATACTTCAAAAATATTTATGTATTCGCTAAAGACTATATTCATTAAATCAAATAAAATTGATGGATAAATTGTGATTCTTAAGGGAATTACTATTCACTCATAGTGTCCAAACCTCTTTTGAATGGTAATTTGGGGAATATCTTGCCTTAAAACCATTAATTGGTAATATCCTTCCCAAAGGTACATCATATAGAAATACATGTCCCCACATATATTATTGAACATTTTATCTATCTATGGAAGTGGATACATTTTCTTGATCATGATTTTATTGTCTTCATGATAATCAAGGATGGGGAACATTGATCTAGCCTTATTCTTCACAAAAAGGATTGGTGCACCCCATGGTGAAGCACATTGGTGTATAAAACCGTTGTCTAGATTATTTAGTATGTTTTCTTTAGATCCTCCAATAAGATGGTTTCCATTATATAAGGTGTAGTTGATATAGGCAGACATCCAAGAATAAGTTCAATTGATAAATCATCCTCTTGATCAAGAGGAAGAATGGTAAAATCCTCAAGGAACACATTAATGTAGACCCTCACAATGGGAATTTATTTGAGAAATATTATCAACATTATATCAATTATTAGATCTAGATTTTATTTCATATTAGGTAGTAATATCCACACTATAAAAGGTTATTCTAGTGGAGATCCATCATCCTCCTTAAAGATGTACTAAATTAGAGGATGCTTCAGGATGTGTAGAGTTATCTTTTTTTAAGATAGTTAAAGTTTGGCTTCTATAAAGAGAGACAACCCATGTCAAATAAAGCATCAAACACCACGAAATAATTTAAGGAAATATTTTCTAGGTTGTTTAGTCCACAAACATTAATCAGGGAGGAGTTATATACTTTGCATGCAATAATTGCCACATTTTTTTTGTTCTCACAGATAACTCAACCTTAATATTTTGATGTTGTGTTTATAAAGTTATACTAAACTAGAAATATATTTTACAATGGGAATAATGATAATAAAATAGTATGTGAACATTTTTTGAATGAATAGCTAGCATACCTATCACCACAACATTTTTGGGCTCCACCTTAATAGTAGTGATATAAATTATTTTTCATTGCTTCCTTGGAGGTTTTTGTTTTTGATTTCATCCAAAAAATGTTGGCATAGGGTAATGAATTGTGCAATTCCCATATCCCTTATAGTTGAAAATATTAACTATATGTTGAGTGTTGATCTGAAACGTCCTTTTTTTCTACCACATTTCAGGGATTCCACATATCTATTCAGAATTTAATATCCATATCCCCCTCTCTTCAACATTCGATGTATCTCTTAGTTGTATTTTATAATTTTCCTAGAATCATCTTAACATGATTTTGACATGTTGTATGCTGGGTATTGCTTCCATCATGGTATATATCGCTTGATCCACCCATATTGAGCTTTATTTTACTTTTTTCACTAGTCCCACAAGACCATTGAGAGTCTCCTATCTCCATTTCAACATTGTGGGTACAACTACCAATCTCTTTGTAGATTTCAATGTCTTGAATCGCCAACACTTTTCAAATAATGAACTTTCGACTAATAAAGAAATGATCCACCATTCATTCTATGTTCATGACAAAGATGGAGGTGTATCATTAAATTATTGTGATGTTTTCATTATGTGCCCCGATATACTAATCTTCATTTTTCTTAATTAAAAGTAATTTTCATTCCATATTAAGATAGCGTGTTTGAGGAAAATATTTATGGAATAATATTTCATGAAATCATTGCATTCGATGGAATAAATTTCCTCCTCAGACATTTTTTTTCTTGACCTATGTCCACCACTGATCTGGTTTCCCATCAAAATGATAAATATCCATCACAAATTTCCCTCCAGATAAGCACTATAGTACATATAATCATTTCATAATGGAATTAATCAATTTTTTTGTGAGGATGGGATTTTAAGATCAGATAAACATGGGTGGTATTTGATTCATAAATTGTTATTCATAATTTTCCTCTTTCATAGGATAATGTGGTAATTCCACTTGATTCATGTTATTATTCATGACTTGATGAAGTTGATAAAGTACTATCGTGAATGTTTGAGAACCCATTCCCATCATATTTGTAATATCATTAGAAAAATCATCGCATTTCCTGTAACATTTATTTTTGGCATGAGTTCATCAATTTGAATCCATTAACTATTAAAATGGAAGTAAAATTATGGGTATTGGATACTAATATATTAATAATAAAGGGAAACTATGGACATGGTGACTTAAACTTAAAAATAAAAATAACATAATAACTTGTTATTACAAATGTTTCAATGTAGGTTACCCTTAGTGTTAGAATATTCCCTAGGGTTCTTACTACTATTATATAATCCTTATATCAAAAAAATTAGGCCACACTCTGATACAACCTAAAGGCTCACTAACCTAATAGGAAAATTATTTCATGATTGTAAGCATAATTAACCATCAAATTACAAGCCAAGGATAATAAAATCTAGTTTCTTTGAATGATTAGGTTCATAAAATTGAAAATATGGAAATAAAATAAAGGAACATTATTTTAATCATACAAAATGTTTTCATGTCTTACCCTAAGATGATAAATCTTCATAAGATAACCTAGGGAATATATGAAAAAAATTAATGAGCTAAAAATCCATGTATGTCTATAAAATATGAATAAATCAAAGCACAATGGTTATAAGGAATAACATTATAACATAAAAATTCATGGAACTTGAATAAATATAAGGAAGCATAATATGTAGAGAATAAGGACATGTAATAATTAAATCATATGAATTTGGAAGCAACACACACTGAGACATAAACATGAGTCAAGGCTGACTTCTAAGACTATTTCACATGGTAGGCAATGCCCCATAAAGGAATCTGGCTCACTCCATATCCCAACATAAAGCCTCATGAGACTAAAAATTACATAATTCATTGGAGTGCTATCTAGGAACACCCATCATAATTTGTTAAAGAATATGTGTTCCGCCGATGGAATCATACATAAACATAACAGTTACCCATGGAATTAAGTGTACATCGTAATTTTTTTCATAAATAATATCAAAAGGGAATGTATAAATGGTGTCCATGAATGAATAGAGTTAAATCATAAATTGAAATTCATAAAGGAAACATGGAATATATCATTATATGTGATATTACACTGGAGTGAAAACATGTAAAATGTAGTGTTTGTGAAAATTTAGAAATACAATATTTTAGTGTGGTTTAATAAAAATATTAATGATTATTTAAAATAGAAAAATAATAATTGTTTTCTTAAAACCTGATAAGAAGAAAGTATTTTTTTCATGATTAAATTATTGATTTTAGAAAAATAATAGTGGATTAAAATATATTATGTAAAGAACATAAAAATGGGTAAGAAAAAGGGAAGTTACATTTGATAGGGATTTCTTATTGGGGATAATTTAAATGGAACCCTTTTTATAACATGTATTTACCATTCAAATAAAGATGTAATGATATTGATATGTGATTTTAGAACATATTCATAGAATTATGAATAATTATATAAAATAAAATAAGAATACATTTTTCTAAAGAGATATAAATATTAACCTAATGAAAAAAATAGAGGTTCGGTAAGAAACCCTTACATTTTTTCTAAAAGTGTTCTACACTGGCACATAATCTCATGGGTTATCCAATTAAATCTATTAATTAATTAAATAATATACTTTTATACATTTATTTTATTTATTATAACATTATTATGTTCATTTATTTACTTTTTTATATGACATGACATACAATGTTGTTGTTCAGGGGTCTTCTTTTCCTTGGATTTCATGATTGGTTTACTTGTAGACATGTATGGAAAATCATATAAATTGAGATTATTGGTCCATAATTGAAATTATATGTTATTAATGAAATTATAGAGTATAAAATGGTTATGTATTTCTTTTTTTTATTTGGGGTGAGTATAAATCATTATATAAGATAATTGTGATAACCATTTAGATTATTTTGGAATATTTTTTATCATCACGATCTTGTTTTGTTTTATTGTAATTATGTTATAGGGAAAAAATAATATAAAATAAATTTTTCAATATTTTTAAACCATTACAATAGTTTTATGTACATCATTGAATGTGATAATAGAAAAATGAAAACTTTTTATCCTCGAAGGTGGTAGATCAACTCCTCACATATAATATTATCATTTTTAGAATAAATGGAACGGGATAAGAGAAATGATGGTCAATTTTCCATTAACATAATAACATTACAATATATATAAAATTATAGTGTTATCCTATATAATTTTATATAGGAGGTGAGGAGAGTATAATAAAAGAAAATAAAGTGAAAAGAAAAATAAATAGAGTGGACTATTATATTACTTTGTGAACTCTTATCCTTGATAACCTCCATAGGGAAAATTATTTTCAGTATTTTGTTGGTAAAATAACCTCCTTTAAATGGGGATGATACAATTCATGATTATTTGACATAAATTGGACAAGCTTCAAGGATTAGGAGGTCTTAGGAGAAGTGGTGGTGAGGGGTGATATTAATAGTGGAGGAGAGGGGTGCTTTTTGATTATTTGATTCACTAGTTTGTTATTTTAACTCAAGAATATGAATATTTTTAACCTTATAACTAAATATATTAATATAATAATGGATAGTTTGTTATTTTTTAACACAATCCTTACTTAAAAAATTATTGAAAAATTCATGTATTTAACTTATATTAAAAACTATCGTATTTCACAATTCACTAAAAAATAATGTATCTTAGAAAAATAAGAAAAACTCACCCTAGACATTTTCAATTTTTCAGAATTAGAAATTGAACTCCATTTTATGGAAATTATTTTATTAATATTATAAATTTAATTTTTAATTAAAATCCAAATTAACAAAGAAAATACCAATTTTAAAATTATAACTGATTTTATTACACTTTGAAAAATTAATTAAGGTATAATAAAATTATATTATCATAATAAGACAAAAAAATATTAATTATATCATATTTTCATTTATAAGATGAATAAATGTTATTTATAATTTCACTGCTGAGTTTATTATTTAATTATAAGGTTTACTATTCAAATGTGTCATATTACTATTCCAACAGTCAAGTTATTATTCCATTAGTATAAATTCAATAATTATTTAAAAATATTATTATTTCATTCATTCTTCATTCATAATGTTTTTCTGTTCATTATGTTATTGTCGATGATTTATATGATATGAAATAATCATAAGAAGGGGCATTTCATTGATAGAACTCTAGTATGTTACATGGTGTCCCCAACCATCACAAAAATAGCACTTCCTCTCTCTAGGATACTGGATGCATCATGTGATCCCCCAGGCATAGAAATTATGTCTTATGATATGCTCCTAAAACTTACTGTGTGTCTAGCTCGCTAAGTCTTTCATTGGCTACATTCTTCTAAAGACTCAGCTCTTGTAAACCCACTACCGGCTCCAACAGTAGTTGTCTACTTATAACACATACTCTCAACCACTGAAGCATTCTCCAACACCCTATCATAGATTAGAATTCAAATAGGCATCATACTGGTCAAAATGATTTTCTGTCTTCCTCACTCAATGGTCTGAGAGACGAATAATTGACCACATACCATATTCATCAATAACCAAGAGTGGTTGTTGAATCTAAATGAGTACTCCACCATAATAATATTTCCATAGTGATTATGTATAAGATTCTATATGATCACAACCAACATGTAATATATAGTGAACTACTCTCTGAAAAGACACTCAAACTCTAACCATGATAGAGTCACCTCATGATATGATTATCTCACTAAGACCAAAATTCTTCATGCAGTTCCATGTAGAAGGATTTCTTCCAGGACAACCATCTGATATGAAAATATCCTGAATTTAAGTAAAAAATATGTCACTACTTAAATCAAGTCCTAAACATTCTATGGGTCATGATTACCTCGGAACCTGAGGGGTCCCTGTCACTGAAACTCATGAAGCGCACTCTACCTTCCCACCTTGTCTACTGGTACTACTGGTACAATCTGATTCTGGATAGGTGGTGGTATAACTTTTTCACCACCTAGTGCTAATACTTCTTTATTGATCCCAATACCAAAGTCACTTCACTCAAGGGTCATCCATTTGATCCGGATGCTAAATCATAGAAAGAAAATTTCATTGAGGCGTCATAAAAAATACAATATGTGCAATGGTCAATGATAATGACTATATGGCTTACTTAAGATGGACATGAAAACCACAACCCATTATTATATGATGAATGTACCAATATTTCCCATGAAACCCATGTCTACATTTACCAAGTCAATAAGAAGGATGTTAGAGTCCAAGTGCATGCCTTCATCGGTCATCACACCAATACTAGAGTCCCTGACATGAGAGGAAAACATAAAACACTTCACATTATTTTGCCAAATAAATATCACAAACTCTGGTCCTATGGTAGTACTGACTATACTCTGATACCACTCTTTCACAACTATAACCAATGGGGGTCATTCTAAAACTACACCAAGCCCACATACAATAGGCCAAGGGCTAGAAACCAATGTTGAGTAGGTTTATAACACCCATGAGAGGCCTTAGCCTAATGTTCCTTCACACATGAGCACATCTACTATCCCATACAATGATTTAATTGAAATCATCTCAAAATTATGCATACATACAACTAAAATCCAACAATTATATTATGAAAATAATTTCTAGCAAAAAATTGATCCAAATAGGATCCCACCACAATAAAACTAAAATCAAGTCCAACCTGTAAATTGTGTCATGAATGAAGTTAACGCTACTGTAGGAATACACCTCTTCCTATCCATCTCACTATTCTCCTCCAAGTTTTTTTCATCCTTGAACTCCATTAAAAGGCCAATATTTATCATAAGACATGAAAAATAATTGAAAATCCTATTTAAGTGTGATTATAATAATTTCTAGAAGGAAACCCGAAAATGAATGAGCATGTAAAATCAATAATATTTCTCTACTCATCACATATAAAAATAATATCGAGATATACTCAACTTTAAGTCATACTCTCTATGAAATCTGTGGATTATTGCTTAAAGGATCCATATAGAACACATCTAAGAGAACACACACCATGATTAAAACATCACTAATGTTGTTCATCTGTGATTTCATTGTAATTGGGTCTCTCCATCGGAAGTACATGTTGAAATCCTTGTATTATTGCTTAAAGGATCCACATAGGTCCATGTCGTATTCCCACAACAAAATATGGGTTAGCATTCTAATAAAGGGATTTATTGCTGTATATTGTTGGCCACGCAAATACCAACCACCCCACATAAGGAAATAATAATGATAGGGGATCTCACTCAAGGCCTCATGAAAGGATTCATGTAACTCGATCCAAGACCAATGATTCTATGAAGGGATCAAAATCTAAGCAATAATATGGTTTTTCATACCAAACCCTCATGAAATGGATCAAGGGAACACACAATAAAGAAAATCATCCATATAGAAAGGTGTATTAGATCCAATCCATCCCTGAAGGAGTATAATGAAAGTACTAATATCACATGGAATTTCACTTCATCACTAGGTTCTACCTATCTATCAAAACATGTGACCTTGTTTGTGTCTGAGTACACAACGTGTCCGATCCCATGTACTCCTGATAGTGTCTGTGTCCCTCTACTGGTGTTTGTGCCTGAGTAAATTGCGAGTTTGAGACTGTGTACTTCTAGCCAGGTTTGTGTCCCTATGTCCATTTATTATCCAAAGAACACCGAGTGTATGAGCCCGTCAACTCCTGGCCATGTTTGTGTATCCTTTGAGGTACACACCGAGCCACAAGGTAAAGGCCCAAATGCCATGTGATGGCTATCACATGCCATCAGATATTTATATTCTCTATTAAAACTTAGATCTAAACTAGGGATCCCACACAGTGTGTATCATTATATTTCACGCTGGGAAACACATTATTTTGTAGATTCTACAAAAACAACCCACATTTTCTTGGTATTCTTCTGCCTTAGTCCCTTTCTCTAGGAAACAATGATCTAGATCCAATCAAGCCCGATAACTATTAGGATGCCAGAAACCATCCATCATTTAACTCAGGATCCATCGTTGTCACGACTCATCGGTACTGAACACACAAACTACTATTGTATTCTCCCGATCTATCATCATAACTTAATCCCATCACCAAACTGAACCTGGATATGAGATGTCAATATGTTTCACTATGAAACATGTTTGAAATGATTCATTACCGAGTTTTCATCAAAATTTGGGACAATAGATTTGGTTGAAATGAATGAAGAATAGGGGCATACATTAACAAACCGCATGATTTTGGAACTAACCATGGACAATGTTCCTCATGGACTTGATTTGTTTCCATTGTTATGGAAATGAAGTGATGAAAACCCAATAAGCCATGGAATCCCCAATCATGGATAATATCTATCCTATACCCATAATATGCTCAATCCAAGAATAGATTCCTTAGTTGATTGATTCTCATTTGTCATAAGAATAAATAAATAGGGATAGGTAAAAAATACCCTACCTTGAGATGGATCAATAACTGATGAATAATGAATATGTGTCGTTGTCATTTTCATGATCCTTGAATTTCTAGGTCACAAAGATGCTCAATATTTTTCTGATATGATGTCTTATACCAAGAACGCCATCTTCAAATGTCCCGTTATGTCTCTAGGGATAAAAATAGAACACTGATATGTTCTCGAAGCCATGTATTTATAGAGGAAAAAAGAACTTTACATCAAAATAATAAAATTTATGATTTCTTTGATTTATTTTATTAATTTTATTAATTTTCCCATGACTGCACTCAACCCGAACGTCTGATGTGCTCCTATATTAAGCCACACCTCAAGTTGAACCCACTATATGAACTCTACGATAACCTACAATTTCTGATATAAGCATCCATTTAAGATTTATCCACCATTTTTAGGAAAACTATGAATGTGTGATATTTAATATATTTAATATATTTCAAAAAATGAACTCCAGGATCACCGAACCTTGCAATATCAAACCATCTCACGGACTAGCTTCAGAAATAGCCCATATAATATTTAAAAAAAGGAAAAATAGGTTTTGTGAAAATATTATTAATTAATAAATATATTTTAGATAAAATATTAAATATATTTTTGTAATAAAATTTTAGTATCAATTATATATTAAATCTTATTATTAAATCATAATTATATTTACATCAATTATATATCAAATATATATATATATAATAAATTTACTAATTATTTGAAATAATATAATTTTCTAAACATAAATTAATATTATTAATAACATTAATGTTTATAAAAATTTCTTCAACAAATACTTTTAACAATATTTAAATAAATTTATATACAAAAGAAAATATATTATTTATATTTAAATTATATTAATTATATTTTTAATATTTTTAATATTTTTAATTACATATGTATAATATAAAATTTATATATTAATTATGTTATAAAAATATAATTAATTGGCATACCTTATATAATTTTAATTAATAACACTACTTCATATTTACATATATATTAACAAACAGACACAAATATATATATATATATATATATATATAATTATATATCTTACTTAATGTATATGTGTAAAAATGTTTGATATTTAATTTTTAAACTATATATTAAATGTTAAATTTGAATTAACAAATTTATAAAATTTATTTATATTCATTTCAGCGTATATATATACAGACATATATGTATATATATGTGTATATAAACAAACACACACACAAATATATTTCTATATATACATAAATATAACATTTATTAAAATAATCTTTCAAATTAAATGTCAATTTAATATAATTTCATATTTTAATAAATATTATATAATGATACTCTAAATATAATCATCAAAATAGAAACACAAAAAATATGTATATAATGTTTTGAGATATAAAGGATCACCTTTCACACAAATATATATATATATACATATATATATATATATTTATATATTTATATACATATATATATATATAAACACATATATATACAAATATTTAATATCAATTTAGTGTTATCATATATAACCTCATAAAATCACTCACAATGAAACAAAACTCGCTTGATGGTATATAAATATGTATATATTTTTCATATATATTTAGAAATTTTAATTTAATTATGTACAGATATTATAAACACTAAATTTAGAAATGAGAAAGATATATTTCTATATGTGCCAAGATAAGTGTTGATAAAGGCTATATTTTATCAGTGACCACTTTAAGCGCTGATAAAGGTGGCTTTTATCAGTAATTATTAAAAGAACTAATAAGGTCCACGAATTTTTTAACATGAATATGTTGTAGTGCATTGAGTGATATGAATATCTATGTAATAGGGGTTGTTTCATTGAAGGTTGTTTGGTAGAGATATTAGTGATTCCGTTGATATAGATATTGAAATTTTTATTAAAAATTGTATTGGATGAATTCATAGGAAATCCATCGGTATCCATGAATGAAGGTATATTTATTATAACATAACTACGAAATAACGATGCTCTTCCCAGTATCACCTAGTCTAGTACAGTATTTCCCTCATGGTATGATGTACTAGTTTAATATTCTACTCAATATAGTTCCACTATGGGATATCCCATTATATAATTACTCTTCTTTAGATAGTGTATTTTGTATAATTTTAGGAATATTCATTGAATTTTGGACTTCATGTAGTTAGTGATTTGGTTATACAGATCCTTGATTTATTCCCTAAATCCCCATGTAGTTATCCTAAGAGGCTTGATAATCTAAGACAGTTGCGAATACTTCTTTATTTATATCATTTTATATATCATGGAATTTTTTAATTAAATTATTGATTACTACAAATTGATTTTAATAATGATATAATTCATTTTTGTTTTTATTATTCCAAATTATATAATAATGGTATTTTGATTAAATATTTATTTTTAAACCATCATTTCTCTTTTTTTTCTTGTAAATAAATATTTATAGGATGATTCATGTATTATATTAGGATTTGGGTCTACTATCTACATGTAAAATTTTGACGTGCGTGAATATTATCCATCATTATCTTTATTTCAATAATAAGATGTTTGCAACACCCCAATATTTTACAATAGATGACTATGCTGGATAGCATATTTGATACGCAATAAGAGACATAAATGACCTGAAAAATAAATAACCATTATATACTAACCGTTAAATTGGTGTCTATGAATAGTGTTAACTAGTTTTGATATATATATATATATATATATATATATATATATCCTACTCAATATATATTATTGATATATTTTTATTAAATAATTAGTCAAATTTTAGTAAAATAATTTTACTCTTCAATAATATGTTTTCATAAAAATACTTTTTATTTACTTTCATAAAAAATATATTAACAAATTTTTTGAAAATTCAAAAAAATTATGTAAAAAAAATTAATTCATTTTGTAAAGAAAAATATGAAAATTTAATTTAGGTGAAATTTTGGGATTTTTCCAGAAAATATTGACTTTTCATTAAATGTCATTTATTTTCAATAAAATATGAAATTTATAAGCCACATTAATTTTTGAGTATGATTTCATGTAATAGAATATTTATTAATTTATATTTACACCACATAATTTCTTTTGAATCAACTTTAGATTGAATTTTAGAATAACATTTTCCTTGGGTTTAAAAATGAGATTTTTTTCTGATAACTAATTTAAAGTGTGCTTTATGTATTTTAATTATTAGAAAACACTAAGAATGAATTATTTACAAAAAAATTAATTATTATATATAAATATATAAATTAAATAATATTCATAAAATAGTAATAATTAGTCATATAGATAATATAAAATCATCCATTACTTACAAAATAATCTTTTTGAAAAATTGCTTTACCATCGCATTTACGGGTTTAATTTTAAATTATGTTTTACCAATTAATTTAATTAAATTATGTTAAATGGATTATAAATTTGGATTCATTATAATTTATACTATCTAACATGGTTATCTTAATCCACTATGGGAAAAATGGCTTTCTGTGACGGGTTATTTGCAACGGGAATAAAGCTTGTCGCAAATAGTCCGTCGAAGAGGTTATTTGCGGCGAAGGCATCGACCCGTCGCAAATAATTAGTTATTTGCGACAAGGACTTGGGGTCCCGTCGCAAAACATTTGGTGTGGTTTGCTGCGGTTTGCGTACCAAACCCCGGGAAGGGTATTTGCGAAGGGGAGGCACCCCCCGTCGCAAATACCTGGAGGCGGTAAATACAATTTGCAATGGGGAATTTTCCCGTCGTAAATAGTTTCTCCGCGGGTCACTATTTCCAATGGGTCCTGTTGCAAATACCCAGCGGTGGTAAAAACTATTTGCAACGGGATGTTACCCCGTCGCAAATACTCTTTTAACTGCAGACAGAAATTCATGCGGCCGAAGGTATTTGCGACGTGTTCCATCAAAAATAGTATCGTCGCAACTAATCTAACATATATATACCCCCATCTGTTTTTTTTCATCCTTCCTCTGAAATCCTACTTTCTCTAAATCTCTAAACTCTGATTTTAGAGTAAAAATTTCTCTAAGTTAAAAATTTTTTATGATAAAGTTTTTAAGTCGTCTCCACCTATAAGGGATTATGTTTAAAGGATTTTATGTTTTATTTAATTTAATATTTATTTAATTTTTTTATATTAATTTTAATTACTATTAATTAGTTGTAATTAAATTAGATTTAGATTATTCTGTAATCATCATTTATTTTTAATAATAAATTTAAATTATTAGTACTAATTATTAAAAATTATTAGTAATGAGGAATTGTTAAAGATAATTAGTAATGAATATAAATAATTGGCAATAATTAGTAATTAGAAGTGGTAATTTGCAGAAATTAATAATAATTAACACTATTTAGTAATAATTAGTGGTAATTAGTAATAATTTAGAATAAATAGTAAAAAATAGTAAAAACAGTAAAAATACTAATAAATAGTAATAATTAGTAAAAATAGTAATAAATACTAATAATTAGTAATAAATATTAATAATTAGTAATACATACTAATAATTCGTAACAAATACTAATAATTAGTAACAATTAGTAACAAATACAAATAATTAGTACTAATTAGTATTAATTAGTAATAAACATTAATAAATACTAATAATTAGTAAAAATTATTAATAATTAGAAACAATTAGTATAAATTAGTAACAATTAGTAACAATTAATATGAATTACTAATAATTACTAATAAATACTAACAATTAGTAATAAATACTAATAATTAGTAATAAATATTAATAAATAGTAATTAATAGTAATTAATAGTAATAATTTGTAATAAATAGCAATAATTAGTAATAAATAGTAATAAAATAGTAATAAAATAGTAATAATTAGTAAAAAATAGTAATAATTAGTAATAATTAGTAATAATTAGTGGTGAATAGTAATAAATAGTAACAGAAAGTAATAATTAGTAATAATTAGTAATAAATTGTAATAATTAGTAATAAATAGTAATTAATAGTAATAAATAGTAATAGTTAGTAATAGTTAGTAATAGTTAGTAATATTTGGTGATAATTAGTAATAATTAGTAATAATAAGTAATAATTAGTAATAATTAGTAATAATTAGTAATAATTAGTTGTAATTAGTAGTAATTAGTAATAAATATTAATAAATAGTAATTAATAGTAATAATTAGAAATAATTAGTAATAATTATTAATAATTAGTTATAATTAGTAATAATTAGTACTAATAAGTAATAATTAGTAATAAATAGTAATAAATAGTAATAAATAGTAATTAATATGAATCAATAGTAATCAATAGTAATAAATAGAAATAATTAGTAGTAATTAGTAATAATTAGTAATAATTAGTAAGAAATATTAATTAATAGTAAAAATAGTACTAAATAGTTATAAATAGTACTAAATAGTAATAAATAGTAATAAATAGTAATATATAGTAATAAATAGTAATAAATAGAAATAAATAGTTATAATTTGTAATAATTAGAAATAATTAGTAATAATTAGTAAAAAAATATTTTTAAATAGTTATAAATAGTAATAAATATTAATAAATAGTAATAAATAGTAGTAAATTGTAATAAATTGTAATAATTAGTAGTAATTAGTAATAAATACTTATAATTAATAATAATTAGTAATAGTTTCTAATAATTTGTGATAGTTAGTAATAATTAGTAATAATTACTACTAATTTGTAATAATTAGTAATAATTACTAATAATTACTAATAATTACTAATAATTACTAATAATTACTAATAATTACTTATAATTAGTAATAATTAATCATAATTAGTAATAATTAGTAATAATTAGTAATAATTAGTAATAATTAGCAATAACTACTAATAATTAGTACCATTTAGTAACATTTAGTAATAATTACGAATAATTAGTAGTAATTAGTAATAATTAGTAATAGTTATTAATAATTATTAATAATTTGTAATAATTAGTAATAATTAGTAATAAATAGTAATACGAGGAGGAAATGTGTCGATGGTAGTAACAACAGCATGGGGAAGAAATGCATCGATGGTAGAATCAGTAATACTAATAGATGGAGTAAATGTGTCTTCTGACTCGTAGTTTAGGGATGAAGTTTCCTCCATCATCTCTTCTAGCACATCCACCTCCTCTAGAAGACTATCTCCATAGTGATTTTTTTAAGTTAAAAACATTTGAATTCAAGATTTATTGCGATATAAACTATTTGCAGTTTATGTCTTTTATATTGGTGCGAATTTTGCATAATTAATTTTTTTATTTTTTTATTATTTATTATTAGTATTATATTATTTAATTTTTGATTATTTTTCCACTACTACTAATAATAATTTTTTATGATTTTTTATAATTTTTTGCAAATATTGAGAATTTTGATATTTTTATTTTTTTATTATTTTAATAATATTAATATTATTTTTTCATTAATTTTTAATTAATTTATTAAATATTTACTTTATTTTATTATGTATTTGTGATGAGACATTTTGCGATGGGACCCCATTGCAAATAGTTTATGTATATAATTTTTAATAAGTATTTGCAATGGAAAAAAGGGCTCGTCACAAATGGTTTTGAAATATATAACATATATAAACGGATAAATATTTGCGATTGTAAAATGGGCCCATCGCAAATACTTTTTTTGATGGTCCCATCACAACACATTTATATATATATATATTGTATATAATCAGAGATCTATTTGCCAAGATGTTTTCGGGAACGAGCTATTTGTAACAGGACCCCATCGAAAACGTTCACTTGCGACAGGACCCTATCGAAAATAGCTCATTGAAAATACCTCCATTTCTAGTAGTGATCTTTTTCCATAAGTAACAGTGAAAACAGTAAAAACAATTTTCTATTTTTATAGTGAAAACGATTTTACCGACAGTTAAACTAAAATGGACAGGGTAAAAATGACCTAAAAACATTTCATGAATATATTTACAGGAAATATTTAGACCTTTAAAAGTCTAGGTCTCAAAAAATGGTTCAATTTTCAGCCTTTTTTCCTTTTGAAAAATGTTGGTACACCATTTTCAATTCAAAAATTACTTGTGAGCCACTCACCTCACATATTAATGGCTACCCACCCTCCTCTATTCATAACACCTTAAAACCCATTAGTTTGTCCAAGTAATGACCAAATAAATTTCCAACTTCCTTCCCATTTTCTTAAAATACATGGTTTTATCATAAATATTTTCTATAGATACTTTAGTTATAATACCAATGATGTTGTCTGAGAAGAGGTAAAATTCATGAGATGTTGTTTTTGTTTTATTATTTCTTACACCACCATAAAATAATATTCAAATATTCTAATGTGATTAAAAGATACTGAAATATATAATTTTATTTTATTATTTTAATGGTATATTCTAAATCCATCTTCTCTTCCATAAAATTGGATATGAGATCAGTATTCATCTGTAAATGAACTACGTACTTGTAAATCGATGTCATTCATTTTACATCATTACCACTCAAGGATTTTTGTAATGAGGATTTATAGTATATATATATATATGTGTGTTATTTATAACATATTTTTACTTTTGGAATTATGATTTCATATATACATTCTTACTATCTATTCTGTGAGGGATACAATAACATCATTTGTGTGTTTGGGGAGCAATCACTTGGTGAAGCGATGTGATTCATTTTTCACTCACATTTTTCATGGAAGGTAATAAGGATAATTTTAATTTTTATATGTGATATAAATGATTTAATAATCATACTCATTTCATATCTATCATTATTAAAATATAATATATCATTTTATTTCTCACATTGTTCTTCTAAGGCATTCTATGCCCGTTATCGTTTTGAGTTTATTTGGGCCTACATTCCAATGGAAGGTGATCACTTGGATATTTCCCATCAAATGATTATAAAACATATTTTCCAAGAGGAAGAAATTTTAGGTTCATCAAACCCTTTTTGGGGGGAATTATTAACTACTATGAGACACTCTTATATATTTATGATATATTCATGAATGCTTTATTAAATCCCAAGTATAGAATGTGTATCCATTGAATCAATAATTTTTTATTATCATGTGTTAATCACATTATCATCTACTATATACAAGCTTCTTTATAGAAAAAGATATATATATATATATATATATGTGTGTGTGTGTGTGTGTACTTGAGGTTCTCCATCAATGGTACACATTTATGAATATTTTAGTGACTCTTAGATCATTTTTTATTAGGATGATGTTTTCAATACACACAATTGTGCTCTCTAGAATTTATTATCATCTAGGATGGTGTGAGTTAATTAGATTTCGGTATAGGGTCCATTATAAAGTGTTCCTTCACATCCTTGGGAAAGTAATCAAAATCCATTGAATTTAGTTCCACTTAATAGACACATTACACCATTTAAGGTCATGTGACGATGATAAAAATGTAAAATTTAATGACGTGATGAAAAATAAGTATTGGTGAAAGGTTCAATGCCAAGGGTTGTTGTGGGACATACAACAAAGTGGATTGAGAGAAATAGAAGGTGTGTATACTCCTATTTTGGATGTGAAACTATTGGTAATATGACCTACAGATACTTAGGGTGAATTTGGGGTGTTGGACTTGGACCTCATTGAGGATTCCTACAAATCGCATCTTGGTGGGAATCAAAGTCCGTTGAGCGGAAATATGTTTTGGCTTACACCAAGGAGAATTTCCATATGGTTTTCCCCATTGGTAATATTTAAATTCTTATAATGATAACATGGGTGGGGATTATAATTTATAGGAGTCCCCTCTAGGTTATTTAGGGATTATACCTAATGGGAGGCCCATATGAGTTTAGTTGGGGATTATACTAAATTGGAGTCACATATAGTCTTGGTTTGGGTTTATACCAAATGAGAGGACCATTTGGGTTTGGTTGGGGAATATACCGAATAGGAATCCCATATTGATGGTAAGAGGATGATCTAGAAGTGGAATATCCCCTCAATATTGGTAATTGATTATTCGGTTGTAATGATCATTACATACCTCTAATAACATTTCTGTTATTTTTGGTTTGAGAGATCGGATGACCTAGATTGTGAGAACAAAAAAATATCCTTCATACATTAGTGGATGATACCAAGTCTATAAGAGATGAAACACCCCAAGATTTCATAGTATGTTATTTCTTCAATGTAATGCAATAACCTGTACTACATGCAATATTGAGTTCAAGCGCATCATGACTTACTAAACTAGCCGTTCAAAAGTTGTTATGAATAGTATTAACTGAATTTTGAACATTAAATAATAATTATAATTTTAGAATCCATATTATGAGTTTCTTAGACATAATGTAATAAAAATTCATTTTTTCAGATAAAAGAATTATTTTTCAAAAAATGCAATTTTATCGCCTTTTTTTGGCGAACCTTTTTTAAATCAAATATTTGAAACTTTTATGTATTAAATTTGACAAAATGAACTTCTTATTTAGAATTGGGACATAAAAATTTAGTTTCAATTAATTTTTGATGTTTTTCTGATAACTTTTATATTTGGGTGAATAGTGAAAAATACTAAATTTTAACTAAAAATAACTTTTTTAATCAAAATAATTTATAGTGTTAAATTATACATTTGAGCGCTTTTAAAGTATAATGAGATTATATTTTTACCATTTAATTAAATATTATTCATTGGGAGTAATTTCACTTTGAAACAACACATAAACAAGTGTCAATCTTTTGATAGTTATTATTTCTTAAAAACCCGCTTTTTGGTTTTGACAACGGGAATTAATTTTAAATTAATTAATTCAATTTATATGTTTTTAATTTGAAAAAATAGACATCATTTTTGGATTTGTAATATCAAAATTATCTTAGGGTGAATTTTTGGTATTTTTCTGAAAACTTTCAATTTTGATGAATAGTGAAAAACACTGAGTTATTGGTTAAAACCGACTTTTTATTTAAATAATTATTTATTTTATTTAAATTTATTATAGATAAAAATAGATACATAATACCTATATAAGTTCAATGTAATTAAATGGATTCATTTTATAATAATTTAAGATATACAAAATTTTATTGAACTTTTTACTGTCTTTTACCCACCTCATAGGAGCTTTTGCAAATTTTCATAAAACTTAATTTTACCGCTTCTGTGAGTGGAATTTCAAAAATCTGAGAGATACAGTTCATATCAGTAAGTAAAATGTTGTTTAATTAGATGAAAATAATTTTTGGTGAATAGTAACTTTTTACTTTTATTTACCACGGTTAAAAGTAAATAAGGTAATTAATGGGAAAATGATATTAATATTACCCTAACACATGTCCTAATTATATTGGACAAGTTTATCTCCACCAAAAACAACCTTAGGAATAAAAAATTATCATTCAGGTCCACTTGGATTATATTAGAACGCTTATTATTATTTAATTCAAAGAATAGTTAAAAGAGTTAAAATCAATGTTTAATAACTAAAACAATTTTAATATAGGGTTATACATAAGATAAATTCAATTATAAATATTCCCTAGAAATATAAAAATATTTCCTACATAATGGAATTTTATTTATAATTTTTAGACATTAAATAAATAAATTTATTTATGACACAATGATGATGCAGTAATTACCTTATTCATGAAAGAAACAAATAAATGGTATTATAAATATTAAAATAAATATAATATCAATGTTTTTATGACATAAACGAATTTTCTAGGTGACTTTGAAATGTTAGGGATGATTCAATGTATCTTGTTTGAAGTAACCAAGTCGTGATGAATTTCACAAAAACAAAATACCAAATAGTGTCAAAATTGACATAATTTAATATTTAAAACAAATTCTATATTATTGGTTGATATAATATTCCTAAAAATGTAATTTTCGGAAAAAGGGCTTACATATTATTATATATGTCATTAATGATCCACTTGAAGTTTTTTTGGAAGTTTAGAGTAAGTTTATTAACCATATAGAGTAAGATTACAAGAAGACACGATAAAATTTAAACTATTTAACTAAGAGTTAAATCTAAACGATAAGGTTAAAATGGTAACCTAAACTTGTTTAAAACCTATTGGATGAGAAGATTTAGACCCATAACCACCACAGTCTCTAAATAAATTCATTTTTAACCATTATAAACCGAATATCAGTGTATAATAAATTAATACTTTAATCTTTTCCTAAAGTGACCCTCACCCCTCTTATAAAAGGGCACATCCCCTTCACTCAAAATCACACCTCCAATGCCATTTGGCTCAGCCAACCCCTGCACAAATATCCTCCCAACTTCCCTCACTTAATCCTAAAGGCCTTATTTTGATCAGAAAGCCAACCTAAGGATCCCTTTTGATCAAATCAAAAGGAAGAACCCGAAGAAGAGGTAATGATTTCACCACCCTCTTTCATGTTCTTTTATTCTTCCACTTACTATTTCATTGGTGTTTCAATTCTAAAATAACAAATCTAGTATCTTCTATATAATGTGATATTATTATAAATATTGCCCAACTATATTCATTATCCTATCCATCCTTTGAATAACATGTCACCATACGTGCATACATAAGGCTTACCATCTCCACGTCGTGGTGTAATTGTTATTCAATACATTATTATTTGGATGGGTATAATAATGATGTGTAATTGATGTAAATAACAAATATATCATAATAATGATTCTGTATATATGATATAACATCTAATTATATATTAATTTAATATCAAAAGAATGATATTGTTTCTCGTGCGTACGTACGGATTACCGTCTCCACGACGCGATGCGATTCATTTCCAAGTTCACCATTCATCGACGATTATAAAAATATATTAATAATAAGTATGTAATATATGACATAATAATGCTACTGGATATATATATATATAAGTAATTATGTACTTACATATATCTTATTCACTTACTTTCGTTCAATACGATATGAAAACAGAAATAGCATTTATGCGTACGTACGGACTACCGTCTCCATAAAGGGTGTTTTACATTTCATATATATGTCTATTATAAATATTTATAATTAAAAAAGTTAAAACACATATGATAAAGAAAGTGATTATTACCCGAAACGTTAATTTAACATGGAAATTATTATTAAATGGGTAGTATAAAGTCATAAATGAATAATTTATGATATCATAAATATTAATATAGTTATGGTATTATTTAACAACATCCTACGGTATTCATACAGGAGGTTAAACGTACCCTCGACTAAAGGAAACTGCAAGGTAAGGGGTTTTCATCTCACTCCTTATTCCTGTGAGATTCATGCCATATTGCCACTATTACCTTTTATGTGGTGTATATACTGCCCATAATTTTATTCTTTGTAAAATACACTTTAATTTATGTGTATTTATAGTTCATTTTATGATACACCTTTCATGGGGTGTATGTTTCGTAAGTTACCAAATTGTTAAGGGTTAATTTCACAATCTCATTATTATTCGAGGTTGTTTTTACGTAAGTATCTACTGGGACATATTTATTATCCATGTCCATGTTTCATAAAAGTGTTTTCAAAGGGATTATTTTTAAGGGACTTTTTACTAAAATATCATTTTAAATGTTCTAAATATTTATTATTCAAAATCACTCTCATTAATGTCCATGTTTTCAAAATGATTTTTAAGGATTTATTTAAATGGACATGAATGTTTTAAAATGTTAATTACTCTCAAAAGTTTCAAAGTGGTATGGGACACTTTGATTCAAAAATGTATTTAAATTTCTTCCTTTCTAAATTGTGTGAATTTTAAATGTTTTCATGGAAAAGGGATATATCTCTCAAAGTGTTTTACAAATAATTTTCATCTATGTCAAAATAGTTTAATGGATTTTAAACTTGTTTGAAGTTGATTTATTATGACACAAATCTTTCGTATTGTATTGAAGTTTTTGTGATATGTAAGACTGTGTTTGTGTTATTTTTTATACCATTCATGGTTTTTGGGTAAAGTATTGACATTTCGTATGCCAGTTTTAATACGAATGTTTATGTTATGTTTAAACCTTTTCATATGAGGAATGCATTTGACTTAGTAAGTGACGGGTGGAGCCCGATGTAGCTCCACGATGCATCGGTTGGTCTCGTGAGACAAACTAGTGTCCTGGCACAATTCCTTGACAAAAATCATATTTGTAGTCTTGGAACAAGGCCTTGACTATGTGGTTATGATAGTCTGGAATTATGCATTCCATCATTATGAAAGTGTCTATTGATATTGCATGTGATTACTCGACTAGTAGAGTATCCATGTGATTAAGTAAATGGAATTATTTTATTTTTCCCATATTATGATTAAGTTTATTTTTAAAAGGCTTATATTTTAGTTTTATACATTGCCTTAAATGTTTATGCTTATTTATGAAAGTTTCCACTGTATTGATTACCCTTACTGAGGGTTTGAGATCACCCCTTTCTATGTTTTATTTTTCATAGGATTCCAAGAAGTGTATTGTGATTGATATACAAGGTTAAGACAAGGGAATAATGGCATTCATAAAGGATTAATTATGTTTTTTTTGTATGTTATAAATTGTAATATAAAATTCATGTATGTAATCTATTTTCTGAGATTGTTAAACTAATCAGTCCTTCGGGACTTGATTCCTTGTAATCATGCCAATGTATTAAAATAATGCACCGACTCTGGGTAACTGGGGTCATGGCGTTACAATTGGTATTAGAGGAAGTTTATCAATAACCTTGGAATCTAGATTTAAATAAACTCTAATTAGAGCACATAAACCTATGATAGACTTTGAGGATTATTATATAAGGACTTCCTAGAATTTTGGTAATGTAGAGATTTTGTGAGTTTTTCAAGAAAATACATCCCTGTCTGGATACGAGCAGGTAGAGGCAGCTCTGGCACAGATGTACCTAGGGGTAAAACCGGAAAACACCACTTTGATCTTGACTCGAACGGGAACTGGTGCACGATAATGGGCATTGCTGCACTCTTGGTTACGACACTCCCGGGGGATATGCTTAGGATAATTCTCATTTTCTTTACAAACCACTATGAAGGGTTTATGAGTATATACCTCCTCAAGAAAACAGTTTTGTGATTATGGATTATATCCATAAACTATTCAATTTATGTTAGGTATTTTACATTTTTGGAATTATGAATTGTGATACATAAACTGACCTAGTGTATGCCATTTTTTAGAAATGGTTCCCAGTAGAAGGAATGAGAACTCCAGCAATACGTATGATCCAAAGAGTAAGAAGGGTTATATCATTCATGGTATTAAGACAACATTTAGAAAGGAAATAGTATCCCACGTATTATCATCATATGAATAAATAGTATCATAGGATTAGTGAAGAATTATCTAAATCCTATGGATTTGAAGGGAAGAAAGAGAATAAAGGGTTTGTAGAAAGAAAGATGGATAAATGGAATAAGGGAAAGAAGGATTTTCAAATATGTCATAAATGAGGAATGAATCACCTTGGTAAATGCTTGAAGGGAATGGGAGTTTGTTATAAGTGTGGAGAAAAAGGACACCAAGTACGTGATTTAAAGGGTAAGAAAAAGTTTTCAAATGTAAAATGCTTCATCTGCAAGGCATTGAGACACTACGCGAATCAATATCCCATTCATAAGAGTATACCACGAATTATTTTATTGGATAATAATCATATTATGATACTATCTAAGATGAATAAGAAAGACTAGTGTTCTTATGTTGTTATTATAGAATTATTTCATTTGAGTGTTGTATCAACAGTATACTGGTTACATGAATTATGGAGATAAATAAGGATTGTACTGCAGCACAATTTTATTGAGGATTTGAGATTATATGGTTCTAAGAAAATTGACTTATTGGTGAGCTACACTTTTTGTAAAATAAATGGTTTAAAGAATGGTAATCCTTAATATGTTCCTAATAATGAGGTAGTGATTTTGGAATAAGAGATGGTTGATTTTGGTAATTCAGGATGTTGCGGTGTAGTAAAAGAATACACAATGAAGCCATTCACATGTTATTACCTGGCAAAAAGGATCCTCATTATGTTTAACTTCCTTATAAACTTTCGACTGAGAGTTTGGATATAAGTATTTTGGATAATTCTAAAGGTTGGAATGGATTAAGCTTGAAATTGGATACTATTGTTAAGGTTATTTTTGGATTTCCATAAAAAGGACAACCCGGAGGTCGGGTGGCAACTCGTCACGTCCGGCAAGGCCGCGAGACTTCATCCCGCAACCGAAGGGAGGCAAGGGTGTATCACCTATCACTGACCCACGTGATGTTCTGGATTGAATATTGTAATTTTTTTTAAAAGGGTCTGATATGTGAATTATAAATTCATTATTTTTGGAACCCTATATGATTAGGATAAATAGAATATATTTTTTTGAAATCTTTTAGAGTGAAAGATGAGTTTGTGGTATGAATTAGTTGATGGATGAAACTCTACTTGTCAAGTATATATATATATACACACACACACACACACACACACACATATATATATATATTTCCTCTTATTTAATGGATAAATTAATTATTAAACTTTAGGGAAGGGATCTTAAAACCAAAAATGTGTTATCCTAATACCTGATGTTTTGTTGAATCGATGATATTTTAAGTCATCATAGATTGAGGGCTTTGAGGCCCTCAATTTTACACTTTTTTGTGATTGATGACCTCAATCACTCCCTATAAATATTTACGGGTTTCCTATAATTACATTTCTCTAATTGCCACCAATTTTCTCCTAATCGAGATCATAATTCGGTGGTGACTTTTTCATTCCCCTTTTCCTCTTATTAAGACTAAATTTTATTAACCCAATTTTCGATGTGGGTTTTCCCACAAAGGTATTTTCTATTTTCAACCTTTTATTTTCAAAGAAAAATTACAACTTGTGAGTATTTAATTTATTGAAGGATGGAATAATGTAACACTCCGAGATTTCATAGCATGTTTTGTCTTCAATGTAATGCAATAACATGCACTACACGCAATACTGAGTTCAAGCGCATCACGACTTACCAAACTAGTCGTTCAAAAGCGATTAGGAATAGTATTAACTGAATTTTGAACATTATATAATCCTTATAGTTTTAGAATCCATATTATGAGTTTCTTAGACGTAATGTAATAAAAAATTCATTTTTTTCAGATAAAAGAATTATTTTTCCAAAAATGCAATTTTATAGCCTTTTAATGGGGAACCTTTTTTATATCCAATATTTGAAACTTTTATATATTCAATTTTAAAAAATGAACTTATTATTTAGAATTGGGACATAAAAATTTAGTTTCGATGAATTTTTGATGTTTTTATGATAACTTTTATATTTTAGTGAATAGTGAAAATACTAAATTTTAACTAAAAACAACTTTTTAATCAAAATAATTTATAGTGTTAAATTATACATTTGAGTGGTTTTAAAGTATAATAAGATTATATTTTTACCAATTAATTAAATATTATTCATTGGGAGTAATTTCACTTTGAAACTGCACAAAAAAAAGTGTCAATCTTCTGATAGTTATTATTTCTTAAAAACCCACTTTTTGGTTTTGACAACAGGAATTAATTTCAAATTAATTAATGCAATTTCTATGTTTTTAATTTGGTAAAATGGACAAAATTTTTGGATTCGGAATATCAAAATTACCAGGGGGTAATTTTTGGTATTTTTCTGAAAACGTTTAATTTTTTATGAATAGTGAAAAACACTAAGTTATTGGTTAAAACCGACTTTTTATTTAAATAATTATTTATTTTATTTAAATTTATTTTAGGTCAAAAAAGATACATAATACCTATATAAGTTAAATGTAATTCATTGGAGTCATTTTATATTAATTTTATATATACAAAAGTTTATTGAACTTTTTACCGCCATTTACCCACCTCCTAGGAGCTTTTGCAAATTTTCATAAAACATAATTTTACCGCTTCTGTGAGTGGAATTTAAAAAAACTGAGATAGATGGTTGATATACATAAGTAAAATTTGGTTCAATTAGATGAAAATAATTTTTGGTGAATAGTAACTTTTTACTTTTATTTACCACGGTTAAAAGTAAATAGGGTAATTAATGGTAAAAATGATATTAATATTACCCTAACGTGTGTCCTAATTCTATTGGACAAGTGTATATAGACCAGAAACAACCTTAGGAATAAAATATTATCATTGAGCTCCACTTGGATTAGATTAGGACACTTATTATAATTTAATTCAAAGAAGAGTTAAAAGAGTTAAAATCAAAGTTTAATAACTAAAACATTTTTAATATAGGGTTATACATAAGATAAATTCAATTATAAATATTCCTTAGAAAGATAAAAATATTTCATACATCATGATATTTTATTTATAATTTTTAGACATTAAATAAATAAATTTATTTATGACACAATGATGATGCAGTAATTACCTTATTCATGAAAGAAACAATTAAATGGTATTATAAATATTAAAATAAATATAATTTCAATATTTTTATGGTATCCACGAATTTTCTAGGTGACTATGAAATGTTAGGGATTATTCAATGTATCTTTTTCGAAGTAACCAAGTAGTTATGACTTTCAGAAAAACAAAATACCAAATTGTGTCAAAATTGACATAAATTAATATTTAAAACAAATACTATATTATTGGTTGATATAATATTCCTAAAATTGTAATGTTCGGCCAAAGGGCTTAAATATTATTATATATGTCATTAATGAGCCACTTGACGTTTTCTTGGAAGTTTATAGTAAGTTTATTAACCATATAATGTAAGAATACAAGAAGACATGGTAAAAGTTAAACTATTTAACTAAGAGTTAAATCTAAAAGATAATGTTAAAATGATAACCTAAACTTGTATAAAATCTATTGGTTGAGAATATTTCGACCCATAACCACCTAAGTCTAGAAATAAATTCATTTGGAACCATTATAAACCGAATATGATTGTATAATAAATTAATACTTTAATCTTTTCCTAAAGTAACCCTCACCCCTCTTATAAAAGGGAACATCCCCTTCTCTCAAAATCACACCTCCAAAGCCATTTGGGTCGACCAAAACCTGCCCAAATATCCTCAGAGATTCTCTCACTTAATCCTAGATGCCTTATTTTGATCATAAATCCAACCTATGGAGCCCAACTACTTTCATTATCCTATCCATTCTTTGAATAACTTGTCACCATACGTGCGTACGTAAGGCTTACCGTCTCCATGTCGTGGTGTAATTGTTATTCAATACATTATTCTTTGGATGGTTATAATAATGATGTTTAATTGATGTAAATAATAAATATATCATAAAAATGATTCTGTATATATGATATAACATCCAATTATATATTAATTTAATATCAAAATAATTATATTGTTGTTGACGCGTACGTACGGATTACTGTCTCCACGACGCAATGAGATTCATTTCCAAGTTCACCATTCATCGACAATTATAAAAATATATTAATAATAAGTAAGTACTATATAAAATAATAATTACATTGGATATATATATATAAGTATTTATGTACATACATATATCTTATTCACTTACTTCCGTTCAATACGATATGAAAACGGAAACAGCGTTTATGCGTACGTACGGACTGCCGTCTCCATAAACAGTGTTTTCCATTTCATATATATATATATTATAAATATTTATATTATAAATATATATGATATATAAATCATGTTTTTTATTCTGGAAGTATTTAAATAATGATCTAAGTGATACAATCAAGAGTAACAAGTTAAAACACGTATGATAAAGAAAGTGATTATTACCCGAAATGTTAATTTAACATGGAAATTATTATTAAATGGGTAGTATAAAGTCATAAATGAATAATTTATGATATCATAAATATTAATATGGTTCTGGTATAATTTAATAACATACTAAGGTCTTCATACAGGAGGGTAAAAGTACCCTCGACTAAAGGAACGTGCAGGGTAAGGGGTTTTCATCTCACTCCTTATTCTCATGAGATTCATGCCATATTGCCACTATTACCTTTTGTGTGGTGTATGTACTCCCCATATAAGGCCCCAGCCTTAAACCTTACTTAATCTTGAGTTATTACAAGATTACACATTGAGGATCTTTTCAGGTTTAGAGTTTTATAGAATTAGATCATGAAACTTTCATTACATTCCACATTTAAACAAAGTTGTTACATAAAAGACAGTATTCATTCTTCCCATCAACGGAAACATATTTAAAATAAAACACTGATTCTTTCTTGAAACATCCTTGACACTATCATCATATCATGTACCTTTCCCTTGACCTGGGAAAAACATTTCAAAAACTTGGGATGAGCATAAAATGCTCAGTAAGAGTTATAAAAATATGGAAAGGAAACATGAGTTCATATATACATTAGAATGAAATCATACTTTACCCATAAAACATAGGCATATCAAATCATGAATAAATCATAGAAATCATAAGAAATAAAATGTATCTTGAGGCATTCATAACATTCTTACGTAGGGAGTAACCCTCTTGGTTACGTTTGGAATACCCACCACAGTATATTCCCTAAATCTCTTCGGAGAAACCTTAACGTTTCACTCCTTCGTGTTACCCAATGCATTGGAGAGCTATATCGGGCTCACCCGCCCTTAGTTTATCACGGAACCACCCGTTTTCATAAAAATTCCCAAGAACCATAACATAAACGTATCACATAAGACATGCATAAAGGAAACATAACATTTCCACATTTCAATCACAATATAACATTTTAGTATATTGAAATAATGAATCCATTCAAAAAGAAACCATTTCCAAAACCATTTAAAACATTTAATAAAGAGATTTTTGAATCAAAGTGTCCCATACCACCTTGAAGCTTTTAAAATTTTAAACCATTAATATCCATATAAATAAATCCTTAAAACCATTTTGAAAACATGGATATTAATAAGAACAAATAATTAAAACATTTAAAGCGATATTTTGGTTAAAGGGGTTCTACCAAAATTAGAGACACTTGAATACAATAATTGAGGAATAACATTTAGTCATAACTTTATAATATCATGAGAATAAATGGATTCATTATATAATATTCCAAAGGACAGTATATACACCATATAAGAGTGAATTGGTGCATAACAACAATGAAGTCTCAATAGAAATGTCAAATGTGATGAAATCCCTTATAAAGAAGGTATCCTTAAATTAAGGATAATTCAATCTCAAAATTATGTGTGAAAAATATAAATACACACAATATAAGTGGATATTAAGTGTAAAACAATAAAAGGTCATTCACACATATTTCAAAAGATGACATATTCAATAACTACATGTTGAACCCAAAGAAATCGAAATTGGGTTAAAAAGTTCCCTTGGTAAAATTCGACAGCCTAACGACATCACTTAAAAATTCAGAAAATGAGTTGATGAGACATAAAAAGGGAATCTCGTCACTTGGAAATAAAATTTACATCAATAAGGATATAAAATAACATATCCAAACATAATATTATGTGAATTAAAAGACATAACAAAAGAAGTCTTTTAAAAAGCGGAGGGTGAAAGGTTCCCTTACCGACATGGGTATCTTTCGAAACATACGCCCCGTGAAAGAAGGACAATAAAACATTGATGTAAATACTCGTAAATGAAATTATATTACACAATGAGTAAAATAATTTTCAGTACATACACCACTCAAAGGAAATTGTGGGAAATGTAGCATAAATCTCACGGGAATAAAAGTGAGATGAAAAATCCCTTACGAAAACTCGGCAGCCTAACGACGCCTCTTAAAACTTCCAAAATGGATTGATGAGAGAGAATAGGGTCTCTCATCATATGAACAATAAAAATTACAGTAAGAGTAATATAAAATAACATCCAAATAACAAGAAAGATGATCTTTAAAACGAATGACATAAAAGAGCGTACTTAAAAAGAAATAGAGGAGTAGGATCCCTTACCCCGGGTCCGACTTGACTCGATCATTCCTTAATCTCCTGAATAATAAACATGAGTTAATTTCTACTTCCTTAATAACCTTTTTCAAGTTCATTATTCCTTTTATATCACTTATTACCATGTCATAAACATTATGTAATCATTTAAGTTAATAATGTTTGTTTTGCCGATATTTGGTTCTTAAGTCGAAAGTGGACTTCTTAAAATTACATGTTGTTCGTGTGGCCAGATGTTCATTGTATCCAGAATTGTATTCATGATGTATATATCATATATATCATATATATCCAGTATATACATGCATTTATAATATTACATAACATTTTAAGAAATGAAATGCACTGTTCATGGAGACGGTAAGCCGTACGTACGCGTGAACGCTACTTCCATTTCTATTTAATATTTAATGGAATTAAAACATAATGATACATAATAGTATTTTAATTCCAGTATGGTATCATATATAATATCAATAAATATATCCTTTATACGTACCACATATGGTATTAATGAATCCAATCACTTTGAGGGGGCGGTAGTCCGCACTTCCTTTAATGAAGATATCGCATTTACCCATAATGGAAATCATAAAGGTATGCTATAAATGAAAAAATACAGAAGCTTAAGTAAAAAATAAACATATTAGATATCATATATAAATATATTGTCATCTTAATGGCCACCTTTGAAGGTGTTATAAGAATGTTGAACAATCATCATTTCGGGAGGCAGAAATTCGCCATCCACGGAAACAGTATGTTCTTTAACCATTAGATGTAGGTGTGTGTAAGTGTAGCTCGAATACTTCTTATAACAACATCCTAGTATATTTAAGATACTGGAGTTGTTACAAAAGAAAAGAATAAAAAGAGTTTAGGGGGTTGTAGAAGTAAAATAAAACAAAAGGACTCAAGTGAAGACATTACCTTAAAATCGGGTAACTTCCTTTGATTTGAGCTCAAAGGCTTCCTTGGAAAGGATTATACCCAAAGTGAGGCTTCAAGGAGTTGTAGAGGGATTTTGAGAGACAAAATGGGCAGGGGTTGTCAGAGCCAAAAGCTTTGGAAGTGTGGGTAAGGAGGTAGAGGTGGGGGTCTTTTATAAGAGGAGAGGAGGGGCACTCTTGGAAAGTAAAGAAAAGTCACTTTATTTTAAAATGATATTCGGATTTAAGAGGTCCCACATTGATATAATTTCGAGGATAAGGTGATAAGGGTTCTAAATCCACTAATCCAATAGGTTTTTTACATGTTTAGGGCTTAGATATTACATTATATTTCCATTTTATTTAAATCGTTAAATAATGAGGTCATCGTTGCATCATCATGATGTCATAAATAATTTAATTTATTTAATGTCTAAAAATTATAAAATAAATACTATGATTTAGGAAATATTTTTATCTTTCCAATTAATATTTATAGTCAAAAATCGGATTTTTATAACCCCATGTAAAAATTGTTTTAGTAAAACATTTCATGTTTGTCTCATTTTTACTTTAACTTTAAATAAAAAGATATTAATGTCATTTTCCAACCAAAGTGGCTTCATGGGGTCCCCAAGTTGACCCATGGGTTTTCTTGGTCGGCCATGACACATCCAATGAGGTTAGGACTTGTTTCAAGTTCATTTCATATTATTAAAACATTATTTTTACCTTAAACTACACTAATTACCTCTAATCGCGATTAAAAACTTAATAAGTTACTATTCACCAAAAAATTATTTTAATCCCATTGAACCACATTTTACTTCTTAATGACAACCGTGTATGTCGGATTTTTAAAATTCAAAACACAAAGGTGGAAAAATTTCATTTAAACGGAAAATCAGTTTTTATAAGTACCACTTAGTGGTTTCACTATTCATCAAAAATTGATGTTTTTCAGAAAATTACCAAAAATTCACCCTAAGCTATATTTGATATTCCGAATTCAAAAATGAAGTCTATTTTACAAAATTCATAACATATAAGTCACATTAATTAATTTAATAATTAATTCCCGCCGTCAGAGCAAATAGTGTGTTTTTATTAAACAATAAGTATTAAAAGATTGACACTAGTTTAACTCAGATTTCAAAGTGAAATTAATTCCAACGACCACTATTGGATTTAATGGTAAAAATATATTCTAATTTCACTTTAAAACCAATTCAAAAGATAATCTAATCATATAAATAAATTAGATTAAAAAGAAGTTTTGAATTAAAATACAACATTTTACACTATTCATTAAAATTGAACTTTATCGGAAAGATACCAAAAATTTACACAAAGTAAATTTTGATGTCCTGATTCTAAAGAAGAGTTTTATTTCGTCCAATAGAATGTATAAGAGTGAACAAAACTATATTTAATGACGGTTCACCGTCAAAAGGTGATAAGTGAACCTTTAGTGAAAACTAGGGCATATACGCCTAAAATTGAATTCTTTCCGTATTTTAAGCCATTATCTTTTATTGGATAAATGTAAAAACATTTAAAAACATATATAATAATATTTTAGTTATTTATATCCATTCCTTCCGATACAATGGCTACATGTTAACTACCATTTAAAATAATATTATTTTATTCTTAGAGTGCAACGTAAGATTCCCAAGAAACTCATTGTTGTGTGTTGGGTACGCCATCGAGCATAGCGTCCCCTTTAAATTCATGTTAATATTTTATTCACAAATATGGATAAATATGAAAATTTCACATTCTTTATTTACCTGGGGTGTTACATCCCATAATTGTATTCTTTGTGTAACACACTTTAATTCATGTGTATTTACTTATTCATTGCATGATACTCCTTTCATGGGGTGTATGTTCCGTAAGTTACCAAGTTGGTACGGGTTAATTTCACAATCTCATTATTGTTCGAGGTTGTTTTTATGTAAGTATCTACTAGGACATATTTATTATCCATGTCCATGTTTCATAAAAGTGTTTTCAAAGGGACTATTTTTAAGGAACTTTTTACGAAAACATCATTTTAAATGTTTTAAATATTTATTCTTATAAATCATTTCATTAATTTCCATGTTTTCAAAATGATTTTTAAGGATTTATTTAAATGGACATGAATGTTTTAAAATTTTAATTACTTTTAAAAGTTTCAAAGTGGTATGGGACACTTTTATTCAAAAATGTATTTAAATGTCTTCCTTTCTAAATTGTGTGACTTTTAAATTTTTTCATGGAAAAGGGATATTTCTGTCAAACTGTTTTACAAATAATTTTCATCTATGTCAAAATAGTTTAATGGATTTTAAACTTGTTTAAAGTTGATTTATTATGATACAAATCTTCCATATTGTATTGAAGGTTTTGTGATATGTTTGATTGTGGATGTGTTATTTTTTATACCGTTCATGGTTTATGGGTAAAGTATTGACATTTCATATGACAGTTTTAATATGAATGTTTATGTTATGTTTAAACCTTTTCATAAGAGGAATGCATTTGACTTAGTAAGTGATGGGTGGAGACCGCTATAGCTCCTCGATGCATCGGTAGGTCTCATAAGACAAACTAGTGCCTCGGCACAAGGCCTTGTCAAAAATCTTATTTGTAGTCTTGGCACAATGCCTTGACTATGTGTTTATTGATTCTCGCTCGAATTTACCCAAGAGATGAAGGTAGAACGATCCTTGTAGTTTAGCTTGGGTTATCGAATCCTCGGAGACCTAAGAAGAAACCTATAGACACGTAAATTCTATGGACTGTTTTTGGCTATGAAGTGGCCAACTTGGGTTGATTTTATATGGGTTTAAAGGATAACTAACAGATTTAAGTTAATTCAATTTAAAAGAATGATTTGATCCTAGGTTATCACTCGGGGTGGATTGGATGAATTACTTTTTTAATGATTTCAATTTCTTATAATTGAGATGGATTCATTTAAGAAGATCAAACGAAATCATCACTTACTAGTTTAATTCCTACACACCCTAATACTAATCACCTATACACTTGAAGGATCAAAGTTTTGAGCACTCCAAGGTATAGGTTCGTATTAGCAATTGAAATGTGTGACCATAAATTCAATAAGGATGAAAATGTTTTAAAATCATCAAATAAAAATCTCATTTAAAAGAAGTGATTAGACATTAATGGAGTGATAAATAAAATCCAATCCAGCCCCTTGATACTCCCTTGGATCAATCCATAAAAGCGTTAGCCCTCCATTTATGACATGTGTTCAACGGAAGTGGGAACTAGGCTTACAAGGGTGGAATTGAAGAAGTAAAAACAACAACAACAAAAGATCACTCCTCCTTTGTGTGATAAATATCACAAAGTATGGTGTGAATAAATTCACACCTTGAACCAAAAGTATCAACGTGATAAGTATAATAACAGAATAAGAGTAAATGAAGAACTTTTATTAAGAAACTAAGGTGAATTAAACAACTTACATGAGGAAGAAATGCGATTACAAACACAAAGCGGTAGCATAACACTACAATGAAACCAAGCACCAAAGATCCATAAATCCTCCAACACCACTACCTTAAATAGGAATTTTTGATCCCTTGGGTCGAGCCTCCAATAGTCCAAGTCTCCTCAATTAATTGCGGTAGGCCATGGGTGGGTGGAAAGTAAGGGAGAGTTGATTTTTCCACCCTTGACCCGAGGTGGCATCCAGCTTTCCTTCACCGAACAGACGTGTTTGTAGGACCTTCTAGATGGCCAAATCATGGTGGGACATAGAATAAGACAATGGAACTCCGGATGTCTTCTAACCGCTTGTAAATTTGGGCCCATTTGGAGTTGTGGATTCCGAGATATGATCAAATTAGTGGGCTGTTTTTCTGGGCCGCAGAATCTATCCCACAATTTTATCTCTAACTTGGGGCACCATAATGACCACAATAGAGGCTGAATTAGCATTATCTAATGACGAGTGATTTGTTCCCCAACATTTCTTCTATCATCCCACAAAATTTGGGATTCATTGGGCCTGTATGTTGGGCCCCACAGTCTCATAAGTGGGCTGGTGTCCAATCTGCCTTCTCTAGAATTGCTTCCATTCATCTCCAAATATCTCCATCATCGTTTATGAATAATCCATTGATCCCTGAATGAAAAATGTTCACATTTAAGTTTAGATAAAGTTACCAAAATATCAAATTAAATTATTGATAATTATATTCCTTAGAATCAGATGACTCATTGGGCCTAAATTGGTGTATATTAGGCATGAAGTGCACAAATGATGAGAATGGATGTTCATAATGAAAATGCACTAACTCAGGCCCATAAGATCAAAAATGAACATTTAATACCATTAAAATGTAATTAAAAAATATGTTTTTGTTGGATAATCACACCCCCCCCCCAACTTGAGATTTTCTAGTCCCGAGAAAATAATTCAATGATTTTATTTGAATTCCTTTCTTCAAACACATTATAACGAATAGTGCTCACAATGCAAACTGCACACAAATATATTTTTATAACCTATCAAGATAATTTAAAACAAGATGAATTTAAAATTAGATCCCAATCCCAACCCCATTCCTTTGATCAAATCCATCATCATACTTCATCCAACTCAATTAGGTGTAATAATGTGTTGTGGATCACAATAGATATGGGGGTTCATTTTCATTCAAGGAGAAAATCATGGAAGCGCTAGGTGGAATCACATTTAATCCAAATATGAGTATTCTCCATTCCTCTTTTTTTGGATTTTTTTTTCAATATTTCTATAGTAATTGAGATTGCATTTAATCAAATTAACCCATGTAGCAAGACTTTGCCGATGACTCCCAGACTCAATGTCCTTAGGGCACCAAGTGAAGCCCACATACACGGGCATCGTCTCGAGTTAACTTAATCAAAAACAAAGTCATATTACCATAAATAGAGATAGATTGAAAAAATCAGGGCCAGAAAACTCTGGATTCACAATCCCCAAGTGCCGAAAGCCTCGCATTTTTTCAATCCATTGCTCTACACACAAAAAAAAAATTGAATACTCATATTATTCATAAAAATCAAACCAGGCTACGTTATTTATTATGAGACCCCAAAAATTCAAATTATTACCCCACAGTCTAGAGGACGTGCATTGTGGCATTTTGATTTAATGGATGAAAATAAAAATGATGAAAATTTTCATTGGACAACCAAACTTCCAAAATCAATTCTTTTAAACTTAATCATGAATTAAATTAAGATTCAAGGAAATAAAAGTTATTTTCTATGTAGTTGTAATGTGAGAAAAGATGTTATTATATGAATGATAAAGGAATTTTACTTCTTTTTTTATCATTGTTTTTTTAAACAAACATTTTGTTTCCACACCC
The DNA here is from genome assembly GCA_963277665.1 of Viscum album. Classification (NCBI taxonomy): domain Eukaryota; kingdom Viridiplantae; phylum Streptophyta; class Magnoliopsida; order Santalales; family Viscaceae; genus Viscum; species Viscum album. The sequence goes on from OY728151.1 coordinate 1,525,822,346, forward strand.
CCCAACTTAGAATGAAACTGTCCCTAGTTTTGTAAAAATAAAATTTAGAATGGGGTAGTGGAATAAAAGGGGAGTTCAATAAGGAAATTGAAATATGAGGATCATGGAATGAAGTCACCTGGTGGTTGAAGCTTGAAGTTCTTGCCGCTCAAATTTAGTCCTTTGATATACATGTCGCTTGCAAAGTTCCCTAGTAGAAAACGGAAAAACAAACAAACAAAACAATATATATATATATATAAGTACAATATAAGTATATATATAAAAATTATAGAATAAGTAAGCACATTAAGTCGTAGGTCAGTGGTAAGTGCGCGCCCCTGTCTCCCTTCGGTCCCGGGTTCGAGTCCCCGCGGCTTCGCCGGTTGTGACGGGGTTTGCCCCACGGCCTATGGCGTGTCCTCTTTTTTAATTATTATTATTTTTATCTTAACCTAACAAAATAAACTAATGATACATTGTCTTCTTTTTAAATTTCTGGGTAAGGTATTACTCAGGGATCACACCACGTGACACGAATGAATATGGTGCTCCCCTTTCGTACCCATCCATACTCATAATAGAAGAACAGGTCAAAAGTCTATTTTTTTTATTTTTAAATATAAAAATGATTAATTAATCTTATTTGAAAAATAAAGATGATTCAGAAATATTAGAAACATAAAAACCATGGGTTGCCTTCCGTGCAGCGCTTTGTTTAACGTCGTGAGCTCGACATAGATCCTAAATTTATCAATTTTTTTCCTGGTTCATAGATTGGCTCAAATAACTCAACATCTACTTCCTGTTTATTGAATGATTCAATGAATGTTTTTAACCTTTGACCATTGAACTTGAAAATGTGTCCACTAGTGGGATATTGAATCTATACTGCCCCATGGGGGTATACATGATGCACTATGAAAGGACCTCACCATCTAGACCTTAACTTTCCCAGGTGTAAATGAAGTTTTTAACTATACAAGAGCACAATTTTTCCCGATTCAAAATTTTTGACCTTGATATTCTTAGATTGGTAGGCTTGAACTCTAGCTTTATTGATCCTTGAATTTTCATAAGCCTCCATCATTAGTTCCTCCAGTTCATTGAGATCTAATTTCCTTTTTATTCCGGTCAATGAGATATCATAATCCATTTTCTTAATTGCCCAAAAGGCCTTATGTTCAATCTCCACTGGAAAATGGCATGCTTTACCATAAACCAACCTATATGGGGACATTCCTAAAAAAGTTTTATATGTAGTTCTATAGGCCCAAAGAGCATATAAGAGTTTCTCAGACCAATCTTTCCTAGAGGGGTTGACAGTTTTTTCAAGAATTTTCTTAATCTCCCTATTCGCTAACTCAGCTTGACCATTGGTTTGAGGATGGTATGCAATGGACACTTTATGAGAAATACCATACTTAGACATGAGTGAAGAAAATGGGCGGTTGCAGAAATGGGTTCCTCAATCACTGATTATAGCCCTAGGAATTCCAAATCGAGAAAATATGTTCACTTTCAGAAATCGAATAACAACTCGATGATCATTGGACTTAGTGGGAATGGCCTCAACCCATTTTGAGACATAATCAGCAGTTAAGAGTATGTATAGGTATCCCCGAGAGTTTGGGAAGGGACCCATGAAATCAATTCCCCAACAGTCAAATATTTCAACCACTAAGATGGGAGTGAGTGGCATTTGATTCCTTTTTGTGATGGACCCTACTTGTTGACACCTAGGACAGCTTTGACAAAATGTGAAGGAGTACCTTGAGAGGGTGGGCCAGAAAAGACCACATTGAAGAATCTTAGCAGATGTTTTCTTAGAGGAAAAGTGACCTCCACATTCCTCACTGTGACAGAATTTAAGGATGGACTCTTGTTCATATTCTGGAACACACCTCCAAATGACTTGGTCAGGGCAGAACTTATAGAGGTATGGATCATCAAACACATAGTGTCTAATATCAGAAAGGAATTTCCTTCGAGCTTGAGTCCCTAAGACTTTTGGAATGACTCCTGTAACTAATAAATTTTCTATGTCGGCATACCAAGGGCAGTCACTCACAGAGTATAGGTGTTCATCAGGAAATGAATCAGACATAGAAAGGTGATTTGAGTTGTCTTTGAATTCCATCCTAGAGAGGTGATCAGCTACAACATTTTCAACTCCCTTTTTATCCTTAATTGTGAGGTCAAATTATTTTAAGAGAAAGACCCACCTAATCAGTCTAGCCTTAGCATCTTGTTTTTGGAAGAGGTATTTTAGTGCAGAATGGTCAGTGAACACAGTGATGGGGGATCCTAAGACGTAGGACCTAAAATTCTCTAAGGCAAACACAATAGCAAGTAATTCCTTTTCAATGGTGGTGTAGTTGATTTGGGAATCATTTAAGGATTTTCTTGCATAAGAAATGACATAAGGATTTTTATCACAACGTTGTCCTAACACAGATCCTACAGCAAAGTCACTGGCATCACATATAAGTTTTAAAGTAAGGTTCCAATTTGGAGATTTCATAATGGGAGGAGAGGTGAGAGAGGATTTGAGGGTTGAGAATGAACCCTCACAGCTTTCTGTCCAAACAAATGGAGCATCCTTTACTAGGAGAGCACAAAGGGGATGGGATATTGAACTAAAGTCCTTAATGAATCTTCTATAGAAACCAGCATGTCCTAAGAAATACCTCACTTCCTTGAAAGTTTAGGGTGATGGAAGGTGATGAATGATTTCAACCTTGGCTTTATCAACTTCAATCCCCCTACCTGAGACCAGATGGCCGAAAACTAGTCCCTCTTTAACAATAAAATGGAATTTTTCCCAGTTTAGGACTAGATTATTTTCTTCACATCTTGAAAAGACTCTCTCTACATTCCTCAGACATCCCTCAAATGTATCCCCAAACACAGAAAAGTCATCCATGAAGACCTCTAGAAAATCCCCTAGCATGTCTGAGAAGATTCCCATCATGCACTATTGGAAGGTTCCAGAAGCATTGCATAAACCAAAGGGCATGTGTTTGAAGGCAAAGGTACCGAAAGGACATGTGAATGTAGTCTTCCCTTGATCCTCTAGGGAGACCTCAATTTGATTGTACCCCGAGTACCCATCTAAGAAACAGTAGAAGGCATGACCTGCCACTCTCTCAATGACTTGGTCAATGAATGGTAATGGGAAATAGTCCTTCTTGGTGAATGAGTTTAGCTTACTATAGTCAATGCAGACCCTCCATCCACTACTCACCCTTGTTGGAAGAATCTCTCCATCCTCATTGGTTATCACTGTGATTCCAATATTTTTTGGAACCACTTGGATTGGGCTCACCCATTCACTCTCAGCTATGGGATATATGATACCAGCTTTTAACAATTTCAGAAGTTCTTCCCTCACTACCTCCATGATATTAGGATTGAGTCACCGTTGAGGTTGACTAGATGGCTTTGAATCAGATTCCAGAACAATACCATGAGTCCTGATAAGTGGGCTAATCCTAGGAATATCTGAAAGGGTCCAACCAATGGCTTTCTTATGCTTCCTAAGGACATCTAGAAGAATCCTTTCATGATTGGCTTCAAGAGAAGAAGAAATGACAATAGGATGTGTTTAATTGTCCCCTAGGAAAGCATACTTGAGTGTAGCGGGAAGTTCCTTCAATTTAAGATCAGGTTGGTTCAGAATTTCAGCAGAAGATTGGGACATTGGATCAAGTTCAATTTCTTTTTTTATAGTTTTAGACAGGATTGATTCCCCACATGTAGAAGTTTCATCTACTAGATTGGCTTGATCAAATTTAGGGAAGGAAATTGGAGTGGTCTCCATGAAAGTGGTTTCTTGAAAGTTTTCACTGATTGTTGGACCTAAGACATCATCATAAGAGCAATTTGAAAATGATTCAAGCCAAGGAGATAAACTTCCTTCATATGAACAAAGGAAATCAATCTCATCCTGACTTAAACATTCATCAAATATTCCTTGATGTTCCATGGATTCATTATCAATGCTTCCTATCATATTTACTTCATGAATGTCCTTGTCATCCCCTATTTGTGATCTTGCATTATAGATGTTCAAGTCTAGACTCATGTTCCCAAATGTGATGGTCATGTTCCCATTTCGGACTCAGATAACAGAGTTGATTGTTGCAAGGAAAGGACGACCAAGGATGATTGGGGTTTGTTCCTTATTTCCTAAGTTTGGATGGTTGTCAAGGACAATGAAATTAGCAGGGTAGATGAAGTTTTCAACCTTTACCAGAATGTCCTTTAAAATCCCCTTTGGAACCTTAATGCTACGATCAGCAAGCTGAAGTGTGACAGATGTGGGTTGGAGCTCTTCTAGTCCTAACTGGCAGTACACAGCATATGGGATGAGATTGACACTAGCACCTAGGTCACACAAGGCCTTGACAACTTTTCTTTCTCCTAGTTCAACATTGATGTAAGGGCAACCTGGGTCTTTCAACTTAGGAGGAATGGTCCCTTGAATGGTGTTACTCACATTAGCAGCCAAAAGGACTTGGTTTTTATGTGAAAATTTTATTTTAAAGGTGCACAAGTCCTTAAGGTACTTTGAGTAGGTAGGTATTGTTTGGATGGCATCGAGTAGGGGAATGTTCAGCTTGACTTGTGAGAAGATTTCCCTCAATGTTTCATTCAGTTCAGCCTTGGGTTTCTCCCTCATGTGTTGAGGAAATGGTGCATGTTGTGGGGTTGTTTATTGAAGATTTGTTTCTTTCACATTGTTATTAGTTTCCTCAGTTTGATCTTATTGTTCATTTGAATTTTCATCCAAGTTTGAACCTTCAGGTGGGTTCTGAATTAGTTGTTCAGGTTTCTCAATTAATTTCCCACTTCATAAAACAGTCACAGCCTTTAGTTTTTCATGAGTTGTTTGAGTGCAACTTGACTCTCCCCTTGAAGTTGACGATGGAACCGCCTGAGTAGGCATGGGTGCCTTTCCAGTTTTTATGGTTTGAAGTTCTTGTTTATGGGAAGAGACTTCTGAGTTCATCCTCTCCATTTATTTCCACAGTTGTTCTAGTAGTCTTTTTGGAACAGTTTGGGTGGGTGATTGAGTAGGTTGGTTTATCCCAGGGGAGGATATTTTGGAGGTGGGATGTTTTGTTGAAAATGGACTGGTGGTTGTTTGTATTGGATAGGTTGGGTTTGGAACTAGTTATGGATTTGGTAGTTCTGATGGGGGTAAGGATTTTGTCCCTGTGGTTGGCTAGGTTGTTGGTTATCTTTCCAGGGGAAGCCTGGGTGGTCGTTATACCTTGGGTTGAAGGTGTTTTGGTATTGACGCTTTTAAAAGTTCAAAGCATTTACTTCCGCTGGGGGTCCTCCTAAGAGAACATCCTTGATGGATGGAATGGTTGGGCAGTTGTCTGTCTTAGGGTCATATTTGTCACAAATTGTGCAAACAGGGTCTACAGTTTGGATTTCATGGACTTTCCTAAGGTCTATCTCTTCAACCTTCCTAGAGAGTGCTTCGAGTTTATCCCTAAGGCTTTCCTCTTCTCTATGTGTATGAATTCCAGTAGTTCATTGTGGCTTTTCAGAATAAGGTGAAGTTCCCCATGTTTGGTTTTGTTCAGAAAGGCTTTCCAGATACTCGTAAGCATCATTTGGGTCTTTGTTTTTAAAGGTTCCATTACACATCATGTCAATGAATTGTTTGTTCCCCGGACCCAACCCTTCATAGAAAATTCTCACTTGTTCAGGAATAGAAAAACCATGGTGTGGAACCATGTTTAGAGTGTCATTGAATCTTTCCCATGTTTCATAGAATGACTCTCCCTCTTTTTCAAAAAAAATTTGGATACTCTTTTTAAGTGCAATTGTTTTGTGGTGGTGAAAGTATTTTTTTTAGAATTCTCTTTGTAGTTGGTCCCAAGAGTTGATGGATGATGGTCTCAAATTGATTAGCCAATTTTTAGCTCGATCCTTTAAAGAAAAAGGAAATAGCCTCATCTTAGCTGATTCTAGTTGATGTGGGGGACACATGGTTTCTACAATGTCATTGAACTCCTTAATGTGCAGGTATGGCATCTCGGACTCCATTCCATGGAATGTGGGAAGGTGGTTTAGGACATGGGGTTTAAATATGTAGTTGGAATCTCCTAGGGAATTGTGTCTAATGCATGAGGGGGAATTGGTCCATGAAGGTTTGAGGTAGTCATTCATGGTTTGATCGACCGCATTCCCCAAGCATGGGGCTGCCTCATTTGGGTTTCCATTTTGGTTCCCACCCGGGTTTATGAGTTGGTTTCTTTGAAGACCTTCCATTGAAATTGGCTCAATTTTGGAATCTAGAGTATTAGGAAGATTAGGATCTAATTTAATGAGTTCCCTTGATGTACTTGACTCCCCAACCCCAGGACTATCCACCCTAACTAGACGGTTTGATTGATCACGGGTGTAGGCGGACATGCGCCAAAAGAAAAAAAAACGAGAAAGGGAAAAGATAAGAGAATTTGGATGAGAAAAGAAGAAATGGGGTAGAATAGAATGGGTGTTTAGATGACTTACTTGGGTCCCCAGCAACGGTTCCAAAATTTTATTCTCGCTCAAATTTACCCAAGAGATGAAGGTATAACGGTCCTTGTAGTTTAGCTTAGGTTATCGAATCCTCGGAGACCTAAGAAGAAACCTATAGACACGTACATTCTATGGACTGTTTTTGGCTATGAAGCGGCCAACATGGGTTGATTTTATATGGGTTTAAAGGATTACTAACAGATTTAAGTGAATTCAATTTAAAAGAATGATTTGATCCTAAGTTATCGCTCAGGGTGGATTGGATGAATTACTTTTTTAATGATTTCAATTTCTTATAATTGAGATGGATTCATTTAAGAAGATCAAACGAAAACATCACTTAATGGTTTAATTCCTACACACCCTAATACTAATCACCTATACACTTGGAGGATAAAAGTTTTGAGCACTCCAAGATAGAGGTTCGTATTAGCACTTGAAATGTGTGACCTTAAATTCAATAAGGATGAAGATGTTTTAAAATCATCAAATAAAAATCTCATTTAAAAGAAGTGATTAGCCATTAATGGAGTGATAAATAACATCCAATCCAGACCCTTTCTACTCAATTGGATCAACCCATAAAATATTTAGCCCTCCATTGATGACATCTCTTCAACGGAAGCGGGAAGTAGACTTACAAGGGTGGAATTGAAGAAGTAAAAACAACAACAAAAAAAGATCACTCCTCCGTTGTGTGATAAATATCACAATGTATGGTGTGAATAAATTCACACCTTGAACCAACGGTATCAATGTGATAAGTATAAGAACATAATAAGAGTAAATGAAGAACTTTTATTAAGAAACTAAGGTTAATTAAACAACTTACATGAGGAAGAAATGCGATTACAAACAAAAAGCGGCAGCATAACACTACAATGAAACCAAGTACCAAAGATCTCTCAATACTCCAACACCACTATCTTAAATAGGCATTTTTGAGCCCTTGGGTCGAGTATACAACAGTCCAAGTCTCCTCAATTAATTGTGGTAGGCCATAGGTGGGTTGAAAGTAAGGGAGAGTTGATTTTTCCACCCTTGACCCAAGGTGGCAGCCAACTTTCCTTCACCGAACAGACGCATTTGTATGACCATCTAGATGGCCGAATCAGGGTGGGCCATAGCATAAGTAAATGGAGATCCGGATGTCTTTTAACTTCATGTAAAATTTGGGCCCATTTGGAGTTGTGGATTCAGAGATATGATCAAATTAGTGGTCTGTTTTTCTGGGCCGTAGAATCTGGCCCAGAATTGTATATCTAACTTGGGGCGCCTTAATGACCGCCATAGAGGCCGAATTAGCATTATCTAATGAAGAGTTATTTGTTCCTAAACATTTATTCTATCATCCCAAAAAATTTGGGATTCATTGGGCCTGTATGTTGGGCCCCACAGTCTCATAAGTGGGCTGGTGTCCAATCTGCCTTCTCTAGAATTGCTTCCATTCATCTCCAGATATCTCCATCATCGTTTATGAATCATCCATTGATCCATGAATGAAAATGTTCACATTTAAGTGTATATAAAGTTCCAAAAATATCAAATTAAAATATTTATAATTACATTCCTTAGAATCAGATTACTCATTGGGCCTAAATTGGTATATATTAGGCATGAAGTGCACAAATGATCAGAATGGATGTTCATAATGAAAATGCACTAACTCAGGCCCATAAGATCAAAAATGAACATTTAATACCATTAAAATGTACTTAAAAATATTTTTTTATAGGATAATCATTTATGATAGTCTGTAATTATGCATTCATTCATTACGAAAGTGGCTATTGATATTGCATGTGATTACTCAACTGGTAGAGTATCCATGTGAGCATGTAAATGGAATTATTTCATTTTTTCCATATTATGATGAAGTTTATTTTGAAAAGGTTTTTGTTTTAGTTTTATACATTGCCTTAAATGTTTATGCTTATTTATGAAAGTTTTTTCTGTATTACTTACCCTTACTGAGCATTTGAGCTCACCCCTTTCTATGTTTTATTTTTCCCTGGATTCCAAGAAGTGTATTGTGATTGATATGCAGGGTTAAGCCAAGGGAATAATGGCGTTCATAAACGATTAATTTTTTTTTATGTTATAAAGAGTAATATAACATTCATGTATGTAATCTATTTTCTGAGACTGCTAAACCGATCAGTCCTTCGGGGCTTGATTCCTAGTAATCATTCCAATGTATTAAAATAATGCACCGACTCTGGGTAACTGGGGTTGGGGCGTTACAGGATAGATAATTGGAATTGAGGTACCCATCTCCTATTTTGTTTTCGTAACCCTAGGGGACGGATGGAAGGTGAGGTATGACCTCCTATAAAAAATACTATGGGATTACTCTAGGAGGGATAAATTATTATTTAATTTAATGATAATGAGAGAAACATAATGAAATATCTCTCATTAAAGGTAAAATCAATTGGATTCCTTCGCTTTCTGAAATAGAGAGTTCGCTGGCACAACCTCTGTGGTTGGGATCCTCAATACCATATAGATTCATGATTGATACCATTCTATGGACCCCCTTAGTAGGTAGATTACCAATATGATATCATTTATGATTGGAATTTATTACTAAGGGGACATGATTATTTTTATGATAATCTTATACCACATATATGGAGGAATTGGAAAAGGCCTTGGCTTGTTGGTTCATAAAGGGGTGCATTTTGTTCTTAGTGCTTCATGTGAGAGATTGACAGAGAGGGTGGTTTGAATATTTCATGGAGGGGATGAGATAAGGCAGAAAACTACATTTAAGGGCACCAATATTGAACGAAACCATCCCACATACAACTTTATATGAAATATAATGGTAAATAATGATTCAAACTGCATACATTTCAATGAATGTTTGTCTGTAAAGGACATTTCTATGTGGATTACAGTTCGTAAAGGAGTTCAATATGTAGATTGTGGTTCGAAAAGGGATTTTATATGTGCATGGGTTTTATTAAAAGATTTTTATAGGTGTATCATATCTTATGGTCTCTTATACTTTGAAATAAATATTATATTATTAATTAATTAAATAATTTTATCTGACTCTTTCTCTTTTTCTATTTTAGTCTCTAATACATCATAGTCTACATCCCCTCATTAGTCTATTTGTGGGGGTTCATATAGGGTGAATGATGTAACTGTTCCCCTGGGTTATCGAAATATATGAAAAAAAACAAGAACTATGTATATTAGTTTCAGGAGGCCTAGAAATAATGACTCATCCCACAAAGTAAAATTCATTTGTTTGGGGCCTAGAAATGACACCTCACCCAGTGAAAAAATTATTTGTAGGTGACTCTATACGAGAGCACTATATAGTTGGAAACACACTTAGTGGGCATGAATTTTGTAAGATTAATATCATTTTATGATCCTTTTTTGAACCTTTTTAATCATCATGGGTAGATTTATATTATTTTAGGCCTTTGATATAACTAATCCTTCTAATGTCATATGATATATTTTCATAATTCAACTAAATGTCACCCATTGGAATGGGGTCTGATCAATATAAAGAGGAATCAATTACATGGATGAAGTTATAATTATTGAATGATTTTAAGGGTAAATGTGGATCTAAGGATAGGACCACTCTTATAAAAGGTGTCACAGTCGAATAATTAGTCACCTTATGAATCGAGTAATTTTTGGTTTGTCTGAGCATTCCCTCGTGTCATCCATCTTCACATAGAATTTAATTTACAGATTGGAGAATATATCAACATAAAATTAAAATCTTCCCCAATCTAATTATCCCTTTTTCCAGTTTACTTATTTCAACATAGTAATAATCTAGTCCTCATAACATTTGAATTGATTTGTGGTCTGCATAACATTCTATGTGGTTCACCATACTTTTCCATGTGGGGGTATTTATGCTCTGTGGATAAAAATTCCATTCTAGTTTTTTAGATGACAAAAAATGGATACTTCATAAGATACTTCTTCAAATATTGATGAGAAGATAAATTTAATGATTGAAAGTGTATAATGTAATGAAAAAATGACATCATACTGTACAATTATGATTTAGTAGACCTCATGGGTGTCAAAAATGAAGGGTGTCCTATTTCAAATAGGATTCCCATTTTTTAATTCATTTTGTCATCATATGTCCCTATACTAGCACTACATAAAAAATGAACTTCTTTTTGGGATAATAAACTATATGAACACACCATGTAATAGTATCTCAGGGAAGGGGTCCATTATTCAGGAGTCCTATTTGATTTTTTTAGGAATTACACCCCATTTTCACTATAAGAAAAAATCTAGGAATTTGTGTCAGAGGGTCATTTCTATCATTCCATTGTAGAGAATTCCACAAATTATGAGTCATTATGGTGGTCATCCAAATGGGATTACCACCCTGGGGTGTCCTTTTTTCTTGAATGGGGATGGATTTTTTGTACCACAAGATCTAAAAAGATATTAAAAAAATTTAAGACATTATGAATAGGTGTGGAATCATGGGAGTCACATAAATTTTCTCACTAAAATAGATTCACTATCTCTCAATTGCTCAGTTAGTTATCCCATATACAATGACAATCCAGTTAGTGTATGGGGAATTCTGTATCAGCCTCTGGGACATCATGTTGATTTTAGGGGCATCAATTATGGTGGATATGTATGATGAATACCATAATCCTTCAGTGTGGTATAGACTCGAGAGAACCCCACCTCTTACGAGGGAACTGCTCATCATTGTGTAGAATCATCTATGGGTAAAACCGTGACCTAGTCTAGATGTCAATTGTTCTAATGGGATTCAGGTTTTTCTACACCACATGGTAACGAGAATTATTCAAGGAATCATAAGAGGTTTCATACTCTTATAACATAGGGATGTGTCATTTCATACTAGCTAACACTCAAGGAAGGTCTCTTCAATCAGTGGGGATGATAGGTTACCCCTAATTTTGACTGATTGGTTTGAGTTTCATCCATAATGTTGATGTTATGGAGTTGGTGATTGCTAGAAGTGTGTAAATCATGAACTCCTGTTAGAGTTAAAAACTTTCATGATGGAGGGATATTTGACCCCATGGAGGTGAATTAATCTTTCAACCCTATTACTGGTGAATTTTTATCATATTTTGGGGAATATAAGGATGGGGAACTCACACTAAAAAAACATGGAACCATTTTATATTGATTTGGTATGGATATAATTCCACTTCGGTGGCTATGAGTTCATCAAAAAAATGTATATTTTAGATACTCGATTCCATCCATTATTACAATGTACACATGTGGTGAACCGATTGACATTTGGAGAATAAGATATAACATTAAATCTTAATCACAACAACCATTTTTTAGACACCCCTTACTCTTCTCCCACATATACCTTAATAAAACATGCATTTGGTGATAACAGCAGATGGTAATAACTCATTTTCTTGAGGGAGGGTGGTATGATAGCCCAAATTGATCAAATTTTGATCTTTGAAGGTTATTCACATTGTATATTTTTATGTTGATTATACTATGTACAAAAGAGTGGCCCTATATTGATTAATAGTGAAATGATAGAAAACCATATAGTTACTTCTTGGTGAATTCATGAGATTTTCACATAAGAAGACATAAGTAGTCTGGTTGAGATTCTACCTTTTTTAATTCATAATTCACTTCAAAAATCATATGTCAAATCATGGATTTGATCCTACCCAAATAGTCAATTATAAAAATCATTCTCTTTTATTTAAGGACAACATGTTTCTGAGGTATAGGGGTATAAATAGTAGGAAACTGATGTATTTATGATGGGAATGATGATTTCTCATGGGGAAACCCCATTTTTGAAATACAGAGGAAATGGTTGAGGATCAGGGTCCATCCTGTCAAAAGGCAGGTTATTCCACCAAAAAAAAGAGAATGAAACATCATTCCAAGTACTTATTCCCCCCAATATATGTTTCCAAATATTTTGAAGGGAATGGGACTCCTATTGGAATTCTATAACCATTTATAGAATCTTGTGCTTCATTCAATATAATGAGACAATTTTGAATTATAATGGTGGTATATATATACATGAATGATTTTCTTAAACAGAGCATCCTAATCAGTTGTAGGTTTATGTGACAGATATCAAATCTTACATTCATTCTCTACAAAGTCATTTCATATTTCAGTATTGGGTAATCCAAATTCACAAACCATATGAAATAAAAAGTGGAGATAGTGGTTGTGGTTCATAGGGAGCTAATGTGGTAGATTTTTTAGTTATATGTGAATTTGGTGAGATTCCATGTTCCTTATGATTTGGGACTTGAAAAATCCCCACTCCAAGGGGAGTGGTACATGATAATCCATTAAAACAATTAAAAATTCTTGATCCCACCCTTATTATAAGGTCAAACTCCTCCAAATTATGCACCCCAATATTGGTTTTATTTCCTGAAGCTAAGAGAGTGTGGTATGCTTAGATAAGGAATATATCTACTAAAGTCATATGGGGGTGCTTCAAGAAGAGGGTATTGATCTACTAGGACGCATACTAATCACCAAACCAAAACATATTTTATTCAAATAAATTCATGATGAAATCAATTCTTATCATGACGATATGGATGCATCCATCCATTCATTAAAAATAACAATTTATTGGTTCGATCGAGCATAGGTAATGGTGGTAGAAATGGTATAAGAGTTCACTTATGTTGAAGATGTCATATAAGATCATTCACCGAATCTCTTTTTTCGGTCACTATAGCCTCGTAACCCTTTTTCTCTACCCTGATATTTATGAGGTTAGGGGTGAGCCATCACCCATTACTTCTCCTGAATATATATAGGTAGGAACTTCTATTGGATTCAATGATCATAATGGTTAAAGGGTCAATGAATAAGGATCTACTATGGAATCTGAACATATGCAGGCTTTGATGAATGACCCAACATGGGTATTACCACCTCTCCTCCACCTATTACATTACCGATGGAATTACCCTACATGGGAATTAAGATTGAATAACCAAGTATGGAATCTATTAATTCACATCTTATATAGGCCAAAACTTAATAAATGTATCCTTATTTATTTATTTTCATTCCATAATTCTAGTCATATTAGTTAATCCACTAGTGTAGGGGTTTCCACTAGTTCTTTAATTCAAGAGGTTCCAACAGTTTGAGAGTACGTATATCCTTTTCCTATAGAGCCAAATGTTGTGGAAATGATGGTTCCAAGGCAATATGATCTAAATCAAGATTTAAGACCAAAATGTGTTTTTTCTAGAGAAGATGTTGAGGGAGTTAATGATTTATCTTTGGGGATGACTGACCTCCATCCCCTCAATATCCCAATAGTAGGGGAAGTAATGATGCTAGATAACGAATGATTGAGGTCATATATGCCTCCAAATTCACTAATAATCATACCTGTGATATCAGTATCTATGAGTATCCTTCTGTATGATAATGAGACAGGAAAACATGCACCCATTGTATATTCCTTAGAGAGAGAATTGCCTTCTAGTGACCATGTGAAAGACGAAGAGGCATAACTTGTAATGAATTCATGTGGGGTGGTGATGACTGAGGAGGTCACTACCTTAGTAAATGAATGTGGGACTTGTAACTTTGGGACAACATCATATTTATAATTACTAGGTTTCAATTGTTAGACACCCATTTCAGGAGAATTAATAAAAGTATCTAAAATCCTAGATACATAGAATTTCCAATCAGCTGTGGTGAAATTATCATTGACTATAAAAAAGACCACTTGTTTGGAAAAATTTTATAATAGGCCTTCCCCTACTAACATGGACCTAGAATACATTCTTCCCATCAAGAGTGACTCTAAATCAGACATTGAGACTCTTAATAAATTCCTCTTCGCCTATAATATTTCATGGATTAATTTATGAGAACTAATTTCTCTGAACCCAAAATCCAATCATCCATCAAAATTTTCTAATATGAGCCACATATTCTCTATTCTTGGTTATGGTGGATTCGACTACCATTTCATACATAAAATGGAAAAGGTGGCAGTTTCTATTCATGAAATAGTGATAATAGTATAGTATTTACTCACACCTTTGTGTTCTATGTCCCATTTTTCTGAAATTGGAAATATTTTTGTTAATTATTACTCTAAATAATATTGAGTAGCAATTTGAAACTAAATCATATATTAAGAACAGATGAAATTAGTGGAATATATCCTTCAAGATATCAATTGGATTAATGAAGTTTTAAATTTTCTTAAATAAAAAAGATAATGAAGAGAAATGACTAGTGTATGAATTAGATATTGATAGAAAAATGTCTATTGAGAGGGTAGAGGCACATCCCGATGGTTCATAAATAGAGGCTGTAACATTGTCATAGAAACATCATGTGGTAGGGGATTCTGATAATGTAAAAATTCAACTCTTTGAATCAATCATACAAGAATTTTAAGCGTAATGAATAATTTATATCTAGGGACATTGAGTTTTGGATGATCCTATACCTTTTTTACATATGAAATTAATATGTTTTCTCCTTATCTATCATCTATCTCTTTGTCTAATATTTCCCTTTCAATTTTGAAAATAATACTTGTATTGGATTACTTTTTAGGATTTCAACATAGTAGGGTATTTATATTTAATTAATGGAAACATAAAAATTATCATAAATTTTACATAAGTCATATTACATAGATAGTTGAAACTCAACCATTTACCATATTTCCCTTTTGTGGATTCAACAAGATGAGTGTTACATCTCTATTCATTTGATGTTGAGGGTCTTATAAGACTGACTAATGAAACTAGTGTTTTCTATTAAACTATGTTGATCTATAGATGTGAGAGTAATAAACTCAAAAAAGACTTCTACATCATTTGTAAGAAATTCCCTTCACATATTATACTCACATGATGGGATAGGGGTATGTTATACATCACACATTTCCAAAAACTAGGAAACATTTTTCAGAATCTTCTATGATGATTGAACTCATACACATGAAATGGGATAATAATTTTCTAAGGAAAAATATTTTTTGTGTTACAAATTCATAGAAATGGACAGAAATCTCATGTAAGAAAGGATGTGTCCACAATAAATGGTAAAAACACAGTTTTTAGTCATGTGGAATGGACTATAAATTTATACAATTTAGGTCTACATAGTAGGGACTAATTATAAATTATAATAAGAAAAATGAAACTCAATTTTGATAATCAATGTGACTCTCTACATCATCTAAGGTCACATGAGTCATGATCAGGGTGATAAACAATATGGAATTTTTTAAATCAATGAAATCGTCATTGGAGTGCTTGATAGGGAACATGAATTTTCATTTTCAACCCAATTAGATTTCGAGAAGGTATTTTATTGATCTAAATGAAAACTCACGGGCAGACCAGATAGACATGAAAAATTAATCCTTAAAAATGATGAGACCCCTATATTGGTCAAATTCATACAAAATGGAAGGGGGTTTTCATATTGCATCTAGATACCAAAATGGAATAATCTGATTATCCAATGCCATAACTAGGTACTTTGGCATGGATCTGGCTCTCTTGTAGGTAATGGTTAATATAGAATTGACAATCTTCTAGGTAGTTTAGTGTCTTTCAATAAGGAAACGTATGTTTTATAATTTAGGGTTATGCGACAGGGACCTTAGATTACAGTTTGATGTCATATGACTTGGAAGAATGTCATACAATTTAATGTCATTGGGACATAGAAATTGGCATCACAGATTAACATCATATTGTTGGGATGTATGATTGTCTTCTCCTAAGGTCACATGGATTATAGAAAAAATTTATTTATGAATTTCCATTCCATATTGATCTAAATGGGAATGTTCCATCGAACATAATTCTTGAATATGGAAGGATTTATGTTGAAATTTAGGGGCATATAGATCCAAATAAAAATATGTAAAAGGATGAAAGGAGAGACCATGGACTATGTTTGATATGAAGTTTCTAGCATAATATTATCAGGAATTATGAAGACAGAAGTGGTCTCTCTTGAAGATTATTGTGCCTCTGGTTGAAAAGACTTTTAAGGGAGTTTTATAAAAATCCAAATAGGGTAATGTTATTTATAGTCCAAATAATTGTGTCTTCAAGAATATGACATTCTATTGCCAATGGTCAGGGAAGCCTATGGAGATTCATATTTTCCTATACACAGATATTGATTTTTGTGAGGAAGGTTCCTTCATATTAAAGGAACATTTCAAGTATAAATATCTCATGAATGGAGATAAATACTTTCTACATAGGTATGAACCTATAATGATAAATGTATTTATATAATATCATTATTACCAAGATATAGGGTCCATGTGTCACTACGTATCTCATAAAATCAAGAATCAATCAACATGTAAATATTGAATATTTTGCACACATTTATCAAAATATTGTGCTAAAAGGAGTAATTTTTCATTTAATATGGACTCATAAGTGGGGTGAGAATCCATATTAGACACTCCTATGTAGTTCTAGATCCTTCATAGAATATTGGGGTCACTTTAAGGATGCGTCTAGACCATGTAGTAGGATTTATTCGTCACTATGTTTCTCCTAAAGGTAGGAATCATGCCATATGTAGTTCCTTGATCATGGGTATGGTAGGAGACCAAAACACAACTTAATTTTCATCTCCTCTAAGGGTCATAAAAATGCCCAATTTATGACAATATGCATGAGAAAACAATTATGATTTTTAACATCATGAGTTAAATATGTTTACTGCTCCTTTTATGATCATGGATCTATGACCATTTCAATTTGGAAGTAAATTGAAATCCATTGATCATGCAGAAAAAAATAATTTTGGAAACATTTAATCACACATTAGCTATTTTCAGTGTCATAGAAAAGGAGTGGAAAGGGTACTTTCACCATAGAGAGGAAATCCAGAATAATTGATAGGGCAGTTTGATCATATAGTGGATGGACTGGGATGTAGGATCTAGGTGATTCTACATATCAAATTGGTGTGAGAATCAAGTCAAACCTAGTTTTGGGAAACCCTGTAGTTTAACATAATATTACAAGGAATAAGATAACAAAATTTCATCGAAATAATGAGTGGGATATGTTTTTTTATTTCATAGATGTTACAGCTTTCTTCAAAAACTAGGAATGAAATTCTAAGCCATGATTTTTGGAGTTCTTGTATCAAGAGAAATGATATGGGATAGGTACACAGGGGTATGACCACAAATCATGTTAAAAACATAGTTTCCAAAATAGTTTTGTCATAGCTTTTAGATATATAAGAAGATAAACCTAAATGTGAATTTTCATTTCGATCAATGGATTTCCAAGGGTTGAATATATAGAGCCAAACTACTATGTATTATGCATAGTAAAAAGAATGGTATCCTTGGGAAAATGAAATTCCATTGCTGATAGAAAATGAATTTTTATGGGGATATAAATTTCCAATGGACAAGGATTATGATGTATAGAAGTTATTTATATAAGAAGAAGGTAATAATTTGAACTGGAATTGGCCATTGGTATGGAGTTCCATCCATTGATTTGACTCAGATGTAGGGATGGGGCTATTTTCTATAATGTGGCATGGAACAATACATAAAGTCTAGGAATCACTATGTATCCTACCAAAGTGTGAATCAAGACACACATATTTCTTTTATTAGATGTGTGGAAGAAGACCATCACCAAGGGTGGTGATCTGCTCAAACAAGGATCAAAATGTAATGTAGGTTTACATAATGTAACAAGGATATAAATAGTGCAATTTTACATCATGTGGTAAGGATTTTTTTGAATAATGTAATGTCTAGTGATTAAGATGGGATGTTTTGTAGTTTATTTTCATGAGAAAAGAACAAAATATGTTCCATTTTTAGTTAGGAAATAAGAAAAAATGAGGATAGGTAGTTTAACAATGTATAATAAAGATTGATGTCATGCATTTTAATGTATTGTGAGAGGGACATTTTCCACAAAATATAACATCATGTAAGATGGACATATTGTTTTATTTATCACATATTTTCTTTATTATGAAATATTTCATTGGTAGGGGTCATACTGGGTTCTCTATCCAATGTGATTAATGAGTAATATCCATTATGATAGAATTTATGTGTTATCTAACGTACTTATCACATTGATTCGATAATCGGTGGTTTCTTTCCTATTATCAACAGAGTCTTCAAATCCAAAAACAAATTCCTATTTAATGAATGAATGGAGTTGAACATGTAGAAGGTTCATGAAATCAGGTATTGGTATATTTATAAATGATGTATGGTCTACAACCATTTCTCATCAAATCACTCAAACTCATCAAACCACTTATATGATTGTTCATCATGTAAAAGTTGTCTATATATATGTATTATAATTGTTGGTTGTTGGAAATAAATGGGAAGAACTACTTCTATCTATAAACTAGAAATTATGTAGTTCCATGACTAGTAGTATAGGATGTAGTTTTGTAGTCCCACAATGAGTGTGGAATAATTTTGGTCCAATTTTTATTTTCATTATCCACCATTTTATAGAGATAGTTTGATAAAGTATATTTAAACCCTCTATATATCCATTTCATATTTCATTATTTTGAGATGAATGGTTGGATTTTATTTTGTAATCCTGGTATAATTTCTCCAATTTGGAAGAACAGAAGCCAGTGCAGTTTTCCATTATTATTGTGTGAGGGACACCAAATCTAGAGATGGAGATTGACTTCATAAAATTGACAATAATTTTGGTCCCAAATTAATTAAGAGGTAAAAACTCAACCAATTTGGAGAATTTTTTTTTTGAAGAAAGGATGTATATGAATTCTTTTCTACGACTGGATGGTATGATCAAACAAAATCCACCCGCATATAGAAAACGATCACGAGTATTTAGGCAGGTCAAAAAACTCGGGGGGTAGACTGATGATGTTGGAATGTACTTGGAAGGAGTGAATCATTTTGAAATATTATGTGAAATCCTACATCATTGAAGGCTAGAAATACCCAAGCCTCCTAATTTGGTGAGGAATCATGGTTCCTAACTAATTTTCCTCCAATGAACCGACATAAAATATTTTCATGGTGGAATTTTTATAATCTCTATCTGTAACACCCCAAGATTTTATGAGATATATTCTTTTTAATTTATTTGTTGTCTTCTATTGTACACCAATATTAGTTTGTACTATACGCAACATCGTATTAGCTTGCAGTATACACAACACTATTCTTGGCAAGTGTTACACACAATTTCAAGTTTGTTTTGTAGAAATTATTATACGCAACATTAAGTATAGATTTTGTTAAATGAATAAATGAAATAAGTTTTGATTATGTTATACACAACACCAAAGGTATATTTCACTACATGATGCCCTAACTTGGCTTTCATTACACGCAATCATGACCTTCCTCGATAGCGTGTGTAGTACGCAATACCGGGTTTCACTAAACAACGATATATTATTAAAATATTATATAAAATAGTCTTTATGAATAGTAATAACCACTTTTTGAAGTTTTATAAATTTTATCTTTCAAAATGGACTTCATTTTTGGATTTGGAATATCGAAATTAGCCTAGGGTGATTTTTTTGTTTTTTTCTGAAAACATTCAATTTTTGATAAATAGTGAAAACACTGGGTTACTATTTAGAAACCGGCTTTTTATTTAAATAATTACTTATTTTATTTAAATATATTTTCGGTCAAAATAGATAAATAATACCTATATAAGTTCAATTTAATTCATTTGAGTCATTTTATAATAATTTTAGATATATAAAAATTTTATTGAACTTTTCACCGTCTTTTACCCACCTCCTTGGAGAATTTGAAAATTTACATAAAACATAATTTTACCGCTTCTGTGAGTGGAATTTTGAAAATACGAGAGACATAGTTAATACCAAGGAGTAAAATGTTGTTCAATAAGATACAAATAAGTTTTGGTGAATAGTAACTTTTTACTTTTATTTACCACGGTTAAAAGTAAATAGGGTAATTAAGGGTAAAATTATATTATTATTAACCTAACACATGTCCTAATGATATTGGATAAGTTTAATTCGACCAAAAACAACCTTAGTAATATAATATTATCATTTAGGTCCACATGGATTAGATTAGGACATTTATTATTATATAATTCAAATAATAGTTAAAAGAGTTAAAATCAAAGTTTAATAACTAAAACATTTTTAATATAGGGTTATACATAAGATAAATTAGACTATAAATATTCATTAGAAATATAATACGATTTCATACATAATAATATTTTATTTATAATTTTTATACATTATAAAATTTAATTTATTTATGACACAATGATGATGCAGAAATTATCTTATTAACGAAATATTAAGATAATTGATGTTATAAATACACAAATAAATGTAATTTGAGACTTTTTATGAATTACAATAATTTTTTAGGTTAATATGACATGTTATTATTGATTAAAATAACTTTTTTTGAACTAATCATTCTGTTATAATTTTCAAAAAAAAATCAATTACCAAACAGTGTCAAAATTGACATAAAATAGTTTTAAAACAAATATTAAATTATTAATTACTATTCTATTCCTAAAAATATAAGGTTAGGAAAAATGACTTATATAAGATTATATATATTAATAATGAACCACTTGGAGTTCGTTTGTCTTGTTATGGTAAGTTTATTAACCATATAGAGTAAGAGAACAAGAAGACACGGTAAAAGTTAAATTATTTAACTTAGAGTTAAATCTAAATGATAAGGTTAAAATAGTAACCTAAACTTGTTTAAAACAACTTTTTTGAGAGTATTTAGACTCATAAACACTTTATCTTCGAAATAAATCAATTTTGAGCTATTATAAACCGAATATGACTTTATTATAAAATAATATTTTAAGTTTTTCCTAAGGTGCCCCTCTCCTCCCTTATAAAAGAGCACCTCCTCCCTCTTCTATTTACACAATTTTGAGCATTCAAGCTCAGAAAACCCCTTCCCATTTCCCTTATAAAATCCCCTAGAAACATTATAGAGGTTATGGTCTCTTCAAAAGACCATCTCTAGTGCCTTAAGAGGAGGTTAAGAAGAGGCGCGTCAAAGAAGAGGTAATATCCTTTACCGGTTCCTTCCAATTTATTTCTTCTTCTAATTCTTCTTCTTTATTTGTTTCATCATAAATTAATAACACCAGTATCACTCATATATTGATATGTTATTATAAATATGAAACAACCCAATTTCATCTTCTATCCATCCTATGGAAAATAAAATCACCGCACGTGCGTACGTACGGAATACTGTCTCCACGCCGTGGTGTAATCTATTTTCCACCCCCACCTTACTTGGATGGGTATATTAGTGTAAAGAATAACTGTATATGGTTATTATAACATCATACTGATTCTGAAATATTATATCATCCACTCTAATTCCATTCAATAATTATGAGAACGATATCATCTCTCCTGTGTACGTACGGATTACCGTCTCCACGACGCGATGAGATTCATTCTCCATGATAACCATTCAAGATTGATTTTAAAGTATATATAATGAATAATAATGAAATATATGACATAATGAAGCAACTGGATTTATTTATACATATATATATATATATATGTCATCTACTTACTTCCATTCAGGTCAATAAGGAAAGGAAATTAGCATTCATGCATACGTACGGCCTACCGTCTCCATTAACGGTGTATTTCATTTCATTTATCTATCTATTATGTATATATATATATATACTAAATATATATGATATATAAATCATAATTTACATTCTAGATGTAAGTAAATCGTGATATAAGTAATAATAATATGAAGAACAACAAGTCCAAACACCTATGATAAATAAAACGATTTTACCCAGAACGCTGCTTTAACATGGAATTTACAAAATAACGGGTAATATAAAGTCATAAGTGAACCATATATGATATCATACCAATAAATATGATTATTTAATAAGTCAATGACATTATTTATATCATTATACAGGAGGTTCGGATATGTACGAAGCGTATCGGACTTAAGGTAATGGATAACTTTTCTAATCTCGTTTTAATACGAGATTTTTTATTCGTAAGTATTTAGTGGGGTTATGATTATCATCCATGTCCTTGTTTTCTAAAAATGGTTTCATGTATATTTAAATTCATTTTTACCCATTTTTTACATTTACTACATGGTATGTAAGGAATCTTTCTTTTGTTTACATTATGAGGTACTTTTTTGACTTTTCCGAAAAAAGTACGAGGAGACTATTTTTTTAACGTATACGACATGAACGGATTTTTATGGTTTCATAAAACTTTATTTTCATGAAGCTTACTCTATAAGATTTCATGAAAATTTTCAACAAAATCCTTTTCTTTTAAAATTGCATGGCATTCTACAAAAAGAAAAGTATTTTGAATAAGAAATGATATTTTCCTTAAGAATTTATTTCAAGTGTTTAATCAAAACCATTTTCCATCTAAGATGACATTATAATGTCTCTATGATTTACATGGTTTCTCTTATCTTATGATGAAATGATATCCATTTGTTTTATATTGATTATGTTATGATGGGATGATGTTTATGAAACCCATTTTATTCTTTGGGTTATGATGAATGATTTATGTTTATGTTGCGGCACACGTAAGACTGATTTCATTATGAGATGGGTGCGACCTATATCTCCCTCCAATGCATTGGGTAAAGATTTATATCTCATGAGATAAACATGGATGGAATGGTAAGTTAATCCGGTTTAGTGTTACAGGACTGGAATGAGGAGTGAACTCAATTCAGAAAGGGACTTTTTCCACTAAGATGGTCTTGGCAGCAATGCCTTGGCTACTATGAAAATTATATCATGTGCTTAATGGTTTCCAAAATTAAATGTTTTATTCCCATGCTATTTTATCATGATTAATGTCCCTCTATGATCTATGCCTTATGTACTGCCAAGATTTATTTCTCAAGATTTTTTTGTTTAAATATTATGTTATGTTTTTTTATTTTAGTTCAAATGTATATGATTTGTTTTATTTTCTCCATGCTTACCCTTACTGAGCATTTCATCTCACCCTTTATATGTTTTCTTTTCCCCAGGATTTAAAGAAAGTATTTAGGTTAGAAAACAAAAGGGGAAGATCTTTATGGGAGATGTTGAAGATCATTCCCCATGATTAGAAGATTATGTTCTGAGTTTCCAAAGACACTAAACTATTACATTCCTTCAGTGTTTGTTTTTGTTATGTATTAAGTATTCTGAAAAAGTAATTTAATGTCAATGTACATCAATCTTGGGTCTCTACAGTTGGTATCAGAGGAAAGGTTTAGTTAACCTTTGGAAAGTAGGATGCAAAAACTTTAGTGAGATCCCTAGAGATATTTCTAAGGTATGTCTAGGGATGTCCTTAAGGTTATGTATAAATATAGTTTATAGTCCTATAATTATGGTAACAATCTTAGAATTAACCCTATGATTTTATATATTGAAGTTACTCCCCCTTTATTATGTTGTTTTCCCTAGCATGATTTTTGCCTCTCACACTATTCTTTTTGGGTTTTAGACGATGGCTGGACCTCGAAGAAACTGTGATGATCAATGTAATGGACAATGAAAGATTGTCCTCTTGAACAAACTAATGTTATGGGAGATGGAGTGAAAAATCTTATTGTTATACTTACACAAACTATGAATCATTCTGGACTTCCAAATGAGTAGAGAAGGGAACAATATTATATTGAGTCCTTCATGAGGCAGCGTCTACCTTCGTTCAGTGGGACTTTTGATCCACTTGTTGCTG
Organism: Viscum album; assembly: GCA_963277665.1. Classification (NCBI taxonomy): domain Eukaryota; kingdom Viridiplantae; phylum Streptophyta; class Magnoliopsida; order Santalales; family Viscaceae; genus Viscum; species Viscum album. Next base: position 1,525,846,679 of record OY728151.1, read on the forward strand.
AACAATGGATCAATACCATTGAAAAGATATTTTACATAATTCTCTATTCGGAACATGAAAAATTCATTCTGGCTATTTACCATTTAGAAGGTGAAGCAGATCAATGGTGGACTCTAATTAATAATACGAGGCCCCGAGATGAAATTGAATCCATAGAATGGGATGAGTTCAAGAACTTATTTTTCAATAAGTACTTCCCTCGTATTCTTCGAACAATTATGGAAAATGATATACTTGAGCTTAAGCAAAAGGATGATGAATCTGTTGCTATATAAGAAGTGAATTTTACAAGGCTTGCAAGGTATGCGTCTGGATTTATCATCCAACCTGAAAGTAAAGTTGATTGATTCTTTAGTGGCTTAAAACCAAGTCTTCAAAGGGCATTATCTATAAGATACTTCAATATATATGAATAAATTGTGTGTTGTGATATCAAGGTATAAATGGAAGTTGGTGTTACATATCCATCTCATGGTTTTGACAAGAAACGAAAAATGGATTTCAAGGAGAAATCTCAGAATAATGGTGAAAAGAAGATGAATGTTTCTTTATGCTCAAATTGTGGAAAGAAGCATGGTGGAGATTGTCTTAAAGGGAATAGAAAATGTTTTAAGTTTGGAAAATAAGGTCACCGAGTATCTGAGTGTCGAAGTAATGGAAAAAAGGTTGCAAATGATGTGAAAAAATAAAATAATGCATAGAACGCACCACCAACACTTCAATGCTTCAATTGCAAGGATATGGGGCATTATGCTAATCAATGCCCTAATCTAAGGGTTAATTATGATCAACCTGAGAAACATCTTAAGGCAAAGGATAAAGGAAAGTCACATGTGATCACTATTTTTGATGTTGAGTATGAAAATGAAGTTTTGTAATGATTAAGTGTTTATGTAATGGGATTTCAAAATAGTATCATGGAATCTCATTTATGGTATCATGGAATTTTGGAATATCTATGTTTTGGTTTTCAATAATTATGTGGTACCAGTAACCATGAAAAGTGATTGAAATATTTTTGGAAAGAAGATGATATGTGCATAATGAAGGGATAAAGAAAAAATGAAATGAGCTCATGACTGATATAAGGACTAAGTGATATCATGGTTTGAGTATATAGAAATTTTGGGATTTTGGTATGTGGAAAGTGTTAACTTTTGACAGCATTAATGTTTTCACTAAGTTTCAATGGGTATTCATTTTTCAATAGAATACATGATTAAGGTATTCACATGTTTGGAATGTGACCAACAAGATATATCATATGATATATGGGGGATAAATTATGTTAATTACATTCTTGTTTTGTGACCTTTCAATTAATCGTTTTCTTTATACTATGAGCTTGGACCGAAGTATTTTGGATAAGCCTAAATATTGGAATGAATTAAGTTAGACATAAGATAGTATTGTTTAAGGATAATTTTTTTTTGATATTATTGCAGGAATGTTATAATAATGTAGTTTTACAAAAAGGGACAACCTACAGGACGGGCGACAACCCGTCGCGTCGGACAAGGCTGTGGGAATCGAACCCACAACTAAAGTGCGACAGGCCTTTATCGCCTACCACTGGCCAACAAGAAGTCCCTGGTTAGTAGAAATTAGTTTTAATTTATTAATTGGTATGATATATGAATTATAAGTCCATTTTAGGAACCATATATGATTAATCACACTATAGATAGACTTATGTATATATAATAACTTTTTCTATCATTTTTTTTGAGATAGAGGGAATAACCTATCATTCTATCGCATGATCTTCTAACACTTCACGGAAGACAAATTCATCTTCATTTCTTTAAGAGATGAAGTGGAAATTGTTCAAGGCACAAACAGCAGTAAGATTGCACCAAAATCAAGTAAGTATTTCTTTTAATTCAACAAATCTTCAACTTTAGGGAAATGATTTGAAAATAAAAAAAAATTGTCCTAGTGTCCTTATATCCGATGAATCAGATGGTACCTTAAATCATCACAAATTTATGGCGTTGTGGCTGTTGGATTTTTCACAGCCATGTTCTCTACCACTCTCCATCAGAACTTGATGATTAGATTTTTCTTCCATATCCATATTTTCACCTATGTTCTCCTATGTGGAACCCAGTGATGAGTTACTTTGGGTAATCATTACGTTTCAAACTTTAGTTTTTAAAATTGTGTTTTAGTATCCCTTTTTATGATGTGGGTTTCTATGAAAGAAACTTTCAAGTAGTAAACCATTTATAACCCGGGTGAATTTCGAGGGAAAATTTCATTTTAAGGGGGGTAGAATGTAACACCCCGAGATTTTATGAGATATATTCTTTTTAATTTCTTTGATTTCTTCTATTATACACCAAGATTAGTTTGTACTATATGCAACATCGTATTAGCTTGCATTATACAAAACACTATTCTTGGCAAGTGTTACACACAATTTAATGTTTGTTTTGTAGAAATTATTCTACTCAACATTAAGTATAGATTTTGTTTAATGCATAAATGAAATAAGTTTTGATTATGTTATATAAAACACCAAAGGGAGCTTTCACTACACGCTGCCCTAACTTGGCTTGCATTACACACAATCGTGACCTTCCTCAATAGCGTGTGTAGTACGCAATACCGGGTTTCACTAAACAATGATATATTGTTAAAATATTATATAAACTAACCGTAATGAATAGTAATAACCACTTTTGGAGATTTTATAAATTTTATCTTTCAAAATGGACTTAATTTTAAGATTCAGAATTTTGAAAATAGCCTAGGGTGAATTTTTGGTATTTTTCTGAAAACATTCAATTTTTGATGAATAGTGAAAACACTGGGTTACTATTTAAAAACCGAATTTTATTTAAATAATTATTTATTTTATTTAAATTTATTTTAGGTCAAAATAGATAAATAATACCTATATAAGTTCAATGTAATTCATTGGAGTCATTTTATAACAATTTTAGATATATAAAAATTTTATTGAACTTTTCACCGTCTTTTACCCACCTCCTAAGATAATTTGAAATTTTACATAAAACATAATTTTACCACTTCTGTGAGTGGAATTTAAAAAATCCGAGAGACACGATTAATATCAAGAAGTAAAATGTGGTTCAATAAGATAAAAATAATTTTTGGTGAATAGTAACTTTTTACTTTTATTTACCACAGTTAAAAGTAAATAGGCTAATTAAGGGTAAAAATGATATTATTATTACCCTAACACATGTCCTAATTATATTGGATAAGTTTAATTCGACCAAAAACAACCTCAGGAATATAATATTATCATTTATATCCACTTGGATTAGATTAGGACATTTATTATTATTTAATTCAAAGAAGAGTTAAAAGAGTTAAAATCAAAGTTTAATAACTAAAAAAAAATTTAATATGGGGTTATAAATAAGATAAATTTGACTATAAATATTTATTAGAAATCTAAAAATATTTTCTACATAATGGTATTTTATTTATAATTTTTAGACATTAAATAATTTAATTTATTTATGACACAATGATGATGCAGTAATTAATTTATTAACGAAATATTAACATAATTGATGTTATAAATACCCAAATAAAAGTAATTTAAGAATTTTTATGAATTCAAATAATTTTTTAGGTTAATATGACATGTTGGTATTGATTAAATTAACTTTTTTCAAACTAATCATGTTGTTATAATTTTCACAAAAATCAATTACCAAATAGTGTCAAAATGGACATAAAATAGTTTTTAAAACAAATATTAAATTCTTAATTGCTATTCTATTCCTAAAAATATAATATTTGGCAAAATGACTTAGATAAGGTTATATATATTAATAATGAACCACTTGGGGTTCGTTTGGATTGTTATAGTAAGTTTATTAACCATATAGTGTAAGAAAACAAGAAGACACGGTAAAAGTTAAATTATTTAACTTAGAGTTAAATCTAAATGATAAGGTTAAAATAGTAACCTAAACTTGTCTAAAACCTATTGGTTGAGAGGATTTAGACTCATACCCACTTTATCTTCGAAATAAATCAATTTTGAGCTATTAGAAACCGAATATGACTTCATTATAAAATAATATTTTATGTTTTTCCTAAGGTGCCCCTCTCCTCCCTTATAAAAGAGCACCACCTCCCTCTTCTCTTAACACAATTTTGAGCCTTCAAGCTCGGAGAAACCCTGCCCATTTCTCTTATAAACTCCCCTAGAAACATTATAGAGGTTATGGTCTCTTCAAAACACCAACTCTAGTGCCTTAAGATGAGGTTAAGAAGAGGCGCGTCAATGAAGAGGTAATATCCTTTACTGATTCCTTCCAATTTATTTCTTCTTCTAATTCTTCTTCATTATTTGTTTCATCATAAATTAATAACACCAGTATCACTCATATACTGATATGTTATTATAAATATTAAACAACCCAATTTCATCTTCTATCCATCCTATGGAAAATAAAATCACCGCACGTGCGTACATACGGAATACCATCTCCACACCGTGGTGTAATCTATTTTCCACCACCACCTTACTTGGATGGGTATAATGGTGTAAAGAATAACTATATATGGTTATTATAACATCGTACCGATTCATAAATATTATATCACCCACTCCAATTCCATTCAATAATTATGAGAACAATATCATCGCTCGTGCGTACGTACGGATTACCGTCTCCACGACGCGATGAGATTCATTCTCCATGATAACCATTCAAGAATGATTATAAAGTATATAAAATGAATAATAATGAAATATATGACATAATGAAGCTAATATATTTTTTTATACATATATATATATATATCATCTACTTACTTCCATTCTAGTCAATAAGGAAAGGAAAACAACGTTGATGCTTACGTACGGCCTACCGTCTCCATGAACGGTGTATTTCATTTCATTTATCTATCTATTATGTATATATATATATAATGAATATATATTATATATAAATCATTATTTAAATTCTTTAATTAATTAAAATCGTGATATAAGTAATAATAATATCAAGAACTTCAAGTCCAAACACGTACGATAAATAAAAGGATTTTACCCAAAACGCTGCTTTAACATGGAATTTACAAAATAACGGATAATATAAAGTCATAAGTGAACCATATATGATATCATAACAATAAATATGATTCTATTATAAGTAAATGAAATTATTTAAATCATTATACAGGAGGTTCGGATATGTACAAAGCATATCAGACCTAAGGTAAGGGATAACTTTTCCAATCTCGTTTTTATCCGAGATTATTTATTCATAAGTATTTACTGGGGTTATATTTATCATACATGTCCCTATTTTATAAAAATGGTTTCATGTATATTTAAAGTCCTTTTTACCCATTTTTGATTTTTACTACATGGTATGTAAGGAATCATTTTTTTGTTTACGTTACGATGTACTTTTTTGACTTTTCCGACAAAAGTATGAGGAGACTGTTTTTTTAACGTATATGACATGAACGGATTTTTACGGTTTCATAACACCTTATTTTCTTGAATCTTACTCTACAAGATTTCATGACTATTTTAAAAAAAATCCTTTTTTTAAAATTTCATGGCATTTTTTGAAAAGAAAATGATTTTGAATAAGAAAGGATATTTTCCTCAAGAATTTATTTCAAGTGTTTTATCAAAACCATTTTCCATCTAAGATGACATTATAATGTCTCTATGATTTACATGGTTTCACTTCTCTTATGATGAAATGATATCCATTTGTTTTATATGGATTATGTTATGATGGTATGATGTTTATAAAACCCATTTTACTCTTTGGGTTATGATGAATGATTTATGTTTATGTTGTGACACACGTAAGAGTGATTTCATTATGAGATGGGTGGGACCTATATCTCCCTCCAATGCATTGGGTAAAGATTTATATCTCATGAGATAGACATGGCTAGAATGGTAAGTTAATCTGGTTCAGTGTTACAGGACTGGAATGAGGAGTGAACTCGATTCAGAAAGGGACTTTTTCCACTAAGATGGTCTTGGAAACAATGCATTGGCTACTATGGAAATCATATCATGTGCTTAATAGTTTGCCACAATTAAATGTTTTATTCCCATGCTATTTTATCGTTATTAATGTTCCTTTATGATATATTCCTTATGTACTGCCGTGATTTATTTCTCAAGATTTTGATGTTTAAACTTTATGATCATGTGTTTTTTATTTTAGTTCAAATGTATATGATTTTTTTTTATTTTCTCCATGCATACCCTTACTGAGCATTTCATCTCACCCTTTATATGTTTAATTTTCCCCAGGATTTAAATAAAGGTTTTAGGTAATAAACCCAAAGGGAGAGATCTTTATGGGAGATGTTGAAGATCGTTCACCATGATTATAAGATTATGTTCCGAGTTTCCAAAGATACTAAACTATTACGGTCCTTGAGTTTTGGTTTTTGATATGTATTAAGTATTCTGTAAAATTAATGTAATGTCCATGTACATCAATCTTGGGTCTCTACACTATCAATGAAAAGTAGGATAATTACATCAAATGTTCTTTTATAAAGAACCCTTTAATGTCTCAGGCTATTAAAGAGATAAAAATTGTCCACCCTACATCAAATCTATTCTTTTCCATATCTATATATTTGAAGGGACCCATTTTCGAGATATTCCAAGATAGGCATCATCCACCTGTTTGCATCATTATCTAGTTCGGGTGTATAATTTGTCTCAGTGATCACTTCCATCAAACACTTAACAAATGAAAATATTTTTCTTTAATGGGTGATGTTGAGGTCTATTTCATTCCGACCTAGATCGACTAATGGAGATGTAAAATTTTCTAATTTATTTTATTTACCATTTATTAAACCTGGTGCATGAGTTAGTGTTGGATCAGAGATTAATCCAACCATCAACCCTCACACATAATTCTAATTACACTATTTTACAATGTGTTTTTTTAGATATTGTATAGTTAATTTTTGAGACCAAGCACTTAGATAAAATGTGATCCAGAGACCTAGTGTGTCTGGATTAAATATTTTGAATATATTTAATATATTAAATAGAACGAGCACATAGTTTTCCTAAAAAATTGTATTAACATCTAAAAAGGTTCCCAAATCAAAAAGTTGAGGGCACTACTGAGTTCAGAATGTGGGGTTTACCCTAGGTGGGATATAAACTTGGTTGGCACAGGTCATTTTTCCAATAGTCATCATGGGCACTAAAGAGAATTAAATAATTAAATAAATTATTTTATTTCAAATTATTGATAGAGTCACATGTTATTATTTAAAAATTCTATTATGATGTAAATCTAGGGTTAGCCGCATAACCATGGAACCATTGTAAAAACATTGGATAGATATTTAGGGGATATCTCTCAGGTGGGCAGCAAAAGGATCATGAAACAATGATAGATTCCCAACAGAATATAAGGATATTTCCAATTAAAAGAAATAAGATCTATATTAATTATTGATTGATCCAAATTGAATTAGGGTATGTGTTTTTGTTTAATTATTCATATTCTTGATTTCTATGATGAACGCAAATCAATAAAGAAACAGATTGATCCACAGTTCAATATTTGTGTAGGATAGGTATATTTGTGGGGTTTGGATATGAAAATATATTTGTAATTTGACTATATAAATTTTAGTTATGATGGAGATTCATAGAGTTCAAAATGAATATCGATCGAGGTCCATTCCCTGCTCTTATTCTTGTGCATTTCTGGAGCTTTTTCATCAATATTTGTGGGCCTATTTCATTTAGACCACAACTATACTAATATCGATCAATAGATCATATCTCACCTATTTCATGGCCCAAAGATCTTAAATTGTTGATATTGGATCGAACCGACATGACTGTGGTGTGATAGAGGAATGGAAGAAAATTGGATGACAGTAGATACGTGATTTAACATTCTTCTGTAACCTTTACCACATAATGAAGAAAAATTATGATTTTGTTTTCATAATATATTTGAGGGATGGAAGTCACTATTTATCAATTTCGAGGCTTTAAAGAAGGGGTTTATTGTATTTTCTAGCAAGGTGTGTTCAGATAAGAGGCTGGAGCTATAGAGAGATGATTGGTTCATAGATCTAGATTTTTGGAAAATCCCATTCTACATGGATTGTAAAATGAATCTATACACTGTGTTCCCCCCTGAGATTTTTCTATGGTTTATAGAGTATTTTAGTCATAACACCACATTTGACCTTTCTCACGTGACATTTGGTCCCTCCTTAGATAGTCATCATTTACTTTGGAAAGTACATGAATAAGGGGTGGAGTATAGGGTTACCTACATGACTTATAATCCACTACATAGACATGTCTTAAGACACGTTCCATTTATATTGGAAGGACCCTGGGTCAAGGGACACGATGTGTAAGTCCTACATTTTTTTTACTCTTTTATACATGGCTTGAAATTTATTTCCTCGATGACTTGGACAAGATTTGAGGGGCTGAATTCTCCTTATCCTTTCCCTAAATATTGGAATGGAATCATCTTCTACTCCTAAGAAAATGATCCTCTCAATAAGAATTATTGGATAGACTCATTGGAATCAATCCATGAGCCATGGAATGAGATCCACTATTAATCTCCATTACCTATGTGGAGTTCATGGTATCATCGTGAAAAAAATATATAGGCATCGATCGTCTAATTAGAGGGTTAATCTAATTTGTGTTGTTGGTATCACCCCACATCTTTGTTAATGATCCTCATATGTGTATTTTATTCTATTTGAGCTATCAACGTGTTGCTTCTCATGATGAGACCCGATGAGCAGTACCACTTGGATGAACATCATTAGTGATATCATACATAAGAGTGTTTTTAACCAGATGAGTTCTTTGTGTAATATTTTCACTGGAATCCCAGGCTAGTATTCTATGATTGTGAAATACCATTAGACAATGTGTCTTTGAGGATTATATCTAGATATTCATGTCATACCGGTTTTGGAGATATTTCTATGTAGAGTTGAATGTATTTTTTTTATTTGTATGATTTGTTGTTTCGGGGTGTTCTACTGACTATTTTTATACTCACACCTGCATGGGATTTCCCATGTGCCTCTTGTCTTGTGACGAAGACTGACCTTTTAATGGATTCCTAGACCAACTAGGACCAGATGGTGGTTAGTGATACTGGGTAGATCGAGGTGTATTCCTATGGCTTCATATAGTATTCCTGTTACTTTTTGGTTGGATTTTTGTTTCAGACTCTTTGAGGTGGGATTTTATTTCTCCCTGTTTACTTTCCTTTACGTCCTTTTGTACTCTGGTTGTGGGATTTAGATATATTCTTTCATGGTTGTTTATTTTTTTCTACATTTCATCATTTTATGGACTTTAGGATTTGTGTATGTGTATATATACATGGGGTATGGCATTCCACATTAGTGATATTCCTTCTCATTGCTAGTCTCTAGCCCATGTCCAATTGGAGGAAGGGTTGAGGGGCCACGATATAGGCCCCACTGAGACAGGTGGAGACATAGTGGAATCTAAGCAGGTCAGTTCAACTTGAGGAATAAGATTCTATGATATTGTATTGGGGAAATAGTGTTAAGTGTTTCGAGTTTGGCATTCAATAATGGGACACCTATGTTGGTTCGGTGGTCGATGTATCGATACCCCAAAACTTTTCTCCTATTATTTTTGACTCGGCACATTTTAAAATTGGTTGTAGGGAAAACAATGGTACATTCATCATTTAGGAATAGGTTGTGTTTTTTGTACCCTTCTTGATTATGCTATATAGATATACTCATTGACCATAGAACATGTTGTTTATTTCAAGAAGCTCTTATGATGTATACCAGCTTGGATTTAACATCGTGATCAGGGGGATGATCCGCTCATTAATAAGGGATCAATACAAGGAGTAGTTCTTGAGATGTTACCTCTAAGAGGTGAACCATCCATAAAACCAATAGAGTAGAACATGGTACCCATAATACCCATAGATGAAATGCATAGAATGTGGGTGATTCCTGAGTTTCAGATATAGATACTCATTATGTTTTGTGGAGATCCCAACCCATAGGTGGTTGTGGATTTTCTTGAGGCGGTTAACTGAATTTTCCATCTACTTAGGACAACAGTAGATAAGATGGTGGTCTTGGCGGTGTGCCTTCATCGGGTCTTAGTAGAGTGATGGTGGGTTTTAGAAGCCTAGTCTTACGATGAGGAAAGTATTTCATGGACAGAGTTTGAGTGCCTCTTCAGAGAGGATTTCCCAGTAGATATAGTAAGGGTTATACAAATCGAAGAGATTTTTCACTTCCAAAAGGGAACCATGATAGTAGCTGAGTATTCATTGAGATTTAGTAACCTCTCCACGTACATGATGGTTACAGTTCAGGATCATTCCAATATGGAACATGCCTTCGAGTGAGGTCTAGGTAGATACGTCCATGTCACTGTTATCCCTTTACGAATTCCTACCTATGTTAGGGTGATATATTGATCTTTTGTGGTTAAGAGCTTCATTGGTTAGTTGTTATAGCTGGATGTTGTCTGAAGTTGGAAAGAAGTTGCAGAGAAGATGAGAAAAAGGATATGACATTATTTACAGTGACCTGGATATGTTAGATGTTTATGGAGAAGTTCCTAGGAAAGTGTATTTGCTAATCAGGGCTCATTAGGTGGGTCCAGACAGACCAAATAGAGGTTATTATACTCATGTGGTTGCAATGGACATTGTGATCATGATTGTATGACCCACAATACAACCATCAGATAGTTTGTAAATAGATATATGATGTAGAGGTAGTTTCAGGAGAAGGTATGCCGGTAAGAAATTTGATATGGTAGAGGTACTAGGAGTGCAGTAGGATTTGGTCGATGCTTTTACATGTAACCACAACCACCCCTAGGTGGTCCATGCCAGGAATATGAAGATGAAGGATAGGGAAGGGGGAAACTGTAGGCAGTCAATGATTATAACCAAAAGGCTTTATAAATGATTCAAGGTATACTATATTTTTTTTCACCTATAGTTATGGTACAGATAGAAATATTTCATAGACATTACATTCATGCCACATATCTTGTTATAGGCATACAGATTTTGGATTTTCCCGTAGCTTGACCCTTTCTCTTGGAGACTCCTACTGGGGATGATTTAGTGATCACAAACCTATTCTGACATTGTGACATGACTCTTGGATGCAATACATTCTATTGGGATCTCTCGTTAGAATCATTGAGTACTTACGACATCATACTCGGTATATAATGTTTGTCTATAGTTCATGGATAGATTGACTATTTTAGGATAAGTGTGACATGTTTATACAATTACAAAACTAGTTTCCCCTTTATTGGTAAAAAGGAATCCCAGGTAGTGCATGATGGAATCATGCATAGGAGGGTGTATGAAACTACTCATTTATTGCCTAGCCCAACCCTTGGTGTTGTGGATGTTATGAGTTTCTAGTTTCCTATACTGTTGGAAGAGTACTAGGACGTCTTCCATGAGGATGTTCAAGTCTTAAATCCCCAAAAATAGATAGAATTATGCAATGATCTACACCCTTAAATGACTGTTATTTTCACCAACATATCAGATGCACCCCATAGAGATTCTCCAACTGAGGGTGCAGTTTGAGGAATTTCAGAAGAATGGATTTGTAAGACCTTGGGTTTTACCTGGGGCGGCCACAATTTTGTTTGAAAAAAATAAATATGGGAGGGTCAGGTTATGTGTCTACTATAATTTCTTGAATATGGTGACAGTGAAGACTAGGTTTCAACTATCAAGGATCGATGACCTATTTGATCATTTGAGAGGGGGATGATGGTTGTAGAAGATTAATCTCAGGTCGGGTTAACACAAGTTGAGATTACGAGACAATGAAATACTAGTGATGACATTCAGATGTATCTATGGTCACTATGAGTACTTGTTGATTCCCTATGGCTTGAAGAACACCCCATAAATGTTCATGGGACTCATGGACCAGATTATTTAACCACTCTTAGATCAGTTTGTGGTAGTCATCATAGACAATATACTTTTGTACTCATCATCAGAGGAGGAGAACATGATACACTAGATGATTGTTCTGGACATAATGTGAGAGCACCAACTTTTTGAAAATCTCTCAATGTTCTAGTTTTGGATACATGAGATCCCCCTTCTAGAACATGTTATCTTAGAATATAGACTGGTAGCGGGCCCATCCGAGGTCATGGTAGTGTTATCTTGGGAGCCACCCAAGATCATAATTGAGATTTGGAGGTTCCTTGGGTTTCTAGTCTATTAGAAAAAATTCATATCATATTTCTCCTAGATATCATTGCCTCAGAAAAATTTTACTGGATGGGGGATTCATTTTGTGTTGACAAAGAAGTGCCTATAAGATTTTAAGAATTTTAGTTAGAGTTTGATGAGTTCTCACATCATGAGATTATCAACAGAGTGTCAAGTATGTATTGTTCTATGATGCATCATGAAGTGGGCTTGGATGTGTTCTGATGCAGTGGAATGTTGTGATTTCAAATATTTCACACCATTTTAGACCACATGAGTAGAAAGGTAGATCCCATGATCTTGAGTTAGTAGTTGTATTCATTTCACTAAATATGTGGAGACACTACCAGATGTGTGAGCGGGATAACATCTATCCTGGTCACAAGAGTGTCAAAAACATATTCTATGTGAAGGATTATAACTTGAGACAGAGGCAATTTCTAGAGTTCCTCAAGGACAATGACATTGAAATTGTTGATACTCTTAGAAATGGGAATTTGGAAGAAAATTCCCTTAGTAAGAGATCCTTTTTACAGTTTCTAAAAAAGGAGATAGAGTAGATGTCCTCATAGCTATTATCATTTATGGATGGGGATGGACCTACTTCCCTCCATCTGATAGTTGTTACGCCACCACTCTTGCATTGATCAAGGAGGTACAACTTGGGTATATTTAATTTGAGACCATATATACTCAGATATACATTGTACATGCTCAGGATAACATTTCTAAATGTAGGGATCAAGTCATTATTTTTAGTGGATGAAAGGAGGTACTAGTGGAGTTGTAGGTGGAAGATCTAGGAGAATTTCATACATCTCCTTTAGAAGTATATCCAGGTGTGGAAAAGAAGCATCAGGACCTCCAACGTCTTTTTTGGTGGCTAGAGATGATGAAAGGAGTTATAGAGTATGTTCTTAAATTCCATACTTGTAAGAAAGTGAAGGATGAGCTTCAAGTTCAATTTGGTTTGTTTTAACCCCTTGGGAGATAGAGTGGAAGTGGGATGCGATATCTATGGAACTCGTGACATGATTACCATGTATGTCTATGGGACACGATTCTATTTGAGTGATTGTAGACAAAATCACCATGTTCTCCTAGTTCTTAGCTATTATGGAGAATAGATCTGTAGAGAGCATGGAATTCCCCTATAATTAGAACATATTTTGACTCTGTAGAGTTCCATCGTTGATCGTTTTGGACCATGATGCTCTCTTCACATCATGGTTGTCAAATGGATTACAAGAGGTGTTTGGGACTTAGTTACACTTGCGCACAATGATTAACGCCCAAAATAATGGCCATATCGAGCATACCATTAATGTTGTGGAGGACACAAAATGAGATTTCAAGTTGTAATTGGGCTATAGGTGGGAGGATCACCTTCCACATATGTAGCTTACATAAAAAACACATCCATTCCACTATTAGTAGGGAACCATTAAGGGATTGGTACTGGTGACCCTGCAGGCCACCACATTGTAGGAAATTCCTAGGATATTCAGTACCTATGGGACCAGATTTGTTGAGAGAAACTACCAATAAGTTTTAGATCATCTATCAATAGATGAGGTATATATAGAGCCGTCAAATGTCTAATGTGATGGACGAAAGATGTGTTTTGAGTTTGAGTAAAGAGACCATGTGTTCCTATGAGTTTCACCATGAAATGGATTACAATGATTTGGTTGGGGAAAAAAGATATATGTGAGGATCGTTGGACCTTTCTAGATACATCATAGAGTTTGAGAGGTGGTATACCACATAGATCTACCTCCATAGAGAGATCAGGTACATGGTGTCTTCTATTTGTCACAGATGAGGAGGTATGTGGATGAACCATCACACGTTATTGATTACAGTGAGATAGGAAACAATGATAGATATACCTTTATTTAGTACCCAGAAGATATTGAGGGTATTTAGGATAGGATCCTCTATTGGAGATCGATTACATTATTTCATGTCTGGTGGCAGAATATGAATCATCAATAAGGAACATGGGCGCTGGAGTCTCAAATTCATGCAAAGTATCCACATATCATTGTTTTAACCATGTTTTGGATTATCAAAGATGTAAACTCCCAAGGTGGTGAGAATATAAGGAATGGTATTTTCCATGTATTATGTTTTCAAGTTTTAATATAATATTCTTTAGACTAGGCACGGGGATGGTGTTTGATTCTAAGGCCCAGTGTGCCCGGAATAAGCACATTATATATATTAAATATATTAATTAGAATGTAGATGTATTTATCATATAAAAGTGGATTAACATATAAATGGGCTCTCAAATCAGAAATTGGATTGCACAATAGAGTCCAAAACACAGGGTTTACCCTAGGTGTAACTTAACCATCGATGACATTGGTTGTGTATGGAAAAGTTATCATAGGCGCAGAAAAGAAAAAAATAATTAAATAAAACATTTTATTTCATATTATAAATGGAAAAAGTAGTTATTATTTAGAAATACTATAATGATGGAGATATAGGGTTAGTCACATTATCCTAGAACCATTGGAATACTTTTGGAGAGAGATTGAGAGGATTCCTCTCATGCAAACGATAACCAGATCATGAAATAGTGATCAACACAAAAATTTATCAAGTGACATCTCTATCAAAAAATACACAGGCTCATTGATCAAAATTAGGTTAGAAAATTTGATTTGGTTTAATTATTTAACCCTCTTGATTTCTATGATAAACGATAATCAATAATTGAACAGATTGATCTGTGGTTTGATCAATGTGTGTGATGGGTATATTTGAGTGGTTTTGATGGGAGAATAAAATTTTTACATGATTATATTGATTATCATTCTAATAGAGATAGATTTATATCGACATATATATTGATGGTGGTTTGTTCATGTAATTTTGAATTGTGCTTTCCTCCCCTCTTACATCATTGATCACGAGAATTCTTCATTTGGCCCACAACTCGACTTATCATGATAGTTTCACTATTGTGCACCTGTTTCCTGGAACAATGATAAAAAATTATAGATTTTGGATTTACACGAGATTATGGTGTTGTGAATGTAGAAACAACTATGAACCGAATAATGTGAGGTACCCATTCTTCCATTCATAGGAATTCATCAGCATGAAATTAAGGCTGACAATGATTTCATTTTCTGAATGGATTTGAGGGTCAAAACACACTATTTATCAAAGGTAGGGATTTCATTAAGGGACCTCTTGATTTTTCTCACAAGGCATGATCAAATAAGATATCATAGTGATAGAGGAAATGACCAGATCATGAATATGAATTTCTCTGAAATTCTATGCCACATAGTGTTTAAACAAGATCTACACACCATGTCGCCCCCCTTAGTCATAGATAGGGTATTTGGAGGAAAATAAGCATCACCTGGTGTATGACCCCTATCAAAAGATGTGTTCCCTAGATAATCATCTTGTAATTTGGAAAATATTCATTCATGGGGTGGAGTAATTGGGTTTCCTACATGGAGTGTACTCCACTACACAAACATGGCTTGAGACACTGATCGTTTACACAGGAAGTACCCGAGGTCAAGGGACACAACATTTAACATGTTCTACATGTCATGTAATATTTTATAATTGGAATGATATTATTATACTTAGTGACATGGAAATTTTTTTTATGATGCATTCCCATTATCCATTACCTGAATATTTGTACATAATCATCTACTACTCCTATGATAGTTATCCTGTCAACATGAATTCTTGGATAGAGTATTCAAAACCCCTTTAGGATGACCTAAGTAAGATCCTCTATTCATATTAATTCCCTGGGTGGTGCTCATTGTGTCATCATGACCAACAGTATGGAATCATTGATCCTCTACTTAGAGGGTTAATCAAAATTGAGTTTTTGGTATCACCCCATGGCCTTGTTACTCATCCTAATTTTTGTATCATATTCTCATTAGATTATCAGTGTGTTCTTCCTCATGATGAGACTTGAGGAGAAGTACCTCTAAGACAAACATCGTTTGTGCTATCAGCCATAGGATTGTGTCCTCTTAGATGAGTGCTTTGGGGAATATTCATTCTAGAATCCTAGGATAGGGTACTATGGTTGTGACTTACCAATATACATTGTGTCTTTGTTGATTATATCAAGATATTATTATTATATTTGTTGACGGAATATACCTATGTAGAGAAAACTATATTTCCATAGTTTTATGCTTTGTGTTTTCATGGTTTCATACTAAGTATTTTTATACTCACTACTTCATGATATTTTCCCTCATGTGTTGTGTCTTATGAAGACATCAACCTTCTAACAGATTCCTAGATGTACTAGCACTAGACGATTCTTAGTGAGAATGGAAATATCATGGTGTTTTCTTACGAATTAGTATAGAAGTCACTTTACATTCAACCAGGACAAGAGTTTCATAATCTTTGTGGGGGATTGTATTTCGATCTTTTTACATTCCTTTACATCTTCTCATACTCTAGTTGTGGGATTTGGATGTATGACATCAAGGTTATTTATTCATTTTTACTTTTCAATATTTTATAGGATTGGAGATGTGTGCATGTGTACAAGTACATAGGAAAAGGCCTACCACACATGTGATATGCCTCTTAGGTGCAAGTCTCTAGCACATGTCCTATTGGCGGTAGTCTTGGGGAGTCATGAGAGGGGCCCCAATGGGATGGGTTATGAAAATAATCAATTATGGACTATCTCTTCTTTACTAATTCCATAATCACTGTTTATCTACAAAATTACCAACCTATAATTGAATTTTATTCACAAGTGGTTCTCTATTATTTATAACAACCACTACAAATGGGCAATGAGGGATTCATATTTAGCCTTATATTTAGTGAACCTTTCTGATAGAAAAAATGAATGTGGTAACAATATCTTCATTGGAGAAATGAGAAAGATTCCTAACATGACTTTGTTGAGCACAGAGTCTTTCATTCTAATTCAATTTGTGATTCTAGATGCACCATCAATGTAAATTTACCACATGAGGGTAGAGTCCAGAATTAACAAGATATCATCCTTTGGAAGTTCGGTATCATTAGGACATCATCAATGGAGGGTTGTTAATCCAAAAAAAATTCTGAATCCAATTATTTTATTTCTCTATGTTGTATGTTCTAGATGTCAAATTTTTGTAGATTGACTTCCCGAAATGGAAAACATACAATCAGCATCCAGTGATTAAGGATATATTTAAGAGGTTTATTTTGAGAGATAAAATGGGACTCACGTTGAAATAGGTCCTCCCTTATTTTATATACTGAAAATATCATTTCCATAATGATTTTCTAGATAACTTAGTACTAAGTGTTAGTTTTTAGAATGGGGAAATTGAGATATCAAATACTATTTTCACTACCAGCATAATTTTTTTATGCAAAGAAGGATCCCAATAATCATTCCAGAGCCACTAGGTATAGGATAAGTGAAATTAATTATACTAGAGGAATTAGAACTAGTGGAATAAAGAGATATTTGTTGAGGCAATCGAATTTTTATTCATAATCATCATTCCACCAAAATAGGACCACATTATTAATCATCATAGTGAGGGGAAAATATTTACCTATTATTCCTATTTTGAATCTTAGAATATACGAAATGTGATACTACGTTCCTCCCATCTCATTATGTTTTTGAGGAGATGACATACCTAGAATTGCATTAGTCTTATTAGGGTCAACATAGATTCCAAGATGGCATATAATCAAGCTGATAAATTTTCCATATGTAACACAAAAAGAAAATTTAAGATGATTCATTTTCATACATGGATATCATGGTTTGTTGAAAATTATTTCCAAATCAGAAAGGTGATCAAAATTTTTCAATGATTTTATCACCAAATCATTAACATACCACTCAAATGATTTTTCTAGGGAGGTTTTAAAGATGTGCTGCATGGCATGTTGATATATACCACCATCATATTTAATCCAAAAGGTATCACCCTATAGTATTATACACCCTGGGGGCCCTAAATGTGGTGAATGATTCATTTTCTAGGGACATTCGGATTTGATTATAAAATGGGTAGACATACATAATGGGGAGATCAAGATAATTAGCCATTTCTTAGATTAAAATATCTATGATTATAATTGGGAAGTCATCTTTTGGAAAATTTCAATTGAGTACCCAAAAGATGATAAAAACCTCATTCTTCCCATTATTTTCTGCAATAGGGACAATACATGAATGTCATTTGGGTTGTCGGACCTCTCTAATGAAATAATATTTGGTGAGTTTTTCAATTTCGGCCTCACCCTTTGTAGAATGAGTCAGATGTGTCCTTATGGGTACCTACTTTTAACCAATATTTTGTTTTGGAAATTCTATATGATAGGTATCAAAATTAAGATCAAGTGAAAAAATTTATTTATAAATACAAGAAAACACTTATCAGTGTTCCTCCAGAAAAGTGGTGTAAATTTCTTGATTATTTATGGGAATATCTACTCTATTTGGGTTGGTCAAAGATCCTCCCCTATACAAATATTTATCTATTGGAGTTCTTCAATAGTGGTGGAGAATCCTTCTTTAAATTCTCATGGATCATCTCTAAGATTACTCTCTTCCTCTACTATCTTTTCCTCTTACTCTAAATTTGAATCTCTCTTGGTATGGATGAGAGACAAATGATGATCACTTTGGATGTGAGAAAGGTTATTATACCAGGATCTTGCTTCCAATAGTGACATCATGAATATTATAGGTTTAGTGGAGAAAGTGATGGCTAGACGATGTTATGGGGAGAAGGTTGTAGCTTCTCCTTTTGAAGTGTCACTACCAATAGAGGAATAAAATATTTCATCCATGACCTACGGTTCAAATAACATGGATGATATCATGAAAACCTGTTATCAAATCTCTGAATATGAGATGATTCCATCGATATGACTTACATTCAGCATGTATTCATCACTGAAGTCATTTAATGGGTTTTATGGGATTATTTCCAAACCATTTAGTGTGGTAACTCAAGATACACCACTCTTTATGGGTTTCTTACCTTCTATTTGGTAGAATCATGTATCTATATATTGATATTCAGAGGAGTTGAATGAAGATTTATCACAATGTAACATCCCAATATACATATTTATACAATATTTAATACATTGATGATATGATTAAGGGACCATGGCATGATAATGAAACCATGTCCTTTTTAGTTGTAAATTGAATGTTGTGTCCTACTAGATGACCAAGAACTCATAGTCAGACACTAGATCTCCAAACTTGGAACTGATCTTGATGTGTCAAAGGTGTTTCTTGTCATTTTTATCACATTCATTAAGTGTTAGAGTGGAATGGGAAAAGTATCATTATTTTAACCTAAATGTAAAATAATTTTGATAGGAACGAGTTTTACACTTAAGACATTGTCAATGAAATGGATAAAACATCACTTTCACACTCTTTAGGGGACACCAAAGCCACTACATGTGATTCCCATAGATCCTTCGACATATTTAGAGCATAAATGATTGAATTATTTATCATGAATGAGTGAAATTGCATTAAGATATTTTAATTTTTTGTCAATGGTCTATGTTTCCCTATACATAAAAATTCCCATGATGAAATTTCAAGAGATGAAATTCCTGGGGAAGATATTTCATGTGGTTGAGAAATTGTTGATAGATTTTTTTTCTTGTTTTTAGTTAGGCCATGTTGGCCTGCCCATGTTCCTCTGCCGATTTTGTTATCTACTATTTATCAATTGGAAATCCAAAATGATCCATTATTAAGGATTTTTCAAAATTTTGGAATCATTTTATTGATCATTATATGCTTTTTGAAGGCATTTACCATGAGATTCAGTGGAATAGATATCTCTAGTAGGGTTTCGGAAAACATATTTTTTTGTCACAGTTGTACCTCGCTCGGTTTCCTTATCTTCTATGGCCTCAACTAAGGTCTCCACAATTTGGATTTGGAATACCAGGTTGATAAAAAAAATCCATCATCAGATAAGTGATCCATTAAATTAATTATATTAATGGATCCGAAGACCAATTCTTCTTTGAAAAAGTATTTCATTGGATGGGTCGGTGCCCACAGTACTGTTTTTGTGGGGAGGCTCCATTGTCTTGGTAATGAATGGATGATGTCCGAGAGAGTGAATTATGTCATTTCACAAAGTAAATATTTATATTATTATGTTTTTTTCTTCTAATATTATTATAAATTTTATCAAAAGAATAACATTTTAAGGTTTGTGGCCTTGAATGAGTTAGTTGTTCCGTAGTAAAGCAGCTAGGGGCGTAGTTGGTAGGATCAATTGTACATGGGAGATAGCGTGAGACCGGTTGATTTTTATTATAGTAATCCAATCAACATTATTCTAAAAACCTTTTCTTGAAACTTCCTTCAATTTACTCTCTTCTAGTTGAACAGTAGAGGAAAAACATTCTAGATGTTCTAGTTATGTTCCATGTTTCTCCTACCTTGAATATGGATCATTTTGTAGGATATATTTTAATATGAAAGAGTCATGTATGGTATACCAAAATATTTTTTAAATGGGGTAATAATTCATGCAATCAAGATGGTCTAATTGATCAATTCATCTGGGTTATGGAAGAGTTAGTAGGTTATTTTCCAATGATTCTATGAATTAACTAGGAACCTTCTTATCTCAGATGTAATAGACCTTGTTCTTCTATTCTACAATCTGGGAGTGTTTTATCTTAGTCCTTTAATCCTAACAAGTTCATTGTTTAATCAATTTCTTCCCTGGTGGGGGATCCTATTAATACAGTGAATGCTTCGGAGTTGGGGCTAGCACAAGAGCTAGTTTTAGAGTGACTATATCCATTTCTAATTTTCCTTTCCAATTTCCCAGGGATTATGAAATGAGGTGGGATTTTGATTTTGTTCTTAGGATTGATTCATTAATTATTAATGAAACTATAGTGTTCTCAATTACCACACATGTATTTAATTGGAAAGAGTGGTTTTCATATCTCATGAAGTATATTTTCTTTGAAATTCCCCAAAAAAATCATCTTGTGGTACCAAAAAATCATTGTAGTATATTAAACCCTTCAACCTGGAAATGAAGTTTGAGACTCTCTCATTTTCTCATTGTCTTTGGTTAGATAGGATGATGACTGTTGTATCCAAAAAAAATTAAACTAATTAAAATGAATTCATTTATGGTGTTCTCGTCATTTTATTTAACTTATGGGTAAACATGTGTACTGAACAAAGTAATATTCATTAATGTTTTGTAAAAAAATAGTGAATTTTTATAGCTTCATGTTTTGACAATTTTCCCTTTATGTAGACACACTAACATATATAATGTGTCATATGTCTATATTTATCTCATGAAAATTCAAATATTGGAAACATAGGATTTCTAATATTACCTGAGGGGAAAATGAATCTACCCATTCAGGGTAAGGTTTTCTTTTCGAATTCACTGGTTCATGTTGTCCCTCCATAGATTCTATGTGGGATCTCAATAATTCTATATTATCAATAATTCCTTTAATGATGAAAAATTGAGTATGGGATAAAAGAGAGGGTATTGCAAGATGAATAAGTGGTATTGGTCCTATCTTCATTGGGTCTTCTGCTATCCATTTGTAACATGACTGGCATGGGACATATTGTTTGACCAACATTGGAAAACCCCAATATTCATCCAACACTCACTCCAAAATGATTGGTTTCATTTATCCCATAGTGAAGGTCCATTTTGAATCTATTTTTTTCTATTATGATTAGTTATTCCTATCAAGTGACATCAAATGGAGAAATTATATCCGATTATTTTTTGAGAACATATCCAGTTAGAATTTCCCCCTAAATAATTTGGCATTGTGCATCATGAGTAATCTCATTTTTTTCTTGTATTGAGCCTATCGTTCCTTGAGTATGTGTGGTTCAACACCCATGTGTAACAGGTGGTGCTGAACTATAGAGTTACTATTTCTATAGGCTAATCTATAACAAACCAACCCAGTCAACCCAGAACTGGTCACCCAAGTCAGCCCGCGGTAAGGCCCGAGAGGTATTCTCGGTCCTCTTGGGCTGGCGACAAGTGCCAAGGAATCAATATAGGACAATTGGGAATGATTTATCCCAGTGAAAACAAATTAAGCATCGGAGAAAGTGGAACAATTCCATGTAAATAAACAGCACGAAAAACAATGAACGACCAACAACAACACACAAACCTTAACATAACCAAAAACTCCTCATGACCTCGAGTGTTACTCTCCAAACCATGACCAAGTCTCACACACAATGAACAAGTTAAATTCCAACCTGCAAAAAAACAAAAAAAAAGGAAAATCACTACAGGCATGAGTATTAAAAATTAGTAAGTGTTCCCAACAAACTATTCCCAATTCACTACCTTTAAATAAAGAATTTTCTAATTCCTGGTTCGAACTAAATTATATAAAATATGGGTTTCCACACACACACTTCCATTTCTGAAACAATTAATTTTCCATTAACCTTTTTAAATTAAAAAAAGAAGTTTAATGTTTGAACGAATAAGTGAAATACATTTTAAAACATTTTTTATGAATAATTTAGAAATCCAAATTTTATTTGTTAGTTAAAAGGAAAACCACACACAACACGCAACACACAACAAGGGAAATGGGAAAGTAGCAAACAGGGACTAGAAACCATACTAGGCCTCTAAATCGTCTACCACGTCCAAATAAGTACTAAAGGAAATATGGGTCAAACCTAGGAGCTTCTGAACAATCCATAACATACTATACATATGAATCATCCTGAAGGCATGCCCTACTCAATGACGTCATAACGCCCTAACACCCGGTGTTTCCCTACATGGCCTAATTGAGTGGCCTAATCCCCTAGTAGAGCAATGCCCATACTAAGGGCCACTGGCCAGTGCGAAATCTAAACTAGTGTAGTAATCAGTCTCAGAAAATTCACTCATTATGCCAGGTTCCCATGTCAACATGTATAATAAAGAGGAATGGGGTGAGTCAACAATGTAAATCAAGTAACCAGTCATGATGCACAAACATCATACGCAACTCACTCAATCGAGGTACATAATAAGACTACCCTTGAGTCACCCCAAAGAGAGTTTTCAAAATATTTCATTTCCTTAAAGTGCCAAACAGGACTTAACCAACCACTTAACACCAACCTATTTTCAGAAGAACCAACACATGCCAAATTATTTTCAAATAATCAAAGGGATGCCAGTTTAAATCTCAAAACCATTTGAAACCTCATTTAAGAAATCCATTTTGGAAAAACAAACACATTTTCAACCCAAGCCATTATTTAAAAGAAACACAGTTTACTTACAAAGTCCAACCAGAAATTTTATCAACACTAATAATGAACATTTAAAACAAAACACTTTTAGGTAATTCAAAACAATAGAGAACCACTATCCTTCATAATGAACATTTATTATAAAACTGATTATTTAATATTATTTACCATTAATCTAAAATTTAATGAAATTACAAGAAATTAATAAATTCTAAATATAAAGGAAAGTGCAGTGGGGACCTACCTCAACTCGCAGGTCGAACGTGAAAACGCGACATGCCTCGCACAGGAGAACAAGCATGCGCAAATTGATGATCGTTGTAATGCGGGGATACCCTGCCAACGCGCTGCAATAAATGAACAACAACAAAGGTACATAAACATGGACCTAAAACAATCCAAACGAACAACCATCTCAAAAGAACCACCTCGGCATGTTTCCAAAACACAGTTCGCACCATCTGTACTATTTAATAAACCACATTAAAATTTATTAAACAAATCCAAAGAGAAACCCACAAATTTACACACCCAAAACCTATTCAAATCCTCTTTTATGATCAATCGTAGATCCCCAACATACTCGGACAGAAAACACACGACTTGACCTGTCGAATAAATTAATTGCACAACATAATAAAGATACACCACACATCAAAATACATTTTGAAACCATACACATGCCGCTTTAGAAAACGTAATCCAAAAGTCCACATGACGAAGTACAATCACCAAACTCAACATCACATTTACACTTCTACGACCAAAACATGTTTCGAAAAAAAGATTTACCAAACTCTTTCAAAACCAACCAGCGAATTCTTAAAAAAAGGGAGTGCACTAATTAACAATTTATGCCAAATGATCAAAGAAAAAGAACCCAAACACCGCATTACACAATTTTTGACTATAACAAATATACCAAATCACTAAGTACCAACTAAGGGTAGTGACAAAATAATAATCCAGTGAAATAATAAATTTAAAGGTAACATGAAAAGGGGATTATACCTCAACCCGAGGCGGAATGGAAATGCATGCCTGAGACTAGTGCACGATTACATTCGCACCTCAACGGTATTCTCTAGAAGCATAATTAAACCCTGCGTGATTAATATTGAACCCCAAAACATAGGGTTTTAGAAAAAATTAAACCCTCTTCAAAGAACATACTTGCCACAAAATCTTACCGAAGGGGCAGGCCGTCACTGGAGGGAGAGGGCGCCAACAAGGGGGCGATGCCTACGAGGGGGCAACGCCGACAAAGAGAAGTTCACCGGAGGTCACGGGTCAGGGACATTGCACGCTAAACAGGGGACGATGGCGGTTGTAGGTTGTGCTGGAGGTTTCCGTAGAGGGAAAAAAATTGGAAAGGGGAGGTCACACCTGCTGGTCACTGGAGAAGGAGCGCCATGGGTAAGAGGGGTCGTGGCTGGATAGGGTGTGCACCAGTGGGGGGGCTCGAGTAGCTATTCTATGCAAAGGAGATTCCAAGCAGGAATTCGGCTAGAGGTCATGGGTAGGAGGCGGAGGTGCGAAGGGTTGTTGTTGGTGGTCGGACGGGGTCGGCGAGGGGCGTGGCTGAGCCGGGAGGCAGCGGCCTGTGGGCTGGAGTAGGCAAGAGGGGGGGGGGGGGGGGGGTTGTTCGCCTCTTCCTTCAATCAAGGTGGGTGAGGGGGGGGGGGTCGGGCTGCGTGCCAAACCCAAACCCGCTTCTCCATTTTTTTAATTTATTAAAATAAATTCAATTATTACACAAAAAAATTAATTATAATAATAATTGTTAAACCAAATTAATAAGATAATGATTAGTATAATAAAGGTTATAATAATGATAATAACAATAATAATAATAACTTTAATAAAAATATAATGTTGATAATAACGACTATATTAAAAAAATTATAATCATAAAATAATTATTTTAATAATAAATAATACTATTAATTTTAGGGTTATTGCTTCTAAATAAAACATATATATATTTTTAACCAGAATTTTCATTAATCATAAAACTTTTAGTATTCCCCGCATATTGAGCGGGTAGCGCGATGACCAAGGTGTCATTGTACGGCCCCTCAACCGTGTTCTGCTCGAGCACAGATGCCACCAAACACACATACGTGCAATTTTCTCAAAAACTAAATGTTTTAACCATGGCTAACCAAAAAACCGGACCTGAGTCATAAACAAAGGAATCTTTAAACCCTGGGGTGAAAATTCTCCCCAACATAATGCTTTCTGCCCCTAGAAATCCATAAAAAGATAAAAAACCAAAACAAGAACTGACATTACTTTACAATTCAAAGATACCTCTAAAGAACGACAACATAGAGATCCCAAAACACTCCCAAAAAGGGAGAGACAAAACAGAAAAACTCATGCGACAGAAACGAATGGCCCACTAAGTGTCACCCACCCCCAAAAGTGTGACCACCTCTAGTTGATCGCTTCAAAGGACATAGAACATTCACAAGGGTAAATCCAAGCCCAACATACACACACCTTAAACACCTTTAAACGGAACTAAGCCATTTACTTTATCCTCAATTCAACATTAAAACACAACATCCGGAACAACACCATGAAAAATACAATGACCCTCTTGAAACCAACAAACATGTTAAAACCACGTCCAATGAGTACCTCTTAAAACCTTACTCCAATTTGACACTGAAACTCTCACACCCCAACACTTTACTAAAAAGGGAGAATATATAAATAGGTGGTTCCACATGAGACCACCCACCACCAAACCAAAACCCGGAATGAAACTGGGATATCGACAAGGGAGGTCCAAACGGACTCCCCACCATAAAAAACAAGCCAAAATGAATTCAACGAGACTCGTGATGGGTCTCTACACAATTAGGATTATCAAGATTAATCGAACTCAGGGAGTTCCACATGGGCCAGAAACCCCACCATAATGGGAGGGGTGGGAAGGGTAGGGCCCAACCAATAGAGTATCAAAACTACCCCCAATTCTACACTAACAACTTTACACCCGTGGAAGAATATGAAACATGACGCACTAAAGATAGGGATTAAATCAAGAACTTTTTATGTTATTGGGGTTCTCCTGACTACATGTCGGCTTTACTCCGGGACCTAAGGCTTGAGCTTTGATGATTGAAGCATCTCTTGCCTTGCAGTCAAGCTTTATAAACCCCCAAACACCACAAACGAACCATAAATTTACCAAACACACTTCTATTAAAAAAAGGTTTCAAGGAGGCTCAATAATAACCATTCTTATAACTGATGGAAAAGAAACACCACAAAATGCCATAGGTGATGACTACTGCATCCACGAAACACTATAAAGATAAACCCTCAAATCGATCTCCAAACATCTCCCTACCCCTGATGACAGGCTAAGTTGACCTTCAATGAGCCAGGTATGGCTTCATCGTGCTTCTTGGAAACACCTCGATAGAATCGCTGCTAGTGACCCAGACGTCCACAAGTGTGGCAGGCTCTTGGAGCAATTAGGCATGTCAGCCTCGTGTGACCCTGCCTACCACACTGGTGATAGATCGCGACATTGTGCTGTGAAGAAGATGGTTTATGGTCTAAAGGCATGTTGATCCCTCTACCAGCACTACGAGCATCAGGTTTCTTCTCATTCTTCTTATCACCATCCTCTGTAATGCTTCCCAAAGTTGGAGGATTCACCCCCT
Organism: Viscum album; assembly: GCA_963277665.1. Lineage (NCBI taxonomy): Eukaryota > Viridiplantae > Streptophyta > Magnoliopsida > Santalales > Viscaceae > Viscum > Viscum album. The sequence continues at coordinate 1,525,873,918 of OY728151.1, forward strand.
CAAGTCCTCCTGCTAACCTAGATTCATCCAAAAAGGCTTTCCCCACAACATCCAAGAAGGTAATTTGGTTGATCTATGCCACTTTAGACCACAGTTCAGATCGGATTCCAAACTCAAATTGTCCATGTTTGTTTGCAAAAAACCATTTTCCTATGGATCTTGGTATGAGAAAAGTCGATATAGTTCTAGTACTGATTTAGCACCCTACTCAAGACAACACAACTTCATCCTCTTCCTTATCTACTTCAACTCAGAGAAGTATTGTTGGATGAACGAATACTTGAATAATTGCTAAGTGATATCATCTCGAGGCTTGTTTCAAGACATGGACATCCACTATTTCCAGGTTGGACCTTCAAGAAAAAAGGTAGCCAACATCACCTTCAATGAATCAGGCAGCACAATGAAATTGAAATTCCTCTCAATCTTCTGCAACCACTCCTCCGCCTCAAGAGGATCTTTCTAACCATAAAAGAGTTGAGAACTCAACTTCCATATTTCCAGAACATAGTCTATAGGTTGATCAACTAGAGGATTTCCTAGGGTTGCACCACCCGAAGATGCACCTTGGGAATCCCTAAAACCGTCGTGGGGACGATCACTAAGGAACAAGGTGTAAAGACCTGTAAAATTCAAGGAAATATTTTTCTTAATTTTCTTTGGGATTTTACAAGAACGCAGTTTCAGATGGCACCTGATTCCGAGGCCCGGTGTGCCCGGAATTTCTAATCGAAGTTTAGCTCGGGTACGTTCAGTGAACGAATGAGCGTGAATTTCTAACTTTTGAACCGATGCACGGAATCCAATTCCGAGGGAACCGATGGAACAGTAGCACCGGTATTTTCTTAGTAACACCTGTTCCGGAGTTTCGTTTTCACGAGAGTTGATGATAAAAATTGTGGAATTTTATTTTATAATTATTCTACAATTTTTATTTTTACTCTAAGTGTATAATCCTTAGAATGGAAGTTGGGTAACTACCCAACCTCCCTTGGAAGGTTATGAGGGTGGTGGGGCCCACACGAACCCCACCCCTTCATATCCTCTAAACCCCCTCAACTCCCACTTAAATGTTGATAACTTAAGTTTATTAAACTTATGGTTTTAATGTGGTGAGTTAATTGTAAGTTTTTGAAATTCAAACTCTTGAATTTCAAAAGCTTTGTTGTGTTAATAAAATAAGTTTAGAACTTATTTTATTTGGGTTGGTGTTTAGTTGTTTGAGAGGTTTTGGAGAAAAAAAGCTAAGGAAGCCTTGAGTTCTTCATTCCCTTTGACGCAGAACGCGAAGAAAGAACGATCTCCGACGTGGAGCGTCGAGCCCTCGGAGACCGTCTTTCGCGACACCGACCCACGACGCGACGTCTTCTTCCACGACGTTCTTCTTCCGTGTCGTCTCTTCTGCAATGGTTTTCCACGACGAAATATCCGTCAACGTCTTCGAATCCTCGCTTAGAGACGCCGACGTTTGTCATCTCTTTTATCAAGGTAGGGGTTTATTTTTTATTTATTTATTTCCGTTCATTAATTATAGTTTGTCGTTCTTCGTGGTTAAACGACTAAATGATAACGATTAACGAGAGGGGGCCGGACCGCACAAACATGGCCGACCCCCCTCCTTTATCCATGTTTGATTCTTTGTGGATGGAACAGAACGGTGTGGTGTCATTGCACCACGTGGGAATCGCACGACAAGTATTACGCGACGCCGTCGCGCCACGCCGAGAAGTTGAACAAGGACGCGACACCGTCGCGCCGCGTCGAAGAAAACCGAAGACACCGCAGCCGGAGCGGGGTCGCGGCGGAAGGGCGCGGTGCCGTTGCACCGCGCCGGATGAACCAAGTCGAGGCCGATTCCGGGCCGTGATGGAGCAAGGTGACCGGCGGCCAGTTCCGGGCCGCCGGTGTCGGCGAAGAAGGGGACCGGTCATCGCCGGTCCCATGGAGGTAGGAACCGGCCGGCCAGGGCGGGCCGACCGGACAGGTGTGCAGCTGGGGGTTCAAACCCCCGGACGGCTGGCACAAAACGGCCCCCTTAATTGGGGGGTCGCGGTTACACAAGGGGGGGCAGGTGCCCCCCCCCCCCTGCCCTTTGCCAACGGCTCGGCCAAAGGCCGAGCTGGCCAGCGCGCTGGGCACGCTGTGCCCAGCCGGGCCGGCCGCCTGGCCGGTCCCCCAGGCCGGGTCAGGCCACGCCGTGCCGGGCAGGGCCGCACCCAGCCGGGTTGGGTCGTGCCGGTCTGGGCCGACCAGGACCTGGGGCGGGTCGACCCGGTTCGGGCCGACCTAGGGGGTCTCGGGCCGGGTCGGTCCGGGCCCGAAACCCCCGTTTTCGGACCATTTGGGTTCAATTGCCCATAACTCGGGCTACGGACCTACGATCGATGCGCCGTCAGCGGCAACACGATCCTTGGAACTAGACGGTCGTTTCAGTATATCACACTCAAGGTTTCAGATTACTTTGAGTTCGGCCAGGTTGGTTCGTACACGAAACCAACAGGGCCCTCGGAGCGGAAACGCTAATATCTTGAGCTTCGGACGTCCGATTGACGTGCCGTTGACTTTGTTGGTTTCCTATTAGTGAGACGGATCTTTTGGATTACTCCGCCTGAGGTTTGGACGCAGGTGGAGTACGGTCGGGTTGGTTTTTCCTTAAAAACCAACCGGGTCCCTGGGACGAAAGGCCAATAACTCTCAGACAGGGTGTCCGATTGACGCGTCGTCTGCGACGTTGAGTTCCTGTTGATGATACGGAACTTTTGGATACATCAACTCTGGACTATGTGTCGGTTGATGTATCATCCACTCGGCTCGTGGAGCGGACCCTCCCGAACGAGCTTGCTGTGTGCGGGAACCCTAGTGCTGGCTGCGACTGCTACTGTGACTGCGACGACGACTATGCAGAGATCCTCAGTGGATTCGACGACGACGACTACAGCACTCAGCGATCATGTGTGGATCATTGTTACCGATCCTGTGTGGGTCAGCGCTCAGCGATTCTGTGTGAGCCAGCGCCTACAGATCCTATGTGGGTCTGATCCTGTGTGGGTCATTGCGGGGGTTAGTACCTATCGATCCTTTGTGGGTCCGACGACTTAGATGGATCAGTGATCATCTCTATCGTCTTTCGAAGAAGTATACCTGTGTGAGCTGAATCCTGTTTGCATTCCTATGTGGATTGTGTTGTGCTATCCTGTGTGGATTACGTTTTGCTTTCCTGTGTGGAATACGTATACTTTCCTGTGTGGACTAGGTTGTACTTGGGCTCTGAGATTGGAGCGTATTGGAATTGATGACTTAGGTATATGTATGGGCATATACCTAAGTAGTGTCGGTTGTTACTTCGTGATTGTATCTTTCCTTTGTGGTTTATCCTTTGTGGAGTTTGGGAGACCTTCGGGGGTCTCGGGTTCCCTACTGAGTAGCTTATACTCACCCATGAACAGGCTATGCCCACACTACGTTGTGTTGGTTGCAGACGACGGACAGCGCTGATCATGGTGGAGGCTTGCGGAGCAGGACGGTACCTGGAGGTGGACCACTGGACGGGACGTACTTGGAGCGGTCGGCTGGACCCGAGGAGCAGTGGAGGCTTTCTGTACCCACCCTTCTGGTGGGATTTCCAGTGGATAGCTCATCGTTGCGGCTTTACCTTTCAGTTGTTGTTTTCCATTTCGAGTTGTACTTTACTTCAGTTTGGGTTTGTATACTGGCCCATTTACTTTTCCGCACTTACTGTCGTACTAGCTTTTACTTAGTGTTTACTTCTACTGTTTGTTTACTCTGTGGTGTTTGTTAACTTTACAAAGGAAATTCCTTCCCTTTTTACCGGGATTTACGCCTTGGTTCTAGTCGCCGGCCCTTGGCCTATGGAAGGCGGGCTTGGGGTAGTCACGGAACGGGCCCCGAGGACGGGTCGTGACAAATTGGTATTAGAGGAGTTCGGTTCTACCGCGAACTCTGATCTTTTCTATGTGAAGCAATAGTGTTTAGCGTATTGAGTGTGGTTATCAGTCCAGGGAGTCCAGTGTTGGTGCGGCGGCCAACGTATCCGTACACCAGGACCCTGACTTCTGATTTCTGACTTAATGCACAAAAACATCGATTGCGTGTGTGTTTCAAGTTTTCTTTGCGATTACTTTGTATCAGCTCACCAGGTATACTGTTCTAACTGTGGCGCACCTGTTTCCTTTTCAGGATGGCCCCACGTTGGCATCCAGCTAGGGTTCTGAGAGTCGAGCATGATGACAGCCCACCGAGCGACGAGGCCTTGGTGCAGGGCCCTTTGTCAGCAGTGGCACCGGCGGTAGCCCTACCCACCGAGCCACCGATGCTTCCAGCCCCAGCCGCTGATGATGCACGTCGCCTCAGTGCACTGCATGAGTTCCAGCGCCAGCGACCACCCAGGTTCCGCGGGGAGATGGACCCCAGGCAGCCGAGGACTGGCTGGAGGCAGTGGTACGAGTTTTTCGGTTAGTGAGGACACCAGCAGACCTCATGGTGATCCTCGCAGCGAGCCTACTGCACGCAGCAGTGGGCCAATGGTGGAGCTTGATGCTCCAGGTGCACGATGACGCATCTCTCCTCTGGACGGATTTTTAGAGCCTCTTCCGCTCAGAGTTCTTCCCAGCCACCCTCCGTGCGGTGCGCATCCAGGAGCTTCTTCAGCTGCGGCAGGGCAGCATGACAGTCGCCTAGTACTCGGTGAGATTTACCGATCTCTCGCGCTACTCAATAGACATGGTACGGTACCCATTCTTCCGGGCCCAGACCTTTGAGCAGGGATTGAGACACGAGATTAGGGCATCACTGATCTCCCTCAGCATTCCGACACATACAGGAGTACTGGAGTGGGCCCTTTTGATCGAGAGCTTTCTTGCTGAGTCTACACCAGCGCTGAGGCCCACCGTGGGGCGGCACGTAGCAGAGTCTTCTGCAGTAGGCAGTCGACGGATGACACATGGGTCCAGGCAGACCAGACCCTCAGACAGATGCCCTCAGGACACTGGCTTAGCAGTGCGGGGCACACAGCACAGAGCCAGTCTTTCGAGAGGTAGGCAGTGCTACTCGTGCGGCGGGCAGGGCCACATGGCTCATAACTGCCCGGCCCACCGTGCCGAGGTGCAGCAGATGATTGAGGGACCACCGAGGCAGAGGCAGAGGGTCGACCATGGTGGTCCGCAGGGAGGAGGCGGACGAGGCAGAGGAGCTGGTCGAGCATCAGGTGGTTGACGACGCTTTGAGGCTCTACCACCACCACCACCACCAGGAGGTCCACCCCGACCACAGGGAGCTAGCGGGCAGAGACAGGCACAGCTCCAGGCAGCAGAGGCCTACGACCACGGCGCGCCCGAGATGATTCGAGGTACTATCTCTGTCTATTCCACCCTTTCTACAGTTCTTATAGACACAGGAGCGAGTCACTCCTTCATATTCGTTGCCCTTGTTCGGAGCTCGGAGATTCCAACAGAGCCGTTGGCTCGATCCTTATGGCTAGAGACTCCTACGGGAGCAGACTGGACAATTACGCAGTGGTGCCGGCAGTGTGAGCTTACTCTAGGAGGCGAGAGCTTCATCTGGGATCTTCTTGTAGCAGCGTCGAGGCCTTACGACGTCATCTTGGGCATGGATTGGTTGTCTACATTCCATGCACAGATTGACTGTATTAGGCGCAAGGTGCGATGTGTACGCACCGACGGGAGCAGGTTCACCTTCACCGGCGAGAAGGGAGCCTTTACAGCACAAGATGGACTTCCGCAGAGGAGAGGACAACCCATCACTCATCAGTTGGCTAGCCTCATCCTAGGAGCAGTTGACGTGCGGAGTCCTGGTTTTCCTGTAGTGGTGGATCAGTTTTCGGACGTCTTTCCCGATGACGTTCCAGGGCTACCTCCTCGCAGAGAGGTAGACTTTTATATCGATCTATACCCCAGTACAGCCCCGATATCGACTCCAGTATATCGGATGGCCCCCGCCGAGCTTCGAGAGCTGCGGGTACAGTTGGAGGACTTGCAGGGCAAGGGGTTCATCCGACCCAGTGTTTCACCATGGGCTTCCCCGATTTTGTTCGCCAAGAAGGCGAATGGGAGCTTGCAACTTTGTGTCGACTATCATCGCCTGAACCAGGTGATAATGAGGAACAAGTATCCGCTACCGAGGATTGATTACCTCTTTGATCAGCTCAAGGGAGCACGGTGGTTCTCGAAGATAGACCTCGGGTCAGGCTATCATCAGCTCAGATTTCGAGACGAGGATGTGCAGAAGACGGCCTTCAGATATCGGTATGGCCACTATGAGTTCTTGGTTATTCCATTCGGTATAACCAATGCTCCAGCAGTGTTCATGGCCCTCATGAATAGGATCTTTCAGCCATACCTCGATCGATTTGTCGTGGTCTTCATCGACGACATTTTGATTTACTCGACGACTGAGGAGGAACACGCCTACCACTTACGGGTTGTACTAGACACACTCCGAGAGCACCAGCTTTATGGTAAGCTCTCGAAGTGTCAGTTCTGGATACGTGAGGTCCACTTCTTGGGATACGTCATCTATGAGGCGGGAGTTGCAGTGGATCCTGCGAAGATCGAGGCAGTGCTATCTTGGGAGCCACCCAGGATCATGACAGAGGTTCGGAGTTTCTTGGGACTAGCTGGATACTACCGGAGATTCGTGCCAGACTTATCCAGAGTTGCGGCACCACTCTCAACTTTGACTAAGAAGGGGAAACCCTTCGTGTGGTCAGACAGATGTCAGCAGAGCTTCCAGGAGCTGAGACAGAGATTGACCAGCGCACCTATCTTGAGGTTTCCTGAGGAGGGAGTAGGGTACATAGTCTACTGCGATGCATCAGGGACCAGACTCGGATGTGTCCTAATGTAGGAGTGGGTAGTGATTGCATATGGATCACGTCAGTTGAGGCCGCATGAGCAGAACTATGCTACCCATGACCTGGAGTTAGCAGTAGTGGTCTTCGCTCTGAAGACATGGTGACACTATCTGATGGGCAAGCGCTTTACAGTATTTTCTGACCATCAGAGTCTCAGATACATCTTCTCTCAGAAGGATCTGAATCTGATATAGCGGCGATGTCTCGAGTTCCTCCAGGACTATGACTTTGAGATAGTCTATACTCCTGGGAAGGGGAACGTGGTAGCCGATGCCCTCAGCAGGAGGACGGGCATTCAGCTACTTGAGGAGGCGACAGAGCAGCTAACCTCTTTGCAGATATCCTTCGTGGATAGAGATGGATCAGCCTTCCTCCAATCTCTCACAGTCACTCCTCCACTACTGCAGCGGGTCAGAGAGGCACAGCGTGGGGATGCTGACTCTGAGACACGGCATGCACAGATATCCTCAGGACATGCACCTGATAGTTTCTCCTTTGGAGCAGAGCACGACGTCCTTTTCAGAGGATGTAACTTGGTACCAGTTGCTTTACGGGAGGAGGTGCTGAGAGAGTTTCACACTTCTCCTTTGGCGGTACATCCTGGAGTGGTGAAGATGTACCAGGATCTCAGACGATAGCACTGGTGGTCAGGCATGAAGAAGGTTGTAGCGGAGTTCATTTCTCGATGCCTCACCTGCTAGCAGGTGAAGGCTGAGCACCAGGTACCAGCAGGCTTGGTACAGCCCTTAGAGGTCCCGGAGTGGAAGTGGGACGGGATATCTATGGACTTCGTGACTGGACTTCCACGCACTTCCAGAGGTCATGACTCCATCTGGGTGATTGTCGACCGACTCACCAAGTCGTCTCACTTCTTACCCATCAAAGAGCAGGGCTCAGTGGAGAGCTTGGGATGACTTTACGTTCAAGAGATTGTATGGCTTCATGGTGTGTCATCATCTATCGTCTACGATAGAGATGCTCGCTTTACTTCCCAACTTGGGAAGGGGTTGCAGGAGGCGTTCGGGACGCAGCTATGTCTGATCACAGCATTTCACCCTTAGACGGATGGTCAGACGGAGAGGACCATTCAGACTCTCGAGGACATGCTTCTTGCATGCGTCCTCGACTTTGTTCGCAGCTGGGAGGACCACCTACCCTTGGTGGAGTTCGCGTACAACAACAGCTACCACTCCACCATCGGGATGGCACCATACGAGGCGTTGTACGGCCGACCTTGCAGATCTCTTTTGTGCTGGACAGAACCTGGGGAGTCGGCACTTGTGAGACCAGAGATGGTCCAGGCCATGAAAGAGAAGGTCTAGGTCATCCAGGAGTGGATGAGGATAGCTCAGAGCCGACAGAAGTCTTATGCTGACAGGAGGCAGAGGCCACTAGAGTTCGAGGATGGCGACCACGTCTTTTTTCGTGTCTCACCTCGACGTGGTTTACGGAGATTTGGCTGAGGCGGCAAGTTGTCTCCATGCTTCATCGGACCATTCCAGGTCCTAGCAGGATTGGAGAGGTGGCTTATCATCGGGCTCTACCATCGCAGTTGCACCGGGTGCATGACGTCTTCCACGTATCTCAGCTGAGGAGATACGTGCATGACCCGACACACATCATTGATCATGGGGAGCTTGAGGTTGATGATGGGGCGACTTTTGCAGAGGCCCCAATGGAGATCGAGGATCGACAGGAGCGGTTCCTACGTGGATAGTCGATTCCTCTAGTGCGCATCATATGGCACCACGGAAACCTCCAGGAGAGCACTTGGGAGCGGGAGGCTCAGATGCGTGCTCAGTACCCCCATTTGTTTCCCTAGTTTTCGATGTATCTTTACGGGGACGTAAAGCCCTGAGGTGGGAGTAATGTAAAGACCCATAAAATTCAAGGAAATTTTTTTCTTAATTTTCTTTGGTATTTTACAAAAACGCAGTTTCAGACGGCACCTGATTCCGAGACCCGGTGTGCCTCGAATTTCTAACCGAAGTTTAGCTTGGGTACGTTCAGTGAACGAACGAGCATGAATTTTTAACTTTTGAATCGGTGCTCGGAATCGAATTCTGAGGGCACCGATGGAACCGTAGCACCAGTATTTGCATAGGAACACCTGTTCCGGAGTTGCATTTTCACGAGAGTTGATGATAAAAATTGTGGAAGTTTATTTTATAATTATTCTACAATTTTTATTTTTACTCTAAGTGTATAATCCTTGGAATGGAAGTTGGGTAACTACCCAACCTCCCTTGGGAGGTTATGAGGGTGGTGGGGCCCACACGAACCCCACCCCTTCATATCCTCTAAACCCCCTCAACTCCCACTTAAATGTTGATAACTTAAGTTTATTAAACTTATGGTTTTAATGTGGTGAGTTAAATGTAAGTTTTTGAAATTCAAACTCTTGAATTTCAAAAGCTTTGTTGTGTTAATAAAATAAGTTTAGAACTTATTTTATTTGGGTTGGTGTTTAGTTGTTTGAGAGATTTTGGAGAAAAAAAGCTAAGGAAGCCTTGAGTTGTTCATTCCCTTTGATGAAGAATGCGAAGAACGAACGATCTCCGACGTGGAGCGTCGAGCCCTCAGAGACCGTCTTCCGCGACACCGACATGCGACGCGACGTCTTCTTCCACGACATTCTCCTTCCGCGTCGTCTCTTCCGTGACGGTTTTCCGCGACAAAATCTCTGTCAACGTCTTCGAATCCTCGCTTCGCGATGCCGACGTTCGTCATCTCTTTTATCAAGGTAGGGGTTTATTTTTTATTTATTTATTTCTGTTCAGGAATTCTAGTTTGTCGTTCTTCGTGGTTAAACGACTAAATGATAACGATTAACGAGAGGGGTCCGGACCGCACAAACACGGCCGAACCCCCTCCTTTATCCATGTTTGATTCTTTGTGGATGGAACGGAATGGCGTGGTGTTGTCGCACCACGCGTGAATCGCACGGCAAGTATTACGCGACGCCGTCACGCCACGCCGAGAAGTTGAACAAGGACGCGACGTCGTCGCACCGCGTCGAAGAAAACCGAAGACACCGCGGCCGGATCGGGGCCGCAGCGGAAGGGCGTGGTGTCGTCGCACCGCGCCGGATGAACCAAGCTGCGGCCGGTTCTGGGCCGCGGCGGAGCAGGCTGACCGGCGGCCGGTTCCGGGCCGCCAGTGTCGGCGAAGAAGGGGACCGGCCGTCGTCGGTCCCATGGAGGCAGGAACCAGCCGGCCAGGGCGGGCCGGCCGGACAGGTGTTTAGCCAGGGGTTTAAACCCCCGGCCAGTTGGCACAAAACGGCCCCCTTAATTGGGGGGCCGCGGTTACACAAGGGGGGGCAGCCCCCCTGCCAACGGCTCGGCCAAAGGCCGAGCTGGCCAGCGCGCTGTGCCCAGCCGGGCCGGCCTCCTGGCCGGTCCGCCAGGCCGGGCCGACCCAAGGGGTCTCGGGCCGGGTCAGTCTGGGCTCGAAACCCCTGTTTTCGGACCGTTTGGGTTCAATTGCTCATAACTCGGGCTACGGACCTCCGATCGACGCACCGTTAGTGGCGACATGATCCTTGGAACGAGAAGGTCGTTTCGGTATATCGCACTCAAGGTTTCGGATTACTTTTAGTTCGGCCGGGTTGGTTCGTACACGAAACCAACCGGGCCCTCGGAGCGGAAACGCTCATATCTTGAGCTTCGGACGTCCGATTGACGTGCCGTCGACTTTGTTGGTTTCCTCTTAGTGAGACGGATCTTTTGGCTTACTCCGCCTGAGGTTTGGACGTAGGTGGAGTACGGTCGAGTTGGTTTTGCCTTAAAAATCAACCGGTCCCCTGGGACGAAAAAGCCAATAACTCCCAGACCGGGCGTCTGATTGACGCGCCGTCTGCGACGTTGAGTTCCTGTTGACGATACAGAACTTTTGGATACATCAACTCTAGACTATGTTTCAGTTGATTTATCAGCCTGTCGGCTCGTGGAGCGGACCCTCCCGAACGATCTTACTGTGTGTGGGAACCCTAGTGCTGGTTGCGACTGCTACTGTGACTGTGATGATGACTGTGCAGAGATCCTCAGTGGATTCGACGACGACGACTACAACACTCAGCAATCCTGTGTGGATCAGTGCTACCGACCTTGTGTGGGTTCAATCATGTGTGGGTCAGTGCTCAGTGGTTCTGTGTGAGCTAGCGCCTACAGATTCTGTGTGGGTCTGATCCTGTGTGGGTCATTGCGGGGGTTAGTACCTATCGATCCTTTGTGGGTCCGACGACTTAGATGGATCAGTGATCATCTCTATCGTCTTTCGAAGAGGTATACCTATGTGGGCTGAATCATGTTTGCTTTCCTATGTGGATTGTGTTGTGCTATCATGTGTGGATTATGTTTTTCTTTCCTGTGTGGAATACGTATACTTTCCTGTGTGGACTGGGTTGTACTTGGGCTCGGAGATTGGAGCGTATTGGAATTGATGACTTAGGTATATGTATGGGCATATACCTAAGCAGTGTCGGTTGTTACTTCGTGATTGTATCTTTCCTTTGTGGTTTATCATTTGTGGATTTTGGGAGACCTTCGGGGGTCTTGGGGTCCCTACTGAGTAGCTTATACTCACTCCTGCACGGGCTATGCTCGCACTACGTTGTGTTTGTTGCAGACGACGGACAATGATGATCGTGGTGGAGGCTTGCGGAGCAGGACGGTACCTAGAGGTGGACCACTGGGCGGGACGTACTCGGAGCGGTTGGCTAGACCCGAGGAGCAGTGGAGGCTTTCTGTACCCACCCTTCAGGTGGGATTTCCAGTGGATAGCTCGTTGTTGCGGATTTACCTTTCAGTTGATGTTTTCCCTTTCGAGTTGTACTTTACTTCAGTTTGGGTTTTTATACTGGCCCATTTACTTTTCTGCACTTACTGTCGTACCAGCTTTTACTTAGTGTTTGCTTCTACTATTTGTTTACTCTGTGGTGTTTGTTAACTTTACAAAGGCAATGCCTTCCCTTTTTACCGGGATTTACACCTTGGTGCTAGTCGCCAGCCCCTGGCCTATGGAAGGCAGGCTTGGGGTAGTCACGGCACGGGCCCCGAGGACGGGTCATGACACAAGGAAACAAAGAACATAATAAAAAACATGGTCATTTCCATTTCAATTTCATATTTTTTCACAATTACCAAAATAAAACCTTGCAAAACAATTCATAAAAGTAAATAAGATCCAGACAAACCAAAAGGAAAAACTAGTGCTTATGGGTGACTCAGACGTATGGTTGGCTGCCAAACGCTGGTCACACCACCATCACAAAGAGCACTCTAGGGTAATGTCTCCAGCTCCACATGTCTTTCCAGACCATGCTAGCTCATGGAGGTCACTTTCCTGGCTCCAATTTCATTTCACAATACCAAACAAACCATAAGACTCAAAGGACATAGACAAACCCAAACATCCCACGGTAACCTGAGGTTCGGAATTAGGAAGGGTTCATGAAGTCCTTCTCGTCTGTATGCCTCGAGTCCCAACAATTCTACTCCTTCTACCACGACAACCCCAAATAATAATGGGTGCTCTGATAGACAAGGTCTGATCAAGATCTGACCCCTCTGATACCATTTTTTCAAGAACCAACCCAAGTCGACCCTGAACCGGTCACCCGAGTCAGCCTGTGGCAAGGCCCGAGAGGTGTTCCCGATCCTCCTGGGCTAGCAACAAGCACCAAGGTATTAATAGAGGACAATTGGTAATGATTTATCCCAGTGAAAATAAATAATGAGGAAGAGAAAGTGGAAAACACAAAGTAAATAAACAACATGAAAAAGAAAGAGAGGCCAACAACAACACACTAACCTGACCACAACAAAAAACTCCTCATGACCTCGAGTTTCACTCTCCAAACCACAACCAAGTCTCACCCACGATGAACAAGCTCGATTCAAACTTGAAACAAAACTAAAACAGGAAAAAACACTATAGGAATGAGTATTAAAACTCAGAAGGCGTGCCCAAAAAACTATTCCAAATGCACTACCTTTAAATAAATAATTTACTAATTCCAGGTTTGAACTAAATTATATAAAATATGGGTTTCCACACACACAATTCCATTTATGAAGAAAGTAATAGTCCATTGAACTTTTTAAATTAAAAAAAGTTTAATTTTTGAAAGAATAAGTGCATTATATTTTAAAACATTTATTGCGAAAAATTTAGAAATCCATATTTTATTTTTTTTAGTTAAAATGAAAACCACACACAACAAGCAACACACAACATGGGAAATGGGAAAGCAGCAAATGGGGACCAGCTGCCGAACTAGGCCTCTTAATCATCTACCATGTCCAAATAAGTACTAAAGGAAACATGGGTCTAACCTAGGAGATCATGAACAATACAGAACATACTATACATGTGACTCATCCTGAAGGCATGCCCTACTCAATGACTTCATAACTCCCTAATGCCCGGTGTTTCCCTACACGGCCTAACAGAGGGGCCCAATCCCCTAGCAGATCAAAGTCCATACTAAGGGCCACTAGCCAGTGCGTAATCTAAACTACTGCTGCAATCGTTCTCATAAAATTAACTCACTATGCTAGGTTCCCATGTAAACACATATCATAAAAAGAAATGGGGTGAGTCAACAATGTAAATCATGTAACCAGTCATGATGCACAAACACCACATGCAACTCACACAATCGAGGTACACAATAAGACTACCCCTGAGTAACCCCAAAGAGAGTTTTCAAAATATTTCATTTCTTTAAAGTGCCAAATGGGCCTTAACCAGCCACTCAACACCAACCTATTTTCAGAAGAACCAACACATGCCAACTCATTTCCAATGAATCAAAGGGACACCACTTTAAATCTCAAAACCATTTGAAACCTCAATTAAGAAATCCATTTTAGAAAGACGAACGCATTTTCAACCCATTTCATTCTTTAAAAGAAACACAATTTACATATAAAGGACAACTGGTCATTTTAACAACACTAATGATGCACATTTAAAAGAAAACACTTTCAGGTAATTCAATGCAAGAGAGAACCACTATCCTTCACAATGAACATTTATTCAAAAAATAATTATTTAATATTATTTACCATCAATCTAAAATTTAATAAAATGAAAAGAAATTAATAAATTATAAATATAAATTCAAGTGCAGTGGCGACCTACCTCAACTCGCAGCTCGAACACGACACACCTCGCAATGGCGCACAAGCACATGCAAACCGATGATCACGGTAACACAGGATTACCCTGCCAATGTGCTGTAATAAACACACAACAAAAAAGGTACATAAACACATATATAAAACAATACAATTGAACAACCAGCACAAAATAACCACCTCTACATGTTTCCAAAACATAGTTCACACCATCTGCACTATTTAATAAACCACTTTAAAATTTATTAAACAACTCCCAAGAGAAACCCATGACTTTACCCACCCAAAACCTATAAAAAACCTCTTTTATGATCAATCGCAGATCCCCAACACACCCGAATAGAAAACACACGACTTGACCAGTCAAATAAACTAATTGTACTACATAATAAAAATACACCACACATCAAAATCCATTTTGAAACCATACACACGCATCTTTTGAAACCATAATCCAAAATTCCACTCGAGGAAGTTCAATCACCAAACTCAACATAACATTTATACTTCTAAGATCAAAACATGTTTTAAAAAAGAGAATTACCAAACACTTGCAAAACCAACCATCAAATTCTTAAATAAAAAGGGAGTGCTCCACTTAACAATTTAAGCCAAACGATCAAACCAACAGAACCCAAACACCGCATACCACAATGATTGACTATAACAAATATACCAAATCTCTAAGTAACAACTAAGGGTAGTGATAAAATAATAATTCAGTGAAATAATAAATTTAAAGGTAACACGCAAAGGGGATCATACCTCAACCCAAGGTGTAATGGCAATGCATGCATGAGACCGGTGCGTGATCACATTCGAACCTCAATGGTATGCTCTAGAAGTATAATTAAACCCTGCGCAATCAATATTGAACCCCAACAAATAGGGTTTAGAAAAAATTAAACCCTCTTCAAATAAAATTCTTTACACGAACCCTTACTGAAGAGTAAGGTCGTTGTCGGACAGAGAGGGCGTTCACAAGGGGGAAACGTCGGCGAGGGGGCGACGCCGAAAAAGAGTAGTTCACGAGAGCTCGCGGGTCAGGGATGATGCATGTTAAATAGGGGATACCGGGGGTTGCCTATTTTACCAGAGGTAGACAGAGAGGGAAAAAACAACCAGACAGGGGAGGTCACAGCTGATGGTTTTCGGAGAAGGAGCGGAATGGGTAAGAGGGGTCGTAGTCAGATAGGGAGTGCACCGGTGGGGGGATCAAGCAGTTGTTTCGTGCGAAGGATATGCCGATCAGGTTTCCGGTTGGAGGTCATAAGTAAGAATCAAAGGTGCGGAGGTTTTCTACTTGTGGTCAGACGGGGTCACCGAGGGGCGCGGTTGAGCTGGGAGGCGGCGGCGTGCTTGCCGAAGCAGGAAGGAGAGGGGGTTGTTCGCCTATTCCTTCAATCAAGGGGGTGAGGGGGGTCGGCCTGTGCGCTGAACCCTTACCAGCTTCTCCCTTTTTTTTAATTTATTATATTAAATTCAATTATTACACATAAAAAAATAATTATTATAATTATTATTAAACCAAATTAATAAGATAATGATAATTATAATAATGGTTATAATAATAATAAATAATAATAATAATAATAACTTTAATAAAAATATAATAATGATAATGAATATATTAAAAAAATTATACTGATAAAATAATTATTTGATTAATAAATAATAGTATTAATTTTAGGGTAATTGCTTCTAAATAAAATATATATATATATATATATAACAAGCATTTTCATTAATCATAGAACTTTTAGTTTGCCCCACATACCGAGAAAGTAGTGTGGTGACCAAGGTGTCGATGAATGGCCACTCGGCCGTGTTCTACTCAAGCACAAACACCGCCAAACACACATACGTGCGCTTTTCTCAAAAACTCATTGTTTTAACCATCGCCCACCCAAAAATCCGACCCGAGCCATAACCATAGGAAAATTTAAACCCTGGTGTAACATAATATCTATTTATGGGTAGGAAATGGAGCATCGTAAGGAATTTATAAAATTTGGGAAATTGTCTGATTTCAGGTGCAGACACCTTTTTTAGTCATTTTGGGGTAGACTGTTTTTTTATGGAACATGTCCTCATCCTATTATCTGGTAGTGTCATGATGTTCTAAAGAATTATCAAGGGTGGGGGTTGTAACATTTAATAATTTGAACTACATCATGATATTTTCATTAGTGTCTTTATAACGAGAGAACCTATTCCCACAAGACTGTCTAATAGATGAGTTAAAGTTCTTAGTAGCAATGTGCTCTTGATAGGCTATTTTTGCTCGAGACTATCATAGAATACTGTTAACTATTTAATAGATCCCATTGAAGCAATATGGTGAATGGTGATCTGAAGGGAACAGTTAAAAAAATATTTGATTATGTGAAGAAGAAACTATATCATGGGATGGAATGAGCTATGAATATTCATTTTTTTGAATTATTAAAAATCAATAAAATATTATCTTTCATTGAGGTCAAGGGAGAAAATACCACAACCCTATAGGATGGAGGTTCTCATGTTCAACATTAAAAATAATTCAGTCCTAATTTATTGGTCTAAATGGCTATGTTAATTCATATACCACTACGAGACTGGGTTTCTCTGGTACTATTGTCGTTGCAGCTGTTGTGACTACTCATATAATTTTATAGATCTTTTTCCAGCCATGGGCTTCGTGAATTGTATAATTTGAACCTAATCCACCTATTTATATGGTCATTTGTGCCTCTTAATAGCTAGATTCTCTTATGTTAGAGTCATTATTAACATTTTCAGATTCTTGAAGCAATAGTCTTTTAATGAGTGACACTCATTTTGAATAAAATCATAGAAATTTTTTATGGGATAATTACGGATGATTACTGCATATTTTTTTAGTATAATATATTTATCGATGTATACCTCTTTCTATGATATTACATGTTGTCAACATTGGAGTTATTTTATGATCATGGATCAATATAAAATGAAATGAATTGTGTTCTCCCAATCCTATGATATGACTACTAGATGGAGAATCAGCTATCTAATGATACAATATTTTTAGCACATCATGAAATGAAAACTGAAGGGATCCATTCTATTTACCTAATTTTGTTTTACTTGCAGTTGGATGGATATCAAGTTAATTTTATGGTACATCTATTCTATTTCATATAAATGATTCAAATATTTATCATAATTTAATACTTTTGTATTTAAATGATGAATAATGTTCCATATATTTAGGTATATGTCACATACCTAATCATCCAAAAACACCTATGGAATGCCCATAATGGAAGTGGATAAAGGATATAACATATCTAGTATGTTTTCCTCATACATCATTCTACTCATCACTAATATGTATTCTTCATCTTTCATAAGAGGTTCCCTAAATTACTCTGACCAAATTGGACGTTTCCTTGATTATTTATCATAAACATTAGGTTGGTAGGGACTCACACTATCGTATATAACAAAAATTAATATGAGGGTGGTTCATACTATGGATTTTGAATTTGGCTATTATTTTGATGAGATAGAATATCACATGTCAATGAAAAGGAATAAGGAACGAGTTGCTTCATTTTACCAATTATATCATGTAGGAGAGATTTTTCGT
The DNA here is from genome assembly GCA_963277665.1 of Viscum album. NCBI lineage: Eukaryota > Viridiplantae > Streptophyta > Magnoliopsida > Santalales > Viscaceae > Viscum > Viscum album. Next base: position 1,525,891,565 of record OY728151.1, read on the forward strand.
AGTTGATTAGCCAAAGGGGTGTGCTTCTTGGTGAAATGAAATGTCTTTATAGGGAGGAACTTCAAAGATAATTCCATCATGAGGAGGACTAACATCATGGATTGAATTCTTACTAGAGATCAAAATTATATAGTTTATCGCCTATGGAGGAGCTTAATGGAGGACTGCAGCAATGGGAGGAACTTGATACTGTTCGATCTTCCAGGCTAGAAGGGGGGATAACATGGTGCTCATTAGTATTTGGGATATTGTGATCTATTAGATTCTATACATGATGTGATCCTTCAAGATAAGTTGTTTAGGGAGTACCTCCAGAAATACTGGTTGCCAAAATTCATGGAGGGCCTTTATAATTTCCTCTATTATATCCATAATTTGATAATTCAGGAGTATGTTATTAATAAACATTAAATAGAAATATCAGGGATTTAATAAAAAGATCATTCAAAAGAGAAGGTTCATTATCCTTCTACTCATATTACAATCATCGTTGGTTAGAATTAATTTTAGATTCATTATTATGAGTGATTGGGGTTCCTGTTATGGGTGAAATATTTAATTTATGATATATTATTTTATTATCACGTGTTTCACTATATGAATTTCCCATTTGGTACTTGAAATTTTGATAGGAATATCTACTTTCCCAAGAGAGGTCATTTGGATGGAATGATGACCACTCGATTGAAAGTGAATATGGGCCATATCAAGATTTCCATTTATTGGGTGATTTTTGAAATAAACATCCTAAAAAGTAGTAGGAATATGATTTTTCTCTATGGTCACTCTTGAATTATTCAGCTGAGTATCTTTAATTGAGGAGGAAGGGTAGTGTGCTCGACACATAGTCACTAATGATGCTGTCACTGTATCCTAGAAAATAGGCAGAATGCATACTTGAAGAGATATATATACATCCATCATATCTAGGATGTATGGTGTAACTTATTCATATAGAATGAGAATGTATTCCCATTCTATTCCTAGTGTAGGGATCTATTCATTATCAATCCCTCCATTTAATTTCAAGATATTCTGATAATCAAAATGTGTGGATGATGAGATATGGGAGTGCCAACTATTTATTAATGGTATTTTTTTTGTTTCTCTTTGTGATGCCAAAAACTATTGGTGTACTTGATTGGTGCAGGCAGGTGTGTGCTCTCACAAATGGTTTACCACCGTATTTGGTTGGCAGCCTTCTACAGAGGTAATGCATGTGGGGTCTTGTTCTCTATTCTCTGGTCACTACCCTCAGTATACTATTCCATGTTCCCTAGTCATAGTTTCCTAGACCAATCTTCTAAAAGTATAACAACTATCATGTTGATGGATTTTTATAGTGAAAAAATAGTGGTGGATACTACTTATATAGGCCCTTTTGAGGGACCCTAGTTTTTTCAGGATGAGGTCCTCTGTGAGCGGATCAAATAATTACCTAATACAATGGGGAACATGATATAATGTTAATGGGATATGTTATTTGATAAGGAAACTGATGTTGTCAGATTATAGTCCACCCTACCTTAATAGGAAGATGATATGTGGGGTTACGTTAGCTAGAGGGCTTGTCAAGATACAACGAGGGTTGGGATGGTACCATTTTGGTGGTACTCCTTAATGACTACACTAAATTCATTGTGATGAAAATGTTTGGTTGGTGATAGTGTCATCTAATTTGATGAGGATCCTTCTTGTATGTTTGTTGATGCATATGTTTTTGTTAGTTGAAAGGATTCAATCAGTATTTCATTGAAGTAATTCTTTTCAAGTGTCCATATATACATATGAAAATCAATAAAAATAATTCCCATGAATGTAGCATCTCAATAAATCAACACATCCATAATTAATTTATTTTTGGATCCATGTTCCTGCACCCATTAATTTTGTGTGAAAAAGGGTCCTCACTTATGGGATACAAAGTCATATTGCTTGAGGATTCATGTTAGGTTTACCATTTTTATTTTAGGGGTTTTTTACACCCATGACCCTTTTGAGTTGATGGATACCTAAATTTCAAAGGCCGGAGATCACTTGGAGTTTTCCAATGAGATAATTATAAAATTAATTGAATTAGGGAATGTGAAGTTTTCATCATTACACCCTTTGGGTGAATTAATACCTACTCTGAAACTATCTTATAGATTTAAGATGTATTCATGAATCCAATATTAAATCCCATGTATGAAATAGGATTCCATTATTTCAAAAATTAATTGTTAGCTTCTATTTATTTCAGAATCATATATATATATATATATATTTATTTATTTTATGATCTTCATTGATGGATAAATATATATTTATTTGTGGTTCTCCATCAATGTTACCCTTTTTTGATCAGATTCGAGAATCCTATATTTTTTTAGTATCAAGATGTCAGTTTTAAGCCACACAATTGAGTACTCTATAATTTTTCATCATTCAATAATCTGGGAGGTTTTAAATATGAGTACTAGTCCCATGATATGGGAATCCTATGTAACCTCGATAATGATATCAAACCCCACATAGATTTGTTCCACTTAAAAGGACACAACAGAGCTTTGGAGATCATGTGATGAGTCCAAAAACATGATGTTTAATGTAATGTAGGTAGGAACTATAAGAGAATGGTTCTTATCCAAGGTATGGTGTTGGACTTATGTTGAAGCTTCCATATGGACCTTGAAGGGGTGTGTCTTATTTGGCCATATGTTACACTAATCAAAACATGGTCTAGAGAATATTTGGGCAAATTTGGGAAGTTGGATTTGGACCTTGAAGAGCCTTCCTAAAAATACAATTTGGATGGTAATCAAAGCCCAATTATATCATATGGGTTGAGGATTATATATTAGAGGATTCCCATCTTATATACCTCATTGTAAATATAATACTTTCAGGTAGAGATGACATGGTGGGGGTTATACCAAAAAGGAGGCCCATCAAGGATTGTCTGGGGCTTAACCCAATTGGGAGGCCCATATGGGCATGGTTGGGATTATGTTTAATATGATGCACATAAAGAAATTTTTGTTTCTTATTTAAAATGTAGGGGCTATCTACATTTATTTGGGGATTATACTTCATTTTAGTCTAATATGGATGGAGATAGGAACATCCAAAAAGGTAATGTCTTCCCAAAACTGGTACATGATCATGTAGGTGTCAAAAAGGGAGTTAGGGTATCTACCTTATATTTTGTTTTCATAAACTGAGGGGATGGGATAATGGAGGTTTATGACCTCTTACATGACATAATAAGAGATTAATATAAGTGACATTCATTATTTAATATTTCAAAGAAATGATAGTAGGATAAGTCGCTATACCAAAGGGAAAATGAAGTGGCTTCACAAACATTATGAAACTGAGAGGTCCCTGGAACAGTCTCCAAGATTGGGACCCTTTTTACCATTGGAATTCGTGGTTGAGAACATTATAAGGATACCACCTTATTAGTTACAAGACCAATAGTACATTATTTACCTTGGGAATGTATGATCTAGGGGATATTAATATGTGTCAAAAAATTGATCACACATATTCAGAGTCTATCGAATAAGCCTCAGCATGGTGGTCTTCAAAGGCACCCATTTGGGACATGGTTCTTTATGGTCAAGGAAGATACAGAGGGTTGTTTAAACTACCTATAGAGGGGTAAATATAAGGGAGAATTCTACATGGAAGTTTACCTATATTGAAGGACCCCATCCTACAAACTATTTTTGATGTAGTATAATGGGTTAAAAACTTTTATCTATATATAGTTCATGGAATGATGGTCTGTAACAGACTTATCTATGTGGATTCAAGTCCATAATGATTATTTATATGAGTACCACTATTTCATAATGGATTATCTATGTGTATGACTATCAATAAATTATTTTTCATTGTAGATCACTCTTTATGCCCTCTTTTACTCCAAGATATGCAATGATTTTTTTACGTTTCAAATTATGATCTTGGAAAAAATCTATATTTATCTATTATATTCTATCATACACCATAGTCTAGAATCACTAATCATTCACTTAGTGGGGGTTTTTATAGGGTTACCAATCTACTGAGTCAATCAGAAGCAATGAAAAACTACCGCCCACGAAAGATTTTGGAATACATGTGGCCTTAAAATAAAAACTCACCCCACAAAGAAAAATTCATTTTTAGGGGCCATGAAATGGAACCTCACCCCAAAAATAATATTTCATGTTTTAAGGATGCTATGTGGGAGCACTATGCATTTGGAAATATAGAATGTTGGTAAGATATAAGGATGGATAAGCACTTTTATGGCTACTGGTATTTAACCATTATAATCTTATGGCTACATAAATTTTATTTCATATCTTGTATATGAAAAATTCTTTTTTATCATGTATTAAATGTTTTTTGGACCCAAAAAATTGGAAGATTATAATGTCAATCATGTACATGTGGATTACTGCCTCTACAATGTGATGTGATTATTTTTTCATCACCACACCCCAATAATGATATATATATTTTTATTTAATTATAAATATTTTATTTATGATTTTATAATAATTTTAGAAATATTATATGAAGCATAGCTTCTTTCTATAATGATCATTGAAAAATGTAAACATTACTGATGCATACGTATGGCATATCACCATGATAGTAACATAGTTCATTTTTTATAACCATTTTCATGATTGGTTTTTTAATTATAATTGAGGAATAAATATTATAATTAAATCTTGATTATTATTCTATAAGTGTTGAATTAAATAAATTTTTTACCATGATCCACACACTGAATATTTACTGAAATAATGAAAAGAACATCCTAAAAAAATCCACCTGAACATAACTGATTAATTATTCAAATATGTAATTATAAAGAAATAAAATATAATATTTAAGTATAAGGTTTTAAATATATAAATGGTTATTAAGAAATAAAATAATTTATATATGGATGTTATATAGTAGTTAAGGACATTAATTGAATATCTTAACATTAGGTATGGGGTTTTCTCATCTCTATTTTATTTTATGAGACATATTCTATGTTCACCATGTATTTATATTTATGGTGTATATAATTCCCATATTATATAAAATATCATGAATCCATAATACATCATTGTATTTTATGTTTTAATTCAAATTATTTAAAGAAAGGGGATTGGACTTTAAATTTTCCAAGTCAAAAATAATTTCGTAACTCAACTAAATTACATTGTGTTATATTACATTTTCAAGGTTTTTGATATTCTACAATTATGATTATACTAAATCTTGTATATGTTGTGTTGTTTTTACACTTGGTTTATATGGATTTAAATTTGATACACATAATCAATTCAATGATTAATTCACAAATTCAATGGTATGATTTTTAAGGACTATTAATCTTAAATTATATATATATGAGATATAAATTTCTGAAATGATCCAATATTCATTTGTGAGGCGTATATACTACCCTTTAACATGTTATATATTAAAAAACCTCATATTAATGATATTTAAATTATTATTTTATATTATTTTCCCATGGGTCTTATGATTAAAGTGTTACCAAAGTGGGAAAGGCTTTATTTTTCAAAATACTTTATTTTGGAATTATTTATATTCAATTTTCATTTTGCGGAAGTAATGTTATATTAGTTTCTTCAACCAATTCCAATTTCTTATCCACTTGTTATAAATATTTTTTGACAAGTTTAATACCACATTTCTTCATTATTCATTAATGAAACATCAAGAATTTAATTTGAAATTGATTATAATCTTTTATTTTCTTTTAGATCGAGTATATTTATCTTATATGTCCATGATTTATAAAATGCATTAAATAATTTTATTTCCTAAAAAATAAATTCCTAAATATATTTACATATTCTTTTACCAAGATTTAATATGGGTATGAATGGATATTTTGTAACGTCTTCCAAATGCATCACTTTGACCCCTATTTTCAATTTTTTTAAATAATGTTTATTTCATACATTTATAACATAAACATAAATAACCACCATCATGGTGATTATTTTCATTGTACCATCATTTATATTTTCAACGGTTATTTTCAAAGAAATGGTGTTTCCAAATATTTTGTGAATTTTTTGTTTTTAAAAGTGATTATATAAATATTAAATTAAGATTCTCTAAAAAGGATTTTAATGATATTTTAATTTTATTTCCATTATTAAATTTGAATAAACCATGTGGTTACATAAGCCCTAGTAGTGAAATTTTATAATGAAACCATACTCATTATTTATGATGTTGGATTATGATTGTTTCAATGAGATGTTTTTGGAATCCATTTCATTCCCATGTGTTAATTATGTTTCAAAGAGATTATTATTGAACCTATTTCTTGTCCATTGGTTAATCATGATTCATGGAAATTCTTCTGTAACCCATTTAATTATCATGGGATAATAATGTTTAAATGATATTTTTATGCAAAAATTTCTTTCCCATGGGTTAATCTTGTTTCAAAGAGATCGATATGAGACTTTTATCTTTCCCATAGTTAAATAATGTTTCAAAGAGATTATTACTTAACTTGTTTCATTTACAATGGTTAATCTTGTTATAAATATATTTTCATGGAACCCTTTTATTTTCCATATTTTAATGATGTTTTGAATAGTATAAAGTTTGTTTCTATGAGATTTTAATGAAATTAATTCTCATTTTAATTTATTCATGAATGTTAAATGGACATTATTTTTGAACAAGTGTTTTCCTAGATAGCGCTGAGTGATTTCATTACAGATTATATGATGGCTATTTCTAGATAGTGATGGATGAGACCATTATATCTTATATTATTTTTGTGCCCAGATAGTATTGTGTGATAATATTATAGCTTATATAATGGTTGTTCCCATAGAGCATAGTGTTATCATGATATAGCTTATATGATGCATTGATCCTAAATGATGTCTGATGATCACGATATACCTTATACTATTGGTATTCCCATATAGTACTCCAATGCATTGGGAAATGATTATGTTGTCAAGATAAATATATTATAATTTGGTCCTATCACTATTCTAATTTTAAGGGTTATATGATGAAGAAGTTATAAGATAACCTCATGTTTTATTTATGCTTCCCTTGGGTTTATAATGTATCATATTATCATGATTGATATCACATGTCTCACGATTATTGATTATGATGAATCTTACAATGTAAAAGACTTATTCCATCTATTCATGTCTGATGATATAGTTATTGATCTGTATGTATATTTTTATGCTAAAATCATGCACCTCTATCATGTCATCATAAAATTATGCTCTTATTATTCCCACTGATGTAATTCAACTAATAATGCTTATGTGTAACCTTACTAATCATTCCATATCACCCATATTATCTTTTATTGTCCAAATATTATACTAAATTGTGTTGAATAAATTAGGTCGAGAATGGATTTCATATGGATGATGATGATTACTTCATGTGAAAAAAGAAATGATCAGTTTTATGGGAGATATTATCATTTAAAGATCTAGGTATTGTTTATGTAACATGTTTTCCTAATTACCTAAAACTATAAACCATCATTTTCATTGAAAATGTGAGTGATGAATTTTTTCCCATTTTATGTAATAAGTATTTGATGAAAAATATTTTGGTAAAATTTATTATTTTCATATATAAAAATTTTAATAAATTTTTTTTATCATTGCATACAGTAGGGAAGGGTTTGAGCTGATATAGTTGGAATTATATGTAAAATAAGAAATATAATACTTGGGAATTATCACATGAGAGAATTGGATAAATAATTTCTCTCCACCCATGTTATTAATTTGGAAAGGGATTCCAATTCCTATGGTGTTGTGTCCCACTCAGGATGTATAGTCTCTCATGAATTTCCTTTGTAGGTATTAATTATAGTCAACTCTAAATAATTCCAAACCGATATAACTGGTATTGTAGGAATGGTTTAGATAAAAATGGGTATAAGGATTTTTCCATGTGAGGTTGTATTAATAATTATATATACCCTCTTAGCTATATAAGATTATCTATAATCATTACATAAAATTATTAGACTCCCCTTTGAGGTTTTAAGTAATGAGATCTAAATGTGATTGATGTCATATTAGGCGAAGTTTTTCTATGTTGATGTATATGTGAAGATTTTTTTAACATGAATTATGAATTTAAATTTAGTGGAAATTTTATTTAAGGTAATGAAAACCATTAGGGTCTGTATTATTAGGGAAATTGAGGTAACTATGGTATCACAAGTTTTATCATAATGATAATCAAGATATTGAAATGTGATTTGGGGGCTAATTGATTAATGTTATTTAAATAAGGATCACCATATTCTAGTAATTTAAATATGAATGATATGTTAAAAAATTTATGGTAAAAATAATCTTTAATTATTGGATTATTTTGGAATGATTTAGTTTGATCATTGATTATTACAGTTAAATTTTAGCAATTAATGTATTATTTCATCATATGATGGTTCACTCCTTTTGGAAGACATCTTACCATGTGCTAACAACTTTTTTCTTATCTGCACGGATAGGTGAAATATCATGATTATCCCTTTTATAGTTATTTGGCCCTTTAGAAGTTGATTTTAGTACATCATTATTGAAAAAATTACTTCATCAATACTAATCACATAGAGAAAACTATGATATTATGGTGAAAATTGATTAAATGATGAATTTATACTCATGATATAAGTATATTTATTTATTCTATTATTCCATATGGTATCATAATTCATCAACTCTATTTAATGGATCTTGAAACTTGTTGTATTCTAATTACCATCATTTCGGATGAAATTAACGACCCTTTTTAGAGCTCTTTGGTTTATTGTTTTGTGGCTATTAACATTATTTTACCACTCATATTCTTCTATTAAATGATCCCAGTCACTCCATATCATTATTTGGGTATTATGATTTTCTTCCATGTCCATCTCTTCACTTCCCATATATTTTCACAAATTTGGATACATTGTATGAGTTATTCTAGATGACCATCATACTTCACTTTCACTTTTATAAAGAGGATGTTTTATCGACCCATTTTATGATGTGGGTATACAAAAAAGTATTTTCAAATATCGAAACATTTATTTCTAAGATAAATTTTAATCTTTTTAGAAAGATATTTATTGAATGGGAAGGATGTAACACAATGGGATTTTAGAAAAAAAAACTATGTTTGATAGCGTATTCGACATGAAACACTGATTTTAAACGACCCATGAAATATATAACCATTATAACCTATAGGTTAATTTGGTAGGAATTAATAGTATTAAAAATGTTATGATATATATATATACATATTATACCATATATGAATTATTTAATATTTCTAATCAAATAATAAAATGATTTTTAGAACAGTTTTTTTATGCATTCAAAATATTTTTTATTCAAAAATTGAATATTACTATTTTTTGTGAAGTAATTATTATAGTTAGTATTTGAAAATTTAAAAAAATTATTTTATTAAAATAAATAAAATTTGAAATTGGAATATTGAAATTTACATTGGTTTATATTTTGAGATATTTCAGAAAATATTTATTATTCAGTGAATAGTGAACAATAGAGTAACGACCCGGTTTCAGGTGCCGCCCAGAGGTGCCCCATACCCGGTTGGTCACATGACTTCAAGTGTAATTCACTGAATTCCAGATGTTTCTGACTAGCATCTAGGGCCTTGGGTGTGATATTGGGGAAACTATTACTTCATTGGCAGAGTGACACAGTAGAAATAAACAGATAACAGTAGGGGAAGAAGTAATAATAACATGAAAAGTAAACAGCAGAAGATTGAAAGTATATATGCAATTCGAGCTCATATATAAATGATGCATGTCACAGATGTCTAAGAAATCATCCAAACAAGTCAAAATGATGGAATACAGTAATAAACCAAATTACAAAGGAAAACAAGTAAATTAATCCAGCAGCATCGCAAGCCTCAGCTTGGTCTCATGCCCTCCAGCTCCATAGTAATCAAGTAACTGAATTAGAAGGTTTCTTTCCCTTGTCTATACCAGCAAAAATATAATCTGTTTGGGCCCAAAGCATGAACCAAAAAGGGTCTAAGACGAATCCTAGTAGGCAACCACAAAAATATCTATGCCTAACTATTGGTGAATATATATATATATATTGCAGTAAATATGAAAAACTAAGTAATAAATAAGGAAGAACTCAAAATTAAACAATCCGACAGTATTAACTACATTAAATTACATTTTTTAAATAAACAACCAAACAATCTCAAGAATGCCTCTGGGAAGTTATCACAGTCTAACCCCTCTCATTCAGCTTAATACAGACTCTCTGTGGAAGTATTCACCATTAATTCCCCCTATGGTCTCGTAATGGTAAACTACAGACACTCTGGGGAAGCACTTAACATCCAATTCCCCCTATGGTCTCGCAACATGGAACTAAAAACACTATGAGGGAGCACTCACAACCATCCCCCTTATGGTCTCACAATGTGAAAGTATAATAGACACTCTAGGAAAGTCCTCAGCATCCATTTCCCACTGAAGTAGAAGGGCACTTTCCCTTGTCTATACTAGCAAAAATAAAATCTGTTTGGGCCTAAAGCATGAACCAAATAGGGTGTAAGACAAATCCCAGTATGAAACCACCAAAATATATGTGCCTAACTATCAGTGAATATATATATGGCAAGAAATATGAAAAAATAAGTAATAAACAAGGAAGTACTCAAAATTAAACAATCCTACAATTTCAACTACATTCAATTACATTTTTTAAATAAACAACCAAACAATCTCAAGCAACCCTTTGGGAAGTTCTCACAGTCTAACCCCTCTCATTCAGCTTAATAAAGACTCTCTGAGGAAGTACTCACCATCAATTCTCCCTATGGTCTCATAATGGTAAACTACAGACACTCTGGGGAAGCACTTAACATCAAATTCCCCAAAGTATAATAAACACTCTGGGAAAGCCCTCAGCATCCATTTCCCCTATGGTATAACTACACTAGGTTCCCATAGCCCTTTTTAAGTCAATCATGCACCAAAGGTATCCAGAATCCAAAGTAAATCACAATATACCACTTGGATAAACAATTAAAAAGCATGGAAGAAGTAAGTTAGATAATATCCCTCCATCCTAACAACACTAGGCATGGAAAATAGAGCATCCCAATAGGAAAAACTAGACCCAACATCCAATATCATTTCAAACATGGGAAAACACATCCATAGCAAATTAATTAAACCCCATTCCCTAACAATATCCCTAACACAATAAATCAAGGAAAAACATGCATTAAAGTGTTTAATTCCCTAAACACGCAATACCCCAAACTAGGGTATTGGGCACTATTGCACATATAATTCAATGAAAATCTACAGATAGTCACAAACCACCTACCTCGACATTGTACGATCGATATAGTTGAATCACAACCTTTTATTTGACATAGAATGATGTAGATCTATGTAAACATCTAAAACATTCAACCAAGAATATCATATGAAAGAGGGTAAATCAAGTGATGAGACTCTAGAATAAGTAATAACTTACTGTGGAAATTTTAACGCAATTGACAGTGGTTTATTCAAAGAACATATGGTCAATTGAGGGCTCAAAGAAGAATTGCAATCTTCTGTCACTCCTGGACGAGGAAATGTTAGAAGAAGTGTTTTCTGTGAATGAGATGCAACCTCGGTCTGACTTGTCAAATAAAAATAAACATACATGGCGTGTTCTTTGAAAGTACACGGCATGTATATGCCTTTACTGGGACCCATTTTAGGCGGTCTCTAAGTCACCCAACATAGCCACGTACTTGGTCATTGCATGGAGAGTACACAGCTACCCGTGGAAACCAGGTACACAACATGTACTCTTTTGTAAATGACATGTATTCCTTTAATTTCCAGAAACTATTATTTTCTCAAAAACACCAGAAATCAAGATCCATACATAAAAATAAGATCTAGGTTCTTACAGTATTCCCCCCCTTAAAGAAATTATTCCCCGAATTTCCCTAATAAAGTGGTGAAGAAGAATCCTCAAATATTTTAGGCCACTAAGATCTCACAATGGTCTCCCTCTCCCAAGTCTCATCTTGTACTCGCTCGTACTACCATAGAACTCATACCCGAGGAACATACCGACCACAAAGAACCTTTGTGCTATGATCAATGATCCAGATAAGATGCTCTTGAAACGAGGCATCCACCTCCAACTCAAACTCCTCAGGTTGAAAAACATGAGATGGGTCTGAGAAGTAACGGCGTAGCTAAGAAACATGGAAGATTTGGTGCATAGGCCGGTACCTCTTAGTTAAGTGAAATCGATAGGAAACTATCCTGACTCTCCCCAAAACCTCAAAAGGCCCAACATATCTTGGTGAAATATTACCCTGTCTCCTAATCCTCCTATGTACCAACCTCGGTGTGACACATGGGAAAACTTGATCCCTGACCTCGAACTCTGGAGGTCATCTCTTTCTATCAGCATAAGACTTCTTCCATGATTGTGTAGTAGCCATCCTCTTTTGAATCAATTCAACCTGCTCTGTGGTCTCCTGAACAAGATGAGGTCCCAGCATGGCTGTCTCTCCTACCTCCAGACAATATAAGGGTGATTGGCATGGCCTACTGTACAAAGCCTCATAAGTTTCCATCTGAATTGTTGCATGAAAACTATTATTATAGGAAATCTCCGCCAAGGGTATGCGATTCTCCCAAGAGCCTCCAAAATCTAGGATGCATGCTCAAAGAATTTCCTCCAACACCTGAATTGTATGCCCATACTGGCTATCTTTCTGGGGATGGGAAGCTGTACTCAGATGTACCTATGTACCCAATGCCCTCTATAGTCCCTACCAGACCCGAGAAGTAAAATGGGAGTCCTTGTCTGAAACGATGGAGTACAGAACCCCATGTAAACATACAATCTACTAGATGTACAACCTTCCCAACTCATCAACACTAAAGGTATACTTTATTGGTAAGAAATGTGAAATTTTCCTAAGTCATTCAATAACTACCCAAACTACTTCATTCCCTCGAGTAGACCTAGGAAAACCTATCACGAAGTCCATCGCGACATCATTCCACTTCCACTTGGGAATGGGTAACTGCTGTAAAAGACCTGATGGTCACTGATGCTCCTCCTTCACCTAATGAATCGTGGAACACCTCATCACAATCCAGCAACATCCCTCTTCATACTTGACCACCAATAATGACGGCGTAGATCTCAATACATCTTGGTGACACTAGGATGAACTACTCAAGATAAAGAATGAAAATCATGCATCAGCTCCTCACATATTTCTTCTGACACCCATACGCATCCATGGAAGCACAAGATCTCATCCTTACCGATGGTCCATCTAGGAATAGGGTCCTCTCATGACACACTCTCTCACAGGACTAGGCCTTCAGCATCTAATAGTTTCCTCATTCGAACTCACTCAAGGTGAGTATAGGTAATAGATATAGAAGAAATAAATGTCTATCCCTGTCTATCGTGAACCTCCAAATGCATATCAAAGAATAGATCTATAAGCTTCCACTCACTATAGGCCTCTTAAACTACCTATATATTATTCCTCTTTCTCAACACATCTTCCACGACATTTCCTTTCCCAAGTGTGTAGGCAAGCTCAAAATCAAAGGGTTGAAGGTATTAAACCCACATTCGTCTTCTCAAATTCAGATCATGATGAGTGAAAATGTACTTGAGACTTTTGTGGTAAGTGAAATCCACAAAATTATCTCCCAATAGATAATGTCTACAAAATCGTAAATCATGAACAAATGCAACCAACTTGAGATCGTGTGCTAGGTAATTTCTCTCTTTTGGCCTCAACTTCTGAGACCCGTGCATAACGAATCCTTCCCCCTGCATAAGCACTTCTCCAAGCCCGATACTTGAAGCAACGCAATAAACATTTTAGATCTTTCCTAGATCTAGAAAAACTAGTATCACTGCTGAATTCAACCTCTCTTTCAGCTCCTGAAAAGATGACTCACAAGAATTTGACCATAGGTACTTTGCACCCTTCTTAGTCAGGCCTATAAGTTTTTCTTGTAAGTGTGAAAAGTCCTGTATAAAATGTATGTATTAACTACCTAGCCCCAGAAAACTCTGTACCTCAATGATTTTATTCAGCTTCTCCCAGGAAACTACTGCAGTCACCTTCTCTGTGTCTATTGGTACCCCTGCCTCTGAGATAACAAGACCCAAGACATGAATCTAGTCCATCGAAAAGTGGAATTTTGAAAGATTATCATACAACTTATACTCTCTCAGTGATCTTAACACGATATCACGATGGGTAGATTCTTCATGTTGAGTGTGATATTACTCCAAGATATCATCCATGATAACTACCACAAAAGAATCCAAGTATGGATGGAACACTTTGTTCATTAGCAGCATGAAAACTGCAGGCGTGTTTGTGAGACCAAACGACATAACCACATACTCGTATAGACCATACATGATCCAAGAGGCTGTAAGAAGTATATCAGATGGTCTAACATGCAACTGATGACACCATACCTAAATTAAATATTCAATAATACCTGGTCTCCCCGAAGATGATCAAAGATATCATCAATCCTCAGAGAGGGATATCAGTTCTTGAACGTCAACTAGTTCAACTTCTGGTAATCCATACAAAGTCTAAGGATATCATCTTCCTTCTTCACAAATAGGACATGTGAACCCCAAGGAGGAGTATTGGGTCTGATGAAACCCTTTTCATGTAACTCCTCTAACTATTTCATGAGCTCATGTAACTATGGTGTAGCCATCCTATAAAGAGGAATAGACACTGGTGATACTCTTGGCACAAGTTCAATAGGAAATTTTACCACTTGATCTGGAGGAAAACCTAAAAATTCCTCGATAATGACGTCCTTGAAATGATCCACCACTGGAGGAAAGTACATCGATGAATTTCCCTATACATCTAGATACAAACTACCAATCTGGGCTGTAACTTCTCCCAACCCAAGAATCTTGGGTCCTGCTCTGCTCACCTGTACATTCCATTCTCCCTTATCTAGAAACAAACCACCCTCTGGAGATATGAATCTCACCGTATGATGATATCAATCAAGAGTAGCCTAAAAGGGAACTAACCAGTCCATTCCGAGAATAAAATCATAACATGTAATCTCTAAGACATAAAGGTCCTATAAGAAGTGGCACCCACCATCCTAAAGAGAGAACTCCTTGAACTGACGTACACTGGTTGTTCTAGTCCCCAATCAAGTGTATAACATCAAGATATTATCATAAGTAAAGATACAGTTCCCACGGCTCTCCACAACTATGAAAGATATTGAACTTTGGGATGCCCCTATATCAAAAAGTGAAAAGGCTAAAATCGAGGCAACTAGAATCATACCTCTTACTGTAGAGGGTTCGAGATCCTACTCCAGCTAAATCTTCTCTATCACAAAATCCTGACTACACCGTGACCCTGTGAAGCAGACTGAGATCCCGGAGTTGATCAACCTCGCGGCTGTCGAAAACCCTTTGTCTGACCACTGCGTCCATGACCACCACCTCGGCCTGAATGGCCTGAAGAACTCCATCCCTCGGTCTAATGTGCGACTAGTGGTCTTGTTCATGTATGAGGTGTTGAAACAGAACCCCTATCACCATCTTCTGGTGAGAAAATCTGACAAAAATATTGAAGATGTACCATCTTGCCTCAATATCGGCACTCCAGTGGGTCTCTCGAGCAATGTGGCCTTATATTCCCGCTCTTCCCACACTATTAGTACACCAGCTAGACACAATAGGAAGTATTCTTCATACTCGGATCTCCATGCTTAGACTCCATGTGATACTTCCTACTACCAGTCAAAGGGGTACTAACTCGGGATGTCGAGTCTCCTTACCTCATAACCCCAGAATCCCCCATATTAGGCTCTATGATCAGCGCCTAGTTGACTATTGAAGTTATGGAAGTAAGCCTAAAGATGTTCACCTGAGATCTGACTTCATTCTAGAGACCATCCTCAAACATCTTCACTAGAAAAAACTCACCACCCCATGGAATGGGCATGAAGCGATGCAGCTCTGTGAAGCGAGAAGAATACTCCACAACTGAGAAAGTACCCTACTCCAAACTCATGAACTTTTGGGCTCAGTCGACCCTCAAAGTCTCTTGGTAGAAGTAGTGATATAATGAATGCTAGAACTCATGCCAATCCATAACCTACTATTGTCCCACCTGTGAGATCACATGCCACAATCTCTTAGTAAAATCCCGAAGCATATAATTAGTGAGTTTAACCCTCATCTATGGAGGCATCTACATATGCACAAAGATCAACATCATGGCTTATAACCATTAATTTGTAGCCTGAGGTCCTCCATCCTCAGAAAAAGTAGGAGGATGGTGCTGCTGAAAGACCCATGCCAGTTCTTCCAAAGATGGGGCAAGATGTGGTGCTCCTTGGAAGGTCTTCATAAACCTCATGAAGCCTTCCCGAAACTATTCATCAACATCTGTATCTGGGATAACGGTTGGTGCCAAGATAAGAACGATAGGAGGATCTATTGGTAGTCCCTTATCTACCATGTCTGGTGACTATTCACTGCCATGAAACTGGCGTACAACCGGAGCACCTCGCGGTGGCATGACTCTACAAGGTTAAGTGAACACCTTAGTTCAAGAATCTCAAGGACTAAAACTTAGCTATTCAATAAAGGAAAAAGAGAAAGAGAGCATTAAATTACTTCAAAAAATGGATACACGACGTGTATAACCCCTACACAGTGTGTTCTATTATGTCTTTACATGGGCGTGTACATCTTCCAAAACCGGTTTTGTAACATCCCATACACACGACGTGTTCTCCTTTTACATGGAATATACATGAATCCTTTCCCCCTGCCTGAGTTCCTCTACACGTCTAAACCACACGGTTCTCTCCTAGAACAAAACTACAAGGCATTTTTATGCCATACATGACATGTATTTCTTAGGTTTCAACCACCTGTTTCGTTAGTCACATGGTTGAAGACATATCTAACTCTACACTGAATTTTTATACAAGACACGGTGTGTACTAGAATGATTTCATCCACCCATTTCATTAGTCACACTACTAGACACATGGCCTACACAACATGATGTGTACTTCTGGTACAAAGTGTGTTCGAATAAAGATTTCCCAACCCTGTGTCCCTGCCCTCACAGGCAGTCACACAGTCATGGATTACATGATGTGTACATTAGTACATGGCGTGTACTTAATAAAAATAGTTCCTTCCCAAATAGAAGGATACATTATGTGTATTCATCAATACACACCGTGTATTCTGGTTTTTTTCAGACAGTAAGCCTTAGAAACTACTCTGTAACCCATAAAATAATGAAAAAACAATAAAGTTCTAAATTCTGATCCGCAAGGGCCCATACTCCCCATGAATCAAAGATTCTAATAATATTCATTTCACATAACAAGTATAACGGTGAAAGAAACACATGACCCGCCAAATTTTGATCCATGAAGGCCCATAATACCTCAGGGACCAAAGTTTGGGGCCCATTAAGAGGAATCCGTACACAAACCAATACCCTATCAAATATCAGGTATTCTATAAAGTTATATATCACAACAACATGCATATCTAGCACCACATCTATCATAATAACATGTAATCTATAATGCACCCCAAATGGATTGACAAGAATGCCTGACATGTCATCACTAGAAAGTGCCTATATGATGCATGAGATGGAATACCCTCATCTCATCGAGTTGCAACAAAAATATAACCTCAATGATAACAGCAAAAAAAAAATATGTGAATCACCCAATGGTGAAATCAAATCAACTGTAATAATTGAAAAACCAAAAAATTTGAAATAATTGACGTAAATTAGCTTTTCCCTATACATGAGTTAGCTACTCCCAGGAACAACTTATTACCAACTACATATTACTTCATATCCCTCGTTAAAGGTTCCAATAAATAAGTCAAATAAGAAAATAGTTCCTCTGATACTAATTTGTAACATCTTGGTTTTGGGTGATGCCCATAGGTTCCCCATACCCATTTGGTCACATGACCTCAAGTGCATTTCCCCGAACTCCAGAGGCTACCGACTAGCAGCGAGGGCCTTGGGTTTGATAGTGGGGAAACTATACCCTTATTGGTAGAGTAACGCAATAGAAATAAACAGATAATAGTAGTGGAAGTAGTAATAATAACATGAAATAGTAAACAGTGGAAGACTACAAGTAGATAAACAACTGGAGCACATATATAAATGATGCATGTCACATATGTCTATGAAATCAGCCAAACAAGCCACAATTCTGGAATACAGTACTAAACCAATGTACAAGGGAAAACAAGTAAAAAACTCCAGTAGCATTACAAGACACAACTTGGTCACATGCTCTCCTACTCCGTAGTAATCAATTGCCTGAAGTAGAAGGGTTCTTGCACTTGTCTATACCTGCAATAATTAATCTTTTTGGGCCCAAAGCATGACCCAAACAGGGTGTTAGACGAATCCTAGTAGACAACCACCCAAAGATATGTGTCTAACTATTAGTGAATATATATATATATATATATATGGATGGAAATATGAAAAATGAATTAATAAACAAGTAAGTACTCAAAAGTAAAAAATCCTACAGTTTCAACTACATTAATTTATATTTATTAAATAAACAAACAATCTCAAGAAACCCACAGGGAAGTTCTCACAGTCTAACCCCTCTAGTTTATCTCAAAAAATTCTGTCTAAGGAAGAACTCACTGTTAATTCTCTCTATGGTATCGTAATGGTAAACTAAAGACACTCTAGGGAAGTACTGAACGTCCAATTCCCCCTATGGAATCGCAATGTGGAACTATAAACACTCTGAGGGAGCACTCACATCCATCCCCCCCTAAGGTCATGCAACAGAAATGTATAACAGACACTATGGGAAAGACCATTGCGTCCATTTCCCCTATGGTCTTACTACCCCAGATTCCCACAACCTCTGTAAGTAAATCGTGAAAAAATGATATCCATCATCCAAAGTAAATCAAAATATACCATTTGGCTAAATAGATAAAAAGCATGGCACATGTATGTTTGATAATATCCTACCATCATAATATCACTAGGCATGGAAAACAGAGTAGCCTAATAGGAAAAACTAGAACTAACGTCCAATATTAGTTCAAACATGGGAAAACACATCCATACCAAAGTAATTAAACACAATTCTCAAACAAGATCCCTAACTCAAGAAATCAAGTCATAACAAGCATTAAATGGTTAAATTTCCTAAACAAGAAATACCTTGAACTATGGTATTGGGAGATTTTTCACATATAATTCAAAGAAAAACTACAGATATGCACAAACCACCTACCTCGATGTTGTACGATTGATATAGTTGAAACCCATCATTTTATTCGACCTAGAACGCTGTAGATCTATGAAAATGTCTAAAAATTTCAACCAATAATATCATAGGAAAGAGGATAAATAAAAGGATGAGTCTATTGAAGAAGGAAGAACTCATAGTGGTGATTCCAATGCAATCGATGATGGTTGATTCTATCACGACCCCCTCCCACCAAAGATGCCCCTCCTGAGCTGGCAATGGTGAAAAAGAGATAATGACCCCCGATCCCTACATCCAGTAGGCCCTGAGGTGGTGACTAGCACCAAGGGTATGAGTTTTCACAAATATGGGAGGCATTACCCTTTTTATTATTTATGATCGGGAAATAGGACAAGTAAACCACCAAAAAGTAAAAGAACAAGTGTATAGAAATAAATCCAAACCAATCCCACATTCATGTTTAAATAGTTCTGAAACAAGGTACAAGTACAAGAAAGATAAAAAAGTACAATACCAAAAGAAACAAGAGTACAACAAACTACAACAACTCCAACTGTCCTGACTAGTAGGGTCCCGCACGGCCCTGGTAGACCTCCTGGAAACCTGAAAGTAAACGTAGGGTGAGCATACATGTATACTCAGTAGGGAAACCTAAAGCTCTCGTGCACAAGTGGGGAGAAATCCTAATGCCCCGTGAGAAAACAGAAAAACCAAAACCTAGCAAGGAATCTATCCACCCAACCTCACCAGTCACACTCACCAAGTAACACAAGTCAATAGAGTATAGTAGTAATGTTATCAAAGTATGGGTACCTCGTACCACCTTCCCATTCGATACTGCTCAAGCCCTCATGCCTAACGCTCTGATGCTTCCCCCTATTCCTGAGCTAGTACCACAACTTGGCCATACGAAGCTCGAGCTAGTACCGCAACCTGGCCATACGAAGCTCATAGTAACCCGCCGGCACACAATCCTCGGACATCACCACATCTCATCCCGAAAACACCTGGGAACCAAATCACATCTCATCACAAAGATTCTTGGTAAACATCTATCATAACCTGCCCAAAGGATCTTGGGCTATAGAACCTGGAAGAGGGGGCATAGGGAAGAACAGTAACCAGCCATCCACAATGTCCTTTGGATGTTGGGAATAACACCCCCCGTCCCATGGGTGTTCGGAACGTAGTGCTCAACGCGGGTGGGTGCCTAAAGAAACATAGAAAGATACATATTTATATAAGTATAACAACCACTCAGCCCATCCTAAGGCTTTTACACAAAGATCTGAGCACGTGCCTTGGCACTTCTAATTCGAGAGTATTCACACAACAAACAATCCCCAAACCCCATTTATGTTTTCATGTTCAACAGCTTTAGTTGTCAATTCTTTTAACTATTGGGCAACTATCAACAACCAAACCAAATCGAGTGTTCATAAAACATATCCCTACCAACCAAAATAAAAGTTAGGGAAAACACAAGCAATCACATACCAACTCCTTAACAATTTTATTATCATATCCATCTTTAATTCACTTCCATCACAAAACCCCACCGTTCATTTATTCCCAAGTTCCACATATAAATTCATTTTCCACATTACACATTTCCATTACTTTTCCCCCGTATATAGTCCACTACTAACCACTTTAATAATATTCAACACCCATCATTGTAGCCCCGCTTCCAAACATCATATCACACGACAACCTAGAAATTACCACTTCACAAATCCCATAACAAAACCAACCCAAAACCAACATGTTCATTATTCCGTTTTGTTGAACCAGGGTAATCACACAAGGGTTCCGAGTTTTCATTCAATCAACCAGCTTTACGTGGAAAACTAATTCCATATTATGGAGAAAATTTCACCCACAATAAAATCCAGAAGGAGAGGGAAACATTTAATTGCGCAAGAAAAGGCCCCCAACGACCGTGATTTTCAGTAGATAGAAGCCTATTCAATTTACAACATAATCACATAATAAAAAAAGATAGAATAACAACACACACAAACATCCTCATCCCCGTTCTTTAACTACTTATTATCTTTATTTACTAGTTCAACTATATCCCTCGAAAACAAGAGGACACCCACCCCGCATGATGCACAATTTAGAGAGACGATGGTGAGATCCCTACCTCAACAGGTTCTGATGTCCTTCTACGAACATGACCACCATGATCACAAGGCTTCTCCCAAAACTACTGCACCCACCAAGGACATCATGGCACCACCGAATCAACAACACAATAAACTCCCTCAATGCATAGATCACACGTCGTAGCATGGAAAGAAAATGGGAGAAGTAGGATCAGAAAGAGAATACAAGAACATAGGTTTTACATACCTTTTTAGAGTTGTTCGTCAAAGACCGTTGTTCCCGTCAATTATCAGCAGTCTCCTCAGTTGGAAATTGGAATTTGAAGAAGAGGGAATAGAACGGGGTGTACGTTGTTCTCCTCGCTGACATGATCCCGCAGCCACTGACGGATTGACGATCGGAGTTTGGATGAAGAAGTTAGAGGAGGAAGACTTCTCGATCATACAAGAGCGTCGTCCTGCGAAGAAGAATCGATCGGTCTGAGAATAATCCACGAACCTTTCTTATATATGCAAAAAATAGGTAAAACAGTATGCAACGTGTATTAATGAATACACGATGTAACCGTACACCCGTTACGCGTTTTGACTGGTCAACACACGACACGTCAAGAGGTTTCTACGCGTTTTGATAATAATGATAATTCTATTAATATTTGGTGTTTCGTTGACCCGAGTCATGAGTCTTGAAAATGTATTCATCATTGGTCTTAAAATAACCAACTTAATTACAGGATTACACTACCACTGACGGTTCGTTATTCCGACACCATATGAAGAAGTTACGGTCGAATTAAGATTATATAACCCAAAATAATAATAACATTTTATATTATTATTATTTATTTGTTTTCCCTTTATAGGCTCAAAAGTTTCTTCCCTCTTGCTTTCATGCCCAAATCTCACCACCACCCATCAATCACCCTTATTTTCATTCTATTATGATAATAATAATATTATATGAATATTATTCATTAAAGGGAAGAAAAGAACCCCTTATGCCTCATTTACACACACATCACGCCCCCCCTTATTTTTTCCATATATTTATTTTCATTTATTGTCTCATTTAATCTTATTTATATTATTCTTTTTTTTCTTCCTCTCTCCAATCTCCTTTCTTCTCCAAATTTCATTACGCACCAAACAAAGGTGGTGCCTCTTTATTATTTTTCATTTATTATTATTTGTTAAACTATTAAAAGAATAATATATAAAATGTATAATTATAAAAGGGGAAAGGGGAATTAACACCTCCCCTCCCCATGCATTTCATTATAATTCATTTTATTTCTTTTCATTTATCATTATTATAATATATTAATTATTATATAAATTATGTAAAGATACATGGGGCCATGCGCCTCATCCTTATGCCCATAACATATCATTTATTATAGAAATTTTATTAAACATTATATAAAAAATATAATTAATATCACCAAAATATAGTGGTTGAAAGAGATTTTTACGGTGACGCAATCACGCTACAAGATTTGTGTGCCCCCATTTAATTCCAATTAATTTAAAAACGGTTTCATTTATGAAATTAAAACCATTTAATTTAATTATCCAGATATATATACATATATATATACATATTTACGTCATCATTATTTTTATTATCTTACATAATAATAACTCACATTTAATATTATTAATTCACCACCTCGCTTCCTCTGCGCATATTCATTTATTTGTTTGCAATAAATACCATGTCTCATTTCATTAATTTCTCATTATTATTAATATTATGAATAATATTAATAACACAACACCCATTTTTATTATTCAAATTTAATTTCAACAATTACTAAATTAATAACAAACCACATGTTTCATTTATCAACGACTAATGTGTCACACACCTTCCCACTTCACATCATTAATAATAATAACGCCCATTTAATCATTTTATCATGATTATTCTCTTTTTAGTTTAATTAATCACACAATTTATGTCATCATCATTATTATTTAACATATTTTTTCTTTATCACCAGTATTAAAAATTATCATTATAACGCACGTCATGTTGACCACATCGATTTCGACAAAGGAATGGACCGGAGGGGTCTGGAGGGGTCCGGGCCATTACATAAGATACCTCTCAAAACATTCTCGTCCTTGAGAATTAAAAAAATCAACACAGAAGAAAGAATGGATCCGAACAACCACCCCGCAAGAAACCTCTCAGGGCTCTCGTCATAACAGGAAACCAACCAACAACCCTAATCATATGAGTTAGGAATTCCTTCTCCTATGTCAAGATATTATCCTCTTTAGGTGGCATTGACACACCTGGACGGGTTTAATCGAATCCACATTAATGCATCCCGATTAAGAATTAGGTCTTCCCACTTCCATATATTAGGATTTTTCAAACTTACGCTGCCCCCAACACCACATAAACGAAAAAAACACGTCGCCTGAACACATAGCTTGGGGATTTCTTTCTCCCATGTCGAGATATTATCCGCTTTAGGCGGCACTGACTCGCCTGCAAAGGTTTAATCACATCCACATTAATGCGTCTTGATTAGGGATTAGGTCTTCCCCTACCCACATGATAGGGATCTTCACGTACATTTAAAGAAAAGAGGGAAACAACATAGCATTAAAAACTCACAAAAACAAGGTCCAAGCCTAATGAATGATCAAAACAAAAGAGTTCCAACAATGGAGTGTAATTCTCCCAAACAAAACATAAATGAGAGAATTCAAGAAAACCTAAACACATCTCTATTAATCCCTGGTCCTTCTAGAGATGTCGCCTCTGCCACATGCAACTATCTGCGCCCAGCTCCTCTGCCCCACTGTTGATGTCCGCTTCCTCGACCACATCCCGGTTGGGATCCTTGAGGAACTCCTTGTGGCTGGCCACCACCTGCTCCATCTCCCC
Source organism: Viscum album (assembly GCA_963277665.1). NCBI lineage: Eukaryota > Viridiplantae > Streptophyta > Magnoliopsida > Santalales > Viscaceae > Viscum > Viscum album. The sequence continues at coordinate 1,525,915,953 of OY728151.1, forward strand.
TCAGAGGGACTGGAGCCTGTTGCTGCTGGAAGGGTCGGGCTGATAACTGCTGCTGGGGCTGGGGCTGAACCTAGTCAGTCCCACCGTCCCGAGTATGGAAAGGGAAATGTCTGCTAAGATGCCCATGATCCCCACATGCAAAGCACCTTGGTCCATGTCCCATGGAAAACGGGCAGAAATTGTGAGATTGGTAGGGGACCTACTGAAGTCTTCTCCCTTCTGGTCGAAACTTGGAAGGTCCTGTTGTTAGGGATCTACTGATGACCGCCTCCTTCTTGGTTGAACTTGGGTGACTCCTCTCTCACAGTGGACCTACTTGTGAGTGCATCCTCTCAATTATCTCTGCCTTCTTCTGTACTTCCAGGTACGTTGGTAAGGTGAAAGGGGTCACCGCACACTGAATAGAGGGGTGAAGTGCCTCCTCTAAATGTCTGGCTCGGGAATCCTCATCCGGAAAGAGATTCGGGAAAAAACGGAGGAGATACTTGAACTTGACCCCTAGATCTCACACTGTCATGCTTCCTTGTTGGAGGTTCAGCAACTCCTGGCTCTTATCGGCCTTCCTCGTCGAGGAAAGAAATTCCTCTCAGAATTCCTTCTCGAAGCTGGCTCATAGAACTTCTGTCTCCTTCCCTTCCCCGAGGTAAAGCATCCACCACTAACGCGCTGCTCCTCGCAGCTGGATTACTGCCAGAGGAACCCAGTACTCTGGTAGAGCCCTGATCAGCCCAAAGGTGATCTCAAGTTCCTCCAACAAAATCTCTGATTCCGTATCTGAAGTGCTGCCTTCATACTTCTTCAAGCTCTGTCGCTGGAAAGCACAAAATGTGCACTTCCACAAGTCATCTTCCTCCTCTCGGTCAATACTTTGCTAATCGACCTCATGAATCTTCTGGGCCTCGACTGCCCGAGTCACCCGGGGATGATGTCCAGGTGCCATAAATGTACATAGAACAAGGAACTCCTAAGACCGAGTAGCAAGGAAATTATTTTTAAGGTCCATTTTATCATTTTCAATTTTTTTCCCAGAACACCCAAATCAAGTAAAAACACAAGTCATGATGATGCATGTAACTTTCCTAGGGTCTCTACCCAGCAATCAATGTAGTCTTACTTGGTTGTTCGGTAAGCTCAGAGTCCTTTCATCGGATCACGGGGGGCCCTAAAATCCCGTGTCCTAGCCGGTCTTCCCTGGCCTATGTCATGCACCAATATCATCCAACACAGTTTCCCTACCTTCCCATGCAATCCTCACTATGACTAACTCCAGACTTCATCCTATCTCTCAACCATCACCTCTGATACCATTCTGTCACGACCCCCTCCCACCAAAGATGCCCCTCCTGAGCTGGAAATGGTGAAAGAGAGATAATGACCCCCAAGCCCCACCTCCAGTAGGCCCCAGGGTGGAGACTAGCACTAAGGGTATGAGTTTTCACAAATATGGGAGGCATTACCATTTTTATTATTTAATATTGGGAAATAGGACAGGTCAACCACCAAAAACGAAAAGAACAAGTGTATAGAAATAAACCCAAACCAATCCCACATGCATGTTTAAATAGTTCTGAAACAAGGTACAAGTACAAGAAAGCTCAAAAAGTACAATACCAAAAGAAACAAGAGTACAACAAACTGCAAAAATTCCAACTGTCCCGACTAGTAGGGTTCCACACAGCCCTGGTAGTCCTCCTGGAAACCTGAAAGTAAACGTAGGGTGATCATACATGTATACTCAGTAGGGAAACCTAAAGCTCCCGTGCACAAGTGGGGAGACATCCTAATGCCCCGTGAGAAAACAGAAAAACCAAAACCTAGCAAGTAATCTATCCACCCAGCCTCACCAGTCACACTCACAAAGTAACACAAGTCAATAGAGTATAGTAGTAATGTTTTCATAGTATGGGTACCCCGCACCACCTTCCCACTGGATACTGCTCAAGACCTCATGCCTAACGCTCTGATTCTTCTCCCTCTTCATGATCTAGTGCCGCAACTTGGTCATACGAAGCTTGAGCTAGTGCCGCAACCGGGCCATATGAAGCTCATAGTAACCCACTGGCACACAATCCTTGGCCATCACCACATCTCATCCCGAAAGCACCAGGGAACCACATCCCATCTCATCCCAAAGATTCTTGGGAAATATCTGTTGTAACCTGCCTGAAGGATCTTGGGCTATAGAACCTGGAAGAGGGAGCATAGGGAAAAACAGTAACCAGCTATCCACAATGTCCTTTGGATGTTGGGAATAACACCCCCCATCCCACGGGTGTTCGGCACGTAGTGCTCAATGCGGGTGGGGTGCGTAAAGAAACATAGAAAGATACAGATTTATATAAGTATAACAACCACTCAGCCCATCCTAAGGATTCTACACAGAGATCTGAGCACGTGACTTGGCGTTGCTACTTCGAGAGTATGCACACAACAAACAATCTCCAAACCCCATTTACGTTTTCATGTTCAAAAGCTTTAGTTGTCAATTCTTTTAACTATTGGGAACTATCAACAACCAAACCAAATCAAGTGTTCATAAAACATATCCTTCCCAACCAAAAAAAAAAGTTAGGGAAAACACAAGCAATCACATACCAACTCCATAACAATTTGATTATCATATCCATCTTTAATTCACTTCCATCACAAAACCCCACCATTCATTTATTCCCAAGTTCCACATATAATTTCCTTTTCCACATTCCACATTTCCATTACTTTTCCCCCATATATAGTCCACTACTAACCACTTTAATAATATTCACCACCCATCATTGCAGCCCCGCTGCCAAACACCATATCACAAAACAACCCAAAAATTACCACTTCACACATCCCATAACAAAACTAACCCAACACCAACATTTTCATTATTCCGTTTTGTTGAACCGGGGTGATCACACAAGGGTTCCCAATTTTCATTTAATCAACCAGCTTTACGTGGCTAACCAATTCCATATTATGGAGAAAATTTCACCCACAATAAAATCCAGAAGGAGAGGGAACATTTAATTGTGCAAGAAAAGGCCCCCAACGACTGTGATTTTCAGTAGATAGAAGCCTATTCAATTTACATCATAATCACATAATAAAAAAAAATATAGAATAACAACACACACAAACTGCCCCATCCCTGTTCTTTAACCAGTTATTGTCTTAATTTACTGGTTGAACTGTATCCCTTGAAAACAAGAGTACACCCACCCCGCATGATGCACAATTTAGAGAGACGAAGGTGAGATCCCTACCTCAACAGGTTCTGATGTCCTTCTACGAACACGACCACCAAGATCAAAAGGCTTCTCCCAGAATGACTGCACCCACCAAGGACGTCGCGACACCACCGAATCAAGAACACAAGAAACTCCCTCAACACGTAGATCACACGCCGTAGCATGGAAAGAAAATGGGATAAGTAGGATCGGAAAGAGAATACAAGAACAGAGTTTTAACATACCTTTTTAGAGTCATTCGTCGAAGACTGTTGTTCCCGTCAATTATCAGTAGTCTCCTCGGTTGGAAACTATGGAGGGGAAGTCAAAGAAGAGGGAACAAAACAAGGTGTATGGTGTTCTCCTCACTGACATGATCCCGCATCCACTAACGGATCGACGATAGGAGTCCAGATGAAGAAGATAAAGGAGGAAGACTTCTCGATTATCCAAGAGTGTTGTTGTGCGAAGAAGAAGCGATCGGTCTAGGAATAATCCGCGACCCTTTCTTATAAAAGAAATGAATAGGTAAAACAGTATGCAATGTGTATTAATGAATACACGGTGTGACTGTACACCCGTTACACGTTTTGACTGGTCAACACACGACACGTCACGCGGTTTCCACGCGTTTTAATAATAATGATAATTCTATTAATATTTGGTGTTTCTTTGACCTGAGTCATGAGTCATGAAAAGGTATTAATCATTGGTCTTAAAATGACCATCTTAATTACAGGATTACACTTCCACTGACGTTTTGTCATTCCGACACCATATGAAGAAGTTACGGTCTAATTAAGATTATATAACCCAAAATAATAATAACATTTTATATTATTATTATTTATTTGTTTTCCTTGAAGCTTTATATGCTCAAAATTTGTCTCCCTCTTGCTTTCATGCCCAAATCTCACCACCACCCATCAATCACCCTTATTTTCATTCTATTATGATAATAATATTATTATATGAATTATTCATTAAAGGGAAGAAAAGAACCCCTTATGCCTCCTTTACACACACATCACGCCCCCCACCCCTTTATTTTTTTCCATTGATTTATTTTCATTTATTATCTCATTTAATCTTATTTATCTTATTTTTTTTTCTTTCTCTCTCCAATCTCCTTTCTTCTCCAAATTTCATCACGCACCAAATAAAGGTGGAGCCTCCTTATTATTTTTCATTTATTATTATTTATTAATCTATTAAAAGAATAATATATAAAATGTATAATTATAGAAGGGGAAAGGGGAATTAATGCCTCCCCTCCCCATGCATTTCATTAGCATTCATTTTATTTCGTTTCATTTATCATTATTATAATATATTAATTATTATATAAATTATGTAAAGATATATGGGGCCATGTGCCTCATCCTTATGCCCATAACATATCATTTATTATAGAAATTTTATTAAACATTAAATAAAACATATAATTAATATCACCAAGAGATTTTTACGGTAATGCAATCACGTTGCAAGATTTGTGTGCCCCCATTTAATTCCAATTAATTTAAAAAAGGTTTCCTTTATTAAATTAAAACCATTTAATTTAATTATCCCAATATATATACATATATATATATACATATTTACGTCATCGTTATTATTATTATCTTACATAATTATAACTCACATTTAATATTATTAATGCACCACCTCGCTTCCTCTGCGCATGTTCATTTATTTTTTTGCAATAAATACCATGACTTATTTCATTAATTTCTCATTATTATTAATATTATGAATAATATTAATAACACAACACCCATTTTTATTATTCAAATTTAATTTCAACAATTACTCAATTAATAACAAATCGCATGTTTCATTTATCAATGTCTAATGGGTCACACACATTCCCACTTTACATCATTAATAATAATAATGCCCATTTAATCATTTTATCATGATTATTATCTTTTTAGTATAATTAATCACACAATTTATGTCATCATCATTATTATTTAACATATTTTTACGTTATCACCAGTAATAAAAATTATCATTATAACGCGCGTCGTGTTGACCACATCGATTTCAACAAAGGAATTGACCGGAGGGGTCCAGGCCATTACAGATTCAGAGAACAGATGGTTGATCAGGGTCCCAGAGAAGAATCATGATCTTCAGTTGCTCTTGGATGAGGTGAAGAAGTTTTTTCTGTGAATGAGGTGTGACCCTGGTCAGTATTATCAAATAAGAATAAAAATACATGGCATGTTCTTTAAAAGTACATGGCATGCTTATGCCTTTATCTGGCCCCGCTTTAGGTAGGCTCTTAGTCACCCCACACGACCATGTACTCGGCCGTTACATGGCCATTACACAGCTACCCGCGGAAACCAGGTACATGATGTGTACTCCTAAGTACAAGACATATACTCCATAAATGTCCAAAAACTCCTCTTTTTCTCAAAAACACATGAAATCTAGATCCATACCTGAAAAGAAGTTCCGGGTTCTTACAAATACATATTTTCATAAAAATGTTTGATATTTTCAACAAAATGTGAAATTTGAAAGTCTCATTATGTTTTTTTAATATTTTTTATTTTAAAATATGAATTTTTTATTTATATATGATAAAATTAATTTATTTTGATTCAACATCATATTGTATTTTAGTATATGTGTATCATTAGGTTTAAAAATGATATTTTTTTGAAAATTATTTCGAAGTGCATAATGTTTCTATTTTTCAATTAATTAAAAAAATATGATGTTTAAATATTTAAACTAAAAATATTTATTATAAATAAATAAATATTAATTTATATTCATAAAATTATTATTACTATTATTCATATAGTTAATATAAAATCATATTTCTCTTGAAAAAGAGACACCTTGAAAACCCACGTTTTCCTCACGTCTGCGAATTTAGCATTAAATTATAGTTTCCCCCTTATTGAAATTTAATTTCATATAATGGATTCAATATTTTTAATAAAAATAAATTATTTTATATAACATTTTTAATTTAATTTCTTACCATAATAAATAGTGAAAATAGTAAACATTAATTACCACATTTAATGTGAAAAACGACTTATAATCAGTTAAAAAGTTATAATGGTCCAAATGGTCTAAATACTGGCCTAAAATATATTTTGTGGACACATTTTGACCTTTAAGATGTTATTATAAATATTGATCCATTTTTGAGAATTTTTTATAGTGAAAACATTGGTACACCTTTTTCATTTGAACAATTACTAGTGTACCACTCACCTCACATATATAATGGCATTCATTATACACTCAACTTAACAACATAAAACCATTTTTCATCAGACAATAAATTACCAAATAAATTAGTTAATTCCATCACATAATGCTAGAATACATGATTTTATTATGAAATATATTTTAGGAATACTTTAGGTATAATACAAAGAGGTGGTCTGAGAAGTGGTAAAATTCCTAACTATGTGATTTTGTTTTATTTAATCATACACCTCTATAAAATATCCATCTAAAAATATAATATAACAAACCAATATATTATAAATAAATAGTTGTTATCATATTAATTCAATAACCTAAAATCATCTCATCATCCACCAAATGAGATATGAAATCATCATTTGTTTGTACGATGGACTACCACCTCATGAGTGGATGTAATTATTTTTCAATTATCACCTATAAAAGTTTCTTTAAATGATGGATTTAAAGTATATATATATATATATATGATATATGTGTCTTATTTATACTTATGCAGTTATTATTTCCAATATAACTTCACACTCCCAAAGTGTGGGATATTATAATGTTCCTTGATTGTATGACACACCACCACCTTGCAAAGAGATATGATTCGTTTTTCAATAATTATTTACATGGATGGTAATAAGGATAAAATAAATTAATATATTTTTTATAAATGAAATTATAATGGAAATCATGGAATATTTTTCAGTATTAAAATATAATAAAACATTTTCTTTCTCACATTGAAAAATGTTAACATCCTTTGTGTATTTTTGGACTACCGCCTCCATGAAGCGATGTGATTCTATTTTCATCACCAAATCACAATAATTATATATATAAGTATATTAAAATTATTAATATATTATTTTGATATTTTGATGATTTTTTTTAAATATGAAATAAAACATACTGTTTTTCATTATGGTCAATTAGATATTGAACCATTACTCATCCATCCATATGACCTATTTTCTCCATGTTCATAACATAGTTAATTTTTCATATTCAATTATGATGATTGGTTTTAAAATTATAATTGATAAATAAACATGATAATTATCTCTTGATTATTATTCTTATAATTATGAAATAATGACCACCTTTCCAATGATCAACACATTAAATTTGTCTTGAAAAAATGAAGTGAACTTCCTCAAAACACAGAGTGTGGACTTCAATGATTATGTATTTAAATATGAAATTATAAATAAATAAAAATAATGTATTTATTTATAAGGTTTAAACCCATAAATTTTTATTAAGAATTCAATTAATTTATATCAGATTGCTATAATTTAGTTAATGTAAATTCGTGGAAAGTTTAGAATCGAGTTTAGTGTTTTAATCATCTTTCCTTTACTTCTGTGAGACATAAGATATTTTCAAACTTATTTATATTTTTTGGTGTATATAATACCAATTTTATATATAATATAATGAATATATCATACATAATGGTATTTTATATTTCAATTTGAATTATTTGATCCATGATTATAAGACATTAAAGATACCAAGTGGTATTGAATTTCATAACATAATTACTTTTTTATTGGGTTATATTAATTCTTCATTGTATATGATATTATATGATTATATGTGTAAATAATTTTTATTACATTAATCTATATTTCCACATGTTTTATGTGTATTCTCATTTCGTACATATCATCAATTAATTTGTTAATTCTCAAAATTCATAGGGATGATTTTTTTAAGGTTTATTTGTCTCAAATTATCTTTGTTTGAGGCATACATTTATGATATACTAATATATTCATTTGTGATCTTTATATACTAACATTTGACATTTTAGGTCATGAAAATACTTATTTTCATGTTATTAAACGAACGGTTTTAGTAAATTATTTAATGGGGCTTATGATTGAAGAGTTACTAATTTAGAAATGGATTTATATTACAATATCCTTTCATTAGGGACTGTTTATTTTCAAGATTCTTTTGGATAACATAATGTTACATTATTTTCCTGAAGCACATTTCTCTTTTCATCCCCTTGTGATAATTTTGGTTCACATGTTCAATTTTAATTTAATTTATTATTTATTAATGAAACATTAACAAATTCATTTTTATGTGATATCATTCTTGTATTTTCTTTTAGATAATGTATCATTTAGTTCCATGTCCATGTTTTAAAAAAATATTTTTAAAAATTTAATTTTCTTAAAATATAATACTTATAAAGACGTTTTAAATGACCTTTTTCCCTTTTGTTAAAAAGGTTTTCAAATGAAATTTGTTAACATTTTCTAAATTATTCACTTTTGAATCCATTTAACAAAATTCTATGAATAGAATGTTTAATATAAAAAATTATGACATGAATGTATTTTCCGTCATCATGACCATTATATTATATTAATCTTATTTATATGGTTTAATGTTTTCATTAGTGAAAACTTTTTTGCAATATTTAGTTATATTTTAGTTTTTAAAATTGATTTTCAAAATGAAATGTTTATTTTCTTATTAAATGATTTTAATGATCTTTTAATGGAATTTACATTCTTAAATGATATCAATTTTTTTAATTATGATCAGATGGGAATATTTTATAGGGATACAATTATCATTGTTTATTTGGTTAGATTATGATAGATTTAAGGAGATTTTTATGGAACCTATTTTTTCCCAAGGGTTATTCATGGTCTAAGTGATTTTTATGGAAATTATTTCTTTCCCAAGGGTTATCTTATCTCAAATATATTGTTATGTAACACTTTTTATTTACATGATATTACCATGATTCAAATAGACTATTCTAGGACATGTTTATTTTCTACTAGTTAATTGTTTTTTAAAGATATTGTTATGGAACCCATTTCATTTCCATAGGTTAATTTTGTTTCAATGAGATTTTCGTGGAACCCATTTGTTTTCCATAGGTTAATAATGTTCTCAAAAGAAAAATGGTTGTTTTTATGATATTATTATGAAGTGAATTCCTTATTTTCTAAACTAATGAATAGTACTGTGAAATTATTAATGATCATTGGTGAAACTAGATAGCACTAGGTGAGCCCATTATAGAATATAATATGGTTGTGCCTATTTAGAATTAGTTGAGGACATTGCATATTATACAATGCGTGAAACCTAATAGCACTGGGTGATCCCATTATAGATTATAATTTGGGTGTTTCTAGATTTGGCTGGGTGATACTAATATAGCATATTTGTTGGGTGCACGTGGATAGTTCTGAGTGATCCTATTATAGAATATACGATGGGAATTAAAACCTTGTATTCAAGCCACTTGGCCTTGGGCCTTCCGGGTATGTAATGGGTCTTCCTCTACCCATTCAAAAAGTGGTCTTTGATGTAATAATAAAATGAGGCTTCCACACCAACCATTTAAAAAAACTATTAGAAGATATCCTTATATTTATTCTAGATATAAGTTTACAATAAGGGTTCTATGGTGATAGTGTTCCAAGATAACAACATGTATTATCTAGGATTTCTAAGGGTTAATAATGATTCTTATGATCATGATAGACATCTCATTGGTCACTATTCTTGATTCTGCTGAATCATGCCTTTGTTAGATCCTTATTCAATGTTTTCATGTTTTATGATCCATGTATTGATGGATATGGATGTTCTTATGTAATTCCAATGCACATTGATTATGTCATCATACCATTATTCTATTCTTATGATCACTGATAAAATTAAATTGGTAATTTTTCATTTTAACATTTATGTGGATTTATTATCACTATTCTAATGTTTCATTTTCCCCATGTCATAAAGAATGAGGTTGAATGAATTATTTTGATAATTGATTTAATATAGATTATGATGATGAAATAATGTGAAATAATAAAAGTTAGATTATGTTGGGGATACTTTCATTTAAATACCTTGTTATTTTTTTTGTTAGAGTATTTCATAAATCCATAAAACTGTATATATAAAATTTCCTTGACAATTAATGTGATCCAATTTTCCCTTTTTATTTTTATAGTTTTGATGGAAATGATTGGTTCACCTTCATTAGCGTCAAATAAGGAAATTTAATGTTCATATTTTTAGAACTAGATCAATGGGTTTGGGTTCTTCGAGGTTATAATGTTCCATTTCCTCATTAATCATTGAACCATAAAATCAAATGAAATTCCCTAGAGGTGGTGTCCTTCCATGATATTCATGAAATAGATAGAGAAAGTGTGTGAATTTTTTCTTTGATGTTAGGTATCATGTATCAAACACATTAACATTACTTTTATATTATTCCACTATATATTTTATTTGGGATTTTTAATGTATTTTATATCATATATTGGTTCTCATTATCTATTCCATGTTTGAATTCAATTTATTATAAATGTGAAAATTAAATACATCAGGTCTTGTTCAAAATATTGAAAACCCATTTATGATTTCATGAAGAAATCATTTGAATATTTTTATTTTTTATAAAGGGAAAGTCATTCCCATTCTTATGTTGATACTGATGGAATTTTTCTAGGCAATGATGATCAACAATACACCTTAGGTTTATAACATTATGGTTTAGGTTTACAATTGGAGAATTTGGGATTGTATGTTAGGTCAACACATATACATATATAGAATATGAATTCAATAAGAAATAAAGGAGAGATCATATGGTGACTGAGATGAATTTAATATTAACATCATCATTACATTTTTTTCTTAATGGTATGAGATATAAAAGAAGGTAGGGTGTAGAAAAAACAGTTTTAATTATTAAGATGACATTGAAATATATAAAATACAAAATTTTAATAGAAATTAAAATAATCATGAAGAAAAATTAACACTAGGGGATTATATCATTTTAGTAACACAGAAACATAATAATTAAAAGAATATATTATACAAAAAAACTCTTAATATTTTTAAAACATAAAAAATAAATATTTATTATGCGAATAGGTTTAATATGGATTTAATTTTTTTAAGTAACATATCATTTTTTGTATTTAATAAATATATAATGTGTTTTAATGTATTCTTTAGTTTAATTTTTTTAATGTGAATGTTATGATCTTCATATTACATGAGAAATTTTTCTTTATTGAATGATTGTTTTAAACACATAGCTTGGGACAAGTGAAGTAAATTCATTTAGAAAATATACCCATTTAGATAAAATATTTAGTTACCTAAAAAATTTAATCCACTTGGGAATTAAATATGTTAATATTGATTAAAAATACATATTATAAAATATTAAATAGCCATGTTTTATTTATTTATAGAATACCCACAAAACATTTTACCTTCATTTCAGTAAAACATTCATGTGATAACACATTGATATTTTGATTCATATATCATTTTACTACCTCTAATAATATGACATAGTTTCAAAAGACATTTATCCAAGTGAAATCACAAAAAATATTTTTAAATAAATAAATTTTTGGTTTATAACATAAACTATATTCATCCAAAAAATGAATTTTGTATTAATAAAAAAATTTAAAAAAATAATTTAATCTTAATATAATGTTATGAATACAATTCACCATAAATTTTACTTATCGTACCATTAAAATTTATAAATTTTTTAACATTTTATACTATTTAAAAAATGATGTCATAAAAATAGAGGATGTGGTATTGAAAAAATATCTAGGATTATAATACAATATATGACATTCCTCAAAACATACACTTCTATATCTGGTGGAACAATTTCATTTTTCCTATATATTAATGATTCCAATTAACTCCATGAATTAAAATTTTAATTCCTTTGGAAAGTAGATTCATAATAAATAGTCAACCGACATAATATAATAAATTTAATCAAATTATTTATCATATACTTATTATAAACTCATAATGATTTAATTAACACCTAAAATCACTCAGGTATTTACATCAATTAAAGGGTGATCTAAATATTATAGTAAGGGAATAAATCAAAGGATAACTAAAGGACATATTCATTAGCAATCTCCAGAGACCATATAATATAACTTGAGATAAAAAAATAGAAACACAAGTTATGATATATTATCATGTCATAAGAATCTTAGGATTATAATATTATTAACTACTTATACATCATCAAGAAATCATATCATAATAAGAACATGATAAAAATAAAAGGAATGAGAGACTAAAATTAATTTTGAATTGACATAAAACATTTCATAATAGAAATATTTCAAGGATTAATTCCAAGACATCATAACAAAATGTACTATCATTACTTACCATTCTTTATAACATAGTGTGTTTGGATAATTCCCAATTGAGAATAAAAAATATATCTTTTTTAAAAAAATGGGTTACATTAACACTTATTATAAATAATTATAGGTTCATTATATATTAAGGATTAAAAAAGAGTGAATAAAGAATCCATTTGTGAGAGGTATTTTTTAATATTGATGATTTTATGGAGTTCTTTATCATTTTAAGGATGGATATATTGTATATTGGGAATAATTTGTGTGAATGTTTTAACATTTGTGAGGATTATTGGTATAATATGGTCTTTATTTTGTAAAGGGTGTTAGCTTTTTTTGAGGGATAATTTATGGGGAGAATTAAACATATATGATAGGGGAGGGGTATTAAATATATATATGGTTTTGTTGTTTGTGCCGATTTCTTCAATGTGGAGTTTGGAAATTGATGCAACACATCACGACATGATGCTTCATTATCTATGAGGCAATATGTATTCATATAAAAGGCGATAAAAATCTAGGGATCTATATAGATAGAAGATTCATTTTATATAAATACTATAATTAATGATATGGTAGGTATGTAGAACACATAAACATAAATTAAATGCACCTAAATGTTTTAGGAAATATGAGATTTTTGAGATTATAACCCGAACATGAAGGAATTAGTAGAGGCCTCAAACCACTGGGATATTGTATATTGTAATATAGTATATAGTATCACATTCTATATATACGTTTTCAAATGTATTAGAGGAATATATAATTCAAATTGCACCCATCACATCATAACATGTATATACAGATTGTTTCACACATACTAAACACATACACCAATTATAATCATGATAACACATGGAAAAAAAGGTTTAAATCAATGTCATAAAACATAATTATTGTATAAGAAATTAATGAATCATTTATGTCACAAAAAAGTGAGGGAAAATTATAATTGGATTAAAATAGAGGTAATCCGTGACTAAAATAACATTGAATAGGAGGGTTGGGATCCAAATAAAGAGGGCATGAAGAATGATGTTTGGAAGGAACATTTTTTAGGATAATTTATATTATGAAATAATATTCAAAAAATTAATTAAAGTTAAATATACATGTTATCCCGTATGAATAATGATATATTAGTATTATATACATTTATAGAATAATGTATATGAAATATATAATTGGGTAAATTTTGGAAAATAATGATTTATTTAATATAAAAGGAAGTGGGAGAGGGGGTGTTTCCCTAGTCACCATTATATGATATAATTATCAACCAGTTAGAACATATAGTTAGAACATATACATGAAAATAAAATATAAATAGAATAAATTTTTTTTAAGGAATGATATAAAAGTCAAAAATGAAATCATACATTAATAGAACCATTAATGAAAAATAAAGAAGATCATATTAACTTTGTGAAATAGTCCCTTTACCATAATTATAGGGTATATATTAAAAATGAAAATTTTGTAGGATAATAAGCATAAATTTGATTTACTAAAAATATTTCAAAATTCCATCAAAAAATGCTTATATATATTTTAAAAGAATATTAAATGAAAAACTATATAACTAAAAAAATATATGTCCTCATAATTTTTTTATGATGTATCAAGACAAAAAAGGCATATATATCCCTATAATAATATGTTGGATACTTTATCAAGATATTATATTCCTAATTTGGATGATAAAACACATGTTAGAGAAACAATTATTCAATAAATTGAAATCTAGGCTACAATCCACTTACTATAACATTAGGAGATGTATTAAACATATTTTAATGTAAATAAGTTAATATAAGTTCCAAAATATAGATAAAAAAATTCATTTGTAAATTGTTTTAGAAGTCATTTAATGGGATGGAAATAATATAATTTATACATGCAAAGGATGAATATATTTAAAACTAATTTAGTACATATTTCACAAGATTTTACATTATATAAATGATTGTAAGGATAGTTTAAGAACATTGATCATATATATAATTAAGAGGAAATAATATAAAAGTAATTGAAAATGTTTAAAATAGAAAATAATATAACATAAGAGATATATGTAGAATGATATATTATAATTAAGAGGGAAAACTAGGGGGAGAGAGAGTGTCTTTGTCTTCTTGTAAAAACGGTAAGATATTAATTATGAATCCTTAGGAAAGTAAAGAAGATAAGTTATAAAAATAAAATATATGGATGATTTTATAATATAAGTTCAAGGCATTATAGACAAGGTTCAATAGATATGTTATTCAATAGAGGAATAATACATCAAATGAACGAATATTTGCAAGAGAATTCCTTATTAACATTTTATGGTATCACATATGAATGGATTCTTGATATTACAGTGAATATTTATGTAAATACCCAAAAAATATGATTAGAAAAATTAATACTATATTTGGAGTATAAAAAACATATAATTTTTTGAATTAGTTTTAACCAAAGAGAGATAATCCAAAAGATAAATATTGAAGAAAACCCAAAACCACATATTAGTCTAGCTCTAGATACTCCTCTAAAATACAGAATAATCTTATTTATTTTACTAATTATACTATTTAAAATTATATTCATGTTTATTCAATTTATAATTGTAAAGACCCAGAAATTTCAAAGAAATTTTTTTCTTAAATACTTTGTAATTTTATGAGTCTGTGGCTTTTGACGACACTTGATTCTGAGGCATGGTGTGTCCGGAATCAATTTCCGAAGATTAGCTTGGGTACGTTCAGTAAATAAACTAGCGGGTTTTTCTATCCTTTGAACCGTTGTTCGGAATTGAAATCTGAGGGCACCGATGAACTCGTAGTGCCGGTAATTTCTTAAGGGGACCTTTACCGCAGTTGCGTTTTAAGCGGATTGAGAATTATTATTTGGGAAATTAAATTAAAATAAATAAAATTGGTGGAGCACAATTTTATTTAATGATTGGTGGTTATTTCTTCCCAAGGGGAGTTAGAGGTGGGGCCCACACCCACATAACCTCCCATGAGAGGATATTTGTGGGGTGGGGCCCACACATGACCTAAACCCTTGAACTTCCCATAAATCTCATAAACCCCCATTAAACTCCCCTGTTTAATGTTGACAACTCTCTCAATATTTATGAGGCCTCTTCACCTCCTCCTCTCCCTCTCTTTATTAATTTCCAACACATTTATTTAATGACTTAAACCACATTAATTAATTAATGAAGTGGTTTAAATTTTTAATTTTAAAAGGCTTGTGTTAATAAAATAATAGGAGTAGCTTATTATTTTATTTTGGAGGGGCTTTTGTTGTGTTAAGGAGAGCTGGGAGAGCTCTTGAGTTTTTGGAAGAACACCGACCCTCCGACGAAGAACGACGTCTTCTTCAATGAAGAAGGCCGGTTCCATGAAGAACAACGACGCGCCTTTATTTCTCTTCTCTGCGACAAGTGAGGAGATGTCGCTTCCTCCTCGGACGCACTTTGACATCATCTACGAATCCTCTCCTCGTGACACCGTCTTCCGCGATGCCCGATGTGTGATTTCAATTATCAAGGTAGGGTTTTATGTTCTATTTTAATGTATTAAAATTGTGCCTCATTCGTTGTTGTATAACTTTGATTGTCTCGGCCTATTGCTATCGCTTAACGCGGAGGGCGCGGGCCAAATGAACATGTTGGTCGGAGTGGACACTCAAGAGGGGGGGGGGGGAATTGAGTTCCAATTAAAATTTTCTGTTAAAAACAGTTTCTAATAAAATCCCCAATTTCAAAAACAAATTAAACTGTAGTGAATTTATATAGATTATAAAGGTTCAATTAGCTTCTCAAAGATTGATTAGTTCTCAGTTAACTTAATCTTATGATTAAATTAACTTTTGAAACTAATTTACTGATTTATAATAAATATAAACACTTGCGAATTTAATTATCAAAGTATCTTTGAAGATAGATTATATTTCAAAGTAATAGCAGCGGAATATGAAATAAATATGTATAGTATGGATATAGAGTAACTGTAAACACAGAGAAGTAACCAAGAGGTTCAGTCTCAAGCCGAGACTTAGTCCTCTCAAAAGTTTATATAAAAGTGATCCACACCCTGGATCGGGGTTAACAACAATGAACACACTGTCCAGGTCACAAGACCTCTACCACAGTTCTACGTGGGAAAAACAAACAACAGCAGCCAGCTGTCCAGTTCACAAGACCTCTACCACTATCCACAGTGGGAAGTGAAGTGTAAAAGGTTTGCTGAGGATTTACAGATCCTCCAGTGAAAGTACAGGAGTCGGTGTGTGTGTTTAATACAGCAGATAACACACACTGCTCAAAATGTAGAATAAATGAATCACAGAGCAGAGATGTAGAGTTTAGAAATGGCTCTAGTGATTTCAGTGTAGCACTGGACTCGTTTTGGAATTAATCAGAAGTGATTCTGAGTCCTCTTCTCGATTTTGTTTGAGAAGCAGAGTGTCGTATGCTTCAGGTTCACAGGCAGTGGAATGTAGTCGATGAAGCTCTTCAATATTCTATTGTATGCACACCACTCTTCTTGAGTAGGCTTGATTGTATATATGATTCTGTCTTGCTTGGTTCTTCTTGTATGCACAGAGCTCTTCTTGAGTATGTCGTATGCTTCCTTGTCTCTGTGTGTGTTGTCTCTCTCTTCTTCGTTTTTCTCTTCTTCACTTTTCTCTACTGCGCTTCACCCACTCTTCAGCAGAGTCTTCTTGTATTTACAACACGTGCTCCGTAGGACAAAAAGGTTTCCTTTCCGCAGGTACGAGGTACGGTTTCCTGACATCCGACAACCTTTATTAATTAATTGTCAGGGTATTAAAATATAACTAATATGACCGTTGGTTAGAATAAATAAAGATAAAGATAAAGAAATTCAAATAGTTGTTTATGACTGTTCAAGAGATCGGTAGGTCATCAGCATTAGAGTAATGATCATTGACTCAGATAGATCAGCATCGGTCTGTCATCTGATCGGTGAGTCATTTTGATCAGCATCGGTCTGTCATCTGATCAGTGAGTCATTTTGATCAGCATCGGTCTGTCATCTGATCGGTGAGTCATTTTGATCAGCATCGGTCTGTCATCTGATCGGTGAGTCATTTTGATCAGCATCGGTCTGTCATCTGATCGGTGAGTCATTTGCATCGGTGAGTCCTTGGATCGGTGACTCATTTGCATCGGTGACTCATTTGCATCGGTGGCTTATTTGCATCGGTGGCTCATTTGCATCGGTGAGTCATTTGCATCGGTGAGTCCTTGGATCAGTGACTCCGATGGATCGGTGAGTCTGATTGATCGGTGAGTCTGATGGATCGGTGAGTCTGATTGATCGGTGAGTCTGATGGATCGGTGAGTCTGATGGATCGGTGAGTCTGATTGATCGGTGAGTCTGATATCTGTTGAATCCAGAAGACTTCCAACATACTTTGTAAGTCAATAAGCATAGTTAAAAGCATGATAACTGATTCATTCATAGATTGGAATTATGTTTATGAGACATCAAACCAGATTAAGCATCAATGAGCTGTGATGATTTGTGATTATTAAAACATCAGTTATAAACATGAAATCAGCAATCTTCCAGAGGGCTCAACAATCTCCCCCTTTTTGATAATCACAAATCTTCATATATATATAAAAAAATAAAATTAAAGAAAAATAAAATAAAAAAAAATCTCCCTCTTAAAATAATATTCCCATATATATAGTATTCAGATTTCTCCCCCTGAGATATTGATCTCCCTCTTCATATATATATCTTTCTCCCATTATATATATCTTTCTCCCATTATATATATCTTTCTCCCATTATATATATCTTTCTCCCCCTTTGGGATAATCAAAAAGGAGAGAAAACAGATAAGGGAAAAGAGAAGCAGGGTGCAGAGAGGATAGAACATAACACAAAGGAAAAACAAATTTGATAAAGTCACAGAAAAAGATAAGAAATACATAGATCACCCCATCAAAAACAATACATGGCTATTTGTTGGGATACAAAGGGGCTTTCCCTTTATCCTTTGGATCAATGGTAGGTAAGGTAGAAGGCTTGGAGGCAGGCTGTGGTTCACGGAGCTGAAGTGGCGGCAGGACAACTCTGGCAGGTGCAGTTGGAGGTGTCACAGAGGGTTGTTGAGAAGGAGCAGGAGCTGGATGAGAAGCTTTCTGAGAGACTGGCCGCAACTGAGATAGAGCTTGGGCAACAGACAGCTGATTCGGAGCGACATCAGAGGCACTGAGAGGTTCAGAAGTAGGGAGTACAATTGCAGTGGCCTGTGCATCCAAGTAAGGCTTCAACAGATGAATGAAGTCCTGAATGACTTCTGCTCCATACTTCATAGCTTTTTCAAAATCATCCTTGTTTTCCATGAACTGTGCCAAGGAAGGGACAAAATCTTGCAATTGGCGAACTTGAGTGTTGAAGGCCTGAGTGACTGGAGGTAATTTCAGATTCTCTTCCAAGACTTGGAAGTTTGCAGCCATCTCATGTTTTGTATAAATCTTGGAGAAGTAAGTATCAACTTTTTCCTTGATCTCTTGCAGGGCATTCTTAGCATCTGCTGAATATACTAAGGTCATCTTATGACTATTATCACAGAGATCTTTCATCTTCCTCAAAGATTCTAAGTCAAGAATTTGTCTTACAGCAGCTAGCTCTGCATGCACAACTTCTCTGAGAGCTTCTATCTCACGGGTAGTGATTTTGGTTACCTTGCCTGTACTGGCTTGGCCGACTATATGAGTTAGTTCAGCTTTCAACTTCCGCAGGTCAGACTTGTTGAGATGTTCAATCAGATTTCTAAAAACTTCCATCATACCAGAGATGGTTGATCTAAACTCATTTGATAGAGAAAGTAAGCTAACTTGGAGATCCTTCAAAGTTTGAGTCAAAGAGGCTATGTGCCTACCAACAAATTCACCAGTAGCAGTCAAGTCTGGCTTGAGAACATCTGAGACTGCAGTTGAAAAAGCTTTCAAGGAATTTTCAGAAACTTGCAGAGATACTTGATGAAGGGCATTGGAAAGTTCTTCTCTGACTATATCTCTCACAGTGGTTAGCAATTCAGTCTTAAACTTATCAAGATCAGCTCGAGAGATTTCAGAACCAGGTAAATTCACATGTACAGGATCAACAGTAGGAATAGACCTTGCTTCTCTTGGAAGGTTCCTTTTCACAGCTGCAGCAGATTCTGGCAATTCGTCTTCTTCTTCAGAATATTCTAAGCCCAAAACAGCATATCCAGGGTAGTCATCCCAAACAGCAGCACACAGGGTGTAGTTGGGTTTTTCATAGCTTGCTGTTCCACTAATTTTTGATGAGTCAGCTTTGTCACTGATATGGATTTCTGGTACTGACTGAGGTTGTTCTACTTGATCTTCAGCAAGACCATCCACTGGTCTGTTAACACCATCAACAGCAGCTTCAACATCATCAGCATCATCATCATCACCACCATGATTGTCATCAGCATCACCTTGCTCATTATTACTCTGCTCAGAGGCTTCACTGTGATATTCCTCAGTATCAGAATCTTCTTCATCATCAAGAATAGGTTCAGACTCTGGTAGGGTTAAGGGTGGACTAGCAGGTCCAAATTCTATTCTTTTCTTGGGGCTAGCAGTGTCTGGATCACTCCTATCATCAGGAGAAGACACACTTCCTTCTTCAGTTGTAGCTTTTTCTTGTTCATCATCATCAGAATAAATTGGTTCCTCATCTGGTTTTAATCCAGGATCTCTCAAATCCTTTGGCCTCTTGCCATGATTTATGGGATTGTAGGCTTCATACAACTTATTTTCATCTGCAACCCAGCACTTCTTCCATGGATTCCAATTGATTTTCATCCTCTTGCAGATCTCTTTGTTGAGACAGAAGGTACGCTCTGTTTCAACAACTTCATCATCTTCATCAACACATTCCAGATTCTGGAGCATAGTAGATATCATTTTTGAATAAAACAACGTTGTGGCTTTCTTGGAAGGTTTCAGCATACTAGCTATGTGGACCATCACATATCTACACAGGTTTATCTTTTCATGGGTTTTGAGCAGAAACAATAGAAAAACATCTTGATACTTAACAGCAGCAAAATCTCCTCTTCGAGGGAAAAGTTGGTGCTGAATAAACTTGAATAGGAGTCTGCTTTCACCATCTAATTCTGAAGCTGTGATTCTCCTCGATTCTCTGTTTCCAGTTAGAAGCTCTAGCGCTAGCTCATAAGAAAAATAGTCAGTGACTGGGGGTATATTGCCAGCATAGTCCTCATATCGACCTTCATGAGGTACGTTTAAACATTCAGCCCACTGCTTAGATGAGAAAGATATTTTCTTTCCTTTTACAACAGACGACATCCTAGCAGCTTCCACACCATCAAGCGTGATTGTCAGGTTCATGTAAAACTCATGTACTAGCTTTGGATAATCTATTCGGGCGTTGTCTGAAAACCAGTCTATCCATCCTTGCGATTTAAGAACTTGTAGCAACAGGGACTTACTTGACAGAAGCCACGCCGAGTTTACTTCTTTTTCTACAGCTACAATCCGAGCTTCCAGGTTCGGATTTACTGAGCGTTGAGAGGTACTGCTCGACTCGCCTCGAGCACGCTTTGAAGGTACAGGGCTATCTGGTCCTTTGCTCGGTCTCTTTTGCTTAGCCATTCGAGGATTTTGGAGAGGCAGGAGTTCGAAGGTTCGAAGGTTCGAAGCAGAGGGGAAGAGAGGTTGAGAGGTTCGGTGGGAAATGAAAGGTCAAAGGTTTAGGGAAGATAAATAGCCGCGTATCATTTATTTTATCATTTAGGGTTCCCATAAAAAGTAATTTACTAATTAATAAAACGTATTTTTTAAAAAAAAAATCGGTTTGACAGAACAGTGTGACAGATCGGTTCCACAGATCGGTTTCACGGATCAGTTTCACAGATCAGTTTCACAGATCAGTTTCACAGATCAGTTTCACAGATCAGTTTCACAGATCAGTTTCACAGATCAGTTTCACAGATCAGTTTCACAGATCAGTTTCACAGATCAGTCATACACAATTCATGTTTAATAAATTTCATTCTTTCAGAGCATAAGGGCTTTGTGAAGATGTCAGCTAATTGATTTTCAGAACTAACAAATTCTAGAGAAATATCACCCTTCTGGTAATGATCTCTTAGAAAGTGATGTCTGACATCAATGTGCTTAGTTCTAGAGTGAGACACAGGGTTCTTGGATAAGTTGATTGCACTAGTGTTGTCACAGTTAATTGAAACATGTTTAAGATCAAATCCATAATCCAATAGAGTGTGTTTCATCCACAAAATTTGTGCACAGCAACTTCCAGCAGCTATGTATTCTGCCTCGGCAGTAGACAATGCAACTGAATTCTGTTTCTTACTACACCATGATACTAGGGATTTTCCAAGCAAATGACATGTTCCTGATGTGCTTTTTCTATCTAACTTACAACCAGCAAAGTCAGCATCTGAATAACTCATTAACTCAAAGGATTGTCCTTTTGGGTAAAACAAACCTAAATTTATAGTATACTTAAGATACTTAAAAATCCGTTTAACAGCTAATAAGTGTGATTCTTTAGGATTAGCTTGAAATCTAGCACACATACACACACTAAACATAATATCTGGTCGACTAGCAGTAAGATAAAGTAAGCTTCCAATCATACCTCTGTAATTGGTTTGATCAACTGGTTTCCCAGTTTCATCAACATCCAATTTATAGGTGGTACTCATAGGTGTATTACTTTCCTTAATACTATCCAATCCAAAACGTTTTAAAAGATCCTTTGTATATTTTCTTTGATTTAAAATAATACCATTTTTAGTTTGAAAGATTTGAAATCCAAGAAAATACTTAAGCTCTCCCATTAAGCTCATTTCAAATTCATTTTGCATAACCTTTGAAAAATCAATACATAAGGAGTTTTTAGAAGATCCAAAAATAATATCATCAACATATATTTGTACAACTAAAACATCTTTAGAAATTCTTTTAATGAAAAGAGTTGGATCAGCAATCCCTTTAGTAAAACCTTTTGAAATAAGGAAATTGCTAAGTCTATCATACCAAGCTCTTGGAGCTTGTTTCAAACCATATAAAGCTTTAGAAAGTTTAAAAACTTGATTTGGAAAATGGGGATTAGTAAATCCAGGTGGTTGTTCTACAAAAACATCTTCAATTATAAAACCATTTAGAAATGCACTTTTAACATCCATTTGATATAATTTGAAATCCAGATGTGCAGCATATGCCAGTAAGATCCTAATGGCTTCTAGTCTAGCTACAGGTGCAAAAGTTTCCTCATAGTCTATACCTTCTTCTTGACTATATCCTTGTGCAACTAGTCTAGCTTTGTTTCTGACTATATTTCCAGATTCATCTACTTTATTTCTAAACACCCATTTTGTGCCTATTGTCAAAGTGTCCTTAGGTCTGTCGACTAATTCCCAGACTTTGTTTCTTTCAAACTGATTTAATTCTTCTTGCATAGCCATTACCCAAAATTCATCATTGATAGCATCATTGATATTTTTAGGTTCTGACTGTGAAAGAAAAGCTTGATGTTCAACCTGGTTTCTTAGAGAAGCTCTAGTTTGTGTTCCTCTATCTAGATTTCCTACAACAGCATCTAAGGGATGATTCTTTAGAGTCCTAGATGGTCTTGAAAAGATAGGGCTAGAAATTTCAGGTTCATCTAGAGATTGAGGTTCAACAGAAGCAGATTCTGGAGAATGTCCAGAACTGGATGCTTTTATAACAGGTTCTTTAGATTTATCATTAAGGTCCAGAATAGACAAATCTTCTTCAAGATTCCCAAGAGAGGTTTTAGGCTCATGTGGATCAGTTTCATCAAATTTGATGTGAACAGATTCTTCCACACATTTGGTTCTCTTATTGAAAACTCTATAGGCTTTACTAGAGGTAGAGTAACCTAGGAAAATTCCTTCATCACTCTTGGATGCAAATTTATCCAGATTATCTTTAGTATTCAGAATAAAGACTTTGCAGCCAAAAACTTTGAAGTAGTTTACCTTAGGTTTCCTATGGTTCCACAACTCATAAGGGGTTTTCTTTAGAACAGGTCTGATCAAGACTCTATTAATGACATAACAAGCTGTATTAACAGCTTCAGCCCAAAAGTAAATTAGCAGATCATATTCATTGAGCATGGTTCTAGCAATTTCTTGCAGGGTTCTGTTTCTTCTTTCTACTACACCATTCTGTTGGGGTGTCCTAGGGGCAGAAAAGTTATGAGAATATCCATTGAGTGAGCAGTAAGATTCAAAATCTTGATTTTCAAACTCACGACCATGATCACTTCTTAGGGTCTTAATCTTGAGTCCACTAAGATTTTCTACAGACTTGGAGTATTTAACAAAGTAAGAACAAGCTTCACTTTTGTGAGCTAGAAAATATACCCAGGTATATCTAGAAAAGTCATCTACAAGAACATAGACATAGTGCTTCCCATTTAGACTAGAAACTCTTGATGGTCCAAACAAATCCATGTGAACCAGTTCAAGTGGTTGAGAAGTTGAAACTTCTTTCTTTGATTTAAATGAAACTTTGTGTTGTTTTCCCTTTTGACAGGGATTACAAACTTTGTCTGCTGGAAATTCAAGTTTGGGTAAGTCTCTAACCAAGTTCTTCCTAGAAAGTTTTCTAAGTGAGTGCACATTGCAGTGTCCTAATCTTCTGTGCCAAAGCCAAGACTCTTTATGAAAAGCATTTAAACAAGGAATGTTCTGTTTAGCTAAAGAATCTAAATCAACAGCATAAACATTTTCACTTCTTAAAGCAGAAAATACTAAAACATTTTTAGAGTTAAAAACATTGCAAGAATCATTTTCAAATCTAACATGAAAACCATCATCACATAACTGAGAAATGATTAACAGGTTATATCTAAGTCCATCAACAAATAAAACTTTAGAAATCAAAATTGAATCCGTGTTACCAATCTGGCCTAGGCCGATGATTTTTCCTTTAGAGTTATCACCAAAAGTGACAAATCCTCCATCAACTTTTATTAAGCTCTTGAAGCAAGAATAATCTCCAGTCATGTGTCTTGAGCACCCACTGTCTAAATACCATATCTTCTTGTAACAGCTCTTCAAGCAGGTCTCCTACAAAACAGATTTAGATGGAAGATGATTTTGGTACCCAGATCTTCTTGGGTCCGGACAGGTTAGCCAATAACACTTTAGGTACCCATATTTGTCTAATGGGTCTCATATAATTTGTAGAAATAACATCCTTTGAAAGATAAACCTTATTAGATTCATAACTATGAATATAACTGGTTGAGTCATAAGAAGTTCCAGAATTAACTATCTTCTGTCCAGATTTAGGAATGAATCTAGTTTTGGCAACTTTCCTTTGTCCAGGTTGGTATCCTATACCAGTAGTGTATCTAGGTGCAACTTGCTTTCCTAGCATTTGTGTTAGAATATTTTTACCATTGGTGAACTTCTCTAAGTCTTTCTTGAGTTGCTCATTAGACAATTTTAGTTCAGTATTCTCTTTAAGCAGCTGAGCATTCTTTTCTACTTCTATATCCAGATCAGATTTATGCTTAACACTTAAAGCATACTGTTTCTTTAGACCTTTATATTTATCTTTAAGCTCATTACATGTTTCTTCTAGCATGTCACAGTATTCAAAAAATTCAGATTTTGACATGTTTTCTGAGTCAGAATCTTCTCCAGAATAGTATGACTTAAAAGCAGGAGTCTCTGATGTTACCTCAGAAGTGTTTGTCATGAAACACATGTTGGCCCGATTCTTTTCAGAGTCTGAAGATTCAGCTTCACTTGTGCTATCTTCTGAAGCACTCCAAGTAGCCTTCATGACCTTCTTGTACTTGTTATTCTTGTATTCATATTTCTTTTTATACTTCAGCTTTGGACAGTCGGCTTTAATGTGTCCTTTCCTCTTACACTCATAGCAGACAACATCATCTGATTTGTCGTTCTTCTTCCAATCCTTTTTCCATTTGCCTTGTTGGTCATACTTTCCCTTGTAATTTGGTTTCCTAAAGAATTTCTTTTTCCTATAGAACTTTTTGAATCTCCTGGCTATTTGAGCCATCTCATCATCACTGTCAGAATCATTCTCACTTTCCTCACTGCTTGAACTTTCATTGATAGCTTGAAGCTTTTCCTTATCCTTATTCTTTGAGGTTGTAGTCTTGAAGGAAATAGACTTCCTTTTAGGTGCATCATCTTCTTCTTTATTTACTTTAAGCTCTTCTTCATACATCATCAGCTTACCAATTAATTCCTTGACAGGTAGAGCAGCAATGTCACAGGATTCTCTAATGGAGACAGAGGTTCCTCTCCATCTTTCCGGTAGACATCTCAAAATTCTCATAATTTATTCCTTTGTTGGAACATCCTTTCCCAGAGAGGTCATTGTGTTGACAATTTCATTGAACCTGAGATACATATCAGAAATGGGTTCATCAGGCTTCATCTTAAAATTATCATACTTAATAGTATAGGTATTCAATCTCATCTCCTTAACATTAGTTGTTCCTTCATGAGAAACAGCTAAGGTATCCCAAATTTCATATGCAGTTTTACATGCAGAAATTCTATTAAACTCTTCATCTCCTAGAGCATAGTACAGAGCATTCATAGCTTTACAATTGTTATTGTAAGCAGTCTTTGTAGGTTCATCCCAAGTAGATCTAGCAATAGTGGGAATTTTGTATTCAGATTCAATAGCAGTCCAAATATCAAAACCTATGCTTTCTAGATGAATTTTCATTTTCAGTTTCCACTGAGCATAATTAGTTCCATTGAAAAAAGGTGGCCGGTTAGTAGCAGCACCCTCAAGTCTATTATCCATGATATTACAAAAAAGAATTTTAAAGAGATAAAAATTTAGAAATAACAGAAATTTTAAGAACTTTAAAATACAACTAAAATCATAGGTCAAAAGCAGAGCACTTTTAGAAAGTATTTACAACCTCTGATACCAAGTGTTGGTCGGAGTGGACACTCAAGAGGGGGGGGGGGAATTGAGTTCCAATTAAAATTTTCTGTTAAAAACAGTTTCTAATAAAATCCCCAATTTCAAAAAAAAATTAAACTGTAGTGAATTTATATAGATTATAAAGGTTCAATTAGCTTCTCAAAGATTGATTAGTTCTCAGTTAACTTAATCTTATGATTAAATTAACTTTTGAAACTAATTTACTGATTTATAATAAATATAAACACTTGAGAATTTAATTATCAAAGTAGCTTTGAAGATAGATTATATTTCAAAGTAATAGCAGCGGAATATGAAATAAATATGTATAGTATGGATATAGAGTAACTGTAAACACAGAGAAGTAACCAAGAGGTTCAGTCTCAAGCCGAGACTTAGTCCTCTCAAAAGTTTATATAAAAGTGATCCACACCCTGGATCGGGGTTAACAACAGTGAACACACTGTCCAGGTCACAAGACCTCTACCACAGTTCTACGTGGGAAAAACAAACAACAGCAGCCAGCTGTCCAGGTCACAAGACCTCTACCACTATCCACAGTGGGAAGTGAAGTGTAAAAGGTTTTCTGAGGATTTACAGATCCTCCAGTGAAAGTACAGGAGTCAGTGTGTGTGTTTAATACAGTAGATAACACACACTGCTCAAAATGTAGAATAAATGAATCACAGAGCAGAGATGTAGAGTTTAGAAATGGCTCTAGTGATTTCAGTGTAGCACTGGACTCGTTTTGGAATTAATCAGAAGTGATTCTGAGTCCTCTTCTTGATTTTGTTTGAGAAGCAGAGTGTCGTATGCTTCAGGTTCACAGGCAGTGGAATGTAGTCGATGAAGCTCTTCAATATTCTATTGTATGCACACCACTCTTCTTGAGTAGGCTTGATTGTATATATGATTCTTTCTTGCTTGGTTCTTCTTGTATGCACAGAGCTCTTCTTGAGTATGTCTTATTCTTCCTTGTCTCTGTGTGTGTTGTCTCTCTCTTCTTCATTTTTCTCTTCTTCACTTTTCTCTACTGCGCTTCACCCACTCTTCAGCAGAGTCTTCTTGTATTTACATCACGTGCTCCGTAGGACAAAAAGGTTTCCTTTCCGCAGGTACGAGGTACGGTTTCCTGACATCCGACAACCTTTATTAATTAATTTTCAGGGTATTAAAATATAACTAATATGACCGTTGGTTAGAATAAATAAAGATAAAGATAAAGAAATTCAAACAATTGTTTATGACTGTTCAAGAGATCGGTAGGTCATCAGCATTAGAGTAATGATCAGTGACTCAGATAGATCAGCATCGGTCTGTCATCTGATCGGTGAGTCATTTTGATCAGCATCGGTCTGTCATCTGATCAGTGAGTCATTTTGATCAGCATCGGTCTGTCATCTGATCGGTGAGTCATTTTGATCAGCATCGGTCTGTCATCTGATCGGTGAGTCATTTTGATCAGCATCGGTCTGTCATCTGATCGGTGAGTCATTTGCATCGGTGAGTCCTTGGATCGGTGACTCATTTGCATCGGTGACTCATTTGCATCGGTGGCTTATTTGCATCGGTGGCTCATTTGCATCGGTGATTCATTTGCATCGGTGAGTCCTTGGATCGGTGACTCTGATGGATCGGTGAGTCTGATTGATCGGTGAGTCTGATGGATCGGTGAGTCTGATTGATCGGTGAGTCTGATGGATCGGTGAGTCTGATGGATCGGTGAGTCTGATTGATCGATGAGTCTGATATCTGTTGAATCCAGAAGAATTCCAACATACTTTGTAAGTCAATAAGCATAGTTAAAAGCATGATAACTGATTCATTCATAGATTGGAATTATGTTTATGAGACATCAAACCAGATTAAGCATCAATGAGCTGTGATGATTTGTGATTATTAAAACATCAGTTATAAACATGAAATCAGCGATCTTCCAGAGGGCTCAACAGAACATGCTCCGACGACCCTCCGTCTGATCTTGTTTAATTTTTGGAATCAGCAACCGGAGGCAGAAAGCGGAGAAGGTCGGCGGCGCAAGGGCCGCTGTCGTACACGCAATGAAAAGTCGCGGCCAACTGGGCCGCAGCGGAGGAAGAACGGTGCTGTCGCGCTGTGTCGGGGATGCGGAGCCGTGACCAGTGCAGGTCGTGGTGGAGGAAGTTGGCGCCATCGTGTCGGCTGTGCGGAAGGAACATCGGCATGCTTCGCAGGCCGCTTCAGTGGAAGAACCGGTCGGCCTGTCGACCAGTCAGGCGGAGCAAAATCGTGGCAGCGCCAGGAGGGCGCCGCACTGGAGAACCCACGGCCTGCCCGAGCGGGCCGCTTTCTCTAGAAGGACGGTTGGCTCCAGCCATCCAGTTAGGGAGGGCGGCGCCACCGGTTCGAGTAACCCCCCCCCCCTCAGACCGCTCGGCTAGCTCGCTGAGCCAACGGGGCAGCACCCAGCTGGGTCGCACACACCCGGGCCACGCTCGACCAGACCGGGCCGCGCCGCGTGAATATTCGGGCCAGTCCGACACACCTACTGGTCTGGGCCCGCCAGAACTGGGTGACCCAACCCGCCAGCCACTGGGCTTAATGGGCCGGGCCCGTTATTCACTTAAACGTGAATAACTAAAAGACCGCGTGTTCGATCGACGCGCCTTCGGCGACACTATGATATTTTCGATGAGGCGGTCCTTTTGCGATACTCTAAGTAAGTTTTGAACAACTTTGGTAAACGACCGGGTTAGGAATGAGTATATTTCGAACCAGGCCCCTAGAACAGAAAATCCAATATCTCTCAGACCGGGTGTCTGTTTGACGCGCAATCTGTTGCGTTGAGTTCCTTTTGATGAGACAGAACTTCGAGATACATCAACTCTGGACTTCGTGATAGTTTATGTATCGACCCCTTTACTCGAGGAGCAGACCCTCCCGGAATCGAGCACGATGTGTGCGGGAACCCTAGAGTTGGCTGCGACTGCGACGACTACCGTGCTGGGATCCTCCGTGGGTTCGACAACGATGAAGACTACACTTGGATTCTCCGTGGTTTTGGAAGTGATGACGACTGTACTTGGATCCTCCGTGGGTTCAGCAGCGATGATGACTGTACTTGGATCCTCTGTGGGTTTGGAAGTGATGGTTACTGTACTTATATCCAACGTGGGTTCGGCAATGACGACTTCTGTACTTGGATCCTACATGGGTTCAGTAGAGGAGATGATTCAGAGGCTACATCAAATCATCTCCACCCCTCTTTGTGAGTAGTATACCTGTGTGATCTGAGTCTTGACTTGCAATCATTACCAACTGTGTGCTTTACTTCTTTCCTGTGTGTACTGGGTTGTGCTTGGGCTCGAGAGTTGGGGCCGAACTAAGATTGATAACTTAGGTATATTTATGGTCATATACCTAAGTAGGTTTGGTTAATTCTTCATGCTTGTTCCTTTCCTTTTTTGGTTTATCCTTCGTGGATTCTGGGAGACCTTCGGGGGTCTCGGGGTCTCTACTGAGTATCGTATAGTCACCCTTGCAGGGGCATGGCCCGCACAACATTGTGTTGGTTGCAGACAACGGACATCACTGATCGTGGTTGAGCCTTGTGGATCTGGACGGTATCTGGATGTGGACCACCTGGCGGGACGTACACGGAGCGGACAGACAGACTCGAGGTACCGACAGGACTATATGTACCCACCCTTCAGATGGGATTCCTGGAGGACGACTCAGTGGTTGCCAATTTTCTTTACTGCTTTTGTACTTTCCTTTTCAGTTGTATTGTACTTTCAATTGGGTTTGTATACTGGCCTGTTTACTTTTCATCACATACTTTTTTACTCAGTTTTACTTAGTGCTTACTTCACTTGCATACTTTGTTGTGTTTTTTTACTTATAAAAGGAAATGCCTTACCTTTTATCGAGATGTACGCCTTGGTGCTAGTCACCATCCCCTGGCCTATGGAAGGCAGCTTGGGGTAGTCATGGCACAAACTCTGAGGATGGGTCGTGACAAATTGGTATCAGAGGAGTTGGTTCTACAGTAGAACTCATGACTCTGATAATTTATTCTCTGTGAAGCAATAGTTCTAAGAGTATTGAGTGTGGTTTTCAGTCGAGGGAGTCTAGTGTTAGTGTGGTGGCTGACATATCCATACACCAGGACCCTGAATTCTGTTTTCCGACTCAGTGCTCAAAAACACTAATTACATGTGTGTTTCAAAAGTTTTCTTTGTGATTACTTTGTGTCATCTCACCAGGTATACTGTTTAACCATGGCGCACCTGTTTCTTGTTGGGATGGCCCCATGAAGGTAGCCAGCTAGGGTTCTGAGCTACTTGCGAGATGGAAGCCCACCGAGCGACGAGGCCTCAGTGTAGGGCCCCATTACAGCAGAGGCACCAGCGGTACCACTACCCGTTGAGCCACCGATGCCACCAGTCCCAGTAGCAGAGAGTGCACACCGCCTGAGAACATTTCGCGAGTTTCAACGATAGAGACCGCCCAAGTTCCACAGAGATACGGACCCTCAGGAAGCCGGGGATTGGATGGAGAATATCATCAGAGTCTTCAGATTGGTAGGGACACTAGCAGACCTTATAGTGATCCTTGCCACGATTCTCCTGCACGCAGCAGTAGGTAGATGGTGGAGCCTAATTCTCTAGGTGCATGACGAGACATCTCTACTTTGGACGGAATTTGAGAGCCTCTTACGCTTGGAGTTTGTTCTATCCATCCTCCTTGCGGTGCACATCCAGGAGTTACTACAGCTACGGCAGGGCAGCATGACAGTAGCCCAGTACTCGACGAGATTTACCGACCTCTCTCACTACTCCACGGACATGGTACAGGACCCATTCTTTCGGTCCCGGACCTTTGAGCAGGGACTGAGGCATGAGATTAGGGCTTAGATGATCTCCCTCAGCATTCTGATGCAGGTAGGAGTACTGGAGCGAGCCCTTCTTATGGAGAGCTTTCTTGATGAGCCGATACCAGCAGCGAGATTCATTGCAGGGAGACACGTAGCGGTTTCTTCTGTAGTCGACAATAGATAGATGTTTCAGAGGTCCAAGCGGACTAGGCCATTAGGTGGGAGAACATAGGATACTGGTTCGGATGCGCGGGGAACACAGAGCAGAGCCAGCCATACGAGGGGCAGGCAGTGCTATGCATGCGGCGGGCAGGGCCACATGGCTCGGGACTGCCCGACCTGCCATGTAGATGAGTAGCAGACAGTAAAGGGACCTCCCTGGAAGAGGTGGAGGTTTGACCGTGGCGGTCCATAGGGATCATGTAGATGAGGCAGAGGAGTTGGCCGAGCAGCGGGTGGTGGACGATGCTTCGAGGCTCTACCACCACCACCATAAGGGGGACCACCCCGACCACAGGGAGCTGGCAAACAGGGGCAGGCTCAGATCAAGGCAGTCAAGGCCTACGACCACGGTGCACCTGAGATGATTTGAGGTACTATCTGTGTCTACTCCACCCTTGCTACAGTTCTTATAGACATAAGATCGAGTCATTATTTCATTGTCGTTGCCCTTATTCGGATCTCGGATATTTCAACAGAGCCATTGGCTCGATCCTTATAGCGAGAGACTCCTACGGGAGCAAACTCGACGATTACGCACTGGTGCCGGTAGTGTGAGCTTACTCTAGGAGGCAAGAGCTTTGGCTGGGATCTTTTTTGTAGCAGCGTCGAGGCCTTACGACATCATCTTGGGTATGGACTCGTTATCTATTGTCCACACCTAGATCGATTGTTTTAGCTGCAAAGTGTGGTGTGTCTACACGTATTGGAGCATTTTCACCTTCACTGGTGAGAAGGGAGCCTTTACAGCGTAGGATGGACTTACACAGAGGAGAGGGCAGCCCATCACACATTAGTTGGCTAGTCTCATCCTAGAAGTGGTTGATGTGCGGAGTCCGAGTTTTCTTGTTGTGGTGGATTAGTATGTGGACGTTTTTTCTAACGACGTTTCAGGACTACCACCTCACCGAGAGGTAGATTTCTACATTGACCTGTACCCCAGGACAACATGGATATCTACTATAGAATATCAGATGGCTCCTGCAGAGCTTCGTGAGCTATGGGTACAGCTGGAGGACTTGTAGGGAAAGGGATTCATCCGACCTAGTGTTTCACCCGGGGCTTCTCCGATTTTATTCACCAAGAAGGCGGATGGGAGCTTACAACAATGTGTCGACTACCGTAGCCTGAATCAGGCGACCGTAAAGAACAAGTACCCAATCCCGAGGATTGACGAACTCTTTGATCAGATCAAGGGAGAATGATGGTTCTCGAAGATAGATCTCAGGTCATGCTATCATCATCTCAGAGTTTGAGATGAGGATGTGCAGAAGACGGCCTTCAGATGTCAGTATGGCCACTATGAGTTCTTGGTTATGCACTTCGGTGTAACCAACGCACCAGCAGTGTTCATGAGTCTCATGAACATGATCTTCCTGCCTTACCTTGATCATTTTTTCATAGTCTGTATCAACAACATACTGATTTACTCGATTACTGAGGAGGATCATGTCTACCACTTGCGGGTTGTACTGGACACACTCCGAGAGCACCGGCTTTATGGTAAGCTCTCGAAGTGCCAGTTCTAGATTCGAGAGGTTCACTTCTTGGGGCATGTCATCTCAGAGGTAGGAGTTGTAGTGGATCCTACGAAGATCGAGGTTTTACTTGTTTGGGAGGCACCCATGAGCGTGACGGAGGTGCGGAGTTTCCTAGGTCTGGCTGGGTACTATCCGAGATTCTTTTCAGACTTCTCCAGAGTTGAATCATCGATTTCAGCTTTGACGAAGAAGGGGAAACACTTCATGTGGTCAGATAGATGCCAGAAGAGCTTCCAGGAGCTGAGACAGAGATTGACCAGTGTTTAAGAACCTGGATATTCTTTTCAGGTACACTTTTCCTTTTTCTGGAGTTTTTAAGAAAAATAAACTTTCTGGAAATTTTCGAAGTACACGCCATGTACTTTCTGAGTACACGCCATGTATTTTTTTCCAGCTCGAAGCCGTGTGATGGTCGTGCCCGAGCCACACACACTGTGTGTAGGGGTGACATGGAGGCCGATTTTGGCGGAGTATGGAAGGACCTAGTACACGCCATGTACTTCAAAAGTACACGCAGTATGCTTTCTTTTTTTTCACTAAAAGGACCGGGGTCACGTCTGACACACAGAAGCATCTTCTTCTAGGTCTCGTTCGACCGAGAGTGACCCATACGGTCAGATCTTCAATGATCTCCCGCCTCTACGTCCATTCTCTGATTCGAGCACGGTTGATTACATTGGAATCGCAGTGGTGATTTATTCCATCTACTTGAGCCTTGTTTTTTGATTCCTCCTTGTTTTTATGTTATCGTAGGTTGATAATTTGGTGCTTTTTATCAGATCTACATCGTTCTAAGGGGAATCTGTCATCGGGTTTCACATATATCTACCTCCTAGGATCGAGGTAGGTGGTTTGTGCCTTTCTGTAGAAAGTTGATGAGTATTTTGTACAAATTCCACCAATACCCTTGAACGGGGTATTGTGTGTTGCCTGTTTTGCTCTGTTGTTTTCCTACTTTTCTTGATTTCTGTAGTCGAGGTTTATGCTTGTGAGTAGAGTAATTTATTTTGTGCTCAGGTTTCTTTTCCATGCTTGTTCTGCCTGTTGGCGTTTTTCCAGTTTCCATGCCTAGTTGTAGGATAGTGGATCTATTGCGTTGTTATGCTGTTGAGCCTTAGATTGATAGCCAAGTAGTTCTTGCGGTTTACTTGGACAATATTCATGCGCCAAGCATGTTTAGTTTCACTCAGAACTGTGAGAACCTAGAGTAGTGGACCAAAGGGAGAATTGACGTAAGGGCTTCTCCAGAGTGTCTTTAAATACAATGCGAGACCACAGGGGGAATTGACGATGAGTGGTTCCTCAGAGAGTCTGTAGTACCTCGACGCGGGCCACAGGGGGAATGAGACGTTGATTGCTTCCCCAGAGAGCCTTTAGTACGATACGAGACTATAGGGGGAATTGAGGCGAGTGCTTCCTTAGAGAGTCTATTAATTTCATAGCTGAACCAGAGGGGTGAGACTGTGTGTGCCTCCTAGAGGGTTGCTAGTACTTGTAGGTTGAACCATAGGGGTTAGGCTGTGAGAGCTGCCCAGAGGGTTACCTGTTTTCTTTATTAATTCTAGTTGTTTACTTGTGAACTTTATTTGTTAGAACTGTGGATTGTAGCTGCTTGTGCTTTCCTATTTACTGCTTCTTGTTTTATTACTGCCATGTATTCATTGACTCTTAGGAACAGATCTTTGGGTTATTTCCTACTGGGATTGTATCTCACACCCTATTTGGGCCATGCTTTTGGGCCCAAATAGATTATGTTGTTGCAGGTGTAGATAAGGGAAGCACCCTTCTACTTCAGGTTCTTGATAGCATGGGAGCAGGAGAGAATGGGACCGAACCATGGCTCGCGATGCTGGGGAGTTTATTTTGTTTTCCTTTTCACTTTGTTTTTCATTTTTACTTCAGCACTTTGGTTTGTTTGCTACTTTCCATAGACATATGTACCATGTTGCATCATTATTATTTTATCCATTGCTTTTGTTATTCAGTTCATTTGTTGTATGTTGTTGATTGTTTCTGCTATTGTGTCTAGTTCTTTTTTTCAATGTATACCTTACCGAATGAGGGCATAGTTTCCCCACCGACTCATCAGTTCCCTCGCTACTAGTTGGGAGCCTTTGGAGTTTGGGGAAACGCGCTTGAGTTCATGTGGAGAACCAGGTATGGGGCACCAGTGGAGGGGCTCCAGACTCGGGTTGTTACTAAGTGGTATCAGAGGAGTTCTTTTCTATTGCTTTAATATTTGGAGACTTTAGATAGGGATAGGACGGATTCGGTACTTGGCATTAAGTTATGCTCAGGAGTAGCTAACCCTTGTACAGGGAAAATCCATACTACCTCGTTAATTTCAGATTTATGGTTTTGATATTTTATGGTTGATCTAATTTCACCTAGAGTGATTCACATGACTTGTGTTATTATTGTTTTGATATTTCGGTTCTATTTCTATTGCAACCCGATGAGATGAGGGTATGCCATCTCATGCATCATATAGGAACTTGTAGAAATCACATGCCATGCATTCTTGCCATGCCATCTAGGGTGCATTAGCGATTTCATGCAGTTGTGATAGACTTTATGTAGATTATGCATGCTATTGTGATAGATGGTTGATAGATTCTCTGCTGTTATGTTAGAAAACTATTTGTTTTGTTCTTTTCTTAAAAATGAATGCCAAATTTTGGTTCATGAGGTGTTATGGGCCCTCATTAATCGAAACTTGGTGGATCATGATCATGTTTCCTCTTGTATATGATTGTGGGAGATGTCAAGCTTTGATTCGTGGAAAGTATGGGCCCTCACGGATCGAAATTTGGTACCTCTTTCCCTTATTTTTAGCGTTTCTGGAATTCTGCGCAGTTTCAGAGCTACTGCCCAGAAAAACCTAGAATACACGGCGTGTACTTTTTGGATACACGTCGTGTAATTTTCAGGCCGTTTCACTGACCGTGTGGGAAGAACATGGTGTCGTGAAAGTAACTTTGGGAACACACCGTGTACGGTAGGTACACGTCGTGTAAGTGAAGAGCCGTGTACCAGGCCGTGTCACTAACAACACGGGTCGGGGAAGCTCAGGTAGAACACGTCGTTTCCTTAGGTAACACGCCATGTAGTCCTTTCCAGGTACTCGGTCATGTCACAAACAACACGGGCTGACTTTACCTTCTTTTCCACACGCAGTGGTTGTTAGGAACATGCCGTGTAGCCTTGTTCATGTACCCGGTCGTGTCACGAACAACACGGGACGGTGTCACCTTCGCCTATAAACGTCGTGTTTGTTCGGAGCACACCGTGTAAGGTTTATCCATGTAGACATCCATGTGTTTAAAAACATGGGCTTCCAAAGCCTTATCCACTACACGCTGTGTCCACAGGGAATACGTCGTGTAGTCTCAATTTAAGAAAACCTTGTGGGTTAGCTGTGTAAGGGACTCAGGCAGGGGAACAATTTTCAAGTACATTCAATGTGTGGGGTCAACACGCCGTGTAGTTTGAGGTGTACACAACTTGTAGGGCAGGAGTACACTCCCATGTTAGTGGCTTAAGAAGACATGCCATGTAGTTTTTTTGTACACGCCGTGTAGTAGAGTTTTGAAAACTTGTGTGTTTTTTCCCTGTTACCATTTTGTACTCTTGTGTTCTCTGTCCTTGTTTTTCTGATCTAAGGTGTACTTTTGATCTTTCAGAGATATGCCTCAGAGACGTCCTACGGTCATATGTCTGTCATCAGGCAGTGATCAGACGCCAAATATGGCAGATCAGGGACTTCCTGTCGATCCCCCAGTCGGGCCAACCTTGGCATCGGCTTTCATACCAGTTGCAGGTGTTGATGTGCAGTTCAGGGAAGGATTTATTAGGATGATTCAAGCCTTCCAGGGAGCGCCGCCTCCTTCCACGACTATGGAAGACTTTACGAGGGTTTTCTAGCAGTAGCATCCTCCTACTTTCTTGGGGGAAGGAGGACCACAGGCTGCAGAGTCATGGCTGGAAGTCATGCTAACTATCTTTGAGCATCTGGAGACACCTTTAGAGAGGTGGGTCAATCTCTCTACCTACATGCTCCGAGACTCCACCAATAGGTGGTGGGACATGATCTCACAGGCGGGTCAATAGCAGGCTATGGCTTGGGAGGAGTTCCAGCGCATTTTCTACGACTACTTCTACCAGGAGACCCTGAGGGCCGACCAAGCCCGGGAGTTCAGGAGCTTAGAGTAGGTTACTCTTTCTGTCATGGAGTATTCCTCTCATTTAACCAAGCTGCAACGCTTCACACCCTTCTGATTTGGGAGTGGGGTGTTCCTAGCAAGGGAGTTTGAGGATGGTCTCAGGCGGGAGATCCGCTCATAGGTGAACATATTCCAGCTAACTTCCATTACTTCCATCGTCAACCAGGCACTGATTGCGGAGTGTAATCTGAGAGACTCTGGAGCTGCGAGCCAGGGAGGTTCTAATTCCAGAGCTAGTTTGCCTCCAGATGATAGAAAGAAGAACCATAGAGAGTCTACGCGTGGTGATCTGAGGAAGCAGGATGCATCATCAGGCAGCCATGTGATATGCTACCAGTGTGGCCGGTCAGGGAACACGAGTCCGCAGTGCTAGAGGGACCCCGTGGAGTGCCGATCTTGCGGCAATATGGGTCACCTTCAGGATTTTTTCCAGGTTTTCTCACCATCAGCTGGTGACCGGGGTTCTTCCATGACTCCTCGTTCAGGAGCAGCACCACCATTTTCTCCCCAGTCGGGGAACTGGAGTTCTTTCGGCTGTTTGGGCCAAGGTGGAGGTCGAGGCCCTGGCGGTCAGCCACCAGTCCCTCAGCACCAGCAGGGAGGTTCAGCTCAGGGTGGTCACCCAGGAGTGCAGGGTCACGGTGCAGGCCAGTCTTTCACCATGAGGCAGACTTATCAGGAGCAGGATCTCGTCCCTTCTACTGTTTGAGGTATGAAATTAGTAGCCTCAGTTTTATCTTCATCCCTTTTTGATATTGGTGCTATGCATATCATTATCTCTGATGCTGTCGTGGAGAGTTTGGGGCTCTGCATCTTTTCTTCTACCAACTCGTTGACACTAGACACACCTTTGGGAATGAGGAAATCTAGTGTACGCTAGTGTAGAGAGTTCCCTCTCAAGGTTGTAGGGTATAGCTTCTTATGGGATATCTATGTCCTAGAGATGACAGGATATGATGTCATCCTCAGCATGGACTGGTTGATTCCATTCCAGGAAGTCGTCGACTACTATCACCGTAGGGTTAGTTTCATCTCACTAGAGGGTGAATCTTTTCTTCATAGAGGTGAATGGGACTTTCGGGTGAGTCGGGTGGGACTCGAGTATCTTGGGCTAGGAGGGGTGATGGACCAGATTGCTAGTCTTTATCTGGATGAACAGGGGACTCCACAGTTGGACTTTCCTCCAGTGGTGGATCGTTTCAGGGATGTCTCTCCAAAGGACTTTTCAGGTTTGCCTCCGGAGCGTGAGGTAGACTTCTCTATTGAGATCGTGCCAGGAGCGGCACCGATGTCCATTCCTCCCTATAGGATGGCCACACCAGAGATACAGTAGCTCAAGAAGTAGCTGGAGGAGCTACAGGCTAAGGGTTTCATCCGACCCATTACTTCTCCTTGGGGTTTTCCTATCCTATTTGTGAAGAAGGAAGACGGTACCCTTCGGCTTTGTGTGGATTATCGAAAGTAGAACCAGTTGACGGTCAAGAACCGATATCCCTTGCCAAGGATCGATGATCCTTTTTGATCAGCTTTGAGGAGCCCGGGTGTTCTCGAAGATCGACTTGAGGTCCAATTATCATTAGTTGCACGTTAGACCATCAGATATACCTCTATAAGCCTTCAAGAGCAGGTATGGTCTTTACGAGTATACAGTCATGTCGTTCGGTCTCACGAATGCGCCATCAGTTTTCATGGCACTGATGAACCGAGTGTTCCATCCTTACTTGGACTCCTTCATTGTGGTCTTCATGGATGATATCTTGGTGTACTCTCACACTCGACACGACCATGCCACACATCTTGAGATTGTTCTGAGTACACTGAGAGAGCATCAGCTTTATGCTAAACTCTCAAAGTGCCACTTCTGGATGGATTAGATTCACTTCTTGGGTCACGTCATCTTAGAGACAGGAGTATCAGTGGACCCAGAGAAAGTGAGAGTTGTAGTTTCCTAGGAGCATCTGAAGAATGTCTTTGAGGTACGGAGTTTCCTAGGGCTGGCTGGATTCTACAGACGCTTCATTTAGGACTTTTCTTGTCTAGCAGCACCTTTGACAGGTCTGACCAATAAGGGGGAAAAGTTCTTATGGTCAGATTCTTGTGAGTCATCCTTTCAGGAGCTGAAAGGGAGGTTGACGTCAGCACCGATACTAGTCTTGCCAGAGCCAGTCAAGAGCTACACTGTTGACTGTGATGCTTCAGGTATCGGGCTGGGAGTTGTGCTTATGCAGGGAGATGGAGTCGTTGCATACGGGTCTTGGCAGTTGAGGCCACATGAGAGGAACTACCCGACGCACGATCTGGAGTTTCCAGTCCTTGTTCATGCCTTACGTTGCTGGAGACACTATCTTCTGGGAGAGCACTTTGTGGTCTCCACTGACCACAAGAGTCTCAATTATATCTTCACTCAGTGAGATTTGAATCTGAGGCAGCGCAGGTGGGTTGAGTATCTACATTATTTTGACTTTGATCTTGCCTATATGCCAGGTAAGGGAAATGCAGTGGCTGATGAGTTGAGTAGGAGAACTCAGATTCAGGCAGTACAGGAGGCTAGAAGTGAGTGGAAGTTGATGGCTCTGTTCTCTGAGATGCATCTGGAGGTGCACGACAGACAGGGACAGACTTACCTTTCCTTTGTAGCTGTTACCTCTACCCTTCTCGATCGGGTACAGATGAGGAAGCTATCAGCATAAGAAGTCTTAATCCTACGGGAGAGGGTGTCAGGAGAGGACCCTCTTCCAGGATGGACAGTGGGAGAGGATGAGATCTTACGTTTCTAGGGACACGTATGGGTTCCAGTACACATACGTGAGGAGCTGATGCGGGATTTTCATTCCTCTATTTGGGCAGTTCATCCTGGCATCACCAAGATGTATCAGGATCTTCATCGCCAATACTGGTGGCCAGGTATGAAGAAGGATGTTGTTGGTTTTTTCATGAGGTTTTCTACTTGTCAGCAGGTGAAGGCAGAGCATCAGCGACCAGTAGGCCTTTTACAGCATTTACCCATTCCGATGTGGAAATGGAACGACGTCGTGATGGACTTTGTGACCGGATTTCCGAGGTTTCCTTTAGGGAACGATGATGTTTGGGTTGTCGTCGACAGGCTTACGAAGGTTTCTTACTTCTTTCCAATCAAGGAGACCTTCAGTGTCGATGATCTGGGACGACTATAAATCCGGGAGATCGTTCGTCTGCATGGAGTTCCACACTCCATTGTTTCAGACAATGATGTGTGCTTTACCTCTCGGTTTTGGCAGGGATTTCAGAAGGCCATGGGTACACAGGTACTTTTGAGTACAGCATACCATCCCCAGACTGATGGCCAGTCCGAACGCACGATCCAGGTGCTTGAGGATATGCTCCGAGCTTGCATCCTAGACTTTGGTGGTTCTTGGGAGAACCATATTCCTCTGGTGGATTTCGCCTACAACAATAGTTTCTAGGTGACCATTCAGATGGAGCCATGTGATTCTTCGTACGGCAGGCCATGCCGATCACCTTTATGCTGGCTGGAGGCAGGAGAGGAAACTTTGCTGGGAACTCGTCTTGTTCAGGAGGCCTCAGAGCAGATAGAGATGATTCGGAAGAGGATGGCTATGGCACAGTCTCGACAGAAGTCTTATGCAGATCAGAGGAGATGACCTCTGTAGTTTAAGGTCAGGAATCGGGTTTTTCTATGTGTCGCACCGAGGTTGGTACACAATAGGATTCAGAGACATGGTAAGATTTCACCGCGGTACGTCGGCCATTTGAGTTCTTGGAGAGAGTTGGGCCGGTTTCCTATCGGTTGTAGCTACCTCAGAGGTATCGGGCCATTCACGACGTCTTCCATGTCTCTCAGCTCCGACGTTACTTTTCAGACATGTCTCACATCTTTCAGCCTGAGGAAGTCGAGCTTGAAGCGGATGCATCGTTTGAGTAGAATCCTATCCGGATTTTCGATCACAGTACGAAGGTTCTCCACAGGTGGTCTGTTCCTCTGGTACGAGTGCTATGGCAGCACAGGCGAGTACAGGATGAGACCTTGCATAGGGAGACCTATGTATGATCACAATGGCCGGAGCTGTTCAGGGTTTCTTCTTCTCCTCCTCGTTAGGGAAATTAGGGGACGAATTCCTTCAAGGGGGGGATTTTGTAAGAACCCGTATATTCTTTTCTAGTACGCTTTTCCTTTTTCAGGAGTTTTTAAGAAAAATGGACTTTCTGTAAATTTTAGAAGTACACGTCGTGTACTTTCTGAGTGCACGCCCTGTACTTTTTCCCGGCTCGAAGTCGTGTGCTGGCCATGCCCGGGCCACACACACAATGTGTAGGGGTGACGTGGAGACCGATTTTGGCAGAGTACGGAAGGACTTAGTACACACCTTGTCTTAAAAAGTACGCATCGTGTACTTTATTTTTCTTCAATAAAAGGACCGAGGTCACGTCTAACGCACAGAAGTGTCTTCTTCTAGGTCCCGTTCGACCGAGAGCTACCCGTACGGCTGGATCTTCGACGAGCTCCTGTCTCTTCGTCCGTTCTTCAATTCGAGCACGGTCGATTGCGTTGGAATCGCAGTGGTGAGTTCTTCCTTCTGATTGAGCCTTGTTTCTTGATTAACCCTTGTTTTCAAGTTATCATAGGTTGAGAGTTTGGTGAGTTTTCTCATATCTACATTGTTCTAATGCGAATCTATCGTCGCAGTTCACATATATCGATCTCCTACGATCAAGGAAGGTGGTTTGTGCCTTTCTGTAGAAAGTTGATGAGTATTTTGTGAAAATTCCACCAATAACCTTGAAGAGGGTATTGCGTGTTGCCTGTTTTGCTCTATTGTTTTCCTTATTTTCTTGATTTCTGTAGTAGAAGTTTATTCTTGTTAGTAGAGTAATTTATTTTTTGCTTAGGTTGCTTTTCCATGATTGTTCTACCTGTTGGTGTTTTGCCAGTTGTCATGCCTAGTTGTAGGATAGTGGATCTGTTGCGTTGTTATGTTGTTGAGCCTTGGATTGATATCCAAGTAGTTCTTGAGGTTTACTTGGACGATATTCTCACGCTGAGCATGTTTAGTTTCGCTCAGGACTGTGAGAACCTAGAGTAGTGGACCAAAGGGATAATTGAAGTAAGGGATTCTCTAGAGTGTCTTTAAATACGATGCGAGACCACAGGGGGAATTGACGATGAGTGCTTCCTCAGAGAGTCTGTAGTTCGTCGACGTGGGCCACAGGGGGAATGAGACGTTGAGTGTTTCCCCAGAGAGCCTTTAGTATGATAAGAGACTATAGGGGGGAATTGATGGTGAGTGCTTCCTCAGAGAGTCTATTAATTTCATAGCTGAACTAGAGGGGTGAGACTGTGTGTGCCTCCTAGAGGGTTGCTAGTACTTATAGGTTGAACCATAGGGGTTAGGTTGTGAGAGCTACCCAGAGGGTTACCTATTTTCTTTATTAATGCTGGATGTTTACTTGTGTACTTTATTTGTTAGAACTATGGATTTTAGCTGCTTGTGCTTTCCTGTTTACTACTTCTTGTTTTATTACTGCCATGTATTCATTGACTGTTAGGCACAGATCTTTGGGTGATTGCCTACTGGGATTGTATCTCACACCATAATTGGGCCATGATTTTGGGCCCAAACAGACTATGTTGTTGCAGGTGTAGATAAGGGAAAGTGTTCGTCTACTTCAGGTTCCTGATAGCATGGGATCTGGAGAGCATGGGACTGAGCCATGGCTCGTGATGCTGGGGAGTTTATTTTGTTTTCCTTTACACTTTTTTTTCAGTTGTGCTTCAGCGGGTTGGTTTGTTTGCACCTTTCCATAGACATATGTACCATGTTTCATAATTATTATTTTATCCATTGCTTCCACTGTTCAGTTCAGTTGTTGTATGCTGTTGATTGTTTCTGCTATTGTGTCTGGTTGTTTTTTTTTGCTGTATACCTTACCGAATGAGGGCATAGTTTCCCCACCGACTCATCGGGGCCCTCACTGCTAGTCGGAAGCCTCTGAAATTTGGGTAAACATGCATGAGGTCATGTGGAGAACTGGGTACGGGGAACCAGTGGAGGGGCTCTGGACTCAGTTCGTTACATAGTGCACCCATCCTGAGGCTACCGGAGGAGGGTGTTGGGTATGTGGTTTACTACGACGCATCTGGGACTAGAATCGGGTGTGTCCTGATGCAGGAGTGGGCAGTGATCGCCTATGGTTCATGGTAGTTGAGGAAGCATGAGTAGAACTACGCTACCCATGACCTGGAGTTAGCAGTACTGGTCTTCGTCTTGAAGATTTGGGGGCACTATCTGATGGGAGAGCACTTTACAGTCTACTCTGACCACCCGATTCTCAGGTACATCTTCTCGCAGAAGCACCTGAACCTGAGACAGCGGCGATGGCTCGAGTTCCTCCAGGACTATGACTTTGAGATAGTCTATACTCCTGGGAAGGGGAACGTTGTAGCTGATGCTCTTAGAAGGAGATCGGGCACTCAGCTGCTAGGAGTGGCAACAGAGAAGCTAGTCGTGTTGCATATATCCTTTATGGATATAGATAGAGCAACATTTATTCAGTCTCTCGCAGTCACTCCTCCACTTCTTCAGTGAGTTAGAGAGGCACAACGATGAGACTTTGACTACGAGACATGGCATGCTCAGATATCTTTCGGGCTAGCACCCGATGGATTTTCTGAAGGAGGGGAGCATGTCATCCTCTTCAGGGGATGTACCAGGGTACCAGTTGCACTACAGGAGGAAGTGTTGAGGGAGTTTCACACTTACCCTCTAGCGGTACATCCTGGAGTTGTGAAGATGTACCAGGACCTCAGACGACAACATTGGTGACCGGGTATGAAGAAGGTTGTAGCAGAGTTTGTTTCACGATGCCTCACTTTCCAGCAAGTGAAGCCAGAGCACCAGGTACCAGTAGGCTTGGTACATCCCTTAGAGGTTCCGGAGTGGAAGTGAGATGGAATATCCATGGATTTCGTGATGGGGCTTCCACGTACATCCAAGGAACACGACTCTATCTGGGTGATCGTCGACCGACTCACCAAGTCAGCCCACTTCCTTCCGATCAGAGAGAAGGGCTCAGTAGAGAGCTTGGGATGCCCTTACGGTCAAGAGATCGTATGGATTCATGGTGTGACATTTTCTATCATCTCTGATCGAGATTCTCACATTACTTCCTGACTTTGGAAGGGGTTGTAGGAGGCATTTGAGACGCAGCTACGCCTGAGCACCGCCTTTCATCCCCAGACGGATGTCCAGACGAAGAGGGCCATTCAGACTCTTGAG
The DNA here is from genome assembly GCA_963277665.1 of Viscum album. NCBI lineage: Eukaryota > Viridiplantae > Streptophyta > Magnoliopsida > Santalales > Viscaceae > Viscum > Viscum album. The sequence continues at coordinate 1,525,960,704 of OY728151.1, forward strand.
TACATGCTTCGTGCATGTGTCCTTGACTTTGTTCGCAGCTGGGAGGATCACCTGCCCTTGGTGAAGTTTGCTTACAACAACAGCTACCACTCCACCATCGGGATGGCACCATACGAGGCACTATACGGCCGACCTTGCAGATCAACTTTGTGTTGGACTGACCCTGGGGAGTCAGCACTTGTAGGACCATAGATGGTTCAGGCTACAACGGAGAAGGTACAGATCATCAAAGAGCAGATGAGGACTATGCAGAGTAGATAGATGTCCTATGCTGATAGGAGACGAAGACCACTGGAGTTTGAGGATAGAGACCACGATTTCTTACTGGTCTCACCTTGACGTGGATTACAGGGATTTGGTCGAGGTAGAAAGTTATCTCCGCACTTCATCGGGCCTTTCCATGTCCTCAGCAGAGTGGGAGAGGTGGATTACCGTCAGGCCCTTCCACCTCAGTTGCACCAGGTGCATGACGTCTTCCACGTATCTCAGCTGGGGAGATACGTGCACGACCCGACCCACATCATTATTCATGGGGAGCTGGACATTGATGATGGGGCTACATTCATGGAGGTCCCGGTGGAGATCGAGGACCGACAGGACCAGTCCTACATGGACGGTTGATTCCTCTGGTGCGCATTTGTTGGCAGCACGAGAACCTCCAGTAGAGCACAAGGGCGCAGGAGGCTCAGATGTGTGCACAGTACCCTCATTTGTTTCCCTAGTTTATGTTATAGCTTTACGGGGACGTAAATCCCTGAGGTGGGAGTAGTGTAAAGACCCGAAAATTTCAAGGGAATTTTTTTCTTAAATACTTTGGAATTTTACAAGTCTGTGGCTTCTGACGGCACTTGATTTCGAGGACTGGTGTGCCCAGAATCAATTTATGAAGTTTATCTCAGGTATGTTCAGTAAACGAATGAGCGGGTTTTTCTATCTTTTTAACCGGTGCTCGGAATTGAAATCTGAGGGCACCGATGAACCCGTAGCGCCGGTAATTGATTAAGGGGACCTTTACTGTAGTTGTGTTTTAAGCGGGTTGAGAATTATTATTTGGGAAATTAGATTAAAATAAATAAAATTGGTGGAGCACAATTTTATTTAAAGGTTGGTGGTTATTTCCACCCAAGGGTAGTTAGAGGTGGGTCCCACACCCACATAACCTCCCTTGATGGGATATTTGTGGGGTGGGTCCCACACGTGACCTAAACCCTTGAACTTCCCATAACTCTCAAAAAACCCCCCATTAAACTCCCTTGTTTAACGTTGAAAACTCTCCCAATATTTATAAGACCTCTTCACCTGCTCCTCTCCCTCTCTTTATTAATTTCCAACACATTTATTTAATGAATTCAACCACATCAATTAATTAATGAAGTGGTTTGAATTTTGAATTTTAAATGGCTTGTGTTAATAAAATAATAGGAGTAGCTTATTATTTTATTTTGGAGGGGATTTCGTTGTGTTAAGGAGAGTTGGGAGAGATCTTGAGTTTTTGGAATAACACCAACACTCCGACAAAGAATGACGTCTTCTTTGACAAAGAACGCCAGTTCCACGAAGAACGACGATGCACCTTTATTTCTGTTCTCTATGACAAGTGAGGAGAGGCCGCTTCCTCCTTGGACACACTCTGATGTCATCTATGAATCCTCTCCATGCGACGCCGTCTTCCACGATGCCCGACGTGCGACGTCAATTATCGAGGTAGGGGTTTATGTTCAATTTTAATTGATTAAAATTGTGCCTCATTCGTCGTTGTATAACTTTGATTGTCTCGGCCTATTGCTATCGCTTAACGCAGTGGGCGCGGGCCAAACCAACACGGTCAGATGACCATCCATTTGATCTTGTTTAATTTTTGGAATCGGCGACCGTAGGCGGAACACGGAAGAGGCTGGTGGCGCAACGGCTGCCGTCGCACACGCAAAGAAAAGTCACGGCAATGCGGGATGCGGCGGAGGAAGCACAGCGTCGTCGCATCATGCAGGGGACGTAGAGCCATGGCCAGTGCAGGCCATGATGGAAGAAGTCGGTGTCGTCACGCCGGCTATGCGGAAGGAACCGTGGCCCGCTTCGTGGGCCGCTTCAGTAGAAGAACTGGTTGGCCCGTCGACCGGCAGGGCGGAGCAAAGCCGCGGCGCCAGGAGGGTGCCACACTGGAGAACCCGCGGCCCGCCTGAGTAGGCCGCTTATGCCAGAAGGTCAGCTGGCTCCAGCTGGCCTGTTAGGAAGGGTGACTCCACTTAGTGTCACCAGTTCGAGCAGTCGGGGGGCCGCACCCCCCCTCGGACCGCTCGGCCTTCGAGCCAAGCCGCTCAGCCACCTGGCCGAGCGAGCTGGCAGCGCCTAGCTGGGCCGCACCCAGCCGGGCCGCTCCCTGTCGGGCCACACCCTTCGGGCCAGACCGCGCGAATCTTTGGGCCTATCCGACACCCCTACCGAGTCGGGCCCACCAAAATTGGGTGACCCGACCCACCTGCCACTGGGCTTAACGGTCCGAGCCCATTATTCACTTAAACGTGAATAACTTAAAGACCGCGCGTCCGATCGACACGCCGTCTACAGTACTGGGATATTTTCGACGAGGCGGTTCTTTTGCGATACACTAAGTGAGTTTTGGACAACTTTGGTAAATGGCTAGGTTTGGAAGGAGTATATTTCCAACCGGGCCCCTGGAATGGAAAAGCCAATATCTCTCAGACCAGACGTCTGTTTGACACGCCGTCTGTCACGTTGAGTTCCTTTTGACGAGATGGAACTTTGGGATACATAAACTATGGAATTCATGACAGTTGATGTATCTACCCCTTTACATGAGGAGCAGACACTCCCGGAATCGACCACGCTGTGTACGGGAACCCTAGAGCTGGCTGCGACGGCGACGACTACCATGCTGGGATCCTCGGTGGGTTCGATGACGATGACGAATGTACTTGGATACTCTGTGGGTTCGGCGGTGATGATGACTGTACTTGGATCCTATGTGGGTTCGGTAGCGATGACGACTGTACTTGGATCCTCCGTGGGTTCGGCAGTGATGGTTACTGTACTTGGATCCTACGTGGGTTCGGCAGTGACGACTTCTGTACTTGGATCCTATGTGGGTTCGGCATAGGAGATGATTGAGAGGCTACATCTAATCATCTCCACCCCTCTTCGTGATTAATATACCTGTGTGAGCTGAGTCTTGACTTGAAATCATTACCAATGGTGTGGTTGACTTATTTTCTATGTGGACTGGGTTGTGCTTGGGCTCGAGAGTGGGATCCAAACTGAGATTTATAACTTAGGTATATGTATGGGAATATACCTAAGTATGGTTGGTTGATTCTTCTTGTTTGTTCCTTTCCTTTTTGGTTTATCCTTCGTGGATTCTAAGAGACCTTCGGGGGTCTCGGGGTCCCTACTGAGTATCGTATACTCACCCCTGCACGGGCATTTCCCGCACAACGTTGTGTTGGTTGCAGATGACGGGCATCCCTAATCATGGTTGAGGCTTGTGGAGTTGGACGGTATCCAGAGGTGGACCACCTAGCGGGATGTACACGGAGCGGGTGGATGGACCCGAGGTACCGACGAGACTATCTATACCCACCCTTCAGGTGGGATTCCCGAAGGATGACTCAGTGGTTGCCGCTTTACTTTACTACTATTGTACTTTCCTTTTCATTTGTATTGTACTTTCAGTTGGGTTTTTATGCTGGCCCATTTACTTTTTAGCACTTACTTTTGTACTCAGTTTTACTTAGTGCTTACTTCACTTGCATACTCTGTTGTGTTTGTTTACTTATATAAAGGAAATGCATTCCCTTTTATCGGGATTTATGCCTTTGGTGCTAGTCGCCAGCCCCTGGCCTATGGAAGGCGGGCTTGGGGTAGTCACGGCACCGGCCCTGAGGAAGGGTCATGACAATAATAATCCATTAATTATTTGATAATATTCATTTATTAAATTAATATTGTTTGCATTTGTTATTTTGAGGTTGTTCGGTTCATAGTTCCCAAAATATTTTCCTGTAATGGTAATAGTCTGTGCTATATTAAAAATAGAAACATAATCTATAGAATGTAATTATATGGGGTTTTTATCATTATATTAATAAAATAGTTAAATAATACATTTTATTCTATAAAATACATTGAAATGATTAATAATTCCTTGGTAAACATGTTTTAGACTGTTATATAGAAGATCATATTTCTTCATTAATTTTATGAATGTACATCTTCATTTATTGTTATAAAATACAAATCATAAAATAATTTGATATGTAAGATGAAAGTTGGATCTAGGGGTGGGGGAATGGATTTGAAAAAACCTTACATTCCACCTCATTTTTCAAATTTTATTTCTGGTCATGCTACAAATGGTGTTGTGCCACCACCCCAGGTTCCTCTTCTAGTATCATTATCTAAACTATGAACCAAGACAAAATCATGTGTTATTCAAATATAGGATATTTGTTTTTATGTTCCACACCCCTCCTCATATGGTCTTCTTGTTCTGACATGCTCAAATGTTGTGTCATTTCACCATATAGTTTCTTCATTATCTCTACCACTAACTAGATCTTTTAAAGTGATGGTATTACGTGATACCCCATGAACGTTCCTATACATCCCATTCCTCTGGTGGGTTTGGACCCAATGATTCATGAGTTAGTGGATGAACTTCAAGATATCTCTCTTTCTTATGGTCCAGATGATGTGGATATATGCTATCAAGAGTTAACACTCATTTCCAAATTTTAAGTTGATATACCCTCTCTCCTTATATTATCATACTTTTTAACTCTTGAAATATATGTAGTCATATATCCATATACCTATTAAACCATAAATACATCTTTGTGCACCTGTGATTAAAAATTAACTATAGTTGTGTATGTTATGGGGATGAGTGCTCTTGTGATAGGGTTATATCCACTTTAATTAGACAGATGATAGATTCTGATAAGGGATGTTCTTATTCACTATTTGCATGCTATATTCATTCACTAGGACTTATCTTTCCCCTAAAAAAATATATGATACACAAATGGATATTTTATACTTTTCAATGAATACTTTTTTCTGATGAGGCCACATTGATGATGGATCTCACCATAACCATGATTTTCTTCACTGAGACTAATTTTGATGTCCTTATTCATAATCATATCTTCATCCATATTGGAATAGATATATCCTTTTTGAAAATGATTTTTTTATTGGGATGCCTTGTTTTTTTCATCATTCAATATCCATGTGAACTCGACTTTATTTTTTTGGAAGCATGATGCCCCCCTCCCCCTAAAATCATAGTCTATGATACCAAACCTATGAAGGATCCCACTCTTAGAGCGGGTTTTTAGGGTTTTAATACTCTCACAGACACTCAGAGATGGGATTTAATGTGTGACATTCTGGTTCAGATGATCTGTAACATCCCCAACCCAAAAGGGACTATAACTAGAGCCCTGATTCAGGTATTCAAAAAAACTCAAGCACACCTACCCATACATTAAAGGCTACTGAATAGTAGTGTGGGTTTAATGAAGAAAATGGGGAGAATATATCGGCTTATCCAAGTGAATCCATAATAGAAGTCATAAGAAAATATAAAATAAATGTGAAAAACAATAAATGGACATCATACAACATAAACCAATAAGTAAACAAGTACACATGAAATAATACAATATAGTGATTACAGTACATTCTAGGAGATCAAACAGCATAAAACAAGACCAAAAATATCTAAAGAATTTGAACCCATACCCATTTCTCAACATGCTCTTATCCTCCCAAGGTCTAAACCTTCATTTTATGCAGAACCCTACACTATGTCCATGTCCTGGATTATTACTTAAAATAAAGTATCATTTTATCTTGTACCCAAGTACCATTGAGACCCGAGCAGGGTTTGATTACAACTCAGTTATCCACCACCAATGGTGTATAAAGAAATTTACATTATGTACAATAGTGTATACAATAAATAAGATTATTATATATAAAATTCAATAAGTAAAACATTTATTTAATTATCTTTAACCATTTTATCCATTATTCTATCTAGTTTCAATCAATCTATAAATATATGTTGGGTCCCACTGGGAGTCTATTCACATGAACAAGGGGTTACACACACATTTAACAACATGGAGGCTATTCAATAACAAAAATATATATTACCTATTAGGTAACAGTATTCACATGATTAATTCTAATCATTTATTAGAGGGTTTAGGTATTCACATCATTTACATTATGGCCTAATCCAGTCATTTAACATTCATAATGGATTAGTACACAGTCACTATCTCACTAAGGATAAAAATTTCATAGAAAAACACATCACACATACATTGGATCCTTAGTCTATATAGTCTCATCAAATCAAATGGTTAGGGAATAGAGCTGTAGTCCCATTCCATATCCCATGCATTATATGGGTGGGGTTTAGAGCCAAAGTCTAACCTGACCCCTGGGCATAGATCCTCATGTCCAATAAACCACACTACGAATCCTTGTTCAAATGATTCATTGAAACATTACCTCATATACCATTTCACATACATATCCAAACATTAACAAAACATCCACAATTCATAATTCATTTATACATAAATTATTCTAAGACCATAACCCATGAACACATTACTATTTTCAATTCATTTTAAATTAACTCATTTACATTATACCAAAAAATGCATTATGCCATTTCATCATTTTAAAACAATTAACATAAACCTCATGTATACACCAATTCATATTAACACACACAAGACATAATATTAAACACATATACCCTTATTCCTAAAACCCCACTATGTAATGTCACTAACTATGAACTTTCTTCATTTAGTTCATATCAAAACCAGGTAAACATGCATTGATTACTATCATGGGTCTTATCTCAAAATCCCGTAGAACAATTCAATGACTTTGGTCCCAACATACCCTTAATATGACATTATTCCATACAATACAATTTAAAAATACTAGTTTAAAAACATCTTCAATCCCCCTTTAAGACACAGGTCTTCCTATTTGAAAACTAAAACATTCCCAAAGGAATTCATTTCCATATAAAATATCCAAAATATCCATTAAACCATTATCATAATAAATTAACCATATCCCCAATTAATAAAATCATTTTAAATCTCATATAAACCCCCTTTTTATAACACATTGAGGGTAACAACTACTTTCAAAATAATTCCCATTTTAAAACAACATTTTTCAATAATAAATCTAGTGTTTGGTCAAAGCCCCAAACCTACCCTTAAAACTATTTCTAAACCATTTTATAATTTAAATAAGCCAAAACATAATATTCTCAACTATTCAATTTACCTTACCCACAAATAAATTACATTTTTACTACACAATATCTTTTATAATACACCTATATCAAGGTTTACTAAATTTTTTCACCATTTAAAAGGGCCCAACATACCCCATGGGTAGTGTCACGACCCGACCCAACGGGGCTCAAGACGTGACTCCCCAAGCCCTCCGCCAATAGTCCAGGGGCTGGAATCTAGCTCCAAGTAGGCTATCACACACAAGGGAGGCCTCAGCCTAAGGTACCTGTACACATGCACCAACATACACCTCCATGAAATAGTGTAGAGATATATAAAACTAAAAAGAAAATGCATTCACACATCTATCCCAAACTAGAGTGCAACAGTAGTACAAAAAGGGAAAAATAGGGCCCACCAAAGGAAAGCTACAAAAGTTTCCATCCTGCTCAGAAGGAGGGAAAACACTGCCAAAAACGCATGCTGGTAATCTCCTCTGTATAGCTCCGATAAACACTCTGGTCAAACCCGCTCACTAAGCTCTACAATGGTGTCGTGCCGGTGGACCTTCCGAGGGCCACCGGGGGCACCCCGGGGGCACCCCGGGGGCCCAAACGTGCATCTGAAGGCATCTGCGCGCCCCCCAGGACCGAATCTACGCATATGAAGGCTCAAAACAGAGAAAATCCCACTAAATCGGGATTTGAGATTTTAAAACTCAAACTGCCAACCTTTTGGTGGATCAACGAAGCTTCGGGTGCAGAACTGCGCCTGCGACGCCCTGAAGCTCGATGTGCTGACAATCAATGCAGAAAATGGAAGTTTGTGGCTCGATTTGGTGAAGAACGGTGGAAGAGGGGGAGGGGTGTCATCAGTTCATTCTGGCGTGTGAGAGGAGGGAGGTGAGGGGTGGGGTTTGTGTTTTTTTAATTTAAATGACTTCATGTAAATTAACACCCCCAACCAGACCTCCCGGTGCAAAGGAAATTAGGTCAACCCTAGGGTAAACGCGTCGTTCTGAACACATCAGTGAACTTGGATTTTTGATCCGAGACTTCATTCAGAATTTATTCGAGTCGACGCTCATAAATAAACTTTTATATTTATTTACAAAAACGCCCCTGGTGGCTTTTCTCACAGCAGGCCCGCGCCCGCAAAGTTTACACCATGCCAAGGGTAAACGACACACTCCGGATGCAACTGTGCCCTCAGATTCCCATTCTGAGATACTATTTAGGAGATAACAAACCCCTACCACATGCATAGTATAAAAATACTTAATATTTTTATAAAATTTATTTCAGGCACACCAGGCCTCGGAATCGCACGCCGTCTTCGCTCCTAGCTCTGGAATTATTCATAGGAATATTCCAAAGTCTGACAGGGCCAAAACCCGAGTCTCTACATCCTCCCCACCTTAGATATTTTCTTCCCCAAAAATCCAAAAGCACAAGGAAAGTGACTGGACTCTCAACTGAGTCTCCCATGCTAGCGAGTTCTCCAACAAACACCCATGCCCGAACACATATGATAGAGGGACGCATCCACCAAACCTCATCACTATCACCTTTGGGCGATATTGACTCACTCGCACGGTTTTAATCACATCATAAAAAAGCATCTCGGTGGGGGAAGGATCCCTCTTCCTCATGCATTTGAAGCATGCCAAACAACACCCACACAGGGTCTTACCAACGCCCTGAACAAAACTCGAGCAAGAAACAGAGAGGGAAGAGTACCACTAAACAATGTCTATCAAAACTACTACAGAAAGTTTAAAGGACATATGGCGTACCTCTATCCATCCATGGAGCCTCTGGGTCAACAGCCTCTAGGGAATGCAGCTGACCTCACCCTCATCCCCCAACTCCCTGAGCTTGGCGTGGACCACCTGGGGGTGGGGGTGGTGACAACTGATACCGCCTACCACCTCTTTCTATTGCACCAGCTCCGTCGCCACATTCACCGCCCTACGGACCTCCTTGTTTGAGACATTTCCTCTGCCAAGGTGTTCTGTCAACTGGATCCCTCTCAGCAGCACAACGGGTCGGAAAATCTCTCACAAGATGTCCCCGACTGTCGCAAATGTAACACTGCCTCTCCTATGGCTGACCCAAACTGGCATGCGTTCCCTGTGAGCCCTGGCCCTCAGATCCTTCATACTGGGGTCGCCTCCTAAAACGTCGACCATGTCCAACCCCTTTCACCAGCCACCGGCTACCAGTTTTCGACATCTCACCTGCCACGCACCCAACACTGACGGGCTGAATTTGCTCAGCCAGAAAACTCTCCACCACCAAGGCTCGCTCCAGCACTCCAGCATAGGTGGGCAGACACAAAGAAACCACACCTTCCCAGATGTCTCTGTGTAGGCCCTACTAGACGGTTCGAGCCCAAAAGAATGGGTCCCGAACCATATCTAGGGAGTAGCACGATAGGTCTGTAAACCTCACTGAGTACTCCGACATAGTCATGCCCTCCTGTCGAAGCTACAAAATCTCCTAAATCCGCACCGACCTCAGCGTCACCAGATAGAACTATTCCATGAAGTGCCGCTCAAACTCTGCCCACATGAGCATCTCCCCATCGTGGGACTACATCACCAAACTCCACCATCACCTGGCCAAACCATGCATAAGGCTCGCTGCTAGGACCACCATCTGATCTGGTGGTGTCCTCACCAGGCGAAAAACATGGGTGACTGCTTTGAGCCTATCATCAGCTACCTGAGGGTCTGGATCACCCCGGAACTTTAGAGGTCGCTGCCTCTGGAACTCGTGCAGCACACTCAGCCTGCGTGCAACCTCATCCTGCACTACTAGCACAACCAGCTGCTCAAAAGGTGTTGGCTCAACTAGCAGACCACCTAGATGTCCAGCCATAGAACCAGCGCAATAGTCCACAGTCACTACACTGGGAGGATCGTCACCACCATCCCACTATAGAACTCTTGTGGGATATCATGGAGGAGGCATCCTGATATACAATCAAGATGCTCCATAGTCAAAGAGTATATCTGGAGAGCTGACTCAAGAAGAACAAGGGAAACCCAAAAACCCAGTCCTATATGAGGCATGTATCATTGTGTCACTGAGACTAGTGTCCAAACTTCCTGAGTCTAAAGGTAGGTTATCAGAGTCCTAGTGAATATATACATTGGTCTCTGCACCAACACTGGAGTCTCTGGCCAGAAAGACGAACTCAAAACATCTTAACACCACCACTATGCAACCCAAAGCAAACTCATAGCTAGACCAGCTACACTCTAAGATCCCAAAGGTGGAACCTCATCTGATACCACTCTGTCACAACCCGACCCAATGGGGATCTAGCCGTGACTCCCCAAGGCCACATCCAATAGGTCAGGGGCTAGCATCTAGCACTGAGTAGGCTATCACACACTAGGGAGGCCTTATCCTAATGTACCTGTACACACGCACCCATATACACCTCCACAAAACAGTGTAGAGATATATAAAACTAAAAATAAAATGAATGAACACATCTACCCCAAACCAGAGTGAAATAGTAGTACAAAAATGGAAAAATAGGGCCCATCAAAGGAAAACTACAAAAGTGTTCAACCTGCTCTGAAAGAGGGAAAGCACTACCAAAAACACTAGCTGTTAAGCTCCTTAGCACAGCTCTGGTAAACACCCTAATCAAACCCACTCACTAAGCTCCTCTTGCCCTGTTTCCTCCTAGAATTCCGTCAAAAGGCATGTGGTATGCACAAGACAAAAAAATGTGCGGACAAAGCCCGTGCAGGGGTGAGTGTAACAATACTCGGTAGGCACCCCAAAAACCCAATACAAAAAATAGCAACTAAAAGGCAACAGTCCACTCATCCCTGCCAGAGGAAACCCAGATGAGAGAGAAACTCCATCTCATGACCATCCACATCTAAACACAACTAGTTAGCTCAGCATAGGTGTATTCCCATACATACACCATGAACAATCTAGATATACTTAACTCATGCACCAAGACACATGAGGTACCGACCTCATCACCAGCAACGGTTCACAACCAGGAGAATACACTCCACGATCATTGTCATCCCAGATGACACCCGTCTGAGAGATACACTCCATCTAGTCCCACCCAACCATCTTAGACACTCACCCGAGAGATCACGCTCGTCGGATACCGTCACTGAGGAAACCTCGCTAAAACAACAAAAACACCAAACTCCTCGGATAGGGGATCACTCATAGGGTCTGCTAGGGGATACCAGAACCCACACCAGTATACGAAGATCTCACATATAGGGGATCACTCCCAGGGTCCACTATGGGATACCACATCCTGGTCTGGCATTTGTAGTTCTCACAGATAGGGGATCCCTCCCAGGATCCGTTGAGGGATACCACAACCCAATCTGGTGCTCTTCAGAAACACGCAACTCAGATAGAGGATCGTCACTCATTTCATGACGGTCACGACGATACCGAAACCCTATCAGGTATATCTCGCGTTGTAGGGGATTGAACTGACGATGCCACAACCCTAATGACTCCACACACTGAGTAGGGGATTGTATATCCAATGATACTGCAACCCTATTATAATCCTCATGATGAATAGGGGATCTTATACCCGATGATGCCACAACCCTACTAAGCATGGCCCACTGTGTAGGGGATCATTTTCCCGATGATTCCATAAACCCTATGGGGATAACCTGCTAGATAGGGGACCGTCACCCGTGGATAAGCAATCACAGCGATACCAAGAACCCAATCTAGGGAAACGATGCTAGAGGATCCCACTCTGGGCCCACCAGAGGGATTCCACAACTCTAATAGATTAAACATCCCATCAAGAGGATCACAAACCTATACTAAGGTTGTGATGTTGCACGAACCCTCGTATGAACGAGCCAAGGAAGTACCCTCAACCACTGCTAGTCCAAACGTCACTAACCCGAGTGACCTACCACAATGCAACAATGCGCACCACCAAGGCCGATACTGAGACCACCATCACGATCCACGTGGAAAAACACGCAGTATAGGCTATTTAATCGCCTGAAACGGACAACCGGTGAACAAGGTACTATTCACCTTAGCCTTACCATGTGGGCCCCCCGCCACGATCACGAAACTCATCAAGTGGATCATACCACTACGATCCCCTTGGAAAAACACACAGGATCGACTACTCATTCGTCCCAAACAGACACCCGATGAAAAAGGTACTATTCACCGAAGCTAGCCCAGGTGGGGCACATGCCTCAATCCTAGAACACATCCAACGGATCGCACCATGGGAATCCTCTCAGAAAAACACACAGGATCGACTATTCATCTACCAAAATCTGACTCCTTGTGAAAAAGTTGTGTTTCTCCGTAAACACCCCAAACCGGGCCTCATGGGGCCCACACCCAAATCTCGGTCCCAACATCAGGAAACCATCAAGAAAAGTCTTACATGCCATTAGGGTCTCAACTCCACTAACAGCATGTCAATCGGACGCTCCGGGTAGATGATACAACTACCCGAAGTCGAATAATAATAAAATATCATTATTTTATTCGACGTTTCTAGCACCCAGGCCATAATCCTGAACTTCAAAACCCCTAAACCCACATAGAGGGGTTTGCCTCATCGTCAAGGTCATGTTTCCATAGACAACACACAATTCGGGTCTCCAGGGAGCAAGAGACGGGGGTTTTAAAACCCTCGTGTACAAGAAGAGGACCGGACAAGCCTGAACCGGCCGGTCCGACTGGCCTGGGCCGGCCAGCACCAGCCGACCCAGCCACCGCCGTTGCTGGCCAATCTAGCCGGCACACCGCGCATGCACAGCCGACCCCCTTCGTGGGTCACTGCTAATTGGCGGCCGGACCGCCGTGGTGCGGCGGTCCCTGTTATCTTCTGCGGCCTGCCATCGCCGGGGGCAACCCGAGGGCGCAAACACGCATTTGAAGGCATCTTTGTGCCCTTCTGGACCAGATATATGGATCTACAGGCTCAAAGCAGAGAAAAACCAACCAAATCGGGATCTAGGATTTTAAAACTCAAACCGCCTACCTATTGGCGGATTGCCGAAGCTTCGGGTGCAGAACGACGCCCGCGACGCCCTGAAGCTCGATCTGCTGACAATCGGTGCTGAAAACAGACGTTTGTGGATCTATTTAGAAGATAACAGTGGAAGAGGGGGAGGGGATTCATTGTTCCATTCCAGCATGCTTGAGGAGGGAGGTGAGGGGTGGGGTTTGTGTGTTTTTTTTAATTTAAATTACTTCATTTAAATTAACACCCCCAATCAGACCTCCTGGCATGGAGGAAATTAGGTCTCCCCTAGGGTAAACGCGCCATTCTAAACGCAACAGTGGAATCTGATTTTTGATCTGAGACTCAGTTCAGAAGTTATTTGAGCTGACTCTCATAAATATACTTTTCCATTTATTTATAAAAATGCCCTTTGTGGCTTTTCTCACAACAGACCCGCACCCGCAAAGTTTACACCCCGCCTGGGGTAAACGGCATGCTCCGGACGCAACTGTACCCTCATATTCCCATTCTGAACTACCGTTTAGGAGATAACACACCCCCACCATGTGAATATTATAAAAATACTTTATATTTTTATAAAATTTATTCCGGGCACACCGGGCCTCGGAATCACACGCCGTCTTCATGCCTAGCTCTGGAATTATTCATAGGAATATTACAATGTTTGACAGGGCCAAAACCCATGTCGCTACAGGTAGCCCTAGGTTCAGTCTTAAATCATCGACGAACCTAATGGGGTCTATGGATGGTCACATGACTCAATATATGGTCTAAATAGATTCCCATAACCCAAGGCATCTAAAGACAACATAACAGTCATATAAAACAACTACATGCACATAAAACACCACAAGACTTTTGGGAGAAGCATTAATTCCACATACCTCGTGCTCGGGGTCAGCTGCAAGATCTCCCTCAGCCTTTGATTCTGAATCAAACCACCTTCAATTCCCCAAACAAGAATCATCTTACAATGGGAGGTTTTTAGGGATTCAAAAGTAGAGAAGAGATTATACAATACATAATCCTTAATATTTATCAAGGAGTAGTGTTAGACTCACCCAGATATTATATTTTCACCCAAACATGCTCTAAACATGCAAAAAACAAAGTAGAATCACCCATAGAGGAAGGAGGGGCTCCTGTATTTTCACCCATGTAGTAGGGGTTTGAAAGGGGAGAAAAATCAGTGATGTTGGAACTAAGATTCCGATGGAATAACTGGATATTCGCACCTTTTAATGGCCACACAGTTTAGCCACATAGTTTTCCTAATCATGTTCCAATAATGTGGCGCGCTCCCTCTAAGAGGACCCATGTCACAAAGTTTCTTTTGGGAACTTTAATTGTTTGGAAAACTATGTGGGGACCATTAGATAGATTCTTTCCAAAAGGGGTCCCAAGCTGTAGGGTTTCCTGGGAATGTCATACATTTTACACTAACCATGCGCATGCCATGCCTAGGAACTTTTTTGGAAATGTTTAACCCCCTTTCATGTCCCACACCACAAAAGAACTTCTAAAACTCTTCAATTTCCCAAAAACCACTTTATCATCCACAAAAGAGATTTTAACCAAATCTTTTTAACAAGGACATACTATTAAAAAAGATTATGATCTTACAACCTCCCACCTTATAATTACTCATCCTTGATCTGCACCTCTAACCATTCAAGAGTATTCAATACCAAAAGTAATATCACATTCCCCCAAATCAACCACCTCCTCCCAAGTTTCTCCTTGAACTTGATCATGTCATTACAAAGATGGGATGAATGAAGCAATCCTATGTTTAAAATATTACCCTCACTGAGTTCCACAATCACAACCCAATACTCCTTGAGGACACATCCACCTCATCCCATCATTACTCGCACTAAGCACAAGGGTATGGTTCAGTTAATTGAAATGGAACATCAAATGAATGATACTAATTAGGCATTATATTACCCTAGAAGAACCAACCAGAGCACTCTTGGTTCGATCCTATCCACAACTCGTGGCCAAAATCACAGCACTCTATATACCCCATATTCTTTCAAAGCTCTAATGGTGATCCAATCCCAACATCACCTAAGGAAAATGTTCCAATTTTTACCCACATCTCAGGACCTGCCTCAATCCTTATCTCAACACCCAATAGATTTTGTCCATTTTTGAACATCCTAAAGATCTATCCAAAACATACTCTTCACCATGAGGTACTCAACCACTCAACATTCGATCCAACAACCATAACCAAAACGGATACAACAATATGGATCCCACTTGAATCTGTCCAACTCAAACTTCCAGTTATGCCATCACTAAAAAATTTCCCACCATGCTAATTCTCACTATATACTATAACCTATAACCACCATTTCTTTTTTATTGATTACATTCATAATTAAAAAGAGACAAAAAACCTTGAATCAACTTCCACAACATACTCAACATGTTTTCTAACTCACCATGACCAAGCATCCCCTAGTCCACTATCCAACATTGGAATTTATCCATTCCATAGAAACGACCTCCATTGAACACCTCCATTTTCTATACTCAGTCAAAGGGGTGACATGGTTCATCCTCAAAGCCCAATACATTTACCAAAACATTCTTATCCTTCCATAGTTAACTAGCGTTGACATACCTCCCACCACATCCTTCCTATTTTCCACAAATGAGTCATCCAGTCCTGAACGACTAAATACATTGATACCCAAATTCCATTTTTGTATGTTTCCACTTAACCTGACCATAATTCCCTTTTTCACTCATGGAATATCACTAACATCTACACTTACCTGCCGAATTAATCCCTGACATTTGGTAAAATTCTATAATCAAGGGATTAGATACTCTTGAATCTAGTTTAATGTCCTAAATCACCCCACAGTAGATCTCCATCATGTCCACCCTGTTTTCATTTAGAACTATTTTGATACCAAATCCATAGCCTAGCTTGATCAACCATCACTTCTATGACCAACATGGTCTTCCTCAAAGGGACATGAAAATTCATCCTTCATATTTTTCATTGAAATTTAGATGCCACCACAACCCCTTCACATCAATCTCCATAAATCCATGACATAAAAATATTTATCTCCACCTTCGGAATGTTTTCTTCTACTTTTGTTTTGAAATTTTGACATCCACATATTACGCTCAAAAACAAGTGATCCCCAAAACATAGAAATAACCATCCCACATCCACTGTAATAACAAAAAAAACATTTCACACTACTCATTCCTAATGTCTGAGAATGACATAAATGGAATTCATCAACATTTGGTCCCTATGGAGTACTTATCTCTAATCGTACGACAGTGTACTCCCCGCCATATATCCCCATACACATACCACTCCCAGATCATATCTTCTATGATGTACCACATCTGACCCAAACACACTCAATCTGCTACCTGTAATTACAAAGACTTCTAAACATACATGGGATGATGTCGAGATATTTTACATGACCTTCACTAGAGAAAATTATGCCTAGTTTTTAATGAACACCACCATAAACTGTTCATTACCGATGTCACCTCCAACTATAGTAGCACCTTAACATGCCAAAGGATTCATGTTTCCTTGCCCGCCAATGTCTTATCCATAGTAGAACACTACAACTTGAATGGAATTTCCAACCAAATAAACCGCCACCTCAGGTCCCCCTATTAAGCAGTCATGAACCATCATTCCTTTTAGATCCATTATCATTACCTCACTCGAGTTCTTGTAGAATAGTATCACAAAAAAAAACTGATACGCAACGACCCATTCCACTAGTCCAAAATTAACTAGTTTCACAAACTACCATGCCTCTCTACTGCGATTCAATTGAAAACATGTTTACTTACACCCAACCCACCTAGGAACATATTTTGAGTGATTCATGTGTGTCTAACATGTTCCCATTAAAAAAGTGGACATCAGGATTATCGACGTCTTAAACTCTCCTACGAACATAAAAAAATCCTGACTCTATCTCATGTGAGATATACATCACCCAAGCAAGGCCCAAACATTTCTAAAAAAACCATTCATGCTCCAAATTCCACCATATCTCTCATACCCAATGATTTCTCAATAGCTCACCCAAAAAAAAACTATTCCTATAAATAGCCCAACAACATGACCACCCTCACCCCATGTGTGCTCCAAAACAAAATATCTAATACATGCTATGATCAATCATTCCTCAACTATCCGAGACTAGCATTTCTTTTTGTATCTAAATCCACCAAAACCAATGATTCTAGTCTCTAGATTCTCATGTCCGTCACAACCACCCTTACACTAATGTAAGAACCCATGTTAATCCTTGAGTAAAGTCCCAGGAATGACTATTCACTTTTAACAAAACTTGATGGAACCTGTTATTTTTTTATTTCACCTATGAATTATGCACCTATTCTTTACATTCCCATGAAACCTCCAACCCTAGGAAAATTTACCTCAAGGATATCCTTGATTTGTCAATATTTTCAACTCATTTCCACATGTCAATCCACATCTCCCAAAACCATTATCAATCCCACTTTTCCCTCTAGGTTATTCCCAAAAAAGGAAACACCCTATGTGTGACACTTCCCTACTTCTAAATGTATACCCAATAAACACATAAACAAATGCACCAATAACCCAACTGACCTCCCCCATAGGTCATATTAAAAAGAAAATTGATGCCAACACTACAAATTGGATTCATGCCAAGAAAATTTAACTGAATCTCATTCAATTATATACACACCAAACCTGACATGACCAACTATTCACGTGTGTCATTATTCCCTTATTACAAACATATTAAATCTCACACACCAAACAACCATTTACTCTAGGGACATACAAATGACACTCGCATGCGTACATATCTACCACAAGTCAGACACCTAGTCTTGAGTATAAAAGATAAATTTTGAGTTCTCAAACCACAAGATCTACCATATTCACAAAAAAACATCATTTCACACTTCAGGGTCACATGATAACCAAGGACGCAAAAAGAAGCATCCCATTAACTAGCACAACCAACTCCATAAGATCCCACATTCTAAAACCTAAGGTCTCAAAACTATAGAACACTCACTACCCATAACTACTTTACCTTTGGGAAACTACCAACTCAAGGGGTGACCACCACTATTATCCAAAAGAGTTCCATCATTTCCCCAATTCCCTACTTTATTAACCTTACCATATAAAACAAGTATTTCACTTCTCAAAAATAATCATTTCAAAAAACAAATCATTTACACAATAAAACCATTTTTAAATACCCATCATGTAAAAAATATCATATTTATTCAATTTAATATTTCAAAACATTTCCTAATTTTCCCATCAGATGAGTTTATGTTTCTCATAACACTTTTTAATCTACATTTCTGCAACAAGAATTTCATTTATTCCAATCTTTATACCCATTTGGTTTATCATCATGTAATTTACAAGGAAATTATAGGCAACATATGGATGACCTGTCTATATTATGTTCCTAACATGATGCATGAACTCACACACCGTCTCTTGTTGCACATGTCCAAGAGATAAATCCTCATTAATCAGTATAATCACATCCATGTATTCCACCCACGGTGAAAATATAAAAAAAATATAATAGCAAAAAATATAACATCATTTCCCATACATAGAATCTTGGGTTTTCCCTCATACGTGGGGAAAGAGGTACCCAAGAACGAGCCCATTACAATTTCCTAACAAGATTGCAGTCTCACGTATATCATGAAAATGTAGTATTAAAAAAAAGAAAACCTGCTCGGATACCACTTTGTAACATACCTGATAAAGAAGACATAATAATTGTTGCCCTGATCCAGGTTATCACATGACTTCAGGCATGCCTCCCCAAATGCCAGAGGCTGCTAACTAGAAGCGCATGACTAAAGAGGTACATGAGGAGACTATACCCGCTTATCATATTAAATACACAACATAAGTAACATCAAAAGATAAAATAGATAACAAAAACTAAATATAAAACATAAAATTGAAACCAATAAGTAACCAATTACACATTATATAACATAATCTAGTGATTACAATACATTCTCAGAAATCATACAATATAAATCAATACCAAAAATATATAAAGACTCTAAACCCAGACCTGATTCTGAACCTATTCCTGAATTCCCATGCTCTAACTTGACATCTCATGCACAAAAATGGAGGTGTTCAGGGTGTGAGTACAACATTATAGGCCACCATTAATAGTGTCTAAAGTAATGGCTAGTCTATACAATAGTTGATATAGATAAAAAGTTCAATATATAAAAAAACAATAGGGAACAAATTTATGTAATTATCTATAACCATTTTACAAAACATGTTCCATAGTGTCAACCAATAAAAGAAACTCATGCCACACTAGGAGTCTAAGACAAGGCACATGGGGTCAGAAACATTTATATACTTAGGGAGGGTTTTCACTAATCGAAAACTATATTATAAACATTATGTAAAAATATTCAATTAATTAATTCCCCACATTAGTTCTATGGGTTAGGCATTTACATCATTTACATTTTGACCTAAACCAGTGATTTACAATGAATAAGGAATTTTGTAAAGTTCCCTATATTACTTGAGATAAAAATTTCATAAACAAATACATCAAATATACCTTGGAGCCTCAGTCTAGGTAGTCTCATCAAATGAAACTATTACGGGCATAGTGCCTCAGTCCCCTTTTCTAACCCATGCATTATATGGGTGGGGTCTAGAGTGTCAGACTAACAAAACCCATCGGCTTATGTCTAATACCCAACCCTGTTAAGACATGTGAAAATGATTCCTTGAACCATTAACACATATACCATTTCGATCTCATTGAAAATAAATAAAATAACCTTTTCATTTAATAATTCATTAATACATAAACCATTATCAGATCATAATCCATGAACATGTTACATTTTTAAAATTATTTCTCATTAAACCATTAACATTATACCGAACACCCCCATATAGAATTTTTTCATTTAAGAACTGTTAAAATCAACCCCATTTACACAATAATTCATATTTAAAAACTGAAGACATTCAATTAAACCCATATATCATTATTCATCAAACCCCCATTATGTAATGTCATCAACTATGTTCTTTCATCAATTAGTTCATATCAAATCCATGTTAACATGCCAAAATAATTATCATGGGTTCTATCTCACTATCTCGTAGATCAAATCAATGACTATAGTCCCAATAGACTATCTAGAAAACAATATGGAATGAAATAAAATTCAAATATACATATTTGTGATAATCTTGAATCCACCTTTAAAACATGGTTCTTCATATTTAAAAACTAAAACTTTCCTAAAGGATTTAATTTCTATTTCAAACTTTCCAAATCACCCATTAAACCATTTTTAATACTATGGAACCTTAAATTAATTTTAGAACATTGTTTGAAATCTTTTATAAAACCCCATTTTGAATCACAATGAGGTCAACACCTTATTTAAAATCATTTATCATTTTAAAATATCATTTTTGATCAATAAATCTAAAATCGAGTAAAATTACAAAACCAACCATCAAAATAATTTCAAAAACATTTAATCCTTTACATATGTAAACTCATAATAGTTTCAATTAACCAATTAACCATAACATCATATCAAATAAATTTTTACAACCCATTCGCCCTCATGATACACCTATCTCAAGGTTTACTAATATTTTTCACAACTTACAAGGGTAAGGCTTACCGCATGAGTATCCCTAGGTTCATTATCTAATAATTAACAAACCCAATACGGTCTGTGAGGGGTCTCATTCCACATTCTATGTCCCAAGATGATTTTCATAATTGAAGACATCAACACACAATAAAACATTGAAATGGAACAACTACATACACATTCCACACAACAATACTTTGGGAAAAAAATTAAGACCACCTACCTCATGCCCGAAGTCAACCACATAATAGACCTTAGCCTCTAATTTAGAAGCTATCCACCTTTAATGCACTATACTTTAATATTTGAATAATTTAGGTTTTTAGGGATTCAAAAAGAGATAATAGATTCAATAAGCCCCAATCCAGATAATAATTAAATGTGGAGTGTTAGACTCACCCAAATATTTTATTGAAACCCATAGGAGGTACCAAATTTCTAGAATAGAAGTAAAATGACCCATAGTAGAGGGTAGAGAACCTAGTTCATCACCCAAGATTTTTTGGGTTGAATGGGGAGGAAAGTCATGGAATAGGGAAATATTATTAAGAGGGAAAAACTGGACATTCAATATTTTTAAGTGTCGCATGGTTTGAACTCATGGTTTTACAAACCATGTGCCACACATGTGTGTACCTCTTCCCAAGAGGATCCATGGTGGAAAATTTCATGGAAGAACTTTGATGGAAGGAAAACTATGTGGTTTACTTTTGTTAGATTATGTCCAAATGGGATCCAAAGCTACACAGTTTTTTAGGCCATGTGTAAGGTTTACACTAACCATGAATGGACCATGAACTATGAACTGTTTAGAATCTTTTAACCTCAATTCATGTCACACACCCACAAAACACTCCAAAAACCATTCTAGCACCCAAAAAACAATCCAAAAAACCAAAAAATCAGTTTTACCGTAAAATTTTTCAAGGATGTACCTTTTCTAATGATCGTTATCTTACCTGATCCATCTTTTCCACTACAAAAATTTATATCCTCTCTATTTTTAGTTTATGATATGGTCCATAAAGAGGTTTCCTCACCTTCACTGGATATTTTATAAATCTCTAAAATATACCATTCATATTCCTCTCTATATTCTACCATTATAGTACTTATGATGATAGATTTTGGTAAACTGGTTCTGGAGTTCCATAAGGGTGTATATTCTCTTGTAACTTCTTTGTTATTCCCACATTAGTTGTATTTTCTCTCTTAAGTAGTTAAATTGGTTTGTGAATGGAATTCATAAGTTCTTAGGGTATATCAAATGTTCAATTAATATATTATTGGGGCTTATAAATGATTTTAGTATCTTCTAATTGGTCGGTAAATTTCTCCCTCAGAGACCCACAACCCGATCAAGGATAAATTATTTTAAACCTCTTAGTCACCATCCCGGTATTATGGTTATTTTGACTATGATCAATTAAAAAGATAATGGATCCTCATTGTTCATATATATCATATCCTAGCATTCCATTCTCCAATATTCATGAACATCTATTTGGTAATATGAAATAAAATGGGAATCAAATCATTGACTAAACAAAAATATATTCACAGTGTCATTTAAAGAAACAATATTCCACTCATCGTTATCTTGGAAGTCAAGAATGAGGATCATTCCATTATATTACTCTCTAAAATTTAATTTTTATCATATATTGCATGTCCGTCCACAAAATTATCACAAATTTATTTTTTGGAAGGATCATTCTCTGGTGGACCTCATTGATTCTTCTCATACACACATCATTGTTAAGGAAAAAAATAAAATAATTTTTTTTCCCATCATATATACAAAATATGATCTTGCAGAAAGACAATATCTATGGTAATAATTATCTAATTTTAATCCTTGTAGTGCAACATGGTTTTAGCGGTGACTTTAATAATATATTAGACTAAACATATAATAAGGGTAGGGGTGTTTTATCAAGTAGGATATGGGGTATTGTGGTATTTCTTTTCCCAGAAAAAGTTATAGGATCTAGGATTCAGTTGAGATAATTCTACATTGTGTATTCATAAAAGAGTAAGTATAAGGATATGGAGTAGTGTGGATTGATTCACGGTAAATCTTCACACCATATCCCAATTCCCTAGTCAACTACGAAGCATCTGTCCTGCTTTATTTTTGATCACTCACAATTGATACTTTAAATCCAATGCATGGCATCCTCTCATAAAATCATCTTATACTACAATGTATTTAAGGGAAATAGTACCTTTATGTAAATGGATCATTCTTATTGGTCCACACCAATGTGGATATATCCTTAGTAGAGTATGTAGAAAAAAAATGGATATTTAAAGGAGTCATAACAATATGAATGAACAACCTTACACTAAAATTAGTATTTAAGGATTTCAATGGGGAATTATTAATCTTGTGCAACACCCTAAGTTTTTATGAATTTTTTTCGAATAAATTATATTTTATTGTTATCTTATGTCACACACATCATTGAGTTTTAACGAACCATGAAAACTATTAATATTATTCTTTAAGAAATACTATTATTACCTACCGATTAAGCATATAAATATGAATATTAATAAATAGAATTTAAATATTATTTATTCTTGTTTTATATAAATAAAATATATCTATAAAAAATTAATTAAATTTTTGATAAATTCATTATATGTTTGGAAAATATTATTTTATTAAAAATTGTATTTTATTTATTTTTGTGAAAAATAATAAAATTAGTTTTTTAAAATTTAAAATATTTTATTTTAAAATAAAACAATATTTTTGAAATAAATATTTTAATATTATCATAGGGTTTATTTTTGATAAGTTTTTGAAAAGGATATTTTTTTAATGGATATAGAAAAATATAGAATTTTAATTAAAAATTGTGTTTTTGTTTAAATTATCTATAATGTTAAATTAAATTTTCAATTAGATTTAAAATAAAATTGTTCAATTATATATCCTTTTATCAAATTTAGTTAATTTTAATCATATTCAAAATGAATTTTTATAAAAAAAATTTATAAACTTCTGACCATTTTTTCTTTGAAAACTCATTATCTCGTCATGCCATCGGAATTAATTTTAAAATAAAATATTTCAATTTTATGAATTGAAATTGGAAAATTGGATTAAATTTTTTCATTAATAATAATTAACATTATATAAAATGGTCAACATAATTAATGACCAAAATGAATATTGAAAATAGTAAAAATTAATTATCATGGTTAAGGAAAAAAATAGTTTGTTGGGGGTGAACTAAAAAAATTAGAGTTAAAGTGACCTAAAAACGTGAATAAAATATGATTCATGGATATATATATACTTTATACAGTTTTTTAATTTATAATAAAAAATTATTATACTTTTCTTATGATAAATGAGTTGGTATAGATTTTTCTTTTCCTAAATTTTCATGTGTGGCACTCAACTAACTTATAATAGGCCACCCCCTATACTCTCTAAATCACACCATAATTCATTTTGGTTCAACCTAGACTAGACCAAATCACTTCTCAAGTACTCTAACATCATCCAATAATACATATTTGTGTCATAAATCAACCTAGTAGGGCTTTTTGTGCGAAACTAAAGAGGATCCCCGAAGAAAAGGAAACGTTCTTCATGGAGCGTTTTTATTTTATTTTTACATAAAATCATTAAATTATTATTAAAACAAAGTAATATAATCCATTAATTATATGAAATAAAAATATATATATTTAATGATAATTTAATTAACTAAAATTTTCTTCTATACCATCAAATGGTCTTCAAAATAATTATTCGTGTGTACAACATATTACTGCCTTGTGTACTGATGTCATTCATTTTTTCACTAACACATTTCAATGATTTTTATATTTATAGATTAAATGTTTCTATATTATATTTAGGATATTTTTATTCTCATTTAACAATAATATCATATGTACATATTTTCTACATTCCATTCCGTGGGAATATGTTAACATCATTCATGTTCACTATGGACTACCACCTTGTGAAGCGAAGAAAAATCACACTTTTATTTGAATATAATAATAAGGGTTTTAATAAAAATATGTTATATATATGTGACATTAAAATTAATCTTTAGTGTTGATATATTATTTACCTTTAATTATTTTTTCATGTTGGTAAAATGGAAACATCATTCATGCATACAAATTTCCCACCATCTCCAAGAACAATGTATTTCATTTTATATCACTTTCATTTATGGATATCTATAAATTCATATATAATTAATATATATGATATTTATATCATGGTTAAAATTAATTTGAATATAGAACAATGATCAAAGTATGGGTATTGAAATAAACAAATCAAAACACAAAAATAAAGTATGTAGTTATCACCCAAAACATTACATTAACATTGAATTATCAATAAAAGGTTAATAAAAGGTCATATGTAAAGAAAATATGGTATGATATATATATATATATATATATATATATGTATGTATGGTTCTTTAATATATGTATACAAAACATATACTTATCAAACAGGATTCTTGGACAAGTATGATGGAAGTCGAGACTAAAGGTAACGGACTTTTGGATCAATTTACCTTATTTTGAGATAAATTTTTTGATAGGAACCTCACTTAATTTACTAGGTGTATATATAGAACCTTTTCCATGTAATATGTTGAATTTATTTTTCCTAATGATATTAAATTTTTTGTTTTATTGTATTACCTCACGGGGATGATGATTTAAAGACACTAATGAGGTAACAATATTATTTTACAATCTCATCTATTATAGAGGTTGTTTAGGATTATGTTTTTGATGATAAAATATTATGATCCGTTTATAAATTAAATAATTAATCTTCTTATATTATGGTTATTAATTAAATTTATAGTTCAAATTTTCCAGTATTTTTTACTAAACTAATTGAGGAAGTTTTTTTTATTTTATATGAAATTATTTTTCCCTTTGCCCTAAAATTCATTTTCATTCAAAACCATTTTTTATAAAACAATATAAAAAATTATTTTCTATTCTCCTATTATTTTTAAATTAAATTCATTGCTACATATTTATTTTTACAAAAATACTCAAAAGGAATCTCCATGTCGTTTTCCTAGAAATGCATGTTCGGATTTTATTGAATTTGTGAATGGAATCATTGTTTTAACATGTACAACATGAAAGAAACATAATGTTTCCATGAACATTATTTTATTTGAAGTATACATTATCTATTATCAGGATTATTTTTAATTTAAAGGATTTTCCAAACATATTTTAAATTTATTTTTTGAAATCAGAAATGAATTCATCTCGTGGAAAGTATTAAATGAACATTCAAAATAATTTTCCACATACAATGATACCCATTGATGTTATATATTCATTAATGATGATATGAACCAAGGATACCATTATTATTCATTATCTGAATTTTTTAATGTGAATATATTTTTAATTAACATGTTTCTCTTCCACAGGGTTAAATGATGGTAAAATTCTTATGAAACCCACTACTAATTCCACGGGTTAAGATATGTTGAAATGATGAAATGTTTACAAATTATTCCTAATTTCAACATATTATTATATGATAAAATGTTTATGGAACCCATTTAATATCATGGGATATGATATGATAAGTGTTTTATGATTTTTTGGAATACATAAATATGGTTTACATGATGATAGGGGGGAATATATATTCCTCCAATGAATTGGGTTTAGATTTATATATAATGTATTATAAATGACTGAAACAGGGAGTGATCCATGTTCAGTAAGGTACTTTGTCCACTATGATTTAGTTGGGAGTGATCCTTGACTACTTTGATGATTTTTGGAGTGAATGCATTCCCCTATGATATCCTTTTCTGTGAGTCTTGACTTCTATGGAAGTGATTTTATATAATCATGTGTATGTCACAAACCTATGCCTTATGAAAATGTTATGATCTCATGGATCGTGTTATTTTATTCTCTTTCGATTCATGTCTTATGAACATACAATCATTATTCCATGACTCAATATAATGATCTTTGATATGTTGGGTATGGTTTTCAAATTCTCTTCACTTATACATAAATTAGTATGTTCATGATATTCTTATGTATCTATCTTTTTAGGTGTAATATTTATATAAAGTGTTATATTTATTGAAAACATAGTAGGAGATGATGTATTTTATCTCTAATTTTTTTCCCTCCCATGTTTCCAAATTCAATATACCTATATAAGCTATAGGCATGTGTTTTTGTAATGTAATAAATGTTCATAAAAATGATGTAATATCTATGTGTCATAAGACTTGGTCACTATAGTTGGTTTTAGAGTTTAGGTTTAGTTTACCATTGGAAACATGGAAGAAAAAAATGTAATATTTCAATAAAGATATCTATAAATAGAAGTATATGAATGTTTCAATGTATAGGAGAATGTCCTAGAATTTTGGTAAAGGATAGAATAAGTCATTTTGATGAAATTAAATCCCTATCCAGATGCTGCAAGTGAATGTGGCTCTAGAACAAAGGTACCTAGGGGTAAAAACATTGAAATTAGATCATTGATTTGGACACACTTATTACCTCATGGATGAAAATAGTCCTTGGTACACGCCTTATTTGACACTCCTGGAAGATATGATTTTGAAAGTCAAAAAATCGTTATGAAAAATAATGAAGGATTTTAATAAAGGATTAATAATAATGATCTAGGATAAAAATGTGGATTTATATAATAAAAACAATGAATCTTGATTTATATTTTCTATAAGTGATGTTTCATGATTATGTGGTTCCAACCTATGATTATTATTTCATACACTATGTATTTTTAATTTTTTTAATGGATGAAACCCAATAGAACCACTTTAATGATGAGTGTGATAGAAAATGAAATTATTTTCCTACTATGAATCCAAATGTTATGGAAGATGGAATAAAAAATATTGTTTCAATGATAACACAACTTTATCATTATATGAATAATTATGTACTTCCAAATTATCAAAAGAGTTCACACAATTCAATTTATTCCATCATGGGGAAACATCCACCTTTATTTAGTGGGATTTTAATCCAGTAATTGCAGAGAACTGGGTCAGATTCACTAAATGGTTATTTTCCATTCTCCAATGTTTGTAAAAAGAAACATTAATTTAGTATATCTATTGCTTGTAAGGTAAAGGGGATAAATTTTAGGCTCTTATCAAGAATACAGGTAAATGTGATTATATTTACTCCATGTATTGGGATGATTCCAAGAACATGCTTTTCAACAAGTAAATTACATGTATTTTTCATTAAAAGTTAAAGATGTAATTCCTTGTGATAATGAAAGTTATGATGAATATGTTAGTATCTATGGGAAAAGTTTTACATTTCATGTGAGGTAAAATTATGTAATTATCATCCAACCTGAATGTAAGGTTGATCGATTCATTAGTAGATTAAAACCAAGTCTCGGAAGGGAATTACCAAAAGAGACTTCAGTATTTATGAATATATTTCTTCTATGAGATAAAAAGGTTTAAATGGATTCTAGAATTAATTATCAATATCATGTTTTTGATAATTAATGAAAAATTTCATTCAATGGAAAATATAAGAACCATGAAGAGGAGATAATGTTTCGATTATGATCAATGTTTTGGAGTAATTATTGATGGAATTTTCTTAAGGAGGCTAGTAAATGTTTTATGTGTGGAAGTTAAGGCCACTGGAAAATTTATTTTTTTTGTGATAAGAAGATGTTAGAGGATGATTTGAATAGAAATAAATTTTCACATAATACACCACCCACCCTTTATTGTTTAAAATGAAAGGATTATGGTCACTATTCTAAATACTTACCAAATATAAAAGTCAATGATGATGATTTATGTTAACATCATCTTACAACGAGTGAAAAATGAGAATCTCATGTGATCACTATTTATGATGAGGGGTGTGATAACTACATTCTAAAGGGTACACATACCATCAACTATAGAAATGATAATGTATAATTTGAATCTTTGTCTACACATTCATTCATATCTGATGAATATTCTAAGGGTACCATGATTCCACCTAAATGACTAGATCTAGAAATAGTAGTGACAACCCCAAATGTTATGTTGAAAATATTTGAAGTAAATTATTTTTCTTTGGTTGAGGTAGGATGGAATATACATCCAAAAAATAATATAATTATTTATCTGATTGAATATGATGTTATCTTAGGCATGGATTGGATTTCTTTAAATAAATACCACAATAATTTTCATGTAACAGAATTCATATTTGATATTCCAAACCAACATATGATATTCTATCAATGTGATGATAATTAAAAACATATAATGGGGATCAAACCCATTTTATTCATATTCATTCCCATTCACAAGGGCTGTATATCTTTGATGGTTGGGGGGAAACTCAACATCAATGATAATATGATTGTTCTGGAATTTGATTATGAAATTCTGTATGATTTTCCAAGACTTCTAAAAAATGTGGATTTAATTTCACTATATAACTCATATTTTGTGTCACGCCAATTTTGAATAATCTATATAGAATTGTGATGATTATGCTATAGGAATTGAAATGAAACTCTTGGAGAATCTTAAAAAGTGATTCATTTATCCATGTGTTTCACCTTGGGGTGGAAATGTTCATTTTTTAAAAGGTTGGATTGACATGACTCTTAAATAAATATCATGAGATAGACATGATCAAAATTAATAAAATTTATCCTCTTCCCCTTATTGATGAATTTTTTGAAAAATAGTGTGAGGCTCAATACTTATCCATCATTGAACATCAGTTTAGATATAATCAGTTGAGGGTAATTAAAGGTGACATATAAATGAAATCATTCTATATGTGGCATGGACTCTATGAATGTATAGTTATTCAATCCAGTCTTACTAATTCCCCTACTATCAGCATGGATATAAGGAATACAATCTCTAGATATTACCCTGATCAGTTTGTGCTAGTTTTCGTAGATTCTATTCATATTTATTCAAATAAAAATGAAGAGTATGACGATTAGTTGATAATTTTACTAAATACCTTATATAAGGTGAAACTATATGAAGAATTTAAAATGTGTGAATTTTTGTTGCAATGATTTCTGTTTTGGGTCATGTAATCTGAATAGAGGTAATATCAGTAGATCCATAAAACATAGAGGCTATTGAGTTGTATCCCATACCAACCACATTGACTAATATCTATAGCTTTTATTTTTTTGTTGGATATTATTGACATATTTTTGGGAATTTTCATGATTATATAATCAAATCATTTTGTTAACTTGGAATGGAGATATATAACTCTAGATTGAAAAATTTGTGGAAAATTTTATGGAACTAAATAGAAGAATGGTTAGTGGACCTATGACTACAATTACCTATAGTATAGAATGGTTTATAATCTTTAGTGATGTATGTAAAAATGGATTTATATGGGTTATTATGAAAATTTATAGGTTATATATCTTTCCTTAGAAACAATTAAAATTCATTATCATAATTATTGAACTAATGATTTGAGTTAGTTATGGTAATTTGGTCATTAAATATATGGTGGAATTGCCTTTATGGATAAAATTTTGATATATTTTCTGATCATAAATGTTTTAAGAATATGTTCATACATAAGTAGTTGAATATCCACTAGAAAAGATTTTTAGAGTTGATTAATGATTATTGATGCTCAATACATTACCAAACTAGGGAAGTGAACAAGTTGGATGATTAATTGAGTCAGAAGGATCATTCTATCATATTCATGATGATTCTCACAAAAGATCAAAGATTCCTAGATCATCAATGGATGAATATATAAATTTTTAATGATATGTAGAATTATTATATTACTCAATTAAATGTTTAACCATCTGTCAAAGTGATGAATAAATATGCACATAAGGATGAAGTAAAGATGAAAAAAAGGTCAAAATGTTCTTAAGTTTAACATTGACCATAAAGGAATGATAGGGTTCTGGAATTTTTGTATTTTTCGTTACATATGAGATATGAAGAAGGAGTCATTAGAGGAATCTCATAGTTCTTCGGTCTCTATTCATCCTGGAAGTATAAAAAAATAGATATTACAAAGTGTTCTTCTGTTGGGATTGAATAGAGAGAGATATCACAAATATTGTATCTCAATGCTTGGTATTTTATCAAGATAATTATAAGAGACAAAAGCCTGAGGGGGTTTTACATATATTACACATACTATAATGAAAATGAAAAAACTTCCTATGGAGTTTCTCATTGGACTCCCCAATATGTCTAAAGGGAATAAGGCAATATGTATTATAGTCAGTCACATTAAAATTACCAAAAAATAAGTACTATCATTAAAGACATATCTCTATATCATAGCTTTATGATATATATTATGAAATTTATAACGATTCATGGATTATTAAAATCATTTATTTTTAATAGAGATTTTAGGTTTACATCAATGTTATGGTGATGTATTCTGGTGTTCTTTATATGGGGCATATTTTTAGCACTACGTGTAACATCCCAAGACATTATATGTGGTATGGATCATTAAAATTTAAATTTAAATATTCTATATTATCCTTATAAATGTGACTAATAAATTAATGAATCTAGAGTGTCTAGGATTTGTTTGAATCTAGAATCTCTGAATTATTTAGAAAAGGGATAAACACAAGATTTAACCAAAACATACACAAGATGCCACACAGTTTAGAAAACCATTGTGGACTCATTTAGGGCTCCATATTGGAGATAAAATGTATTGAGAAATGTTAGGTTAACATTTCTCCCTAACCATGTGGGTCCACTATCCTTGGCTAGTCACAGACACATGGTTGGAAGATTGTTTAACCAATTGTGCATCAGAAATGATCATCTCTTATGTTTTAGGTTATATTTGTTTCAAATGTTCTTTAAAGAGTTTTTTGTTTTGTATGACTACATGAAATATTTATAATATCATAAAATTACCAAAATCACTTATCATTCTGTCTGGAAATTATTTTTTATTCCATCACTATGTTTTAACCATATCTTGATTTATATTGATCATATTTTAATAATTAATAGTTCATTTGAAGTATAAATTTTTTATCAAACTTTTATTGAAATAAAAATATTTTTAACTTAATCTCTAATATGTATTAATTTTTTAACTGGATGAATTATTTTAGTATATACATTTATTTTCTTATTATGTCATCATATTTTCTTTCATTATTCAATAATAACATAAGTTATATAAATAAAATTCTTCTGTAACATATGTTTTTAGAAATATAAAAAATTTATATACATTTAATTAGAATAAATAAATGTCTAATTAATTTGACTAAGTGTTACAAAAAATGACAATAATTTATACAACTTATTTTGAAATAAGGAACGTCCAAAAATTTAAAAAAAATTCTTTCGATGATATATCTCAAAATATTGAACATAACTTCATTTAATTTATGGGTTATAAATATAAATAAGATATTATAATCTTCATTTGACTACTTGAAAATCTAAAAATATCATTTATTTTCCTTAAAAATGGTAAATGTTCACAATTTTTGAAATTGTTATTTCCTTTTTTTATAGTTTTCGAGAATATATTTTAACATAATTTTTAGATTGATGATATTGTTGATTAGTTATATAATTATTTAAATTATTTTAACTTAATTCATATTCAAAAAATTCTAATTTTGTCTTTTACAAGACAAAAAAATCAAAATAAAATTATATGTTTATATTGTACATGAAATAATGCACTATTGATAAAATTATTATTTTTTAAAAATCGTATAATATTCTTTAAACCTCAATTTTTTTTTAAAAAGATCAATTAAAATTTTTCAATTCAAGTTTATTTTTAAGCGGTTATATATATTTTATTTCCAGTGGTGAATTATGTTTTTTTATAATATTTATATTTTTATATTTTCAATAAATTTCATTTCGTTGATTAATTGATAAATTAATAATTAATTTCAATAAATTTATTCAAAATTATTTTATAATGTTTATTGTATTATAATCACATTTTTATTAATTCTCACTACATGAAATTGAAATTACTATTTAAATTGAAAAAATAAAATTATATTACTATAATTATATGATTTTAATTCACATATTATTATTGTAAAAGATTAATTATTTAATAGGTAATTAAAATTGGATTGAAATATCATTTATCATTAAAACTGAAAAAAATATTTTTAGAATTATTGTGGATAACAACTTTATCTCTACTAAAAAATTCTTGTAGTGATAAATTCTCTCTCTATCTGATATTTATTATTATTATTTGAATTGTTTTTCCTGGTCAGATATTGGTTTTTTAGATTTGAAAGATTCTATTTTAATGATTTTATGACTCTTCAAATAAATAAGATGTAATATAAACCCAATGATCTCATACATTCAAACTCTTTTGACATTCAAGTGATCCCATGGTAAACTATTTACATCATTTTTCAGAAAATATCATTTAAGGTAAAATATTGATCGAATTCATTCACTTTGAAGATATGTAATGTACCTTTTCATGGAATGGAAAGAATTCATCATTCAAACCCATTATAATTTCCTACAATTATTTTTTTCTCAACAACAATCATTTTTCTTTTATCCAGTTGAAATGTTTTTTATAACATTTATTTCTGGGTAAATATCTAAACATATTCATTCACATAATAGATTATATTACCTATAAATTGTTGTCACTTGATTATGAACACATGGGAAAAAGAGAACTTATGTTGGGGATGCTTCTATAGAAAGCCTCAGTAAATATGTTTTCTCAAAAAAGGCTATGTGTTAGTTTGGGGATACTTCTCAAAATTTCAGGGGTTTGGATTTATAACTTGTAAAATTCAATGTTTAGATTATTCCCATATAAAAGTATCTATCAATTTCATAGTGGGTACAAAAAAATCCATGTTTTTGGTGTTAAGAGTAGACGTAGTATCTCTTTGATCATAACTACTATAAAATTAATTATGTTCATAACTTTATTTTTCTACAAACATTCTCCACACATCTACTATAATAATGTTTTTTAGAAACATTAATTTATAAATTTTAGACCACAAAATATGAAAAATAATTATCAATAATTATATTACTTTTAATAAACGATTTTTCAACCCCCCCTATAGTTATTCTTCCATCAAACCTTCAGGACCTAAAAAAAATTCTTTTCCACCTCTATTTCAAAATTTACAAGCCTCTTTCCTTTACTTTTCTCTAGTAATCCCCACTCCCACATGATACATCCTTCCACCATCATCCAAAGGTTTTTATAAATCTTCTACACCTAGGATCAAATTAGAGTGAATTTTTCATCATTCTATATCCACTAGAATGATATCAGGTTTTTCACAATATTCCCTACCATTATCATTTTGTCGATGAATTTATTATAATTTAGGCTATTATTTTATATTTTCTGGTATTTATTCTATTTGTATATTTTCTTCTAATCTATAATGAATTATAGGATGAAACTAGATGAGTATTCCTCAACAGGGATATGTTTTGTGATCTCTACCCTTTTCTAAAATTTTATTTTACTATACCTAATTATCGTTGTGTGGAATGATGGAACTTATAGGGCTTACTTAAAAAATAAACCATTAAATAAAATGATAATTTATTATCTAAGATATTCCATGAAAACCATATTCATATTTAGTAGTTGGTGACCTCAAAAGAAACCTCTTATTGCATGGGTTCTTTCCCTTAACTGTGAAAATGTTACACATGGGGTGGCTTGATATTTCTTCTACTTTCTAAGAGTTGAGTATGATAATTAAACTGATTGTTAATGGAGGTAAGTACAATAATACCCTTTTAATTTTTATTTTAATGAAATAAAATAGAGAATGAATTGGATTGTGTATGAATATGAAATTATTAATGAAATGGGTTTGAAGTGTTAAATGATTAACTGAATTGACATTGATATGTTCCCTTGTTTCATTATAAAAATCATGTTGATGATGGATCGAGCGATATGAAATTGATGTAGGACATACAGTATGTCATCGACGTGAGACACACGATATGGAAATATTGTGGGAAATCATGGTATAGAACTAATTAGGTAGGTTTTCAGTATGGAACTAATGACTCACTGGGAAGACTTGGTTTCACACATTATATCTAGCTTCTAGGGACCACAATTAAAATTCCCATTATGATCCACCTAGTTCATTGCCATGATATTTATATATGTTCTCTGTGGATTAAAAGGGGATTCCCTGGTAACTGTAATTGGGTCCTAACCCTTGTAGGTATGATATAATTCTTACTCAACATATCTTATTGATGATGCAATATCATTCCTTACAGTTATACATTTAATGTTTGAATGATCATAGTGATCTTTGGTAGAATTAATAGCATCAAATTTTATATTTATCACAATTATTTCTATTTTTATATGCACACTATTTAATATTATACAAATAGTATGGACTTGTTATAGAAACCATTGGTGTAGTCCTAATGGGTGTTATATTACACCCAGTTTGGGCCAAAGTTTGGAACTTGGGAAGACTTCAAGGATTCAAGTAAGGAAAGGGGAAATCAACCTCTTGATGGATTTTTATTGAGTATGGAATTGGAGTAGGGGATCCCTTGGTTGAGAGACGACACATAATGATATCTACATATATTCATTTGGTCTTTTTGTACTCATGATACTATTATTATAATAGACTCCTACTAAAATGTATTACAATTTTTTTGTGTATAATAATGAGATTCTCAACATCTGTATATGAAATAGACCTTGGATCTGATTATTATTAATGTTTTTTAGATAATTTATCCCCTACTAATGGTTGATATTATTCTAATTCCTTTTATTCATTTAGAAAAAAACTTTGTTACACTTATTTTGGGGGTATTTTCTCCACACAAAACCATCAAATACCATCACTTCTATTCAGTATCCTCAAGTGTATGAAAATCCATACATGAGTCCATAGACCCAGTGGATTGGTGTACCAGTCAGTGGCTCTAGGGTTGGGACATTACAAAGTCGTATCAAAGGCAATTTTTAGTTTATATTTTTATGTTTACTTGTGTTTAGTTGAAATGATACTAGGAAATAGTTGTTATTTGATAATGAGATGTTCATAGGAGCATCAAAACCATCTACCAGGAAAAATAAAATTCACATGGAATGGGGCTTGATGATCTGGTATATTCTTATTTCAGAAGATCCAATTTCACCATTTCATGATGAATTTTATTTTTGGTGTTGGTTTTTATCTAGATTATTTCACTTGGATAAATAAAGTGCTGTGTTTTTATTCTCATGCATCATGTTAGGCGTGCAAAAAATTTACATTCCTTGTATATTCCATGTCAACTAGGATGAATTTCTCGATTTCATGTCATTTATTATATGTGCCTCATGGGATGTAATTTTTATTCAACTGAAATTTCATTTGGGGGATAGAGAAAAATATTTTGTTACATAAATTTCATACATCATCCAAATAGTTTTTCCTATATATATTGATGCAAAAAACTTATGCAATCATGTATGGCATGTCGAGTCATGGAACATTGGTCGTAGGGACTAGAATATGTTTATAATTGTGATTAAATTAGTTCCACTATTCAATTTATAAATTTTATAGGACATTATAAATTGGAAATTATAATTTATATAAATCAATATTTTAATAATATTTGTAATATAAATAGATATGCATTTAAATGACATAAAATTATTAAATTAAAGGTCACTATTAAATGGATGTCCCAATTCAATCCTAAATGGTGTTTCCACTATAAAATTTAATTGAAACACTGTATACTATGACCCATGACCTATAGCAGAGAACCTGACCCTAAATTGACCTTAGTAGTGGGATATAGGAAATATCTCTTGCATTCTTATTGCCTATATATTTCACATACATAGCTTTAGATGTAGTATTAGGGATGTGACTCATTTATATGTAGTCTTATACCTTCCATTTACTTATATAATGATGTTTTCAATACTAAATATTTTCTAGGGTATTTCCTTGGAATTTGTAGAGAAATTCCACTTTAATTCCCTCTTTTTGTGTGCTATGATGGTATTGATGGTGATGATCCATAGAATGTGGGCCTTATAAAACCATTATAATATCCAGTGGGTTCACTTAAAGTTACACATAATATGGGAAGGATTCCTAGATTCAAGAGGGTTTCCTATGCCTTATGATCACGGCTCAAAGAATCCCTCATCCCACCTTGATTATTGATGATATGATGCTTGATTTCCAATAGTAGAAACAAACCACTCTCTCGGGGGATGGTGGAACCCATGTTCTTGGTTGATGGATTGAGACTAACATTTATATCTTAGAGAACATAGAGATTCCTCTAGAAAGGGGGGTCAATATTACAATATATATTATTCCGGGAGCTTTCATGAATTGGTGGGATATTATTAACAATGTAAATATGCATCAATATATTATTTGGATAGGATTCCCTTCTATATTATATGACAACTCTATCCCTGGTACTTTGATGGATGAACAAGATAGAATGTTTATGTATATGTAAAAGGATGTTAAACCCGATATGGGATATTATTCCCAGTTTATAGAACATCATCTCTTTGTACCTATCTATATTTACGATTATCCATCTAGGGTGAGATGCATTGAATAAGGGACCAAACATGATGTTTAATTGAGTGTGATTTTTTTTGGTTGGCTACAATATTTGAAATAAGAAATCATGTTCTTATTATTAAACATAACCTACGAGATGTCAGAGGTGTAAATTAATATTGTTCAGTATGCTATCCTAGTTTCCCAGTGTCAAGTGGTAGGAAACAAGCTTAGAGATATCTTGTGAGGTAAATAATAGCAATAGAATTTGAGCTCATTGTTTTGTTTTCCATCATTGGTGTTAGAGGCATGGAAACATGAGTAGAAAGTATGATAGAAACCCAATTGAGTGTCGAGACCATGCAAGGATGGGGTATCTATATTGGACAATTAGAAAAATTCCTCCATTAGTCTGTGAGAGTGGATTAATAAGCACTCTATGTTCAAGAGTATGATTTATAGCTGCTCGTTATGCTGAGAGATGGAATACTAATAGTTGTTCAATTTGAGGATGTGGTCATGGCCAAGGTATCCCAACACAAGTTACACCAAGATAGTAGAGTGGGAATACCAAGGGTAGTTGGATAGTTTATTAGGTCACATTTTTATTTAGATATATTCAGCACAGCCTATACTTGTGGAGCATAGAACCATTCCATTTAGAGTGCAAGGTAAAATATTTGTAGCAATTACTCATGTATCATCCATTATTGATATGTTCTTATGACATTATTTTTCTTTTATAGCTATTGTGATAATACATGGGATTAGTATTTAGTGATTTAGTAGAATGTCGGTTTAGATACTCCACCTGGAGTATGAATAGAAAGTGTATTCCAATGTAATAAATATCCCCTAAATATTTGCATATATCCTTTCCTATGGGTTCTCTTTACCCTTTAGATGATTTAAGATGACTTCATACTTAAAATGGATTGGTTGGTTCATCACCATAGTCATGTAAGTTTCTAATAATAATGGGTATATTTCACATCAAAAGAGGGAGGTAGAAATGCCTATAAGGGAAAATGTGATGTAAAGGTGGGTCATGATGGACCTGAACATAATAGACATGGTGGGATGATATATTGTATTTCTAGCATAAATTTGGATGATCAGAGAACATGTCAGACTGATTTCCCACCTCTCGTTGATCATTTTAGTGACATCTTTCCTGATTAATTATCAAGGCTAACTACAGATAGAGAGGTGGAGTTTTCATCAAGGCAGTTCCAAGAGATTAAATGGTATCCATTCTTAGTTAATGGAAGGAATAAACTGAGTTACTGGATCTCAATAGGAAACTAGAGGAAATGGATGGAATGGGGTTTATATAACCCAGTACTTCACAAGGAGGTTCAATAGTCCATTTCCCTAAACATGTGGATGAAACCCTTAAATTTTGTGTGGATTATGAGAAATTTAATATGTTGATGGTTTAAAATAGATATCCTTTATCCTTTATAGATTACCTCTTTGACCAGATCTGAGGATCTCATGTTTTATTGAAAAATTATTTGAGGTTGGTTTATCATAAGTTTATTGTCAGGATGATGGGCATACATCATTCACTATTTTTTATTAGATATGTTCTTTATGTGAATCTGTTTATTCCATTTGGTCTCATTAATGTGATGAAAATTTTCATGCCCTTAGGAATTGGGTTTTCCACATGTATTTGGATTCCATCATGTTAGTTGATGTGGATGTAATCTTGGTTTATTCCTAAAATCAACATGATAATTCTAATCACATTGACATAATTCTTAATACACTGAGAGAGAATATGATATATGAAATTTTTCAAAA
Organism: Viscum album; assembly: GCA_963277665.1. NCBI lineage: Eukaryota > Viridiplantae > Streptophyta > Magnoliopsida > Santalales > Viscaceae > Viscum > Viscum album. The sequence goes on from OY728151.1 coordinate 1,526,000,139, forward strand.
ACGTTTTTTTTGAATGATTATGTTCACATTATAGGTCACATCATCTTATAAATAAGAGTATTTTTATATATAGATAATTTGAGTGTATATTTTTCTAGGGAGATGATCTATAATGTAGTTGATATATTTTATTTATTAGTATTTATTGGTTATTAAAGGAATTTCATCCAATATTTTTCACATATAGATATTGACCACATGGTCTTGAAAAAAGAGGGTGTGAAATTTATATGGTTTGAAGCATTATAAAATGAGTTTTAGGTGATAAATTGTGGCTTGAGTTTAGTAATAATACTCACTCTTCGAGATATTGGAAGAAGTTATATAGTGTACAATGATGCATCATGGATTGATATAGGAAACCGTATGATATTTGAGTATCGATTCGGGGTGTCTCAGTCTTTACAGTTGATACCTCAGCAATAGAATTACCTAATTATTAATATCTAATTTTTTGTGCTACTTCATTCATTTCATTTTAAGAGGAACTATATACAATGAGGACATTTTTTAATGTATACATTCCACAAAATCCTCTAACTAATATTTACACAACCAAAATTAAATTGTAGAAAATAAGGTGGGTTGAGTATCTATATTAATTTTACTCCTATCCACCCTACATGCCACGTAAGGGAATTTTATTAGATTATTATATATGTAGGATGAATGAAACCCAAACTATATGGGTATCCAATAGTGAATATAAATTAATTTCCTTGTTCCCTAAGACTTACATGGAGGGGTAATATATTCATGAAAATGATTTTCTCTAACCCATATAATAGAATTCCATTCTTCCAGATTGGGTATATATGAGAAAATTATTAGATCTAGAAGGATTATTCTTAATGTAAAACATGGAATATGAGGACCCAAAACATGGTTGGACCTTTTGTAAAGATGAAATCCATCATGTTCTTCATCTTTTTTGTGTTCCAGTAGATGTGTAAGGAACTAATTTGGTAGTCTCATACTTCCACATGGGAAATTCATCCCGTTATTACCATGATGTATCATAATTTACACCACAATTATTTGTGGCTTGGTATGCATGAGAGATAGTTATATTCATTACATAGTGTCCCACCTGTTAGCATGTGAAGTTAGAACACCAGTGACTAATGTAACTTTTATATCAGTATCCCATTCTCAAGTGAAAATTTGATGTTATTTCCATTTATTTCTTAGTAGGGATATTAAGATCACGTCAAGGTGGTGATGTTTTATGGGTAATTGATGAAATGATGATTGAGGTCTTCCATTTCATTCCTATCAAGGATACTTTCTCAGTGGATGACTGTGTGAGACTATACATCCATGAGATTGTGTTCCTTCATGGGGTTCCTTATACAATTGTATCAAATACATATGCTTGTTTCACTTTTCAAATATTGTAGGTTTTACAGAGGGTGTTCATTTTATAGGTGATTTTGAGCATGACCTACCACCCATAGACCAATGGATAGTGAGAGTATACGATACAGGTCTTAGAGGAAGTTCTAAGCACATGTGTCCCTAATATTTTTAGTTCTGGATAGATGCATATACCCCAGGTAGAATTAACCTAGAAAAAAAAAGTTAATAGGTTAATATACAAATGTTACCATATTAGGCCTTATATGGAAGGCGGTATTAATCACCTCTATTCTAGTCATTTAAAGGAGAGGAAGCACTAATCGAACCTCATCCTATTCAGGAGTAATTAGAGTTTATAAATCTTATTAGGAAACTGAATACTATAGATCAATCTAGATAGAAACTCTATATTGATTGATATTGATGAACACTTGATTTTGAGGAGGGGGGTTGAGTATTTTGTGTATTTCACCTATGATTGGAATATAATGATTTAGAGAATTGTAATAATTTAAACTTGTAATATTTGGCCCTTCAATATTAGGTACATGGTTAGGACGATATCCTATTGGTTGCAGTTATCTCATAGGTATCTAACCATAAAAGATAACCTCATTTTGTCCTAGTTAAATTACTATCACTCGGACCCATCTCACACTTTTATCAAAAAGATTTGGAGTTGTAGTTATATTTTTCCTTCAGGGAGAACCCTATACGAATCATTTATTAGATAATGAATACTCTCTGTGGAAGTTCAATTAATCAGCTTCAGGTGCTATAGAGGTATGACAATGTGTTTGATGAGTCCAAGGAGAGAGGGACATATATACATGTATAGTGGAAAAATTATTTTTAGATTCCACAACACCCATGGAAAGGTTACAATGGTATGAGATGTCCTAAAAGGGAGAGATCTTAAGATCATGAGTTATATATTAAGTACATGTCATTTGATTTTTTGTTTGAGTCCTCTATTTTATTCTTGTAAATTTGTTTGATCACATGGGGATGGATTTGGGAGTTTTTAGGGTTTGATTAACTATCAGTTCTCCAAATTATATAGGAAAGTGGTGGGAACACTATTTAATCAAACAGTGAACAATAGGATGCACGATTTGGAAAAACCATTTCAAGTGTTGTAGGGATCCGATGAGTGGATCACACATGTTGATCCTAGTTATGATAACCATGCTCCACAACTAAACAGGGACATTGTGCCTTGATAGTGGAAGGTGTAGGGTCTAAAAATAGTTTTTACAACTTTCAATCCAAACCATGTTCCTCATAATTTTTGGTTGAAATTATATTTTTAACTCCTTTTTTTAAGGGAAAACCAATTCCATTTTTTCTTATGTACCCACATCATACCCTTCATGAGAGCTCACTACTCCATATTACATATTTTTTGAAAGGTCATCTCTATCTGGGATATTATTTTAGTGACATTCATCTCATTGAATCTCCACCTATAAGGGCTCTAGTATGTTGTGTTCATCCCTTTTTTTATCCTGTGGTCGACGATGATATTTTCATGCATGCTATTATTCACTATTTTTTGGGATTTCGTATATTATTCTATTTTATTGAAATATATACTAAATTAGAGGCTGATACTAGATAGATATTCTTTGAAATCAATAATATAGGTGGTTAATATTTTTTCCCTCAATGTATGGTCATTTATACATTGTTGTTTTCATGACGCATGTGGGAAATTATGACCATTTCATTCAAAAATAATATACAATTAAATTAAATTATAAATTCGTATTTAATACATGCCATGAAACCCATATTCAAGTTTGGAGGTTGAATACCTCAACACATACCAACAATAGGGTTGGTTTGTTCATGTGGCTATGAAAATATAATCTTTATTGTGAGAAGATATTTCATATCTTCACCCGGATTTGAGTATGAGAGTTAAGTGGTTTGTTAATGATTTTATGTATAATCAAAAACCTTATCATTTGTATATAAGTAATGGAAAGTAAAATCACTTAGATTATCTATGAATATGAAATGGTTAATGAATTGGATATGATGAGTCAAAAGATAACATGAATATACATTTTTATGTTCCCCTATGTCGTTATATGATTCATGTTGATAATAGATGGAAAGGTATGACATGGATGTAAGATATATTGCATAGAACTGATGTGTGATAGATGATATGGAATTTATGTTGGGAATCTATGTATGGCACTAATGAGGGGGGTATAAGGTATCACACATGAAATTCAAAATCATGAGTTGGTTTTAAAAACATAGATCTATGTTTCTTAGACAGCCATGGACATGTCCCTTTGAATCCACTGAGTCTTTAAGGAGTTTTTTATTTATGACTCCATAGACTTAAATATTATACCCTGGTCATTATATTGTGTCCTATACCATGTAGTAATGATATTTGTTTTACTTAGAATAGGCCATTGATGATTCTTTACCTTTCATTACACATATCCTTTTTATGGTTTCCTGACCATAGTGATCATCGGTAGACTACACAATATCACTTCGACATTTATCACTTTTATTCATGTTATATCTAGAAATTTATTTAGCATATAAACATATACTAGAGTTGTTATAAACACCATTGTTAGTGACCTATTGAGTGTTAACTCACACCCTTTTTGGGTTGTTATTTTCTACTAGGATATATGTCATGGATGTAGGTATGGATAGGGTCATGTGCCTGCTTGATAGTGCTAGACTGATTATTGCATAGGAGTAGTGGATCACAAGACCCTGATATGTCTCATGATTCTATGTAGATATAAAATATTTTTATTTTTGTACCCTTTATAAAATTATTGTATTGGATTCCTTCTACCATGAATTTCATGTCTTTTGTATAACACCATTACATAATCATCATTTGTATATAACACTGGCCATGTATTTGATTATTATTTCTATTGTTTGGATTTTTTATCCTTCGTTGATGGTTAATATAATATATCCTTGTTTTATTCAGTTATGATATAGTTGTGTTAATTTGATCATGATGGTATAGTCTCCCTATTATACCATGTTATAATTTCACAGCTATACAAAAGTCTTAGGAAGTCATGGATGTGCTCTTGGGGCCTTGTGACCCATCGACTCGAGGACCATTTAATGGCGCCCAGGTCACAATGTTACACTCTTTATCATCCCTAGAAATATGTCTATTCTAAGTGAATAATTGAAATCCTATAGTATATATTGAGATCTTGTTCTTTGTATTTTAATGGTGGTTGGGATCAACAACTTCCTATAGTTTAGTATCCTTACAATAATCGATCTCACTCAAAAATTATGATGGATCCTAATGAATACCTCTATGGATGGATGTGTAGTCTTCCAATATGAAGTAATGATTTTTTAGAATGAATAATATTAAAACCTAAGGTAGTTGGAGAAGCAAAAGAGAAGGCTAGATCCATTTAGCAAAACATTAAGGTAGTTCAAATTCGACAAAAATGTAATAATGACAATCAACAGTGTGATCTAGAATCTGATGACAGTGACATGGAATTTCAATGAATTAATCCATTGAATAATGGTATTATATTCATGAATAAATGGAAAGTATTACCTATTTATATACATACCATTGAAATGGTTTATCGTATCGAGACAGAAGCCTGTCAATTGTTGCTTCCACCAAATCTCTCATTATATTTTCCATGTATCTATCATGTGGAAGTACATAACTGACCCATCATATGTACTAATATAATATCACCTTCAAATATAGAAATATTTTTTTAATGAGGAACAACATTTGTGGATTCTATATTGGATGTAAAAATTTCTAAAATATTAGAACAGTCGTCTGGTCAATTGTTTTCGGCAAAATTACCTCTTTGAGGAAGTTATATGGGAAATTGAGGGTATAAAGATGAAAAAAACTCAATATTTTGAATTAGAGTGATGAATTTCAATGATAAAATTCATCTTAATAGGGTTATAATGTAACAACCCATGTTTTTTAAAATTTTCTTCATTTAATAAATTAAATTTATAAGATAGCATGCGTCACACAGGACGTTGAGTTTTAATAAACCATAGAAAACTATTAATATTAGTTTTTAAAAAAGGACATTACTAACTAGCCATTAAACCAAATAATATGAATAGTAGAAAATAATTTTTAAATAATTTTTATAATTAATTTATATAAATAATACATATTGATAAAAAAATACATGAACATTCGATAAAGACATTATATTTTGAAAACACTATTTTCTCAAAAATTATATTTTATTTATTTTTGTGGAGAATATTGAAATTATTTTTTTAAAACATTGGAAAATTAATTTTAGAAAATAATATTAATTTTTGAATCATCATATCAAAATTAGTTTAAGGTTAATTGTTTCAAATTTCCTAAAAAGGTTGTATTTATTAAAAATAGTGAAAAATATATACTTTTAATTTAAAACGTAATTTTCATTTAAATTATTTATGTATTTAAATTATATATAAATTTTATTATATTTAAATTACCAAAATTATATGTCTATTATTACAATTTAGGTCCTTGAAATCATTTTCATATTGAATTTTAATACAAAATCATTGATTTTTTTGAACATTATCTCTTTGAAAACCGAATTTCCCATCACTTTTGTGGTATTATTTTGAAATTAAAATAATCTCATTTTATAAATTGAGTTTAGAAAAATTTAATCTATAATTTTAATGAATATTATTTATATTAATTAATATTTTCAACTTACTTTTAAAAAAAAAATAAACACTGAAAACAGTAAAAATTATTTACTGTGGTTAGGGTAAAAATGTGTTTATCTTGGGGATAAAATAAATAGATAAGGTTTAAAATAAAATTAAAATATATCTAAATTATCTTTTGTGGAAAAATTTTATTAATATAATCTATAATTATCAATAATAATCAATTTTTTTCCTTGTTTCATGATTAAAACATGTGTACACTTATTTCTTCTCATAAAATTACAAATGTGTCATTCTCTTGACATACAATAGGCCACCCACTATCCTCTGTTATTCACACATTCATACCTAACTGGTTCAAAAAATCCAAATCCAAATTAATTCCCAAAATCATTCATATCTTCCTAGAAACCTTAGTTTTTTTTAAAAATCCATTATAAGAAGTCCTTTGGTGAAATCCAATGGTGTATACCCAAAGAAGAGGTAACATTCCACAATAAAAAAAATTATTTTATTTCCTTATGAACCAAATTAAATTATTATTAAACCATCCTAATATATTAATGTACGTATATTCCATATGATTAGTTATTCTTATATTATGGTAATGATGTTGGATCATTTCCAATTCCATAAAAAGGGATGTGAACTCAGTATTCATGTGTACGGTGAACTATCTCCTTGTGAACTGATGACATTCATCATTCCATTACCACCCCAAACGAATGCTTATAACGATGAATTAAATTTTACTATTTGATATTTAAGATACTATTATGCTTCTATAATCATCATACCACATGTTCATTTTTAATTTCTTTTTCTTTATAATATAATAACGACGTTCATGTGTACGACATACTACTGTCTCACGAAGTGATATTATTCATTCATGCATTACATGGAATTTAATATGGATGGTTAAAATGTATGTGATATATGTGACATAAAAATGAATATTTGTTATTAATATATTATTTAACTTTATTTATTTATTTCTATTGGGAAAATAGAAATAATATTTATGCTTATGTATGACCAACATTGCCCATGAATGGTGTATTAAATTTCCTATCTCTATCATTGATGGGTAACTATAAAATGATAAATAAGAAATATATATATTATATTTAAATAATTTTTTACACTTTGTAAATTATTTAACCATTATAAATGTATTTTTAATGAAAATAAACAATCAAAACACATAAAAAACGAAAGTGGTTAATAGCCGAAATAAGACATTAACCTAAAATTTTTAATACATGGGTAATAAAAGGTTATAAGGAAATCATATATGGTAATATATATATATATATAATTATATTTCTATAATTTATTTATAATAAAATTTTATTTATTATACAGGATGTTCGAATGTGTATAAAGGATGTTGAGAATTAAGTTAAGGTATTTTTTCTCAATTTACCTTTATTGATACATATGTTATGTTTTTCACCTATATTCCATTACGAGGTGTATATAAAGCCCCTTGAAATTTAATATCCTTATTTTAGTTATACTTTTTTTATTTTATGTTTCATTTTATGACCTCCTTTCAGGGTATTATGTTTCTATGTTACCAAAGAGGTGATGACTTTATGCTACAATCTCATAATTTATCTGGGTTGTTTATGATTATGTTTATGATGATAAAATATTATGATCCATAACCTATTAAACACATGAATTTTATTCTACTCTTTTTATTAATGATAATAATATAACCATTTTTCACTATTTGGTAATTTAAATATTTGAGAAAATGTTTTTAGTAAAGTCCCACTTTATTTCTCTCTTTGGTCTAAAAAATATTTTCTTCGATAACCATGATTTTTAATAATGTTTTTTTTAATAATATAATATCATTTTCAAATTAATTTGTAACCTATTTTTTTACTTTTTTCAAAAAAAATGTTTTTAAAGCAATAATCATGTCATTTTCTTAAAAATCCCCTTTTGAAATTTCAATCAAATATTATAGGAATATTTTTTTTAGGTGTAAATAAGAAAAGAACATCTCCTTTTCATGAACATTAATTTATTTGATGATTTACTTATATTTTTTCATCCTTATATTCAAATAAAATGATTTTACAAAGATTTCATGTTCTAAAAATGTAAATTTTTTCAAAAAAAATAAGATATATTCCTCAAAAAATGATTTAAATGATCTTTAAAAATCATTTTCTATCCTAGATGACATATGTTGATATTACCTATTTATTACTAAGGATATTAACTAGGGATAAAAATTAGATTCTTTCTCAAAATTATATATTATGAATAAATGTTTGTGAAAACTTTTTCTATTCCATGAGTTATACAATGATAAAATTCTTATGAAACCCTATTGGCTTTCTTTGGCCTATGTTATCATGAATTGATAAAATTATTATGAAATCAATCTATTTTACATATGTTGTCATATGATGAAATGTTTATGAAAACCCTTTAATTTCATGGGTTATAATAAGTTTGTTGTTTTCTGATCTTTTCAAATACATAAATATGGTTTTCATTATGAGATATTAGGGGCCTATATATTACTATAATGAATTGGATAATGATTTATATCTAACAATATAAACATAAATGGAACAAGGTGTGATCACAATTTAGTAAGGTACCTTTTCCACTATGATGGTCATGGGAGTGATCCATGACTAAAATAATTGTTTTGGGAGTGAACCCATTCCACTACGATAACCTTTTTAATGACTAATTAATACTATGGAAATGATTTTCTATATTTATCTATATGCCATAAACCTATGCCTTATGCCTATGTTATGCTCTCATGGATCATATTCATTGATTCTGTTGTGGTTCATTCCTTATGAACTTCCAATAATTATTTCCTAACATAATATTATTATATATGATATGTAGGATATGGTTTTTCAAATTTAATTATCATGTTTTCAAATAGTTTTTCTCATGTTATGCTTACGTATCTCCCTTATTTATCTTTATTGAGCATATGATCTCAACCTTGTGTTTGGTTTCCCTAGGTTTTGTTGAAATTTTTAGATATTATATGTCTAAGAAGGGTTTTTTTATGAAGAACAAAGTGGGAGTGTATGTAGTTTACTTATGAACAAGTTTATTTGTTTCCATGTTTATATTGAAACAATGACTTTAAAATCCTCAGTTTCTTGTTTCTTTAATGTAATAAATGTTCATAAAAATGATGTAATACATATTTATGGTAAGCCCGAGTCTATGTATCTTGATATCCATCTACATGACTAATGGAGTGATGACATATTTATACTTCTAACCTATATGAAAAAAAAACTATTTAAAAACACAATAGTGTATTCAAATTATTTTAAAAAGGTGACACAAGAATCATTGGAAAATTCAAAACCAATAAAGAATTTTATTTCTCATGTAAAACACTTTTTAATCACTATATGCATTAATTCTATAAATTCATTACAAGGACTTTTTATTTGATCTAAATATAAGAAGTTAAACAATAATATAAATGATTACAAATTCATTTAAAATGGATTTTTGAAAAAAGGTTGAATCAAATTTAATAAATTTGAATTAATTTGAAAAAAGAAATTTATTTAACCTCTCATACCAATCTTGGGGGCTTTTTTTAAAACATATATATATTTTGTTAAAATTTAAACATGATTTGAAAATTTATTATTTTTTAAACAATATGGTTGATCCAAAAACACATATTTATAAATAAATCCATTTATTATATCACTATTTAATTCTATATGAAAAATATTAAAAATAAAATGAATGGTAAATTACTAAAAATATTGGAATTGATTTTAGTATTGAAATGGGTGAAATTTTTTCACCATAATGAACACCTTATTCTTTATTATAGCCATTTGAAACATGTAGAGTCTTTTCATGTATGATAATTCCATGACCATCATTTTTGTTAAAAAACCTACTTATTCCCAATAATAAGTTGATTATTGGGTCATTACAATAGAGTCTAAATATTAATCCTTTGACATTTTTTCAACTACTATTTCAAGAAATCTATCCAATTCTAGTCATAAATAGTTTCATCATGGGAATGAGGTTATAGTTGTGATTGAAAATCATGTCGTTCAAAATCATGTTAGACCAACTGACAAGTATGAGTTCCAAATTATAATTCAATGATAAGATTATCAAGAGTATGGTAATGGTATTGAATCTAGGCCTATGATAGAGGGCCATATGTGGGTTCTATTGAATATTCTGTTAAGTAAGAATATTTAGGATTATCTATGGACAAACTAGGTTGTCGAACATCACTGTTACTTTGATGATTTTATTTAGGAAGATTATCATTTAATATGATGTGAATTTATTATTATAGATTCTTGGTCAAATTATTGAAGACTTTTAATGCTATTCATGAGTTTTGAGTACCCATGAAATTTTTTTCTTTGGATTTAGGGTCCAAATTACCTAGATAATAAATTTTTATAAATGATAAATCATTTATGATGGATGAATTTATAGAATCCATAATTTCAAAAAAAAAATCCATTGTTTGTAAGTGATTTTCCTAATATTTTTTTAAAACAATTGATCATTATGATCTTTATTAGAAAGGATTAAAAAAGATACAGATGCCTGAAAGATGGAATTTTACATTTGTCATGAAGAAAAAATGGAATAATGTCATAAGTAAGAAAAATTGAGAATATGTTCCCCTCTATAGAAAAACATTTTTTATAGGACCATCATCTATGTAGTCAGCTTCTCGATATGCGTGAGTGGTGATGTTGATCATAGAATAATTCTCATAAATATAGCTCATCCATTTTAATTTTAACTTCTACGAGAGATTAATTCTTCCCATCCTAATGGCTTGCACAATTGTAGAGGAGTCACAATCATAACAAACATTTCACATTCCTATTTGACAATAATGATCAACAACTCTTATTAATCCCATCATTTATTCATATAGGTAAGTGACATTTCTATAAAAACCATAGAGGCATTCCAAAACATTGTTATTTATGTCCCGGAAGATAACCCTATATCATGATGGACCCATATTTCCCTTCAAAGAACCATATGTATTATATTTCAGCCATCCTACAATGGGAGGAAACAAGAAGACTTCAAAAGTGTTAGAGGGTTTAGTAAAGTTTCTTTCATGATTTTGTCACCACAAGATAGAGAATTCATTAACAGAATTCCTATAGCATTCAGCATGTGGTGAATTAGCAAGTTGCACTGTTGTGATGATGTTGGCCAGCACTATTTCAATGTTGAGGCAAGTGTTGGAGTGGATAGCCTGGTTCCTCCCTCTCCAAATGGAGTGGATCAATTTATTGTAGGAATCCTTGAGGAGTATATCAACTTATTTTGAGAGTTGATGTTCTAGAAGCATAAACAAGAACTCTACCATCTTGTCTATTTGGGGTAAGTGAATTTTAAAAATTTTAAGAAAATCCTTCTACAGGGATTTAGTGGTATTTTCATGAAATAAAAATGTGAAAATCATATTCCTAATTTTGGTGATAAAGGGAACACCCGAAGCACAATGAGGTACCAATATGTTGCCTATATGCATCAACATAATTTTTTTTACTGAAATCCTCCAAACCATTGTGAGACGAGAAGGGGAAATCCATTTAGTGTTGATTCTTCCAATCTAGTTAAGGTCTCCTTGAAGAGTATGTTTACAAAAAAATTTCTTATGATGATTATTATAAGAAAACAGTAATGTATAAGCATGTGGTATTAACTGGAATATCCAAAAACAATTTAGGAAGGTAAAATTCAATAATGGGAGTCCTAAATATATCTTCAAGGGTCCTATTTCATCTTCCAACGACCCCATTTTTTCAACATGATGTAGGAGTAGAGTAGTATTTATTAAAACCATGAGAGAAAAAAACACATCAAAGTCATTATTGAAAAATTGTCTACTATGGTCACTTCTAAGGGAAATGAGTTTTTAGGACTTTTAAATTTTCTAGTTTACATTATATATTGATAGATACCTTACAAGCCTCATTATTAATAGATAAAAAAGAATATTCACGTAAATATCGTATAGTTATTGATAATTATAAAGGTGAAATTTTTACCTCTAATACAAGAAACTGGAGTTGGTCCAAAAAATTAAAGGTGGAATATTTCTAAGTATTAAGAAGAGGAAAACAACCTTTTTATGTTTGAATTATGGTTTCTGTTTCCTTACAAAAAATAAAGGATCTCAAAGTAAGTTATATTTATAAGAAATTTTTTTAATGTCATAATAGGAAGTTATGGTTGATCCTGACAACATAGTGAAAATTAGAAAGACCTACTTGCTGATGTCGATGAAAAGGTTCATTTTAATGTGTAGTTAATAACTGAACATATTGAATTGAAAATGATTTTAAATCTATAATATATAGTTTAAAAAATCTAGATATGGTAAATATAATCACTCCTTTATAAATAAAAACATTAAAAAACAATTTTTGAAAGAAATTATAAAATATCTATCACATAATTGTGTAATACATAGTTACCTATTCTACATTACTTTAATAAATAAAATAACATAAATTAAATATAATTTGGAGAAACATATCATAAATATACAATTTATTTTACCTTTTGAAACATCTATAAATGTAACATGTCCTCTGGTAATGTTTTCAAAAGTATTGATTTCAGAAGGATCACCATGCATATTCCTCGAGCACCTACTATCCATTTACCATGAATCCTCTTGGTAATTTCTCTGAAGACCTTTTCCCTATAAATGATTAGGATACTAAATTTTTTTACACACATATCGGGTCTACTTAAGTAAGACAATAAAATATTTGAAATTGAAACTTGTTTATATCATGTTTATTATTTTTTAAGATTAAATGAATGATAAATTCATTAATGTACACTATATATATATTATTTTAAATTTTATTCTTAAAATATATTATCATATTTCAAATAATAATTAAAAAAATTGTGAGAAATTCTCTTTACAAAAGTTTTCTTTTTAGAATTTATGGGAAAACTATATTGTTGTGTAAAACAATATCCATAGATATTCATGACAGTTAATTGAGAGTCTATATTTTTTTCAGAATTCCCCCTTGTTTAAAATGATATTTACTATTTTCATGATCATTAATTTTAAAATTCAAATTTTTAAAATTAAGAATTTCATTGAGTTTTAAAATCAAATCATATTTGACTTTAAAATTTCATCCCTTTCAAAAATATATTGATTGTAATTATTTTTAGGATGCTTAAATACAGAAATATGTTATAAAAAACCATCATGAAGAATATCTAAAACATAAATAAGATATTAATATCATAAAGAATATGTAGAATAGGTATTAGAGTAAGAATTTGAAAATGTAGAATTTACTTAATCACATTCATCAAAATTAGCCGAAAAAACTTTTTCCATTCATCAATTGATTTATATGTTTAAATTTTACCTCTAATAGAACTCCATGTTGAAAAAAATGAGTTGTTTTGACTTACTTCTTATTTTTTTAATTTTATTTTCCCAGGAAAATACAACTTTATGTGTACATTCTTCTTGCTACTGAAGTAATTAACTTTAATTTCATGATTTTACATTTTAATGTTTTTTGTAGATCATTTCTTAATCATGAAATTTCATAACATTTAAGAAATTTTAGAAGTCTCTTATTTTAATTTTGACGAGTGATTGATGCTTTATTTGAAAGAAACAACATGTTTAGTTTTTATGACCTCTTTAACTTCATTTTTATCATAATATTTTATATTAATATCATATGCCATGAAATAACTAATGAGTTCCTCAACCACCATGTTATTAATATCATTATATTGTTAGATTGCGATAATATAAGGTACCCAATTTCTTGGTAAAATACAATTGTATTTTTATTTTTATTTTAGAAATAGAATCACTAATATCCTTTCACCCATCATAATTATATGGAAATTGAGTAGTAATTTTAGTTATAGATTCACTAGGGTGAATAGATAAACTCTAAAAGTCTTGTCAAAACATATCCATTAATCTATAATTGAAATGGATTGTTTCTTAAGGATTTACATATAATAATTTTTTATATTCATGAGTTTTTTTGAATATAGAAATAAAATGAAATTCATTTTTATCCAAACCAATATGTAGGTTATTCATTGAATTAAAATCTAATTCAAATTAAGAATTTTCATCAAGGGTCAATTTATCTATAGTTTTGGTTTTATTAGTATAAATATGAATAAAAAATTTCTAAATAAGATAATAAATATATCAACAAAAACAAGACATGTGAGTTTTCCAATAACAATAATTGGTACCATAATAAATGGAAACCCACCCATAGAGTGTCCTTCCTAATAAACATGATTTTTTTGAAACACTATTTAGAAAAATATTTATTCATGAAAAATAAATTAATGTTTTTGAAAAAAAATTATTTAATTTAAAAAACAATTCATGACACCCTTAATACCAAGTACACTTTGTAGTAGAGTAAAATTAAGGGGTGAATTTACCATTAAAAACTAAATGGAAATAATTAAATAAACACTTATTTTTGAATTATGTAATATAATGAAATCATTTTAAACATATAAATAGAAAAATTGAATCAATATTTAATGTTAAATAATAATAATAAAAGAATAATAATTTCTAAAGAATAAAAAAATGGGAAATTTTAGAATAAATCAAGTAAGTTCATTTCATTGATTAAAGAAATGAATAAATAAAGAACTAAAAGTGAAAAATAAATGAAATTATAGAAAGTAAATAAGGTAAAATATTTAGTAAGGATGATCAAAAAATATCTCTTATAGAGCCCCTATAACTACAACCTCAACCACTAGAGGATTTGGTGAAATAGTCCCATGGCATCAATAGTATCCAAGATACCAAAAAATTCTAATGAAATTTAGGTTATTACAAGAAGCCAGAATATAATAGATACTGTCACATTAATGGAAAATATATAAATAGAAAATGTAATATTCCCTAACATTTTATTGTAAATGTCACGAAGACAATTATCCCTCAATTAAATATTTTTGAGCACCAATATTTGAAGAAAGAAGAGGAGGAGTTGGTTTCTATAAATAAATTGAATTATAGTATAACTTGATTCTATATCATGAATTTGAAAAAATATGAGAGAATGAGAATAATAATGTTAGTGAGATGATATTAAATATTTTACTAACTCTAGATTAAGGAGAATATGATTTATAAAATAGATCACATTCAGAGATATTTTTTGATCATATCACATTGACATTGGTGATTAGATTATATAGTATATTACCAAAGAAACCAAGGTATCAATTTATATTGTTTAAAAACATTGGTAATTTTTAAAAAATTATCATGTTTCATGATGTTTTTGAAGATAATATCTATAGTACTTTAACAATAATAAATGATGTTATTGAAGTTTTTATCATAAATACAACAGATACTTGATAAACTCCACTAGGTAGTTCGTTGAGTGTCTTCTCTTGCATATGCACTATCAGAAAGAATCATCTCACCATTAGACTCTCATGGAAATCATAGGTAAATCCATTAAAAATATTCTATTATGTTCTCCTCCACTGAGCAGTTAGTGTGATCCTATTATCTTTGGAATCTACCAGGCTTCCCATCGATATTATGTGATTACATGTAGCCTTGGGAATCAAAATGTGGCTCATACACATTGATATAAAGCATTATATGAATCCTAGAAATTAACACAATGGATTTAATATGTATACTATGAAATCTACAAGGACCCATGAAGGGTTATAACATAATTTCATAAAGGATAGATTCAGATAAAATATATGGAAATATTAATCACTTTTGTGAGTATTTGTGATCATTAAAATAAAATAATTATTAGAAGTGCATCATATGGAAAAATGTAAGTAATTCTTAGAGACATCCTAGTAAATTACACTAGGATCAAGAACATGTTATCTCACATTAATATATATATATATACATTTTATATAATATGAGTTTTTAAATTTTCCATAATATAGTAATTAAACAATTTTAGAAAACTATAACTTCCTTGCTTCATAATTCCACCAATAAAACACTTATGCATTCCCAATTAATGTATAAATACTCATGTGGGGTGACACATCCTATAAAAAATCTATCACATGATGGAATATTCTTTTTTTTTCTTTGTCACATACCCCATGCTAGAGTCAAAAAAGGAGCCACAAGGTAATTTTTTGAAATCACTCCAACCTGACATTCATTATTCTCAAGATAAAACATATGTTTTGAAAAAAAATTCATTTATGAAATTAATCAAACAAATTATGTTTATCATCGAAGAAAAAAATATTTCCTTAAAAAAACAAGTATGTTTTCCATAAAAGAAAGAGATTTTGATTTACGGAAAAAGACTTAAATTTATATAATAAGTAGTGTGGTAGAGAGTTCACCAACCTTACAATAATTAATGAAAACAATGAAGAGATAACAACACATTTAGATCAAAAAAAGAAATATCTTCCTAAAAATGGATCACAATAAGATATCATCAAAATAAAAAAACATTAGCATACACGTATCTAAAAAAATTAGAATTATAGAAGAGTGAGATATAATATTTGTAGATCTATATAGAATATGGAAGAATGCGAACAAAAAATTGATTCTGATGATCCAACATACCATTATTCTAAAAAATTAACCTCCAAATTATAATGAATCAATAAGAAAAATATATAAAATAGCAGAGTTGGAGGTGTTTATAGAGGAGAATAAAAATAAGGGTTTTAGGGTGATAAACGAAGTTGAAACCTATTTTTTGAATCATTTGATGAACATCGCATGGTTAGGCCACCCAATGTGGGAAACCATACGAATTTCATTTTTTAAAACCAATTCTTCAAATTGTTGGATCACATAATTTTTTAAACTATGTGCAAACAGCATTTTTTCCCACTATCTCTACTTGAATGATTTCACCCATAACATGCATGATTCATAAAAATCTTTCCATGTATGTTCATGATCCCGAAAACAAAAAAAAACATCTCATAATGTTTTCTATATCAGTTCTAGAGTTTCCCCTATCCATGTTGAAATAATTCACCCTTAAAAAACATATAAAAACTCCAAAACTATCCAAAAAACTATCAGAACTCCACTAATGTATTTCATATCTTTAAAATAAATAATAAAAGGGTGAATTACCTAAAACTGTTGGTGTCATATGATGAATTTGATTAAGAATATGGTTTCTATTATTTAATGTGCCAATGAAAACCTATATGTTTCTTATATAAATATATATATCATGTAATGTTGTTCTATTTAACTATACCATTTGAATATTGTTTTTCCATTACATATCATTTTTTGATGATTCCCTACGTTTATGACAATGGATTTGACCTAATCATCAATGGAGTTTAATATTTTGGTGTCAGTCGAAGGGTGTGGGTTCCCTAGGAGTGGGAATTGTTTTCTCCATGTGATGGGTATTATGTGGATTTTAGAAACCTAGAGTGGGTATTTAGAACATGATTTTACTTCTCATTCTTCATATTGAAGAAGAGGTGTGCCCTGCAAGTTAGGGACTATGTGATCTATGATCTATGAGTTTGGTGGAAGAGTCTAGTGGATTGATATGAGACTCAAGATAGGTTATATGGGTATTATGATTGAGATGATAATTGCAAGGGTGACCTAAGAGTGGTTTTAACCTAATTTTAATATTTTTGTAGGTGAAGGAAGAATGTTAAAAAAAATTCTTTTTGAGATAAATTCAAGAGTTGTGCTATAGGGTTTTCAATTTAGGTATTAAAGTTAAATGAGAATATTAGATACATGTTGGGTGTATCTAGGATATTATAATGTATTATGAATGAGTTTACCTAAGGAATACAATATCCTTTGAGAGGTTTCATAAATCCACTGTGATGATGCATATGATTATTAGGTGATCAAGTATTCTGATTGTAGGTAAATTGGTATTGATATTGGATTTCGATGGAAGGATCGGTCGAGTACAAAACCCTATTAAATCTAGATGAAATATGTAATTTATCTTATGGATTGATTATTATGAGGTCAAATTAATAATATGTTCAAATTATAACAATATATTTTTCATTGGAGGTATGTGGTACCTTTTGAATTTGGATTAGTGAGCAGACATGTGTAGGCCAAGCGTTGGTACAGAACTAACGAGAACTAATAGGAATGTTTGACTGGGGTTAGGATGATAATTTAAGATATATCTACGGATAGAGGAGACATAATTAATGATTACATGGGTGAGTTTTGTTATGGAGGAGTGACATTCATGTATTGATAACATGACCCATTTAGGTTCGCACATGAGGAGAGGGATATGTTATGACTTGTGTTGGATAGTGCACATATGCACAATTAAGGGTGTGACAATAATTATTTACAAAATTTATATAGATGGTGAGGGTGATTTTCATATGATATAGGAATGAGTTTTTAATCCATTTATAATTTTAACACTCGCTATTGAGAATGTTTGGGAAAACCCAACCATTGTGTTTGATGATTTAAATGATACAATTCAAAGAGATTGGGAGTTTGGTATAATCAAGTTATGATTAGGACACAACTATGGTTTTATGTATTACACAAATCATGAGTATATAACCCTAATTTTTGAAGGATCCAGAATGAATGAAACTAGTTAGTGGTTAGGTATGATAATAATGGATTTCGGTGTAAGCATAAATTTGATTTAATCTAGATAACATATTAAATACTATATTTAGTGTTTTGGATATGAATTTAGATTTGATCATAGATGGAATCCAAGACTAGAAATTGGTCTCTGTATGTAATATGAATGATATGAGGGTTCTTAATATCAGTGGGTTTGTTTTTCTCATGGTACAAAATCACAATAGAGTAAGTTGACAATGGATTAGAATGTAGAGTTACACCGAGTGTTAGATTCAAACAATGGTGATCTTCTTTAGATGATCAAGATTATTTTGTAAGATCCTAACCATTATAGATATTCCTGGTACTTTTTTTAATGCATCATTTATCATTTTTTGATCATATATTTCTTACTTCATATCTCATCTGAGTTTGATTGATTTTTGGAAACTCTTGGTGGGGTTATGGGTCGTGTTTTTTTGGTGCATAGTTTTCCAAAACAGGGATCCTACACCCCAAAAAAAATGCATACAATACATAGTGTAATTTAATGGTTGGTGCATAAATTTTTAATCTATTAGAATATTAGGATAATCCATACACCACTAATAGTAGGGGTTCACGTATAGGGAACACATATTTGAAAACTATGTGGCTTTGCCCAGGAAATTTTTCACATGGGAAATTACACTCCCAAGTTTTTTATTTCAAAAATTACCAAACCCAATTTATAAACCATAATAACACTATTTTGTCCTATCATGAATTAATATGATTTTTTATTTTCTAGAGTGGATTATAGCGCTCTTTGAACCCCTTTCGTGGGGAATCAATGATTCATTTGAAGGATAGAAGCCTCTTTGGTAAGTGTATTCTTCCTCATTTGGATTCCCCTCTCTCATATTTTAATTAACCATGGGAGAGAGATTATTTCACCCCCATTGAAAATTATTTAGATCTCAGTTTGGATAGATACTATTTATATAGTTCATCATACTATGTTTTGATTCTTGACCACTTCAATCATTGTTATTCTCACCGCTCTACATCAAATTAAGGACTAATATTTTTTGTACGTTCATTAACTATCATGAGGTAGGTGGTATAATTTTCAATTACCATATACTTTATTATAATAGGGTTTATGTAATTGTGAAATATAAATTTACATGATGTGTAATTAAAATTAATGTTGAATTAATTCATGTATTCCGAATTTGATTATGATAACCTTCAAATTTATCATTGGACCTTTTTTAATTTTGAGACTGGACTTGATGGAAACCCATGGGATGTGACCATAAAATTGAAATGATGATTTATTAATTATGTATATATGATTAATTGTATTGTTAATATGTTTGATAAATACAATTATGTAATTGGATGAATAATAGATTATGGAAATATTTGATAAATGGTTTATGAATGTGGAAACATAGTATTTGGTATTTTTGAATGATGTGAACATTGATATGTGGGTTATGAAACACTTCTCCAAAACTCCCATGGGGTTCTGTACTTCTAGTCTAGGCCCCTTAGATATATATATATATATATTTATTTATTTATTTATTTATTTTACTCCTATCCTAGGCTTTGATGTCTTGGTCTTCTCGTTGAATGGATTTCTGGATTCTTGGTTTGATGGCTCCGAGTCTAAAGCTTTAGAGCGAAAAGTGCGAACAGTTATTATGGTTTCCATATGCTTGGTTATTTGGGACACCCATAACCAGGCTAGGCTTGGAACCAGCCATTCTCTTCTCAGTTTTTATATACAGTTGAGGATTCTCATCTCTGAACTTATTCTGATTTTAAAAGGGTTCCAGGAGTCTGAGGCGGTGTGCAAGTTTATCAGCAAGCCATGATGGTTGAGATGTGAGAATAGTTTTTGGGTTATATGGGATCCCCTGATCAGTGGCCTAAAGCTTAACATTGATGGATCCTTTTTGAATGGGGTTTTTAGTGGTGTCAAGATTCTAAGGGACAATTGGGGCTCGGTGATGCTAGGATTTTGCACTTATTATGGCCTAGGTAACTCCTTGGGTGTAGAGGCATGAGAACTTCTCTCAGGGTTGTTGGTTTGTAGGGGCCACAAACTTCTAGTGGTGGCGGTGGAGTCAGATTCGAATATTCTCGTTAGATATGTGTCGGTACATCACTTGGTGCCTTGGGAGATGACATATATCATCCACAGATATTCCAGAAAATCCAAGAGTGGGGAACTTTTTCATCACGGGTGGAGGGAATCAAATTTTGCGGCAAACTCTCTAGCTTGGAAAGGAAACTAGGGGAAGTTTTTATTATTTATGATTCTATGGAATCACTTTTGGAGGAGTGTAAGGCGGTCATTCAAGGAGACGCCCTGGTTCTTCATCATTTTTGGCCTCCTTGAGGGTCATTGACTTGGTTGTTCGGAATGTTCCCCTTTAATAAAAAATAAGGTTCAGTCACTATGTTGTAGGTGAGGGAATCAGGGTCCAAACATCAACAGGGTTCTAGACTATTGCTCTGGGACCCCATTGTATGAATTTGAAATTTAAATTAAATTAATGAAGTAGAACTATTATAAAATAGACTATGATATTTATATGATGTATGGTTCATAATCCAACACATGATGAGGATGGTATGGTTTGATCTTTTGACATCATGAACATGTAGTTGATTAATGAATAATTAAATGTTAAAAATATTTACCTAATCTTTCAATATTTATTATTTAAAAAATTCATACATAGATATAGTCTAGATAATAATTTTGACATTGTTGGTAGTTTCTTAATGAGTTTTACTCACACCCCAGATGGCTACCTAATTGGTACCCATATAAAATTCATATTTTCATGATAAGTCAATAGAAGAATCCCTATGGTAAATGGTTGAGTCATGATTTGATATGGTGCATGGATGAGGGACCCATACATGATGATGGGACCCGCTTGGGAGTTGTTATTGTGTATCTATTTTTAGTTCTCTTTATACAAATTACACTAATATAATAATACATGTATTATGATTTGGATTTGGATACTTTTTTCCTATTATTGATTAGTAATTTGATGTTCAGTCTTATATTTTTTTCCAGTTATATCATTTTTATTTCATTTTAAAATTTGGATATTTTTTATTCATTTCAATTACTATGATACTTTTGAAAATGAGGTTATAGTGTCCTCATATTAAATTTTAAACCCTTACATCTATTTTAAATCATCTAGAATATAGAGTGGCACACTTGTGGTCTTGTTTATAATTGGCTCGGGGCACCAACATGTGGTACCCAAGTCAGTATGTCATAAGGTGGTATCGAAGGAGTATTGGTTTCTTCTCAAATTTCTTAATATAGAGTAAATGTTGAGAGAATACTAAGATTATTCTATCCATGTCCATAAGATCATGCATGGGAGTATCTAACACATGCGTGGGGGAAAACCCAAGGACCCATAGTGGTATGGTTGTTTTTGAAATTTTCTATTATAGATGAATGCTTTTTCACCTTGGGTGATGCACTTTATATGTGAAGTTATTAAATATATTAAAAATATAATCTTTTCCCATAATGGAATTAGATTTGAGAATATGTGAATTACATCTAGGCACTCAGGATTTATGTGACATGCATAATTTTAGGGATGAAAAAAATAGGTTTTGGGTGAATTGTTTAAATGGATGTCCTTTTCCATATTTAGTAATAAAAAAATAAAATTAAGCCCAATTATAAATTAGTAAATTTAAATTTTTTTAAATATAGTAAATTGAAATTTATAAAATTGGTGTGTAATGGGAAACATTATAATTTGGATGTGTTCTACCCTATGCTAAACCTAACCCTTGTGAGGGATGGATTAGTGTAGTGATAGTGTCTCAAATTTTACCATGTGTAAATGTACGAGCGATGATTTTTTATCAGTTCACTTGAATATATATTGTTAAAATATGCTAATTATGCATTATGTGGCCTAGGGTGTGTGTTTTTAATTGTAGTGACATGAATCCATGGAAGCTCATGTTGATATGATGACTTGATGACATTCCAAAAAATGATCTTCCCATAGTGGAACCAGAGGTTCTCATTAATTCTGAGTGAAGGATCCAAAGAGTGGTTTTGTGATTACATTTCTTGATTTATTTAGTTCATGGATGGATACCCTAGGTGGGAAATATAGAATATGTATGCCATTACATATGAGTTCTAGTTGTAGTATCCTCCATCCTTCACTAGAGATTTTGGATATGAGGAAGATGAGTTTGGGATTGAGTCTATCTAGATGATCCTTGACTATTTGTAGACTCTTGTAGTGGGGAGAGTAAAATTGGATACCAATATGTTCTATGGTTCATGGAAGGTCTATTTGGGTGTTTAGACTTGGGGTAATCAGTTGGAGAACATGGTGTCAAAAAAAATTCAAGATAAGTTCATGGAACACTTTTACATAGAGATTCTCAGGAAGGAGAGTGAAGCTAAGATTATGAGGTTGACCATGGGGAGTATGTCTATGATGCACTATGACAGTTTATTCACTGATTTGAATCACTTTTTTACCTTCGTCGGAAGGAGAGGAACAAATTGTAATAAAACATTTTCAGGATGGACTTAAATGTGTGATTAACTCCCAGGTGTACATCCTTCGGCAGAAGAAGTTTTATGAGGTCATGAATTAAGAACTCATTTATGTGGGGAACCTAAAGGAGGATTATAGTGGAATTCAAGTGGTTAATTCTATATGACTAGGACATATGCATTCTAATAGTAGGAAACAATTCTATGAGAACATAAAATAGTGAAATGGTAAATGGAGTGGAAAAGGAGAAGGGTTAGTTAGGAAGAGTAATAACTGAGTATACTAACACCAGTATGGTAGGTCAGTCACATTTGTTCCTCATTTCCATGAATATAATTAGCATTATGGGCATGTAGTAGGAAGGGTCAAATAGGATGGTATTTTTTTAAACCTCGCCCAATGGTTTTTTATGGAGGATCAAGGACGAATCAGAGTACTTAAAGGTGGTATTCAACCCCATATGATTAAAATGGATGTAGTTTTTTTGCCATGGATGTCGAGGTAGTGAGCACGGTAAATTTGAGAATGAGTGACTATATCAGTAGAGAAGTCTATATTATGGTACATATACTACAACATAGGTTATAGGGATGGGATAGTAGTATACAGTTCAGCATACACTTGTGGATATCGAGGCGAGATGATCAACAGTAATAGTCACTATTCATATAGCTTCTATGATTTCTATAACATTATTTGATAATGGAAGCTCACATTCTTTCATATATTATCAACATGTGAAGGTATTGTTTCTGATGGTGGATTTTGTGTGCGAGGTCATGATGATCAACACAATGTTGGTAGTGTGGTTGAGGATCATTTATTTATGTTAATGGGTGTTATCTATAGTTTGGGGATTATCCTTTCTATTGGGATCTTTACATTCATGAAATTTTAGTTTTGGATTTGATTTTTAGAATTGAATGTTTAGTATCCTACTGAGCCCACAATGATTGTTACTTTAAGAGGGTGAACATTACATATCATCAGGGTTATAGTTAAGTTTATCATGGAGAATGAGATATCTAGGAAGGACATCTAGGGAAAATCCATATGCAACTAGGGGATACCACTGCCAAGGTTTTAAGTATTTTTTGGATGATTTGGGTGTAAAACCTTGTTCCTTATCACCTATAGCGGAGTTGTTTCAGAATTACTTTCCTAAAGACTTTATATTAATTCCACCCCAGAGAGATATTGATTTTACAATTGATCACATCATGGGAGTTAAAAAATTATACATTAAACCTTACCAGATGTAACAAATAGATATTCAAGAGCATAATATTTGACTTGAATAATTTAAAGATAGTGGATTTATCTTTCTAAGTACGTTGAATTGGGGTTACCCAGTTTTGATTACCAATAAGGATAACCCGACTTTATGTATATGTGATTATCTATAGAATTTTAACTAGATGATGTTGAAGAACCATTATCCTATTATGCATTACAATTATATCTTACACTTGTTAAATTGAGCATGGGTTTTCTCAAATATTGACATGAGGTCGGGGTATTATCAGCTCATAGTTAGACATTCTAATACCCCACAAAAATCATTCTAATAAAGGTATGACCTATAAGATTTTGTTATGATATTGTTACTGATGAAGAATTCAATTTTTTTGTTTTTAGATTAGATGAACTAAATATTCCACCCATTCCTACATTAGTTTGTGGAATTTTTTTGGATAATATCTTGGTATACTCCTAGACTCATGATGACCATGTCCAAAATCTTGACATCATCCTAAGTACACTAATTGAGCATCAAATATACTCCAAGATATCTAAATTTCAATTATTTATAGACAAGGTAAATTTCATGGGCCAAAACATCTTTGAAGGGGGGTTTTTAGTTGACCTAGAGAAGGTTCATCAGTGGTTTCGTAGGAGTAGCTGAACAAGTTTTATGTTATAAGAAGTTTTCTTGTGATGGATGGTTATTATCGGAGATTTACCTAGGAATTTTACCATTTTTTCAGCACAACCTTAAGTCTTGACCTTGATGGTTATCATGTTTTAATGGTCTGGAGCATGTGATAACTTTTTTCATGAGTTGAAGAAATGTTTGACTACTGCAACAATTTGTATTCTTTCCCTAGATAGATGAGGAGTAAACTATGTTTTTTGATGCATTTGAGATCATAAATGGTGAAGGGTTTATGTAGGGATATTGAGATGTGAAAAATTGGTCAATGATGTTTTGGATATGTGAAAAAAATTAACCTATTAATTATATTTACATAGCTTCAATGGTTTATGCCATAAGGTGTTGGTGGAATTAACTTTCGTTTGATAATTTTTCTATGCATAATGAATAAATATTAATAAAGAAAATTTTTTCATAGAGAGTTTTGAATATTAAAATGTATTGGTGGATTTAGTATATTAAATCTTTTGACATTGAGATAGAACATACTCTCAGGATGGGAAACAAATTTATAGACACCTTGAGTAGGAAGACACATTCTCTTGCAGTTAAAGAGTCCATTTCAGAGTGAAAGATGATGACCATGAAAGATGAGATTCATATTGATATTCAGGAGGTCCACGGGTGTATTATTATTATATCAACATCATAGGAGTACAAATTTCTGAAACAGATTAGGGAGAGGTAGTATTAGGATCTAGAATTTTTTTCCTTGAGGTAAAGACATGAAGGGGTGGAGTCACCTTCTGAAGGGACTATAGATGATTATGAAATAATATATGTCCAAAAACATTTTTCTGTTTGAAAATGTATCTGTAAGGAGATAATGTGAGTGTTTATTCCTTGAAGTGGGTTGTTCCTCTTTGTTTGAAAAAAATTCCATTACCTACATCAACAATATTGGTGGTCAGGAATGAAAATAGGTTTTGTAGGTTCTGGGACACGATGTTACCCCAATCAGTATGAGAAGATTGAGGATCAATAACCTGGTGGTATATAACATTGTTTTTTTATTCAGGAATGGGACCGGGATGATGTTTCAATGGACATTATGGTGCTTCATCTAAGGATCGCTTGGAAGAATGAAACATTCTTTTAATGGTTATAAAATGTATCTTATTTAATATATATCCAATAGACTTTTACCATGGAGAATTTATGTGAGATGAATGTTTCATATATGGTTCAGTTTCATAAGGTTCCATAAAGTATATTTTTTTTCCATGAGTCATATTTTACTTTGATCTTCTGTAAGATCTTATATAAATATTTGGGTAGCCTGATGTTTTAGAATACAATATTCCACCCACATAAATATGGTAAATTATAGCCCACTATCCAAGTGCTTGATAACATTATGAGAGAAAACGTACTTGATCGTGGTGGGTGTTGGTAGAACAATTAAGAGCTTATTGAGTTTTCCTCTAACAACAGTTGTTTTGTGACTATCCAGATGAGATCATAAGTTGAACATTATGGTAGGCCATGTTGTAACATCCTTTCCTGAGTTCCATGCCCTGGTTCATTGATCTTTTTAGTCACATGACCTCAAGCATGACTACTCATACACGAAAGGCTGCCGACAAGTAGTGATGGTCTAATAAGTTGATCGTGGGGAGACTATACCCTCTATTATTAGAGTAATGCACCATTTTAAATAAATAAAAAATAGTGAATGAATATATTAACAAAATATACCATCAAATTATTATAATCAACGAATGGAATACAATATCTAAATAAAAAAGAAAACAACCCGTGAAAATTTATGTGTCAAGTATCTAAATGCAACTCAAAATTAAATACACCAACAAATCCCAAGCGGATCTCAACCCATGTCTAGTTCCATAATCTATGCTATATCCCAAATCAACCATAAAATATAGGTCCTTTTTCGGTAACCTATCCAGAATAAACAAGATCTACTCCAATACCGATAAGGAAGACCATGTAGGGTGTGAGTACAACTCAGTAGGCAACCACCAACATTGTCTAAAAAAATTTAGTCAATAACAAGTGTATGCAGTTGTATAATGAAATAATTACATTACATATATAAAAAAGTTATATCATTATTAATTAATATTTATTTATCCATATAAACTATCGGGTTCCCGAGGACACCCAAACTTCAATACTTGATTCGGCCCACGTCGGGTATGAACTATATTGCATATTCCATTCACATTTCAATATTACAACCACTTGGAAGAAATATCTAATGATCATGTATTGGGGTTTAGAACACCATTTCTAGCACCTAGTTCATCAATACTACATATATATCATTGGCATAGAATATCATTTTTTAAAATATATTTATCAACCATTCATATCTATATCATTGGCATAGATATTAATGTCTAGAACCCTCTTTCTCAATGACGAACATATATTGTTGGCATATGTCATCTTCACTTGAAAACCATATATCAAAAATTATTATCTATCATTTGTGTAGATCATCATTTCTAGCAACCCATTTATCAAAAATTCATATCTATCATTGGTTTATATCATCATCTCTATCAACACATCTATAAAACATGCATATCTATGATTGGCATAGATCGTCATGTCTATCAACCCATTTATCAAGAATTCATATTTATTATTGGCATGGATAATCATGTCTAACAACCCTTTTATCAACTATTCATATATATATATATATCCTAACATATCACAATATCCCATGAAATTTTTTCATTCCCAATAGGGGTTCAGGCCATTATTGAATAATAAGGCTTGATGGGTGGGTTATCCCTTTGAGTGGCTATGGCATTCCTTTCCACCCTATGTGTGTAGAGTGTGTCTGTTTAATAAAATTGTACCACCAAACACATAATATATATCAATTATTCCAAATATTAAAATTCAATACATTCTTATTTAATTCACAAATTAATTATCAATATTCCATAATTTCCCTTATTCAATAAATCCCTAATTCCTCAATTAATTAATTGATGAGATTAATTAAATCAATTGGGAATTTCAATTACAATAAAAACACAAGAAATTATTCAATTTCATACAAATAAATGATATCAATACTATGGGATATGATTATAGACCACCTACATTGATTTTTTGATGAATGATTTCCCAATGGATATCTTCCAAATCGAGCAGCACAACGATGTAAATCAGAATCTGAATCTCAAAACCCAAATTCATAATTAAAGTCATCAAGATCTTTTTAATCTATATCTCGATATAGAATTATAGACCTAGATCTATATAGATAGATTTAGATCTATCAAAACAATGGATAACTTCCCATCAAAAGGACAAGAGAAGAAAGTGGGATGAGTGGGAATGAAATGAGATATGATCCACTTAACATGATAGAAGAAGATCTTTGATCACAGATTTAAATTAAAATGAATGGAGGTCAGACTGATGTGGAATACCTTCCAAAATCTCTAAAACATAAAATCTTCCACAATCTTAAGGGTGAATGATTGGGTTTAATGTGGTATTTTTTGGGGTTTTCAGTGTATTTATAACTAATTTTATCGAAATTAAATATACCAAACAGAGTTTCCTCGGAAGAGTCACATGATTTTTTCTAACTATGACCCAAACATGTGCCTATTATTTAAGGGGTTCATTTTTTTCTCTTTTTAGGACGAACGGTTTTACAGACCATGTGCTATCCATGAGGACCCCCATTGTCTAGAGTTTCATAGATTACTAGGTTGGGGAACATAGTTTCCTCTAACCATGCACCAATGGTGAAAATCCCCTTTTCCCCATTTTTATCAAAATTCACCCGAACTCACCCCAAAGTACGTCCCAAATGAGAATTACTCAATAAAGAAAAAATAGGACCTGTTTTCAAGCTCGAGATAACTCCATAAAAGTCCAGGATATTATGATCTCACCATCTTATAATATATCTTCCTCATGTTGTACTCCCAAGATTATCTATGATTATGAGACAAATATATTAGGACCATAATCCCAAATATCTACATTAATTTCTGAAGTCTCATCATAAACATTCTAATGTTTCCCTAATATGTTAACCATCGGCACAATATCTCCCCAAAACACATTCTCACTGTGATCCAACAGACATATCAGATGCTCCTCAAGGTACAAATCTATCTCCAGTTCAACATCATCCAAATTAATCACATGAGAAGGGTAGGGGTGATACCTCCATTGTTTTGACACATGTAAAATTCCATGAATCGAAATATATTTATATATAAGAGACAATCGGTATGCCATCATATTGATTCTCTCCACCACTTAAACTATCCAAAAAAATGGACACCAACATTTCCTGCCTTTGTATCATGTGGTGAACCATCCTAGGTGATACCTGAAGGAATATATGATCACCCCCTATAAACACTAGGGGTCATATTCAACTATCAACATATGACTTCTACAAAAAATGAGTCATATCCATACATTTATAAATTATCTTCACCTACTCAGACGTGTCATGCACAAGACTCAATCCTATCAAATCTGACTCACCTAGCTCCATCCACTTTAGAGGTGATCAACATGGACAATAATAAAGATCCACTTATGGTTCCATCTATATAGATTCATGATAGATACTCTAATGTGAAAACTCCACTAATGAAAATTGCTTCTCCAAAGACCCACTGAATTAATGAACACATTCTCAAAGAATAGCCTCAAACACTCATATAGTATATTATTACTGCCTATTTATCTATGGGAGGAATTCCATACTCAATAAAACCTACATCTGGAGAAACTTCTACAAGCCCCATTAGATGCATGAAGTGATACCTAAGTAATGGTGTGAAACTATAGTCTATGGATCCATTTGTAGATAGACTATCTCCAAAACATACAAAAATCCCACCTATTCCGCTAAAGAAGTCTCTCAAATTGAATAGAAATGGAAAACGTTTTTCAAAATATCATCAATAACTAAGATAGTTTCATTATTCCTCATCATATTAGGGAGACCCACCATAATTTCCATTGTTATGTCATCTAACAACCTTTTTAGAATGGGAAATACCTGTAGAAAACATCCTTGTACTTGATGCTTTTCCTTCACATGTTGACAGATGTAGGATCGTCTCATGAAACCTACTATATAATTTTTCATTCCTGATAACCAGAACTATCTTCAACGGTCATAGTACATTTTGGCCACACCTAGATGTACTTCTCACTTCGAGGCAAGAAATTTCAGAATCACATTCTCTCGCATACTTGTAGGAATAAATACCTGATTCCTAACATAGATGATCTCACCCTTATCTATGATCTAATATGAAGGTCACTCCCCATCATCATAGATTTCCCTAAGGGTTAAGCAATCCAAATCCTGATTCTATATATCTATGATCTGCCTCAAATATATAAACTCTAATGAAACTAAAAAAAGATTCATCTACTCATGAATCTTTTAAATCTCCACCTACATTTTATCAAGCAATATATTAATCTTCCATCAACACTAGACTTCTAAACCGCATAGGTCTTAGTTTTCCTTCTCAATGTGTCATCCATACTATTCCCCTTCCTGAACGTATATTCTAGCTCAAATTTTAAAGACTATATATAGAAAATGCATCTATTCTACTGAAGATTCAAATATAGAAATGAAAATATGTACTTTAACCTATTTTGATATTTATGAATTGTCAAGTTTTCACCCAAATTATAGTTCTACAAATACTTTAAATCATAATCCATTGTAGCAAACTGAAGGTCATGCATACGGTATTTCTATTGATGATGACTCAAATGTGGATACCCATGTTTCAAAACATAATCTCCAAGACTCAAGATAGCTCCCAATATAATACCAAAAGCATTAAAATATACCATGTACTCCTCACCAGGACCAGGTAGTAACATGATTGGTTTCGATGTGAAACACTTCTTCATCATCTGTATATAATTCTCACATGCTTCTAAACAATCAAAAATTAATCACTTTTTGGTCAAGCTCAAAATCTGTGGTTCCATACAAAAAAATTCTTGTATTAACCTCCTTTAGTATCAAACTAATCCCAAAAAGATAAATATATCGAACATGTTCTTAGGATACATACAAAAACGAATTTTTTGAACCTTCTCTAGGTCCAATTACACACCTTCCGCTGAGATGACGTGTCCAATAAAGTGTACCTGATCAATAAAAAAACAACACTTAGATAACATTTCTTATAGTTGATTAGATCTCAGTGTACTCAGGATGATTCCATGATGTTCGTCATGATCATCATGAGTCTTAGAGTACGCCCAGGTGTCTTCCATGAATACTACTACAAACTAATCCAGGTATGGAAGGATTATTCTGTTCATCGGGACCACAAAAACTAGTAGAATGTTTTTTAACCAAAATGACATTATAAAAAACCCAAAAAGGTCATACCCTTTCATACATGCATTCCATAGAGATCATAATTCTGAACTCTTAGATGATGATACCCTGATCACAAGTTCATATTCAAGAACATATAAGTTCCCCTAAACTAGTCATATAGATTTTTGATACATATAAGAGGATATCAGTTCCATACAGTCATATTTTTCAAATTCTAATAATCGACACATAAGAGAAATCTCACATTAACCATATTTTTAAACAACATGGTTGATCCCCAAGGTGATGTACTCAAATGGATAAATCCATTATCCTAAAAGTCTTCCCTCTGAGTCTTGAGCTCCTGAAGATTTTTCAGTGCAATTATTTATGATGTAATAGAAACTATATTTGTAAAGTCTCGTATTTTCCATGTAATCTTTTTTATTATATGGAATTATTACGATTCTGCGAAATTTGACGGCGTGTGGTTCTGAGTCCCGATGTGTACGGAATAAATTTCTAAACTTTTTTTCTGGTACATTTATTAAATGCATGAGTGGTATTTTATAACTTTTGAACTGTTTCTCGGATTAAAAATAGGAGGGAACCATTGAATCTGCATCGCTGGGATTCTCTTATGGAGGCTTTACTTGGACCGCAGTATGTCCTATGAAAAAGTTATGTTTTACGACTTTTTAAAAGAAATTAAATAAAATAATTTTTTTATTTTATTTCATAACCACCAACGAACCAGTTAAAGGGTGGGTCGGCAGTGTGTCAAGCCATTAAATGGATTGACTTTCCAACCTTAAGTAAGGATGACATTGGGAAAATTTGGAAGCTTCTTAATTAATGAGCCCCATTATTTCCCATGCCATTACTTACCATCCCCCTCTCTAATATATATGGAGCTAGGGAAGGGGTATCAGAGAGCTTCACTGAGTAGCGAAGTGCTGAAGGAACACTATGATGTCAGACCCTTGAAAAACAAATCCGACCTGGTGGGAGATAACGGATGATGTTGAACCAAAGGGCGATGTGTGAGTGCATCTTTGGGAGCTAGTTGAGGGAACAAAGAACACGATCCACTGTCAAGCGCGGAAGTTTCTCAAATGTTTTTTGGTAGGGTTTATTTTGTTTATGCATTTTTGATTCCCCCTTCCTTGTTCTTGAAATTATACCATGAACGTGGGTCAACCGACTAATGGGTTGACCCGCAATTCATTCATCTTTGCAGGAGGTTGTTGCGGGGTATCTTGGGGGGTTTATCTTGTTGTTTAATCCAATTGATTATCGAACCCCCTTAATATCCTCCATATTATGAGCTAATGTGGAGGGGGAGGGTCTAAATAACCCATCCCAAACCCTCCTATATCTTGTTATCCTTGCACCTCCTAGGAAGACTGCAAGAATGTCAACGCATGCCACAAGAGGAGGGTCGCGACTCGTCATCCGCAGTGAATGGAGGAGGCGGCCGGCATGACGGCTGAATACGAGAAGGGAGGCGGCGCGACAGCCACACTACCGGCAAATGGAATCCATAGTCAAAGATGTGGTGGAGACAGAACCTGCCTCTGGCGAGTTCGATGGCGATCGAGTGGTGCCCACGTGGTGCCGCCGCTTCGCCAACTGAATGGCCTCTAGGGCCGTTCGGGAATCCATGAGACTGGGGGTTACACCCCCCTTTGTTGGACTGAACTGGGCCGCTACCCTCGAGCCAAGCCACCACCCTCACATCAGGCCATCACCCTCGAGCCGGGCCACCACCCTCACACCGGGCCATCGCCCTCGAGTCGGGCCACAGCCCCCGCACTGGGCAGCTGCCCTCGGAGCAGGATGTCACCCTCGAACCGTGCCTCCACCCTCGAAGTTGGTTGCCGCCCTCAGAGTGGGTTTTCACCCTCGAGTTGGGCCACCACCCTCGAATTGGGTCACTATCCTCGAACCGGGCCACCTTCCTCGGACCGAGCCTCCACTCTAGTGTGCCACCACCAAAGCGGGCCACCGCCACCAGACTGGGTCGCCGCCTTTACAGGCCGCCGCCCCACTTGGGTTGGGCTGCCCCATTGTGGGCCGACCTATTTTGGCTGGGCCTACCCACTTGTGGGTTGGACCGGACATTGGCCCAATGGGCCGAGTCCTCCTCGGCCCATCCAAGACCGGGTTGGGCCGGGTTAGACCAGACTCGTGCCCCACCGGGCCCAGAAACACTCAAATGACCTTATCTTGAGAATCAGAAACTCGTTTCACGAACCGTCTATGGATTTGGTACCCTTGGAGAGAGATGGTCCATTTTTCTTTACTCCAATAGAGTTTCAGAGAAACATGGAGTACGACCGAATTGGATCGCTCCCAAATCCAACCTGGCCCTCAGCATTGAAATGCCAATAACGCACTGACCGGGCATCTAATTGACATGATGTCTATTGTGTTGAAACCCTTATGACATAGTGGGTTATAGGGTTACTTAATTGTGAGAATTCATGCTAGTTATAATTTTACTGATGGCTTGGGGAGCAGTTCTCCCAAGCACACTACGTATGGAACCCTACAACTGGCTGAGAACTGACGACTGCTGACTTTTCGACTCAGAGTGACTCGATAGCCATGGTGGGGAGAGGTCGCAATACACATTGGGGAGGAGTACCTTAGAAGGCCACGATGGTGGTGTGTGGATCTGTGTGACCCAGAAGACCCACAGTATGGTAGTAAGAAATGGTGGGGAGCGGCTGCGGTATGCGATGGGGAGGAGTAACTTAGCAGACCACGGTTGGGGAGGGTGGCTCGGTGTGACCCAGAAAACCCATGGTACATGATGAGGAGGAGCACCTCAGTAGTTCAAGGTTAGTGGGAAGTGCCTTTGTGTGACGTGGCAGCCCACTGTACTTGATAGAGGAGGAGTTCTCTAGCAGCTGAGGTGTTCGATGACGTGACTGGGGACGTTACTTTTTACTACCCCTAGAATAAATCCCGGTGTGAGTTGTCTTTACTTTGTGCTTGTAATTGAGGTTATGCAATGTGGTGCTTTACATGTGTGGTGAATTACCTTCGTGTTTTTTCCCTGTGTTTTTTCTTTTTATAACTCTAGGAGACCTTTGGGGTCTTGGGGTCCCTACTAAGTATCATTATACTCACCCCTACATGGGCTACGCCCGAACCTTATTATGTCTAGTGAAGATGACGTGCAGTGTTGATCGAGGTTCAGGGAGCTAGGATTGGATGGTGCTTGGAGGTGAACTATTTAGCGTGAAGTGACGTAGGGACTATTGTTCATGAGTTATACCTACCCTTCAGGTAGGATCCTTAGAGGATGACCCAGGAAATGTTTTCCCCTTTTTCCGTGGTATTGTACTTTTTGTCGTACTTGTACTTTTACCGTTGGGCTTGTATTCCGGCCCCCTTAACTTTTAGTACACTTTTACTACTGCAGTTTACTTCACAGTTGCTTCTTGTTGTGTTCTCGGACCGTGTATTTGTATAGGATTACAGGAAATGCCTTCCCATTTTAGGTAATATGCCTTTCGGTTCTATTCGCCAGCCCCTGGCCTATGGAAGGCGGGCTTGGGGTAGTCACAACACGGGCCCCGAGGAAGGGTCGTGACAAAGTGGGATCAGAGGAGTTCGGTTCTACCGAAGAACTGGGAATCTGATTTTTTCTATGTGGCAATAGTGTTAAGTGTTATGAGTGTGGTTTTTAGTTTAGGGAGTCCAATGTTGGTACGGAAGCCGACGTATCCATACAGTAGGACCCTGAGTTCTGATTTCCAACTCAGCTAATGAATAAAATGATTACGTGTGTTTTGAAATGTATTTCTTGTGTTTTCTTGAGTCATATCACAAGGTATTACTTTTAACATTGGAACACCTATTTCTTTTTAGGATGCCACCATGAAGACAGCCACATAGGTTTCCTAAGAGAGTACACATTGACAGCTCACCGAGCGATGAGGCCTCGGTGCAAGGCCCCCTTACAACATTGGCGCCTTTGGGTGGTTTACCAGAAGCACCAATTTCCATTGGATAGTCGTTGCCACTAGCCCCAGCAGTAGAGTATGCACGCTGACTAAGCGCATTGCATGAGTTCCAGTGGAGGAGGCCTCTGAGGTTCTGAGGCGAGATGGACCCGCAGGCAGTTGAGGAGTGGCTGGAGGTTGTGGCCAGAGTTTTTTCACTTAGTTGGGACAACATCTGATTTTATGGTGATATTGGCAGCTAGCCTTTTTCATGAAGAAGAAGGGATATGGTGGAGCCTGATGCTCCAGATACATGACAAGGTGACCCTCATCTAGGAAAACGTCGAGGGCCTTTTCCAAGCATAGTTCATCTCAGTGACCTTATGCTCTATGCGTATACAAGAGATGCTGCACTTACAGCAGGGCAGCATGACAGTGGACCAGTACTTGGAGAGGTTCACTAATCTCTCTCGTTAGTCAAAATACATGGTACGAGACCCTTTCTTTAGGGCCTGGACCTTTGAGAAGGGTCTCCAATGGGAGATCAGATCAACGATGGTATCTCTCATCATTCTAACACAGGCTGGGGTGCTTGATCAAGCACTTTTGGTAGAGATATTCCTAGTTGAGAAAGCACCAAGAGTGAGAGCTAATACCGGATGATAGGTAGTTGAGTCATCTATAGGATGTAGTAGGTAGATGACACAGAGGTCCAAGCCGACTATACCTTCTGCTGGATGACCCCGAGATGTTGTCTCAGAGGTATGAGGCTCAAAAGGAAGAGGAACATAGGCGAGGGACATGCAGAGTTACACCTGTGGCGGGTAGGGTCATATGGCTCACGACTGCCCAACTCGTCGTACCAACGACCAGCTGACAGTTGTGAGACCTCTGAGGCAGAGGTAGAGGATCGAGCGAGGAGTTCTGTAGGGTGGCAGAGGAGCTGGCTGTGCAGATGGCAGTGGGCGACGTTTTGAGATTCTACCACCACCACTGCCATGTGGTCCACACTGACCACGGGGAGAAGGAGGATAGGGATGATCTCAGCTCCAGGAAACTGAGGCCTACGACCACAGTGATCCGGAGATGATTAGAGGTACAATCTGTGTCTACTCCACCTTAGCTGCAGTACTTATAGACATAAGTGCTAGTCACTCTTTTATTGCAACAACCCTCATTTAGAGCTCAGAGATTATGGTGGATCCATTGACTCAATCCTTATGGATAGAGACTTCTACAGAAGCATATTCGATGATTAGACACTGGTGTCGGTAGTGTGAGCTTAATCTAGGAGGAGATAGATTTAGATGGGATCTCCTAGTAGCTGTGTTGAGGCCTTATGACATCATCTTGGGTATAAACTAGTTATCCACATTCTATGCTCATATTGATTGTATTAGGTGCAAATTGCGGTGTGTCCGCATGAAAGGGACCAGTTTTTCCTTCACCAGTGAGAAGGGAACCTTTGCAGCACAGAATGGACTTACCCAGAGGAGGGTGCAGCTGATTACTCATCAGTTGGCTAGCCTTACCCCCAGAGCAGTTGATGTTGAGAGTTTGGGCAATCCTATAGTGGTGGACTAGTATACTGATGTCATTCCTAATGATGTTCCAAGACTACCACTAGGCATAGAGGTAGTCTTTTACATCGACATGTACCCCAGATGATAATAATATCTACACTAACATATCGGATGGCTCCCACAGAGCTTTGTGAGTTATGGGTATAGTGGGAGGACTTCTAGGGAAATGTGTTCAAAAGACCCAGTCTTTCTCCATGGGCAGCCCCGATTTTGTTCGCCAAGAAGGCAGATGTGAGTTTGAGACTCTGTGAGTACTATCGGTGCCTGAACCGGGTGACTGTTAAGTACAAGTATCCACTCCTGAGGATTGATGATCTTCTCGATTAGCTGAAGGGATCTCACTGGTTTTTGAAGATAGACCTCTGATCAAGCTACTAGAAACTCAGGATACGGGATGAGGATGTGAAGAAGACAACCTTCAGATGTCAGTATGGCCATTATGTGTTCTTGTTTATGCCTTTCAGTGTGACCAACACCCTAGCAGTGTTCATGGGACTCATGAAAAGGATCTTTCATCAATACCTAGATCGCTTTATGGTGGTGTTCATCGATGACATCTTGATATACTTGACGACGAATGAGGAGCATGCCTATCATCTACATATAGTTATAGATACACTCCGAGAGAACCAGCTTTATGGTAAACTCTCGAAGTGACAGTTCTAGATACGAGAGGTCTACTATCTAGGACACAATATCTTAGAGGCAGGAGTTGCAGTGGATCTAGTGAATATAGAGGTTGTGCTAGCTTGGGAGCCACCAAGGAGTGTGATGGAGGTGCGGAGTTTCCTGGGGTTGGAGGGATACTATCAGAGATTCATGCTTTACTTTTCAAGAGTTGAAGCTCCATTTTCAGCTTTCACAAATAAGAGGCAACCCTTCCTATGGACGAAGAGATGCCAAAATAGTTTCTAGGAACTGAGGTAGACACTAAAGAGTTCCCCCATCTTGAGGCTTCCAGAAGAGGGAGTTGGGTATTTAGTCTACTGTGATGCATTAAGGACTAGGCTTGGATGTGTCCTAATACAGGAGTGATCAGTGATTGCTTATGGTTGATGATAGCTGAGATAGAACGAGCATAACTACACTACCCATGACCTGGAGTTAGCAACAGTGGTCTTTGCACTGAATATGTGGTGGCATTACTTGATGGGAGAACATTTTACAGTCTACTCTGATCATAAGAGTCTCAGGTATATCTTTTCTCAGAAGGACTTGAACCAGAGAGAGTGAATATGGCCAAATTTCCTCCAGTACAATGACTTTGAGATGGTATATACTCCTGGGAAGGGGCACATGGTAGAAGATGCACTCAGCATGAGGTCTAGTCTGTAGTTGTTGAGTGAGGTGAAAGAGAAGCTTGACACGTTGCAGTTATCCTTTGTGGAAAGAGATGGAGCAGCATACCTTTAGTCTATGCCTGTCACTCACCCACTCCTTCAACGAGTTAGGGAGGCATAGCTTGGGGAGACATATTGTGAGGCTCGACATGCTCAGATATCCTCAGGGTAGGCACCTTATGGATTTTTTGAAGGTGGGGAGCACATCGTCCTCTTTAGAGGACATACCATGGTACTGGTGGCGCTATGGTAGGTGGTGTTGAGGGAGTTCCATATGTCCCCTCTAGAGGTACATCCTGGTGTGGTGAAGATGTACTAGGACCTCCAGCATCAGCACTAGTGTCTAGGGATAAAGAAGGCAGTGGCAGAGTGTGTTTCATGATTCCTCACTTGTCAACAAGTGAAGGCCAAGCACCAGGTTCTAGTAGGCTTAGCTCGGCCACTAGAGGTGCTAGAGTGGAAGTGGAATGGGATCTCCATGGACTTTGTGACATGGATTCCATGTACGTCCAAGTGACATGATTCCATATGGGTGATCGCTGACCGACTCACCAAGTCGGCCCACTTCCTACCTATCCAGGAGTAGGTATCAGTAGAGGGATTGGGACACCTCTACGTATAAGAGATTGTGTGACTTCATAGGGTGACATAAATGATCGTCTATGACTGTGACGCATGTTTCACATCCTAGTTGTGGAAGGGATTGCAGGAGGCGTTTGGGACTCAGCTTCGTTTGAGCACCGCCTTTCATCCTTAGATGGATAGTTAGACAGAACAGACCATACAGACAATGGAGGACATGCTACATGAATGCATCCTAGATTTTGGCCATAGTTGGGAGGGTCACTTTCCCTTGGTGGAGCTTTCTTACAACAATAGTTATCACTCCACCATCTGTATCACACAATTCGATGCCTTGTACGGTCAACCTTGAAGATCACCTCTATGCTGGAAAGACCCAGGGGAGTAAGTGCTTATGGGTCCGGATTCGGTACGAGCTACCACAGAGAATGTGTAGACCATCCGGGAGAGGATGAAGACCGCACAGAGCAGACAGAAGTCATATGCCAATAAGAGATGGAGACCTTTAGAGTTCCAAGAGGGGGGAACACGTTTTCATTCGATTCTCTCCTTGAAGGGGACTACAGATATTTGGATGAGGCGGCAAGTTATCACTGAGGTTTATCAAGACATTTTTGATACTTCAGAGGATAGGTGATGTGGCATACTTCATGGCACTTCCACAATAGTTGGAGAAGGTGCATGACATCTTCCATGTATTCCAGCTGAGGAGATACGTGCACGACCCATCTCACGTCGTCGGCCATAGAAAGTTGGACTTAGACGATGGGGTGATGTTTACAGAGGTTCTAGTAGAGATTGAGGATTGACCGGAGTGGGTCCTTTGTGGGCTGTCGATACCTCTACTACGCGTTCATAGGAAGCACGAGAACTCCAGGAGAGAACATGGGAGCAGGAGGCTCAGATTAATGCTTTGTACCCCCATTTGTTTCTTTAGTCTATATTGTAGCTTTCATATATGTAAATCC
The DNA here is from genome assembly GCA_963277665.1 of Viscum album. NCBI lineage: Eukaryota > Viridiplantae > Streptophyta > Magnoliopsida > Santalales > Viscaceae > Viscum > Viscum album. Next base: position 1,526,040,073 of record OY728151.1, read on the forward strand.
CTAAGGTCGTTAAAATTTAATAACCCTTATTTTCCATATAATTTTTTTAATTATATGGAATTATTATCAGTCTGCAAAATTTGACGGCACGTGATTCTGAGGCCCGGTGTGCCCTGAATGAATTTCTGAACGTTTTTTTGGGAACGTTTAGTAAATTCTTGAGAGGAATTTTCTAAATTTTCAACCATTCCTTGGATTAAAAATATGAGGGCACTGTTGAATCTGTAGTGTCGGGATTCGCTTAAGGGAGGCTTTACTTTGACCACAGTAGGTTCGGAGAAAAACATAAGTTTTGCAACTTTTTAAATGAAATGAAATAAAATAATTTGGTTATTTTTTTTCAAAACCTCCAACATACCAATTAAATGGTAGGGTCGGTGGTGTGTCAATCCATTAAATGGCTTGACCTTCCAACCTTAAGTAATGAAGACGATGGGGAAATTAGGAAGCTTCCTAATTAATGATCCCCATTATTTCCCCATGTCGTTACTTACCTTCCCCCTCTCTAATAAATATGGAGCTAGGGAAGAGGTATCAGAGAGCTTCACCAAGTAGAGAAGTGTATAAGGAATACCGTGATGTAGAACCCTTGTAAAATGAAGTCGACCCATCAGGAGGTGACGGACGACGCTGAACCAAAGGGGGACATGTGAGTGGCATCTTTGGGATCCAGTCGCGGGAATGAAGAACGTGATCCACCATCAAGCACGGACATTTCTCCAATGTTTTGAGGTATGGGTTATTTCATTTGTGTGTTTTTATTCACTCTTCCCCATTCTTGAAATTATATGAAGAATGTGGTTCTACCAACTAACGGGTTGACCCGCGATTCATTCGTCTTTGTAGGAGGTTGTTGTGAGGTATCTTGTGGGAATTATCTTGATGTCTAATCCAATTGATTATTGAACCCCATTAATATCCTACACATTACAAGCTAATGTAGAGGGTGCGGGCCTAATAAACCCGGCCCAAACCTTACGCTGTCTTTCTAACCTTTCACCTCCTTAGAAGACCGCGAGCACATCGACGGAAGCCGCAAGAGGGGGGTGTGGCTCATCAGCCACAGTGAACGAAGGAGGCGGCCGGCATGACGGACAGCCGAAGGAAGTGAGGCAGAGCGATTTTCATGCCTCTTGGGAACATAATCCATGGCTGAAGCCGTGGAGAAGGTCGAACCCACCACAGGAAGGTTCCGTAGTGACCGAGCAGCACCCGCACGGTGTCATTGCTTCGCCAACCGAATGGTCTTTGGGTCATTCGGGGATCTGAAAGACCAGGGGGTTACACCCCCCCCCCATGTCGGACCACACCAGGCTTCCACCCTCGAGTCGGGCCACCACCCTCGCACCGAGCTACCACCCTCAAGCTGAGTCGTCGCCTTCACACCAGGCCTCTTCCCTCGAGCCGGGCCGCCACCCTCGGACCGAGCCGCCACCCTCGGACCGGTTCGCCACCCCACGTGGGTCAGGCCACCCCTCTGCAGGCCGCCTTATTCTGGCCTAGGTACCCTTGTAGGCTAGACCAGAAATCATCCCAATGGGCCATGTCCACCTCTGTCTAGCCCAGACCAGGTCGGTCCGACCGGGTCAGATCGGACACAGGCCTAACCTGGCCCAGAAACACTCAAAGGACCTTATCTTGAGAACCAGATTCTGGTTTAATGAACCTTTTTCAGCATTGGGACCCTTTGAGTGAGACATTCCTTTTTTTTACTCTATTAGAGTTTCAAAGAAACTTGGAGTACAGCCGGGTTGGATCGCACCCGAATCCAACCGATCACTCGGCACTGAAATGCCAATAATGCATAGACCAATTAATGCACTATTTATTGCATTGAAACCCTTATGACATGGTGGGTCATCAGGTTACATCGTTTTGATACTTCGTTCTGGTTGAAATGTGACTAATGGATTGGGGATCGGTTCTCTCAAGCGCACTATGTATGGAACCCTGCAACTAGCTCAGACCTGACAACTACTGACTTTTTGACTCGTAGTGACTCGACGACCATAGTGCAGAGTGAACGCAGTATGCGATGGGGAGTAGTACCTTAGCAGACCATGATAGGGGTGGGTGGCTTTGTGTTACCCGGCAGACCCACAGTATGGTAGCCAGCCATGGTGGGGAGCGGTCATGGTACGTGATGGGGAGGAGTAACTTAGTAGACCACGGTGGGGGAGGGTGGATCTGTGTGACCCGGAAAACCCACAGAACGTGATGGGGAGTAGTACCTCAGTAGTTCAAGGTTAGTGGGAAGCACCTCTGTGTGACATGGCAGACCCACTATACTCGATAGAGGAGAAGTCCTCCTGTAGCTGAGACGTTCGATGATGTGACTAGGGACGTTACTTGTTACTACCCCTAGAATAAATATTGGTGTGAGATGACTTTACTTTGTTCTTGTGATTGAGGTTATGCTATGTGGTACTTTACCTGTGTGGTACTTTACCTTCGTGGTGTTACACTGTGGTTTTTCTTTGTAGAACTCTTGGAGACTTTCAGGGTCTTAGGGTCCCTACTAAGTATTGATATACTCACCCATGCATGGGATTCACCCACACCTTATTATGTATGGTGCAAACGATGTATAGTGTAGATCGAGGCTGAGGGATCTAGTACTAGATGGTGCTCGGAGGTGGACCATTTGGCGTGATGTGACGTAGAGACTACTGTTTGTGAGTTGTACCTACCCTTCAGGTAGGATCCTTGAAGGATGACCGAGGAGCTATTTTTCCCTTTTTCAATTGTATTGTACTTTCAGTCATACTTTTACTTTTACAGTTGGGATTGTATTCTAGCCCCCTTTACTTTAAGTACACTTTTACTACCGTAATTTAAATCATAGTTCCTTCTTGTTGTGTTCTCGGACCATGTGTCTGTACAGATTTAAAGGCAATGCCATCCCAATTTAGGGAATATGCATTTCAGTGCTAGTCTCCAGCCCCTGGCTTATGGAAGGAGAGCTTGGGGTAGTCACGGAACAAGCCCCAGGGGATGGGGTCATGAAAAGATTATCCCCCAACATGAGTACAATAGTGAATTCCACATATCTCTCTTGTGGAATCCCAAATAAGTCATCATAAAAAATATCTTAATACTATTCCACTGATATTTGAAATATACCATGATCTGCATCTCTATCATCTAGAAATAGACTAGAAACTTATGTTGTGAGATCTCCCAATTTATGTCTAATTGGACCAACTCGGCCTTCTTGGATGTCTCACTCCCACCAATGAATTTACTAGTCACCATTTGGAGACATAAGCTTTACTTTCCTATTGTAAAAATAAATGTGGGAACAGAATGAGACTATCTAGTCAATATATATAATTAGGTCAAATAATGACATACCAAGAATATGGAGATCTCAGAGATAGTGGTACTAACTGATCTCAAGAGAACAACCATTTCACAAACATATGTCGCTAGACCTTCCTCCTAATATTGTATCTATAGTCAGTACCCCTCTCAAAAACTCCACCACTAGGATCAAAATGTTATCATGTTTGGTAGATATAATGGAATGAGATGCACCTGTATCAAATAAGGCACTAGATAATGTTGAAAATACAGGGATAGTTCCTCTCACTATAAATGGTACATACTCACTATCCCCATGTTTAGGATACAATTATTGAAACTATCATTACCCTCTCTGCTGTTATGATGTCAAACTCCACAATGTTTCACCACTCGGATAATGTGGGTGCTCTTATCTAGACTCACCAGTTCTAGTACCTATACTACCATGACTAATAGAAATTATTCTACCATACTGGTATAGTGCATAATATCCCCTTCCCACACACTGTTTATGTTTAACTCTTCCGTCACTAACCATCTTTAGTGGGTTCTTATAGAATGTCTGTAGATTCCCCATCATGTTGTATGATCGATACCTTAATGGTATATGGGGGAATTGTTTCTTGAAGTGTCCCAACATACCTCATAGGTGGAAAAGAACTTGGGAACAATATTGAGTTATTGAACCCCTTGTGGTACACTATTCTTCCCACTTCTCAATATTTTTTTTAAAGGTTGGGGCCGAAGCCTCATTTATTATTAAAGCAAAGAAAAGACCTCTTTTAACTGGGTAGAGGGAGACCCATTACATAGCTTGAAGGCCCAGTGGGCATTTAGCCCATTATATGGCCCATAGTCCCATTTTCTCATAATGGAGCATATTTCTATCAGAAATCACAACTCTTGATCATCTAGTAGCAACCATCATTTCATCACTGGAAGCCTCTCTCAGGTTCGCTTCAACTATGATATCCTAATACACCATATCAGTAAAATATTTTATTCAAGAAAGGATAACATGAGACTTAATTTAACACTTAATTCCATCTAATAGGTGGCTCACTATAGCAATATCATCTCCAACCAATGCTGTAGAAAATAACTATTAATCCTCAAAGCCTCCTACACAGATCATCCCAAATATTCTCTCTAGATTCAAACACATGAACTCAGTTACATTTTCTTGCCCCATCTCCTCTATGTTGATGTTCTCTAGGAACTTATCACCAACGTATATCCATTGCATACTAGTAGCGTATCCAGCCCGAGCCTGAATGTCCCACCAGTGCATTTATGATCCCTGTAGAATATGATCATCTACTTGACCATCCTCTATAAAGGAATCTCTAAATGTTCAAGTGTATTCTCTATGTACTTAACCCAAAACGGAGCTACCTCCAATCCACCCTCTCTAGTTAAATTTGATGGGTTATGTAACTGAAACTCATACATCATGTCGGAAATTCTCTTCAAAACCTTCCCTAGGCCTCTTTCCATAACTTTCATGAAGATAGAAATGTTATCCTAGAACTATTTCCTTACTTCCTCACAAAGAAAAATTGGTGCCTTAGTTCCCACAATTGTTAAGGAATCACCATCTATATAATCATGTACTTATATAAACAATAATTATAAGGAAGATACATCTCTATAAATCAAAACATGAACATTGGGAAAAAAATTAAAAATTTAACACATTTACATAAAAGGGAAACACAATAAGGCGCAACTAGTAATTTCCCTAAATCATGCTATACAGTTAAAATGGAGGTGATCTCACTACCCTTAACCTTCATACACCAAGGTATATTTTTACAAGGTTAAACATGTTCTCATATCATTTTTCTTATTACACACCCATTTATTGCATCATTTTTTCACAACTGATTTCATATTAGGAACCATGTTCAATCTAATATCCCAATCGATGAAAACAGTTCAAGTTCAAAAAAAATACCAAAAATCCATTATCTCGTGTGTGCCTAAAATGATGCATGTCACAATATTATATTTATATCCTATAATGTTTCATCTAGAATCAAATATTGTTCAGTTCTAGGACATGAGTCAATTATGAACAAATATAAAAAAAATGTCCACACCACACAACAATTTAATTACCCAAGTTGTAATCATATTCAAATATAACAACAAAAAGAAACAATAACAATACCACACAGAGTACCTTGGTTTCCCCCTATACATGTGTTTCCAACTCTCATGCATAAGTTCATATCCATGCCTCAAAACTTCATAATATCAATTATAACTTTCCCAAATTATAATACAAAAGATAAAGAATGGAAAATTTGGGCATTGATACCACTTTGTAATGTCTCAGCCCGGGCACCACACACCGGTGCCCCAATCCATTTGGTTAAATATCCTCAAGTGTGTCTTCTAGTATGTCATATGCTTCCAACTACCAGCGTTGGTCTGATAAGACAATCTTGTGGAGACTATACAGCCTTTTATTAGAGTAATACACCAATGATAATAAAGAAATAATAGAGGAAGCATATATTACCATAAAAAATATGAGAATATAATAATAATAAAAAAATGAAATAGAATATCCTACAAAATAATAAAACATGTCATGTTAATGTACGTGTCATGTTTCTAAATTTAACTCAAAAGTATAGACACCATTGAATCCCAAGTTTCCCCAAACCTCATTTGGTTCCCTTGTCCAGGCTCCACCTAAACTCAACCATCTAAATCAGGTCCATTTCCATTTACCTATTTTAAAGTAAAAGGCTTATTCAGGTACTGATTAGGCATCACAAGTAGTGTGTGAGTAAAATTCAGTATGCCACCATTAACGGTGTTTGAAACAAATCCATTCAATAATAAGTGAATGAGGTTTTATAGTGTAATAATTACAATACGTAGGTCAAAAATTATAATATTATCAATTAAAAATTATTTAACGACATGAAATATTGGGTTCCCGAGGACAATCATACATCTACACCAACTTCGTCCAACACTGGGTGTAAACCATATTACATATTTGATTCACATATTATTATTATGGACACATGGAACCAATATACAATTCCCATGTTGTTGAGGTTTAGAAAATCATTTCTATCTCCCCATTCATTAGTCCTACAATATATAATGGGCGTAGAATTCCATTTATAGGACACTATTTATCTAGAATGCATATCTATATTAATAGAGTAGATCATCAGGTCTAGAACCCCATTTCTCAACCATGATTATATATCATTGGGGCAGATCATCCTGTCTAGAATCCCATTTATCATCCATGAATATGTATCATTAGAGTAGATCTCCATGCCTAGCAACGCATTTATCAACCATGAAACCCTATCATTGGGGTAGATCATAATTTCTTGCAACCCATTTATCAACCATGATTATCTATCATTTGTGTAGATCATCATGTCTAGAATACTATTTATCAACTATGCATGACTATCATTTTCATAGATTGTCATTTATAGAAACCTGTTTATCAACCATGAATATCTATATAATAACAAATCAACATATCACATGTACCTCATTATTTAATTTTTTTCACACTATCATGTAAACCTATATTAAAAACGCTTAATTTTATTATCACCATTAACCACCACGACATCCTTTAATTTTTTAATAAATTAATTAATCCAAGTACAATAAATTAATTTGATTATTAAGTAATAATATTATTTTAATTTAATTAATTCATAAATTAATTAAACATATCATTCCCATTAATTAATTCTCAAATTATTTAATCATAACCCTTCTTATAATCAATTCAATGATTAATTTACCATTTCACAAACTCAACATTTAATAATTAATTAACTAATTAATTGTTCCTTATTTTAAATACAATAATCCCATAATTTACTCAAACAATAATTACCCCCAATATCCGAATGAAATACATTGATAATTAATTGACCAATTAATTATCCCTCTTCCACAATTTCCATTATTCAATCAAATCTCAAATTACACGGTTAATTAATTGGTCACCTTAATTAATTCAATTTGGAATTTTCATTTCTACTGATAATTTTGAAACTATACAATCACATATAGGTACATAATATCAAGACTCTAGGATTTTATAATATACCACCTACCTCAATTTTGTGAAAAAAAGATCTCCAATACAAATCCCCAAAATCGAGCTACAAAATGAAAAAGATCAGAATTCAAACCTCAAAACCATTAATCCTAATTTCATACTTTAATATGTTATAAATCTAGATCTAGATCTAGAATAATACATCTAGATCTTTAAAAATATATTTTGATCTATCAAAACATTATTTAAATTAAAATAATAAGACAATAGAAGAATGCTGGATAAATGAGACAACAATGAGATGTGATCTAATTATTTGGAGAGGAGATGATCATCAATGTGGGCTATGAATCACGATGTATAGAGGTCATAAAATCATGGAATCAGTTCAAAAAGATAGTAAATCCTTCAAAAGTAATAATGTTAAGAGTTTGGTACAAATGGGGGATGTCTTGGGGGTTCATGTGGATTGAGGACAAATTTTCAAGAAATTAAAAATACCACTCTTGGTTTCCTTAGCAGGGGCACATAATTTTCGCTAGTCATGCACCTATTATTTTAGGGTTACACGATTTCTCTTTCTTGGGTGTGTGCATTGAGAAACCATGTGCAAACTATACAAAACCAATATACCCACCATTTCATGGTTTTCTCGGCAAGGGAAAACAGTTTTTTGAAACCATGCAAAAATAGTGCACAACTGATTTATCTTCCTTTTTTCTCAAAATTTACCAAAACACAACCCAAAGTAAAAACTAACTGAAAAATACTCGAACGAAAGAAAAATATTACATAAAATAAAGCCCGAGAAAACTCTAGAAAATATTGATATCTTACACATTGAAATCACATTTGTGATTGATGGAGGGAAGAGATTCTAAGATGTTGACGCCAATTTTCATGTAGGGGAACTCCAAATATGTTCTTCTGATTTGGAAATATATGGTTAAAAATTAGATTAGGAAGTTTTCAATTGTCTATAGACATTGTAGTATCCATTAATTTATTAAGGGTGTTGAATTTTTCTATCATGTGTTAATGATATTGGTTCATCATAGGATTCAGAGTCAATGAATGTTGGTTCCCAGGTTTTTTGGAGGTTTTGATATTGTAGATTGAATCTGGCTAATGGAATATTGATTGGATATTACACATAGGAATAGTGATATAAATGATTTTTACTAGGTTTTATAGGTGAGACAATATCACCATGACTCTTATAATTTGATCTATGTTCATAATGTTGTTATTAAGGATGATGTGTCCCTTAAGAATCAATTGATTCATGATGTAGATCATAGTTTTAAATTTTTTTGTGGAATGTCCATTCCGATAGTCCAATTGTTGTGGTATAATGTCTGTGTTCAATCAGAAATTTTATGGTGGGATGTATATATGTAGTCTAAGTGTCCCAACATTTTTACATCAAAATATTATATATCCTTGGGAGCATATATGAAGGATGAGATATTATAAGGTTGGGAAATTGTAAGATCCTAACCATTATGGACATAACTGGTAATTTTTTCCCTGTAAAGTTTTCCTTATCTTTACCATATTTTCATTAGAGATTTTGTTAGGTGTCTTTGGGTTAGTTTTAGATATTTTTTGAGGGGTTTTGGGAAGTACATGGTTAGGGAATAGTTTTTCCAAACAATAATCCTACCCCAAGAAAACTGTACATTCCAAACAGTGGTAAAATTCATGGTTAAAAAACATTTTTTTGAACTGTGTATCTACTACGAGAAATCATGAACCCAATATAGAATGGGTGAATGTGTAGGGAGCATAGTTTTGAGAAACATATGTCCCTTACCAAGAAACCATGCACATCAGAAATTAATGACCAAAAGATTTATTATAGAATTTCTAAACCCCCAATTATTTACCCTAATAACCCAATTTCAGCCAAACATGAATCTATTTAGTTTCATAGGCTCCCATGGGGATTCCAAGTATCATCAATCCTCTTACTTGGAAAATCAATGATCCATTTCATGGATTAGAACCTCATTGGTTACTATTTTATTATTTATTTGGATTCCCCTCACTACCCTTCTCTTTCCTGCTAGAGAGGGATTATTTTTCCTCCATTTTTATGGATTAGATCCTGGTTTCAATAGATCTTGTTTTTTTCTTAATCATATGTTTTGACTCATGATATATTCCTACATTGTGAATTTTACCATTATACATCAAATAGAGATTTAATATTTGGAGTAATATCATCAACAATAATTAGGTAGGTAGTGTAATTATCAATTCCCATTTCCATGATTATAATTGGGTGTATATAATTTGGAAATTTAAATTTCCATGTTGGGAAATTTCATTTTATATTGAATTAATTATTTTAAATCCCACGTAATTATGAGAGCATTAAAATATAATGACGGAGCCATTGGAGTTTTGAATCTAAACGTGATGGATACCCATGGGGTGTGCCAATATAATTGAAATGATTATTTAAGAATTATTCATGGATGGGAAATGAAATTTTGATAATGTATAATAAATGGAATTATGATATTGGTTAAATAATATATTATAGAAATGGTTGATAAGTTGGTAATGAATATGGAATCATTGTATGTGATATTGGTGAATGACATGAACACTGAGTTGTGGGTTAGGGACTGCTTCTCTAAATAACCATGGATTTCTAAGCTGTTTGTGGTGCCCTAATAAAATGTAATCATACCCAACTTGGGCTTCCAGATCGGTACACAAATAAACATAATTTTTTAGGGTAGGATAAAATAAATATCCCTATTATAGATGGAAGAGTGTGGGTTCTGGATAGACCATTGATAAGGTATTATACATGATGTTGGGATATTAATGGGAGTATTAATTATGCCATTATTTTTGGTTTTATATATAAAAAGGACCCAAATATGACATGACATGTTTATTGCATTGGTTTTCGATATTTTCTCCCAGTTATGGATTCATCATGTGATGTTTGATCTAATATTGGTTATGGGATTTATCTTGGTTATTTCATTTCATAATATTGTTATTTATTTATTTATTTATGATGATGTGATACTCTGATGGAGATGGTATAGTATACCCATATTACATATTATTACATCACTACATGTCAGTATTGTCTTGCCTATGGGGATGATCTCTAGAAAAAATGTGATGAACCGGTTTGGGGCATTGGTATGTCTCACTCAGGATAGAAGGAATCTGATTTATAGATTTAATGCATTGAGTTCAGTTGATTAATTTCATTATGATGGGTGAAAAAAATTATAATATTCCTCCATATAGGGCCTAAAAGATGTTTTTTCATGAGATTGGATGGGGTGAATTGGAAACCACATCATCCACATCATATTAGATAAGTTTTGTTTTCATCAACGTTTGACCAAATATTTTTTATGAAATCCCAAGGAATTATGATATGAGATATATAGAATGGATTACTATATAAATAATGGTTTATGGGATGATTACACATGGGTTTCATATGATGGATGATAACCATGTAGTTCTATTTTGATTCATCAGGGATAATTATGAGTGTTGGTAATTTGTTCCTGAAGAACAATGAATTTTGATTATGCTATGGAAGTGATTTGGGTGCTCAATAATGGTTACTGACCATTGGGAATTGAACGGATAATTAAAGTGGGTTTTGAATTTTTAATGGATGTCCACCAAAACATCTTGAGGATAAGAAATGTTATAGTGGGAAGGTTTTAAAAACTCGATTTCATACGGGTGATGAATTTTATAAGGAATTTATATCATTCAAAAAGGATGGTGTCTTGTTTTGAGATTCCGGTCTCAGAGTGGTATTTTTGAGATTTTTAGAATCTTAAAGGGGTTATTTTGGACGTGGAATGAGTTTTTCATGGTAGTATAAAATCCTTAGTGAGTTTGAGAGCTATACTATGGCTACCAAAGTTGTTGTAGCAGCAACCGTTGTAACATCTCCAGATTTTATGAATTTTTTTTTCAAATTAATTTAATCTTTTTGATTTTTTGAATTACATGTAACACTAATATTATATTGGTTTTCACACAACCATGGGGTATTTTTGAGTTACATGGTACCTCAATATTTGTTTTCTTTACATGACATGATGAGATTAAAAGAAACTTTTCATATTGTGGAAATATTATTATTTAATCGGATAGTTGTCTCCTTGTGGTTAGAATGGTATTTATGAATAATATTTACTAAATTGTAGAAATATGGTTGACATATGTATATAAAATGAATTATTTGGTTCTCAAATAATTAAAAATTAATATAAAACCCTTTTGGAAATAATAGGAACTCGTTTTGTGAAAAAAAATCATATAAGTTTATTTTAAATAAATAAATTATAAAACTCTGTTTGCGGAATTATATTAATTATATTTATATATTTGGTGTTCAATATATTGATTAAAATTAATATTATATTCTTTTAAGATAATAGATAATAAAAAAATAAAATTTTACGTTTAAAAACTATATGTTTCTAAAAAAATTCTTTCCCTTATTATGGAACACTAATTTCAAAAAAAATTAAAACAATAAATTTTTTATTTGATAAAATAGTAGTCATTATTTTAAATTCTGATATCAAAATAATGTCAGGATTCATTTTTGGCATTTCCCAGAGAAGTTTCAATTATTATGAATAATGAAAAATACTGAATTGTTATTTCAAACATTTTTTCAGATAAATTACTTATAAAGTAAAATTATATTTTCAATTGGATTTAAACTGTTATTAGATAAATTATACCTATATCAATCCAATTTAGGTCATGGTAATCAATTTCATATTGTAATTAAATATAAAAACTTTCTCACCATTTAACATTTCAACATTAAAACTCTCTTTCTCGTCATGTATGAAGGATTAATATTAAATTAAATTCACCAAATGTTTGAATTTCAATTAGAAAAATGGATTCTATAAATGGAATAATAAATATTTATATTACCTCATAATTTTTATTTAATTTTTACCATAATTATTAGTTTAAATAGTTAAAATTTAATTACCACGTCAACGATTAAGAAAACATTTTCCATATTACAACTGTTTTTATTAAAATTAATTTGGCACACATAATGTATTTTTTATTTAATAAATTTTATTTAAAATTTAAAATTATTACATTTAAAATATCTTGTAAATATATATTTTATCATATTTATAATGTATAAATTACATTGGTAAATAAAAGGATACAAGTTATCTTGGTAAAAACAATAAGGATAAAAATGAGTAATCTTAAATAATAAAGAATAAAATGATAAAAATGAGTTATATTTATGTTTTGGTTGTCTTTATAAATGAATTCATTCCTACCCTCCATTATTGATCTATTTGGTAGGCACATAACATAAGAGTGACCTCCCAATAGTGAATACTTTTGGGGTATTTTCAAGAATGATACTCCTCCTTAATTATAAAAGGGCACTCAATATTCCACTCTTATTCACACATATCAATCCTTTTTTCTTGAAAAAAACCTGAGAAAATAAATTTCCAACATCCCTCACCTCATCCTATAATATTTATTTTAATCATAAATCTAAACATGAAAGGATTTAGTGAAAACCTATGATGGATACCCTAAGATGAGGTAACATTCTTCACTGAGTGTTTTGGTTTTATTTAATCATTCACCCACATAAATTCTTATGTATCTTAACTATATTTAGTTTTCGTTATGTTAAGTTTAATACTTAAAAACACACACACTTCCATCAAATATGTTATGAAATCATCATTTGTGTTAATAGAGGTTTATCGCCTTACGAATCGATGTCGTTCGTTTTTTCATTACCACATTTACAGGTTATAAATAATTAAGGATTTATTGATTATGTAGGATATATATGAAATTTTTTATGTTATTATTATTCTTTCATTTCTATATCACGCATACCTTTATTCATTCTATTTTTTCATAACACAATATTATCGTTCGTGTGTATGGTGGAATACTGCCTCAGGTAGCATTGTGGTTTATTCACACATTACATTGAATTTAAAACAATGGGTTTAATAATAATTTGTGAAATATTAGATAGAAAATTGATTCCATAAGGATAATATATCTCATATATTTTTATTTCTTTAAATAATAAAATTAAATGGCAAAACGTGTTCATGCGTATGTATGACCTAGAGTCTCCCTGAATGACATATTTAATTTCTTATCACTAAATTTTATGGATTATAATAAATACATATATATATATATAATATATATGATTTTAATTTAATGATTATTATTATCTATATTGTTAAATCACGATCATACTAAGATTACCAAAAAAAATTGTTGCTTACGAAGAAGACAATGTTGTTAATACCCGAGACGTAACATTAACATGAAATCATTAATAACCCAGTAATAAAAGGGTTAAATAAAATAATATATTTGAATATTATTCTGTAATATATTTTTAATAAAGATTAATTTACTATACAGTAGGTTTTAATGAGTACAAATAAATTCAATACTTAAGGGTATTGATTTCCATGTAACATTTTACTTCCACGAGACACATGTCATCTTCACCAACTATTTATTTAATGTTGTTTATATAATGACCATGAATTTATTTTTTGATGATTCCACATAAATTAATTGGTATTGAAATAATAATTTTATGGTATCTATTTAATGGGGTTTACATTTCAAAAAATTACCATACTGGTAAGATATTTTGGTCTCAATTTGAATTCTTTGAAACGTATGTTATGTTATGCACCTATATTCTTTAACAAGGTGTATATACTGACCATTTTTCAAGTAATATAGTGACTTTATTTATCATTATGATAGTTTATATTCCATTTTATGTTATTCAATTTGTGGATTATGATTTAATTTAACCAATGTGGTAAGGATTTTATATTACAGTCTCATGTTTTATCAAGATTGTTTATGATTAAGTCCCCAATTTTGAAATACCATTAACTACATATAAATAATTACCACTAAATTAATCATCATAATTTTATTAATTATATCATAAATTAATGGGGCCATTCACTCTCTTGGGAACATAAGGTAATTATGAAAATATTTTTAAGAAAATTTGACTTTATTTCCCTCTTTAGTCAGAAATTTGTTTTCATTCAAAACCATGTTTTCAAAAAATATTTTAAAATTTTTTATTACCATATTAAAATTTGTCAAAATAAATTTTTAAAAACGTTTAACTATTAAAAAAATATTTTGAATGGTATATTCATGTCATTTTCAAAAAAATTACCATTTGGATTTTACCATAGATGTAAAAGTAATCATAGTTTTTATGTGTACAACATGTATGGCTACATCTGATGTCATAAAAAATCATTTCATAAAACATTACATTATAGGTTTTCAATTTTATTTTCAATTTAATGGGTTTTAAAAAATATTTTATGTTTTAAAATGAATTTTTTATTATTGAAAGGATATTTTCCTAATGAAATTATTTAAATGAATTTTAATGGATTCATTTATAAGTATTCAAATTCATTTTCTAATAAATAGCATTGAAAAATGTTTTTTATTTTCAATATAACATTTCAATGTGTAAAATTATACTTTCATTGATAATTTTTTTAATGATTTTAAAGTATTCTTTTATTATTTTTAAATTATATTTTCAAACAAAATGATTTCCATAATGTTCAATGTTTAAAATTGTGATTTTCAATGAAAAAAAAATTCCTATAAGAAATGTACAATATAGTTTTTCAAAAAAATCCATCATATATGAAAATATTTAAGGTTATATATGATTTAATGGGGATATTATCCAATAATCCCATTCATACTTCTTTAATGAATGTTTTATGTTTTGACTGCAAAATGTTTATGAAAACTATTTCTCTTCCATAAATTATCCCATGAGTAAAATCATATTAAACTACTTCATTTCATGATTTATTAAATTATGAAATTATTATTTAGACTCATGATTTTCTATAGGTTATTATATGTTGAAAATATTATGATACACATTTCGTTTCATAGTTTATGATATGATGAATGTTTATGATCAAGTGTCACATATAAAAGGAATCATTATTTTTTATTTAATCTAATTATTTAAATAGGCATTTCAAAATAATATTAGGGTGAGTTGATGTATTTTTTAAACTATTTATTTTTTATGAATAGTAACAAATAATTCATTTTTACTGAGAAAATTTTTTTTATAATTTTTTTTAATAAAGTTATATTTAATATTTAATTATTTTAAAATTTTAATTAGTTCTATTATTCATATATTAATCCAATTTATGTCACTAGAATCAATTTCATAATGAAATTTTATATAAAATGTTTCGATTTTGTTTAACAATTTCACTTCAAAACCCCTCTTTCTCATTATTTCTGCATGATGAATTTTAAATTAAATTATATCGATTATGATAATTTAATAGGAAAAATGGATTATATATTTTGAATAATAATAATTTATATTATATTATATTTTCAAATATATTTTTACCATAATTATTAGTGGCTATACTTGAAATTAATTTCAATGATTGATGAGAAAACAATGTTTTCCACATTATGTTTATTTGTATAAACAATAATATACAAATCATTAGATTTTTATTTGTTAAATTGTATTTCATATTTAGAATAATTAGTTCTATATTATCTAAAAATTATATTGTTAACAATATTTTTCAAGGGTAAATTAACTTGATAACAAAATGATACAATTTATCTTGGTAAAAACAATGAGTATAAAATTTAGTAAACATGAAGAATAATGAATAACATGTAAAAAATGTGTTTATTTTATGTGATGGATTTCTTTTTAAAAAAATCATACCTAACCTCCATTATTGATCTATTTATTAGTCACATATGGTATGGGAGACCTCATAATAGTGAATTCTTTTGGGTATTTAGAAGAAGGTCACCCCACCTCAATTAAAAAAGGGGACTCACAATTATCATATTATTCAAAACTCTCAAGCCTTATGAATCAACTAAACCCTTCCAAAATTACTTCCCAACATCTATAACCTTATAATAGAGGCATTATTTTGGACATAAATCCAACCATTCAAGTCTTAGTGAAATCCTTAATGGGGTACCTGAATAAGAGGTAACATTTATCAACGATCAATTTTTTTCTATTTAGTTATCCATTACATAAAATTATTATTATAACATGATTATATAATAACATTAGTATCTTTTATATACTATGATATTGATATGTTATTTTTATTACCTAAAATCTAACACACTTCCACAAAATGAGTTGTAAAATCATCATTCATGCGTATGGAGGAATCCCTTGTATTTAAGGGAGCAACTTCATCTATCAAAACATTCCTATATGCCCCTATAATATCTCAACATAATGGAAAAATATATGTGGAAAACATCATAATATTATAGTATGGTCACATTATATATTACATTAACATCATAATTTATTTTAATAAGATAAATTTCACTTTTTTCATAAATGAATGATTACTAAGATTAATGTTAATGACCCTGATAATGGTAAAAATGTTATATTCAGAAAAATTATTAATATTGATTAATTTTTATGTAATAAAATAAATTAATCTCTACTAAAAATTGGATTTAACATAATTTTAATCATTTACATAGGTAAAGTATCACTCATTTAATTTTTAATCAATCCTAAATAATATTAATATTTCTTAATAGTGAAAAAAATAATTTTCTAAAAAATAATTTTTCTATATAAATTTTCTTAATATAAAAGATAATTTTTTACCAATTTTAAAGTCAATTGTATTATATTTATTTTTAATTTAGGAATACAAGACCATAATTTTTTATGTGTTGTTATTTTATATTTTTAGTAAAACAAAAGTTTCTTTGGTAAAAACTAATAACCTTTCAAAAAAAAGGTAAAAGTAGAATTATAAGAAAAAATGGCAATAAAAAAACTAAAAAAAAAGTATGGAAATTAATGGTTGAGGATTTTTCAACCTAATATAACTAAAAAATCCTTTATTTTTATTTTGTGGAATAATTTTCCCTGGAATAAATTCATTTAATTTTTGAAAATTTATGAGTGTACAATATAGAATACTTCTGTTCCCTTATAATAAGATATCACTTCCACCTCATCAATGATCTCGATTCACTAATAAATATAAATGAAACCCTTTAAAATTTTACTATATTTTAATTTCCATTTCATTTACTCAATCCCCTGGTTACATTAAGATCTCCTAAGTCCTTCAATTAAATTTAGTTCATCATGTGGATGTTCAAGGTCTCAATGTTGGCATTACGTACTCATTACCTTTTCTTCCTAATATTTATTTTCAAAAACTGCTCCAAAAATAGTAATATAATAAAATTAGTGATATTATTATAGTGTAAAATTATTTCATAAATCAAAACCCCTTATTTATTCCATTATGTTTAATTAGTAAAAATCTAATGATCATCGATGGTGCGTTGTGCAGACTACCGCCTCTACAATGTAATATATTACATCTTTCACTACCAAATATATTCACTAGTTATAATTATGTAATTGATTAATATTTGTTAAATATATAATATAAATATGAATAATATTTTAAATATTATAATTCACATTAATTTCCTCTCATTCATGATAAAATAAACATTTTAACTTTGCGTTGTGTGGACCACCGTCTCCACAAAGTAACATTATATTTTTAATCCTGATTTTCAATCACAAACCAAAAAAAATAATATCTGATTCAAAACAAAGGAATACATAAATTATATCAATATTATTCTATTATAATGATAATAAATCAAAATAAAATATTTCATAACCATACTCGGCCATCAAATCATTATATGTTCAAGTTTTGGTAGTTTTAACCACATAATTCTTGAATTCTAAAAAAATGAATCTGGGATGACTGTTGGAACTTAATTGAAAATATTATTTTATTTTTAAAAAAAATTATATTTTCTATTATTTCATAATATATATTTATTATTTAACATATTATTTTTATATCAACATACATCCCTATAATTTCTAAAAAAGAAAACTCGGATTCCAATTGAATGTAACATAACTACAACAGTTATGGGATTCAATAATAAATTTATAAATAAAAATAAGTTAAATATTAATATATGTTAAATTATTTATTAGTGATGAAATTTTAGAGAATAATAATGAACGACACCTCTATAATGATACTTTTTCAAAACGATCAAGATAACGGACATCCAATATTGAAAATAGATAATCAGACACTTACATACATTTAGAGAATAATAATAAATATTGTTCATAAAATGTTTTGAATATTAATAAGGTTATAAAATAGGTTTTTTTAAAGTTATTTTTGTTATAATTGAAATTCCAGGGCTTTAGTGGTAGTCATGGATTATGATAACGAACCTTTGATCTCAAATTCCATTTCAAGAGATATGATTTTGATTTTCCACCTAATTCCAATTATATGGTGTATATAATATATATTTTATGTATTATGTCATGAATTGTATTTTAGTCATTGTATATAAAGATAAATTTAAATACATTTAATTCATTTAATTTAATTTATATGTTTATTAATCCATCATAATAAGAAAAAACCTTACTTTGGAATTTAATGTGGGTGAAATTTTCCTAGAAATTCCATTCCTGTCAATATAATGGAATGTGGAAGTACATGTGGCACTGATACATAGAGGGATAATAATATTTTTATGGATGGTGAAGTTTAAACTCAATCATCACTTGATGAATGATGAGTAGGCCTAAGACTACACACCTTGCTAGACATCGCTAGGGATATGATTTGGAAAAGTCACATGATAATTTCATACTATATTGAAGCATTTTCCTAACATTTCATTTGTATCAAACCATTATAAACTACCAAAATAAATTAATATATTGTATAGATAACCCATTAATTTTGAATTAACCTCTCACAAACTTTATACTTATATCTTTGAAAATGGTAATTCCTAAAAAAATTAGAGTACCCCATAATTTATAGGTTGATTTTCATGATGTTCTTCTAAATTACCATAATATTTCTTTGAAAATGGATATATATTTTTACATGCATTTCAAACATAATAATATGAATTTTTATATTTATTAATTATTTTGTATTGTGACCCCAAAAATGTTATAAAATTTAACTTTAACTCATGTATTGAAAATATAAGAATTAATTAGCGATCTGTGCGACCCCTTATAAATAGACCCAAGATGCATTAGTTCATTTCATTTGAAAAACTAGTTATGGAATTAGAATATTCCTTACACATTTATATATGATTCCATAGATCAAGGACTTGGTGTTTGTTTATGATGATCATAATTTTTCATTAAATTTTTATTAGATAAATAAATATTATACATAGTTTGATTTATTTGCATGGATATAGTATTACCTTAGTTTCATTTGAATATGTAATTATTTTAATATTTTATTTTTTCCCATACTTTTTTCACACTTATGTTATGATTTATTCAATTTTACATTACCCCTTACAAATATATTGACCTCACCCTTATTTTTTTACATTCCCTATGAATACTTGAAGAGTGAAATGTAAAAAATTTAGGGATATCCTAGCAGAGATAATAATATTATAAATTATTTTATATTCTATAATTTATGTTTTAATGTATAATATGAATAATATATATGTATATAGTCTTCTAAGACTACATTTAATTTTTATTATTCATGAATTATTTTATTTTTTATCAATAATTTTATATAACCATCAACTATTGGTTTCTAGAGACTGGGTTGTTATAGTTGTTTTCAAAGGGTGTTTAGTAGATATCATGTGGAATAGATATAGAGTAATCTAGAAGAGGACTCAAATACCATTTTCTCAACATCCATTTAGTCTATAGAATTACTTCGTAGCACATAGAGAATTCTTAACTCTATTCTCTTTCTTAACTCTATTGTGTTTTATCTTCACTAATTGAGCAGTGTGTATATTTTTTTGTATCACACACACTGTCTCCTGAGCATAACTGGAGGATATCAAACAATCCTCATACTCAATCAATTATTACATTTTTATCCCATGAATAACTTTGGAAGTGATCGTGTGTGATCTGTTTATCTTTTTCCCACAATTAACTATGGTCGAAGTCAAGTGTGACCTGGACAGTCGGGTGTGATTTTGTAAACCCCGATCCAGGATATGGATCAAAATTTTATTAATATAAAGAGCTTGGTGGAAGGTGATCACCAATTGGAGAGGACTAAGTCTCTGCATGAGACTGAACCTCTTGTCTTATCTGCTGTTCTATTTATCTTATATTGTTTTGTGATATGTATTTCTTGCATTAAAATAACCTGAACTCTGATAGTTAGTTTAGCAAGTGTTTTAATTTGTTTTGAATAAGTAGGTTTGCTTCAAAAGTTTTGTTAATAAATAATTTAGTAAAATTGAGAACAAATCAATCTTCTGAGAATCAAATTGTACCTTCAAGACTTTTATCAATTCACTACAAACTAACATTGATTTTATTTTTATAGGGGGGTTTTATTTTGTAAAGAATCCTTTTAGCAGAAATTTTTATAGATACTCAATTCACCCCCCTCTTTAGTCATCTACTCCGACCAACAATTGGTATGAGAGGATTTTGAAAGTTACTGCTAGTTTTTGAAATCATGTCAACTGTGATTATAGTTGTTCTCTAAAGATCTTAAAATTTCTGTTATTTATAAATTTTTTTCTCTTTGAAATTCTTTTATAATATTTCTCATGAAAAATAGACTAGAAGGAGCTTCTACTAATAGACCACCTTTCTTTAATGTAACCAACTATGCTCAGTGGAAAAATAAAATGAAAATACATCTAGAATGTATGGGATTTGAAATCTGGACTGCTATTGAAAGTAAATATACAATACCTGAAACCGCTAGGAGCACCTGGGATGAACCTACCAAATCTACCTATAACAATAATTGTAAAGTAATGAATGCTCTGTACTGTGCTCTATGGGATGAATAATTTAACCGTATTTCTTCTTATAAAACTAAATATGAAATTTGGGATACTTTATCTATCTCTCATAAGGGAACAACTAATGTTAAAGAAATGATATTAAATACATACACTATTAAATATGATAATTTTAAAATGAAGCTTGATGAACCTATATCTGAAATGTATCTCAAGTTCAATGAAATAGTGAACACCATGAGTTTGCTTGGGAACCAGTGGACAGCAAGGACTAAATCATGAGACTTCTTCCATGCCAACCTGACAGATGGAGAGGAACTTCTGTTTCTATCTAAGTATCTTGTGACATAGGAAAACTTCCAGTGAAATAACTAATTGTAAAACTAATGATGTACGAAGAAGAACATAAATTGAATCAATAATTAGAGAAGGAACCAAGGAATAAGTTAGTTTCATTCAAGATTACTACCTCAAATAATAGATAGAAATAAAAGGTTCAAGTTCCTATAGACAGTTCTACTAGTGTAGAATCAGATTCAGACAGTGATGAGGAAATGGCTCATCTTGCAAGAAGGTTTTAAAAGTTCTACCAAAATAAAAAGTTCTTTAGGAAGTCAAACATCAAGGGAAAGTATGATAGTAAAAGAAAATGGAAGAAAGAAAAAAATGGAATGACAAATCAAATGAAACAATCATCTAAGAATACAAACGAAAAGGTCATGTGAAGGAAGACTGCCCCAAGCTAAAATTTAAGAAGAAATATGAAGATAAGGGAAAAGGATATAAAAAGGATATGAAATCCACCTGAAGTGCTTTAGAGGATAGCTCAAGTGGGTCTAACACTTCTGATATTGAGAAGAAAAATCATGCAAACCTATGTTTTGTGACTGAAACATCTGAGGTAACACTTAATTCTCCTAAACATAATGTTTACTATTTTAAGGATGAAACTGAATCAAACAATGATGAAAATATGACTAAGGATTAATTATTTTAATACTATGTAATGCTTGGGGATACCTTTAATGCGCTCAAGGATAAATATATATTGTTAAAAAGAAAGCATTCTTTAAATGCTAATTGCAAATCTGATCTGGATATTGAAAAGGAAAAATGTGCCCAGCTGTTAAAAGAAAATACTAAACTCAAATTATCAAATGAGAAATTAAAGAGAGATCTTGATAAGTTTACTGCTGGTAGAGATACCTTGAATTAGTTTCTAGGACAACATATTTCCCCAAAATATACAACTGGTCTAGGATATCAACCAGGTTAAAGGAATTTATGTAAATCACATTTTGTATTCAAATCTGGAAAATCTGCTACTATTTTCAAAAAGTATAATTGTACTACAAGTCCAATCCCTCAAATTCTTTTACTGAATCTAATTCCACAGGACCAAATAAATTTTATTTTTCAAATAATCTATATTTTTCATATAGTAAACCCATAAGACATATGTGGGTTCCTAAAGATTTTATTACTAATGTTTGTGACCCCAGACAAATATGGGTACCAAAATCGTTTCTTGGATAAACTATTTTGTAGGTAAATTGCCTAAAGAGTTCATGTAAAAAGTTGTGGTACTTGGATAGTGGATGTTCAAGACATATGATGGGAGATTTTTCAAGCTTTAAAAGTCTTATCAAGATTGATAGAGGACATGTCATGTTTGGTGACAATGGTAAAGGAAAAAACATCAGCCAATGACAGATTGGTAACCCTAACTCTATCTCAATTTCAAAAGTATTATATGTTGATGGACTAAAGTATAAACTGCTCAGCATATCCCAATTTTGTGATGATGGATTTAATGTTAAGTTTAAAAATGATTCATTCCATGTTTTTTATGCCAAAAATAATTTGGTATTAACTGCTTTTAGAAATGATAATGTATATGCTATAAATTTAGACACACTAGCCTCACAGAATGTATCTTGTCTAAATGCCTTTCACAAAGAGTCTTGGATCTGGCATAGAATACTATGACATTGTAATAAACACTCTCTTAGGAAGTTAACTAGAAAAGGACTAGTTAGAGACTTACCCAAATTAGTGTTTCCAAACAATAAAGTATGTAATTCTTGTCAAAAAGGAAAGAAACATAAAATCTCTTTCAACCCAAAGAATGAAGTAACTACTTCTAATCCTCTTGAGTTTGTTTACATGGACTTGTTTGGAAAATCTAGAGTTTCGAGTCTTAATGGGAATCACTATGTTTATGTTCTTGTAGATGATTTTTCTAGGTAAACCTGGAACTTTTTCCTGGCTCATAAAATTGAATCTTGTTCTCACTTTACCAAGTATGCTAGGACTATAGAAAATCTCAGAGGACTTAAGATTAAATCCTTAAGAAGTGATAATGGTTGTGAGTTTCAGAATCAAGATTTTGAAGCCTTATTCTCACAAAATGGATATATTCATAACTTCTCTACACCTAGAACACCTCAACATAATTGTGTGGTATAAAGAAGGTATAGAACCTTAAAATATATTTCTCAGACTATGCTCAATGAATATGATCTACCCATTTATTTTTGGGCTGATTCTATTAATACAGCTTTCTACATAATAAATAGAGTCTTAATTAGACCCATTCTTAAGAAAAATCCTTATGAGTTGTGGAATAATAGGAAACCCAAAGTAGATTACTTTAAGGTGTTTGGATGTAAAGTTTATATCCTAAATACTAAAGATAATTTTGATAAATTTTCTTCGAAAAGTGATGAAGGAATATTTCTTGGATATTATACATCAAGCAAAGCCTATAGAGTCTTTAACAACAAGAACAAATGTGTGGAGGAATCTGTACACATCAAGTTTGAGGAAGAAGATCCACATGATCCCAAGAACTCACCAGAAAATATTGAAGAGGATTTGTCCAATCTGGACATTAATGATAAAATCTAAAATCATCATGTGATGGAATCTATGAAAACGTCTAGTTCTGAAATTTCTCCTCACCTTAACCGTAGTGAACCAAATCAACTTGACCAACTTGAAATATCAAGTCCTACTTTCTCAAGACTAACTAGAACACTTAAAAATCATCCCTTAGATGCTGTTGTTGGAGATTTAGAAAGAGGAACACAAACCCGATCTTCCTTGAGAAAATAGGTTGAACATCAAGCCTTATTGTCACAGATTGAACCTAAAAATATCAATGATGCTATCAATAATGAATTTTGGGTAATGGTCGTGCAAGAAGAACTTAACCAGTTTGAAAGAGATAAAGTTTGGAAACTTGTAGACAGACCTAAGGATACTTTGACCACAG
The DNA here is from genome assembly GCA_963277665.1 of Viscum album. NCBI lineage: Eukaryota > Viridiplantae > Streptophyta > Magnoliopsida > Santalales > Viscaceae > Viscum > Viscum album. The sequence goes on from OY728151.1 coordinate 1,526,064,645, forward strand.
TAACCAAATCGGTGTTTAGAAATAAGGTAGATAAAGCTGGAAATATAGTTAGAAACAAAGTTTGACAAGTTGCACAAGGATATAATCAAGAAGAATGAATTGATTAGGAAGAGACTTTTTCTCCTGTAGCTAGACTTGAGGCAATTAGGATCTTACTTGCCTATGCAGCACAACTAGATTTTAAACATTATCAAATGGATGTAAAAAGTGCATTCCTAAATGGTTATATAATTGAGGATGTTTTTTTTTGAACAACCCCCTGGTATTAAAACTACACATTTTCCAAATCATGTGTTCAAACTATCAAAAGCTTTGTATGGATTGAAACAAGATCCAAGAGCTTGGAATGAAAGGTTAAGTAATTTTCTTATTTCTATAGGTTTTACAAATGGAATTTCAGATCCCACTTTATTTATAAAAAAATTTCAAAAGATGTTTTAATATCCCAAATATATTTAGATGATATTTTTTTGGATCTTCTAAAAATTCTTTATGTAATGATTTTTTAAACATAATGCAAAGCGAGTTTGAAATGAGTTTAATGGGTGAACTTAAATATTTTCTTGGATTTCAAATATTTAAAAATAAAGAAGGTGTTATCATAAATCAAAGTAAGTATACAAAAGATCTTTTGAAAAGATATGGTTTTGATAGCATTAAGAGTAGTGAAACTCCTATGAGTTCTACATGTAAGTCAGATCTTGATGAAAATGGAAAATCAGTTGATCAAACTGCTTACAGAGGAATGATTGGATGTTTGCTGTACTTAACTGCTAGTAGGCTGGATATTATGTTCAGTGTGTGTATGTGTGTGAGATTTCAAGAAAACCCAAAGGAGTCACTACTGGAAAAGTAGGTTATACCAACGGTTTTAAACCATTGGTATAGGCTGGAAAACCGTTGGATAGTAAGCCGTGACGAAATCCCTATACCAACGGTTGCACTTAAACCGTTGGTATATGTGTTCAAGAATTCTGGAAAAGTCTATACCAACGGTTCAGAACCGTTGGTATAAGCTTTCCAGAATTCTGGAAAAACCTATACCAACGGTTTAGAACCGTTGGTATATCTTTTTCCAGAATTATGGAAAAGGCTATACCAACGGTTCTGAACCATTGGTATAAGATTTTCCAGAAAAAAGATATCCCAACGGTTTATAACCGTTCATATAAGATTTCCAGAATTCTGTAAAAAGTTATACCAACGGTTCTGAATCGTTGGTATAAGCTTTCCAGAATTCTGGAAAAGGATATACCAACGGTTCTAAACCGTTGGGATAGATTTTTTCTGGAAAATCTTATACCAACGGTTTAGAACTGTTGGTATAGCCTTTTCCAGAATTCTGGAAAAAGATATACCAATGGTTCTGAACCGTTGGTATAACCTTTGCCAGAGTTGCTGCACAGCAGCCCCCCAGAAGCCCTCCAGTAGCCCTACCATCCACCTGCATAAAAAAACATTGCACAACAGCCCTCAATATACCCTCCACTATACACCAGTATAAAAAATATCACAAAAACCACATACATATTTCAAACAGTATAAAAAACACCGAAAATAGCCCAAAAAACACATATGACAACAATCATCCGGTGGTAATACACCTCACCCATGCACAACCCCCCAAACAGCACACCTCCCCATCAAATTCTAATAGGTAGAATAGTTTGATAAATATCTATTAGAGTTGAATAATAATTTCAAATTGGCTAAAATCCCTTTTTTTGTGATCCTAGGTTTGGGTATGTAATGATTTGTGATGAATTTTTCATTGAACTTGTATTGTTTATAATATATGGTGAAAAGGTATTTTCTTAGGAGTCTTGTCACTTATGACCCCATTAGTGAAACTACCCAACTCATGAAAAATAGTTTGCGACTATCGTTGATGAGTGTAAATTTCAGTTGTATTCACTTAAAATGATTTCCTTTTGAAATAAAAGAGATACTTTGAGTGGTTTCGTCCACAACGCGCCTCGGATTGAGGTGGAGTTGACTCGTACACGTCACAAATGACCCATGGATCATTTTCCTAAAGTATCAACACAATCCGAATGCGTTTGGTTGGTTCCCTGTATGCCGGTTGTTTTTACATAAAATCGTATCCATTTTAAACAAAAGAAATACACTTTGAGTGATACCAACCACACCATGCCTCAGATTGAGGCAAGGTTGACTCGTACACGTCACAAATGACCCATAGATCTTTGTCCTAAAGTATCAACAGTATCTGAATGTGTTTGGTCTGTTTTCCGTATGTCAGTTGTTGTTTTTACTTAAACTGTTGTCCATTTCAAAAAATAGTTAGACACTTTGAGTGGTTCCGCCCACACCTCGCCTCGGATTGAGGCGGGGTTGATTCCTGCATGTCACAAATGACCCATGGATCGTTTTCCTAAATTTTCAATAGAATCCGAATGGGTTTGATCGGTTTTTGGTATGTGGTTTTTTTTACTTAAAAGTGCATCCATTTTAAACAAAAGAAAGACATTTTGAGTGGTACCAGCCACACCGGCCCTCAGATTGAGGTGGGGTTGACTCCTACACGTCACAAATGACCCATGGATCGTTTTCCTAAAGTATCAACACAATACGAATGTGTTTGGTTGGTTTCCCGTATGCCGATTGTTTTTACATAAAAGCGTATCCATTTTAAACAAAAGAAATACACTTTGAGTGATACCGACCACACCATGCCTCGGATTGAGGCAGGGTTGACTCGTACACCTCACAAATGACCCATATATCCTTGTCCTAAAGTATCAATAGTATCTGAATGTGTTTGGTCCGTTTTCCGTATGTCAGTTGTTGTTTTTACTTAAACTGTTGTCCATTTCAAAAAATAGTTAGACACTTTGAGTGGTGCCCCCCACACCTCACCTCGGATTGAGGCGGGGTTTATTCTTACACATCACAAATGACCCATGGATCATTGTCCTAATGTTTCAAAAGAATCCGAATGTGTTTGGTCGGTTTTCCGTATGTGGTTTTTTTACTTAAAAGCGCATCCATTTTAAACAAAAGAAATACATTTTGAGTGGTACCGGCCACACCGGCCCTCGGATTGAGGCGGGGTTGACTCCTACACATCACAAATGACCCATGGATACATTTCCTTAAGTATCAACAGTATCTGAATGCCTTTGGTCTGTTTTCCGTATGGCAGTTGTTTTTTTAACTTAAACGGTTGTCCATTTCAAAGAAAAGTGACACACTTTGAGTGGTGTCGGTGACACTGGCCCTCGGATTGAGGCAGGATTGACTCGTACACGTCACATATGAATCATGGATCATTTTCCGAAAGTTTCAACAGAATCTGAATGCCTTTGGTCAGTTTTCCGTATGTTAGTTGTTGTTTTTACTTAAACTGTTGTCCATTTCAAAGAAAAGTTAGACACTTTGAGTGGTGTCGGCCACACCGCGCCTCAGATTGTGGTGTGGTTGACTTGTACAAGTCAAAAATGACACATGGATCATTTTCCTACAGTTTCAATAGAATCTGAATGGGTTTGGTTAGTTTTCCGTATGTCAGTTGTTGTTTTTACTTAAACTGTTGTCCATTTCAAAGAAAAGTTAGACACTTTGAGTGGTGTCGGCCACACCATGCCTCGGATTGAGGCGGGGTTGACTCGTACATGTCACAAATGACCCATGGATACATGTCCTAATGTATCAATAGTATCCGAATGCCTTTGGTCCATTTTTCGTATGTGCTTTTTTTTACTTAAAAGCGCATCCATTTTAAACAAAAGAAAGACACTTTGAGTGGTACCGGCCACACAAGCCCTCAGATTGAGGCAGGGTTGACTCATACACATCACATATGACCCATGGATCCTTATTCTATAGTTTAAACAGAATCCGAATGCGTTTGATCTATTTTCTGTATGCCAGTTGTTGTTTTCACTTAAAATCATGTCCATTTCAAATAAAAGTTAGACACTTTGAGTGGTGCCGGCCACACCGCACCTCAGATTGAGGCGGGGTTGACTCCTACATGCCAAAAATGACCCATGGATATATTTCCTAAAGTATCAACAGTATCTGAATGCCTTTGGTCCGTTTTCCGTATGTGGTTTTTTTTACTTAAAAGCGCATCCATTTTAAACAAAAGAAAGACACTTTGAGTGGTACCGGCCACACCGGCCCTCGGATTGAGGCGGGGTTGACTCGTACACGTCACATATGACCCATGGATCATTTTCCTATAGTTTAAACAGAATCTGAATGCGTTTGGTCTATTTTCCGTATGCCAGTAGTTGTTTTCACTTAAAATCCTATCCATTTAAAATAAAAGTTAGACACTTTGAGTGGTGTCGGCCACTACTTCAAAGCACATTTTCCATATCATTTTCCACATGCATAAACATGAAATACATGGATAACTAAGAAAGCTAAGTAAAAAAATAGAAAAATGAGTATCACAATACCAAGGAATACTAAAGGTCTAGGTAGTAGACTAATCATACAATAAGAATCAAGTGCAAAAAACAGAATCTGAATGCAACGTCCCTATGAAGCAGAGGAAAACCCCAAAGTGGAAAACCATGTTCAAAAATAAAGAGTTATACAGAATTCAAAAATGTAATGGATCAATCTGCCTCTGATCACCATCACCATCACCACTATCATCATCAGCCTCATCCTCGCCGCCATCTCTGTCCTCGTCGTCAGCCGCGTCATCGTCCCCATGCTCATCGTCGGCCTCATCCTTGTCCTCGGCATCATCCTCGCCCTCGGCCCCATCCTCACCCTCGGCCCCATCCTCGCCCTCGTCCACATCCTCATCCTCGCCCTCTTCCTCTTCATCATCCTCGTCATCACCAGGAACATCATCATCTCGATCGCCACTAGAGTTGCCGCCTGGTGCATTGGATGATGCACCCATCGACGACATAAATGTCTGACAAGCCGCACTAGCCTCTGGTGGAAGTGATGAAGATAATACTTTCATCAGTTTCATAAATTCTCTGTCTATTGTTTGAACTTGTACTTCCAACTCTGTGACCCTTTTATCAGACTATCTTGCATGCTCCTTGACCTGTTCCAACTCGGTGGTACTAGAATGGATACCTGGAGACGACCAATACCTCGTCGGGACTATATTCTTACCAGGTCGGCAGCGTACTCGACCAGAGTGCTCATCTCCCAAAACCTGATATAAATGATCATGTGGCCCAAAATTGTTAGGCTCCTGGGCATCAAGAGCCTCTAAAGCAGCCTGTAAAAAATATTAATAGATTATTAAATTTCAAATTAGATATTAAACTTTGAAATAAACAAATTAAAACTTACAATCTTATCTTCGGTCGGTTCATTTACCACAGTTCCATCTTTTTTTCTTCTACTCGAGAAAAACAATTTTTCTCGAGGGATACGTCCTTCAATATTCATTTTGTGCTTCTGTAATGACATTGAAACAATATAAAGTGAAAGTATAATCATATATTAATTATTCAATAAATCACATAATTTAAGTAGGATCCACTAAAAATGGAAAGTCCTAAAGAAAAATTATAAACAACTATATCGTACCTGCTGCCTCTCATGATCTGACATAGTTGTGCACCCCAAAGTGTGGAGGTATTGCTTTGAATCAATGTTTTTTTTTGTTTTTTTCAGAAGATTCCTAAATAATGATTAATAATTAATAAGATTATATTAATGAAAAATATGAAAACTCTCATTTAAATAACTCAATTGAGATTAATACCTTAAATTTGGAAGTCGCCCAATGGGTAATCATTTGGCGATATTGCTCTATCGGGTAGTCATCCACAATAGGTAATGTCTCTAACTCCGTACCCACTCTATCACACCAGCCAACATACAGCTCATGCTTATAAGCTCTCCAAAGCTCTCCTAGATCTTTTAAATGTGCTGGTCGTGCACCTTCGCCATCAGGGAAGTTAAACTGAAGCTGAAACCAAATTGATTAGTTCTTTAAAATACAAAAATATATTACATTAAATCCAATGGATTTTTTACCCATATTTGTGCCAACGCGTTATCCTTGACTTTGGGTGGCAGATGTCTCCAAGAGAGAGGGCTGACCGGAATGATATCGGAGTATTTGGCTAGCGTCGCCAAAAAACCCCAACATTGCTGCCCAGATTTCTCAATCATTTGTCCATCAACATTGTATTCAACCATCAACTATGTCTCGCGGTTCCATACCGCATGCAAGCGAGTACGCCCCCTCCCCCGCCTCTTATCTGTATATGAATCTGTTATTAAAGAAAAATAATATCAACACAAGTTATAATAAATATAAATTTTGGTATAAAAATATGATAGAGTTATATAAATATACCTGTGGTAGTCGGATCAATGGGTGCAGAAGCTGAAGGAATATCCTGTACAGGTGGAGTGTCCCTCAGTGTATGCTCCTCAGCCACATACTGTGTCGCAGCAGGAGTCGAAGAAGGTGGAATATAATAGCCCGGAGATAATGAACCAGAAGCAAAAGATGATGGCATAGACGTATGGCCAGCTGGTAGTGTAAACATATGTGGTCTAAATATCTCATATGTCCCTGAAGACATGCTAGGATCAAAATAGGGCGTAGAAGATACGTCTGTGGTAGTGGGTCGTCTAACTCTCGCCCCACGACCCTCGTACCACCGGCCTCAGTACCGGGACCACTAGATGATCGTCCATCTATGACACCACCCCCTCCTACCACCAACCTCTCTACTGGGAGAAATATCAGGCTCCTCGTTAGATATCTGTCGTCTAGGGGGTGGATCCTGAAAAAAAGTTTGACAGAAAAGTAAACACATGATATTATAAGTTATTGAAATATTTATATTTGAAATAAAATACTCACAATAGGGATGAGTGGAGGAACACCCATCTGTACCATGCGACGATTATTATCTGTCATCTTTTTCCGCCACCTCTCTTCAATGGGTGTCATTTCCTGCAATGAAAACAAATATGGAAGTAATTAGAAACAGATAACTAATGTGTAACCCAAAAAACAAAATATAGAAAAACCATTATGATAAAAAGAACATAATGAAACAGAAGATTTATGATGTTATGAAGGTAAGTACTAGGATACACACTCTGAATGATGTAGGTGAAACATGTAGGTGAGAACATGACTGTATGATTCTATATATTTCCCACCACAACTTCGGGTTCACAATCAACTCTGACAATTGAGTTGTTGGGGTCATCATAAGTAATAAACGGATTGCTTACAATTGTAGTAGGGATAGTGTCAACTTCATCATCACCATCATCAAAAACATGTCTGGGATTTACTTCAATAATTACACCGAATTTAGGATGACGATGATCTTTGACATAAAAAACTTGTTTCACCATTGATGCCAATACATATGGTTCATCGGTGGCAAGAGTGCGAGTCATGTCAATAACTCTAAATCCACAATCATCAATAAAGGTTCCTTGCCTCGTCATTGAATCAAACCATTGACATTTCATCATCGTGACTCGACCATGCGAGTAATAATCCAAAATTATTATTTTCTCTATGACACCATAATAAGAAACATTTTCAGAACGAGGTCTAGTGTCCGATGAACTGGCATAACAGTCTATTGTGGCAGTTAGCATAACACCATTATGTTGTGTTCTCATGTTTCTTGCTCGTTCAGTGATAATAAATTTGTATCCTTTGATCACAAGTGATTTACAAGCACGAACCATGGTATTAGGACCAAAAGACAAAGCTCTTATTTCCTCAGAAACAGAGTCTATAGGCAAACTCGATACCTGAAATATAAACAAATAGTAAACTTAATTAAATATTATTTTTATTTAGTTATTACAGAAATATTTTTACCTTCAATTTCAACCAAGCAGAAAACCCTTTGCTATGCAAAGTCTCCTTCTTTATCAAAGATAAAGAACGATGCTTTCTATATATCAATTCTTTTTGTTCCTTGTAGATAAAAATAATAATAGTTTAACAAATATTTAAAATTACAAGAGATAAGATAAGAGATACATGTACAATTAACTTACTTGATATACTCATCGAACAAATCACAATTGAACAACACTGTGCGATGTGCCATCTCTCGCTCTTCAAGGCTTAATGTTGTCAATGTATATGATCCCAAAATTCCTCCTATCTGAGGAAGTGATGGAAAACTGGGTTCAATTTGCCCATACTGTTCTTCTTCATTTCTCATTGGTCTGTTTATTCTCGTAGTATGATCAGACAAATACATTGAGAAGAAATCCATACATTCTTGAGCCAAGTAACCGTTCACAATAGAACCTTCGGGATAATTACTATTCTGAACATATGATTTCAATGTGCACATGTTTCTTTCAGTTGGATACATCCAATGGAAAGCAACGGGTCCTCCAAGAAGTATTTCGGTCGGAAGATGGACAGTCAGATGCAACATGCATGTAAAAAATGATGGAGGGAATATTTTCTCTAACTCACAGAAAATTAATGGTGTCTCTGCCAACAATTTTTGCACGAGGGATTTGGACAACCTCTTAGCACAAAGATCTCTAAACAAATAGCACAACCGAATAACTGAGACTCTAACATTATTGGACAAGAGATGACGGATTGCTATTGGAATCAACTCATGCAAAAGGACGTGATAATCATGAGTCTTCAAAGATTTCAACTTCAACTCTTTTCTGTTGACCCGTTTTGATATATTGCTTGAATAGCCATCAGGAACTTTAATAGTCTCTACCACTTCCAGAAATTGATTTTTTTCAGTAGGAGTCATCACATAAGAAGCACATAGAACTTGCCATTTATTTTCACTGATAGAAACAGGATGCAATTCTGGTCTGATCCCCCAATCTACCAAGTCGCGCTGAGATCGTAAATCATCTTTTGTCTTCCCCTTGACATTTAGAAGAATCGAAAGCAACATTTCACATATATTCTTTTCAATGTCCATTACGTCTAAGCAATAACGTAACAAGTTGGTTGACCAATATGACAACTCAAAGAATATACTCTTATTCTTCCAATTGTAACAGGTATCATTGGAAACATTTTTTCTCTTTCTAGATTTCATTACACTCTTCCCAAATGAATAACTGAAATCTTTCAATTCATTAAGCACATCAGTTCCAGACATACACTGAGGTGGATCATCATTCTCCATGGTATTGTCAAATCTTCGACGATTGTTTCTATATGGATGGTTCATTGGCAAGAATCGTCGATGTACCATAAAACTAAAACTATGACGATATTTCAGTCTTCTCGATCGAGTAATCTTCATACAAACAGGACATGACAATTTTCCTTTTGTGCTCCATCCATACATCATTGCATAAGCAAGAAAATCATTGATAGTCCACATAAGTGCAGCACGCATCTGAAATATGTCTTTCAAACATGCATCGTATGTGGGCACACCCACATCCCAAAGAAGTTTCAACTCTTTTATTAAAGGTTGCATGTATACATCTATATCATTGCCGGGATTAGAAGGGCCAGATATCAGTATACTCAAGCAAGTGTAAGTCTTTTTCATACTCAACCAAGGGGGAAGGTTATAAATGTGTATGAAAACCATCCATGTGTTGTGCGAAGTAAGTATCTGCCAAAATGGATTAAAACCGTCACATGAAAGACCCAGTCTCACATTACGCATGTCGGCTGCAAATTCAGGATATCGAGCATCAAATCTCTGCCATGCAAATCCATCTGCAGGGTGAACCAACTCTTCATTATTATTTTTTCTCTCGGTGTCATGCCATCTCATTTTTACAGATATTTCATCAGACATGAAAAGGTTCTGTAATCTGGAGATCAATGTAAAGTGCCACATTACTTTTTCTGGCACACGAGATGGTGTTCCATCATCTTTTGGCTTCCATCGGGAGGTTCCGCATTTTATACAATCATTTCTTTCAGCAGTTTCCTCCCAAAATAAGCTGCAATCATTCGGGCAAGCATGAATTTTTTTTTTGAGAATCCAAGTTCATCAACCAACTTCCATGCCATATAGTGGTTTGAGGGAATATCTGCATCATCTGGAAGTAAGTCCTTCAAGAAGGTAAGAATGTAATCAATTGCAGTATTTGAAATCCCATACATAGTTTTCCCATGAAACAATCGGATTAAAAATTCCAACTTTTTCATTTTATCACATTGCCAATATACTGGAGTCGTCGCAGCATCATTCAATTTTCTCACCCTATCAACATCATCATTTTCATTGGACGCATCATGTGTGCTTGTATCGAAATCTTGTTGGCTGGACATCCTTTCCTTCTCATGATGTCGAATAAATGGAAACCGATCATATATCAAACTCTCTAATTCAGTCCTATCATTTGGATCATCAACATTTTGAGATTCCATTTTCTCTCCATTGTGATACCACACATAATAGTTTGTTTGGAAACCATATTTGGTTATATGATAGCTAATTGCTTCATGGCTCAACCAAGGTCTTACGACACAATTAAAACATGGGCAGTGTATGCGACCACTATCTGAAGCCTTGTCAAATGCAAAATCTAGAAAGCTGTTCAAATTATTTTGAAAATCGGTTTAAATCTGATCAGTTTCGTACATCCAACTTCTATCCATTCTGTAAAAAAATCGCAATAAGTTATTTCAAAGAAATTTAATAATATTAAAGTTTAATAAAAAAAATATTTACGTAAATGACAATTGTTTACTCTATATAAAAGCATAACTGACACATTACTCTATATGAGAATCATATTAAGAAATACAACAAAATACAGTGTATATAAGAAAATTAGATACAAAATTTCTAATGCCTATATTCAAGGATTGACCAGTAAGATATTGGAAGTGGATCAAGGAATACATAATCCTTAAGGGTCCTATTGGGAGTATATGAGTTTTATACTTTAACTTCTTCAAGTAGATCAGGATGAGGAGTAGGATGAGGATCATGGGAGTGGCGGGACTGTCCAAGGGGGTGTGGCGTGTCCAGGGGGGTGCGGGGTGTCTAGGGGGTGGTGGGGCCGTCCGGGGGGTCGGAGGTGTCCAGGGGGTGGGGGGCTGTCAAGGGGGGCGGGGTGTCCAGGTGGGCGGGCTGTCCGTGGGGGTGGTCAGGTTGTCCAAGGGGGTCGGGGTGTATAGGTATATTTATATGAAAAGAATACCCCCACAATAATCATGCAGCCCTGTCATTAGTCTAAACCCCTAGAACACATAAAAGAAGCTAGTATGGACATTTACTAAAATATTTAACACCATACGAATGAAAATACACTCTAAATATAGTTTGAGAGGATATAATGGTGTGTGTGAAAAAATGATATTAAATCAATTTAAATGAATATGGAACAAATGAGGGTTTATAATACACTAAGAGTACCTCAAACAATCCAAAACAACTATAGCACCACATATTCAACTTCATGAAACAGGACTTGGAAATATTACCTATGACTTTACTGATGACCACCTAATTGGAACACTCTATTTATGGTTCTTGAACACAAGGAACAAACAATGTTTGGTCTCTACCAACTCAATCACCCCCTTGTAGATCATAATCTCGTTTCCCCTTATACTAAAATGGTCTCACTGGAAGCTACTATTAATACCGGACCTAAACCATTCATTTTCCATAAAACAATGATCAAAGAACTATCAGAGGTATCTCTCATATAACCACAACCATTTTATCTATGATGTGACGAAATTCACAAGAATAACTTTTATTCAATAAACTTTTGGTATATAATTTGCATCAACAATGGTTAAATTATATGGTTCATCACATTCCAATTTATTAATCACCCATACATGATAAAAATTGAACATTAAATTTCATTTAATTACAACCATGATATTTCATTTAATTCTTAACAAGCATAGAAGCATGGAAATTGGAATCTAATAACTTTAATTAGTCCCCAAAACCTTTTAATAAATTTAACATGAAAAATAAAACACTTTGAAATCTAAATAATCACTATGAAGTAACATGAGCTTGGAATTCTATTGCACAATTAAAAACACTCAACGATGGAATATATGAAAAGATTATTAATATAAATTATTGAAACAAGATAATAAAGTAACTATGAATGTTAAAACTAAACATGTGATTGAATTTTATAACATATAATAAAAATTTCTTGGTAATGAAACATGAAAGGCACATCAAAAAATTAGACAACTATCTAATGCAATCTATATGGGCTGGAATATGCATGGAATTTAATAAAGAACCGAAACATAAATAGGGCTGGAACATAAATTGGGTGGGAATATGAGAATAGAAATTGGTCTCATCCTAAAGAGAAACATATACACATCAAAATCGAAAATAAAAACTGAAAGTTAAAGAAAATAACTCACCTTGGATGGGATGGAGGAAGAGAACGGGAAGCACCTCCAAAATCGTTAATAGCTCCCGTTTAGGGCTCTGGATCGCGAATGGGGGAGAGGACGGGCTACTGCCAATTTTGGGGAAATTTTTACCAACGGTTTTTAAAAACCGTTGGTATATACATTCAACCCAAACCTTTACCAATGGTTCAATGAGAACCGTTGGTAAAGGTCACCGAAATCCAACTTTTACCAACGGTTCTCATTGAACCGTTGGTAAAAACTCCTCTATACCAACGGTTCATTACAACCGTTGGTAAAAGTGTCTATAAAACCATCTATACCAACAGTTTATGAGAACCATTGGTATAGATGGCTATTCCAAATGGTTTAGTAAACCGTTGGGATATAACCGTTGGTAAAACTAAGATTTCCAGTAGTGAGTCACACCTAAAAAGTGTCAAAAGAATTTTCAAATACCTCAAGTATACAATTAATTTAGGATTTTTCTATCCAAAAGGAAAACCATTTGATTTAGTTAGCTATTCAAATGGTGATTTTGGTGGATGTAAGTTAGATAGAAAAAGTACCTATGGAACTTTTCACTTTTTAAGAAAGTCTTTAATATCTTGGTGTAGTAAAAAAGCAAAATTCAGTTGCATTATCAACTGCTGAAGCAGAGTACATTGCTCCTGGTAGTTGTTGTGCACAAATTCTGTGGATGAAACACACCTTATTAGACTATATATTTCAATTTATACGTATCCCCATAAATTGTGACAACAAAAGTGCTATTAATATTTATAATAATCCAATCTCTCATTCTAGAATAAAATATATTGATGTTAGACATCATTTTTTGAGAGATCATTATCAAAAAGGTGATATAACTCTTGAGTTTATTGGGACTGAACATCAGCTTGCTGATATATTCACTAAACCCTTAAATTATGAGAGAATGAATTACATCAGACATGAAATAAGAATGATAAATTAGTAGGAGATCTTTCTAAAACTGATCTTTCTGAAACCTATCATTCTGAAACTGATCTTTCTGAAACCGATCTTTCTGAAACCGATCTTTCTAAAACTGATCTTTCTAAAACCGATCTTCTTGAAACCGATCTTTCTAAAACCAATCTTTCTAAAACATATCTTTCTAAAACTGATCTTTCTAAAACCGATCTTTCAAAACTAATCTCCTGTGAAAATGATCTTCTTGAAACTGATTCTTTGACACCGATATATTTAAGGGTTGTTTTGTAAAATCTATCTACTTTAAATGAAACGATGTTGTTTTACCTATTTTAACTTTCCACGTTTAAATTTTGTGTTTTATGATTTATAATCCCTAAATGATATATTAAGTCCAATCTATCTAGACCTTTCACCTTTTCCACAGCCATAAATACTTCTACCTTTTGTCACACTCTCTCTTGACTCTTGACCTCTCAACACAGGTGGAATCTAAAGCTTCGTCATGGCTAGGACTAAGCACGTAATGGAAGAACCTTGAAAATCTCCTTATGCTAAGCATCAGAAAGGTGAGACCAGTGGGACTGAAAAACCATGCTTAGAAATCCGAGTAGTTACAGCTGAAAAAGAGGTTCTTGGTGAGTGGCTTCTGTCAAGAAATTTTTTTTAAAGGTATTGGAATCTCGCGGATGGCTCAGTTGGTTCAATAGCAATGAAAGGCCCTATTATGACCATCTTGTGCACGAATTATATCAAAATTTAAGTATATCACTGGATAAAGCTGAGGTAGAAAATATGAAATCTATGATAAATGGAAAGGTCGTGGTTTTTTCGTCTAAGGAATGGGCTGAAAGCTTAGAGGTGCCTCATGAAGGTGTCAATGCTGACTATCCTGGTAATATTCCACCTTCTTCAAAAAAAATTTCCTATGAAGATGATCTAAAGAAGCTGACTGGAAATAAAAAATCCAGAAGGACTGTTTCAAATTAATTCAAAGGAGAATTAAGACTTATTTTTAAGTTCATACAACATCAAATCTGCCCAAGGAAGGGAGATTTCTCTATTGTGAAATATCAAGATGTTTTCTTGATGTTCTTGTTGAAACATGGAATAAAATTGCATCTGTGCAGATATATAATGGTTCATATCTTTGATTTGATTAATCCATCCAAAAAAGAAAATCTAGTTATATTATCCAAGGATTATTTCTTCCATGTTGAAAATTTTAGATTGTGTAGAAGATGGAGATGAACTGATAAGTGCCTACAGGGGATTTTGTCTTCAGAAAGACATTTTTAAAAGAATGAAAATCACTTGGAATCCATGGAAAAGATGTTGGGTAGAAGATGAAGAATGTCTGTATGAAAATTTCAATCCAATTGATCACCCTTCTAGACCAAAGGACCAAGTTGATCCAGGTCACAAAACAGGAGAAGTTACAGTTTATTCTGATGAGGATACAGAACCTGATGTGACAAGGGAAGAAGGATCTCCTTTTGATGATAAGAGTGATCCTGATATTGATGAAAATCCCAACGATATGACTTATGGACCTGCTAGTCCACCTCTATAATTTCCATCAAGAGACACTATTCTAGGTGATGAAGAGGAGGAAGAAACTGAAGTTACTGGAGTTGAAGGTTATGTAAGCAAATCAAATGAGGAATATGATGATGATGATGATGATGGTGATGGTGATGATGAAGTGTTGAGCATGTGAGTGACTCTCTAAAAGTGGGACAACAGATGGTTGATAGATCCAGTAAGGAATCTATACATGGGGCTTGCGATGGAATTGAGCCTGCTGATCAACAGGCCGATGGTCATAGAGATGCTGAACATGAGGATAGACCACTCCATACTAATGCTAAAAACCAAGAGCTCATTCAGGAATTCAATGATCTTATGGATGCTGTCTAGGAGGAAGAAGATGTAGTTTCAGTGCGTCAAATTGAGGAAGTACTTGGTGAAGCTGATGTAGCAGGAGCTCAGGCAGAACCTGAAGTTCGGTTGGTTCCTTTTCCCAGACAAGTTTTTATGGCCAAAGACCAGGATGAAGTATTTGATGATATTGATATTATTCTTGAGCCTCAGGGAAGAAGGGTTAGAATTGATACTTTTTAGCCAAGAGATTGGACCTGTACTAGAGAGTGGAATAGTGATCCAGGATACATTCTTTTCAGTTTAGATTATGACACATATGAGGAAAGGGTACCTCCTCCTCCTGTTCCACAAGGCCATGCTAACCTAGAACATGTTTCACCTATTCCACTAGCTGAACCTCCACCTCTAGAACCTATATCTCAGTCAGTGCCCAGTGACTATGTCACTAAGGCTGATTTGTAAATGTTTAAGAATGATCTATGTGCATTTGTGATAGCTTTAGTGGGATCCAGAAATGAATCCTCCACCTCCTTAAGTATATCGGATGTTGATGTAAGAAATATTCCAAGAATATTAATTCTGGAGATTCAACTGAATCTTATTACTACTGCATAAACCATTATTAGACACAACACTTTCCCGAGAGAAGAAGTAATAAATATGTGAAATAAATTGAATTCCTTAACCTATAACTTCAAGACCTCCTTTAGTGGTGTTCTGTAAGTTCTTAGGAACTTGGTAACTCATCTAATCAGTGTTGATCTAAAAAAGTTGGAAGATGATATTGGAAAAATGTTGGCTAGACCATCCAGTTCCATGAGTGAGAGAAGTTTCGTTGCTGATTTGGAGTCTCTCAAGGCTGTGATGAGAGAGGAAATTCAAAAACTACATATTGCTTCCGACAAAGAAAATCTTGAAAAATTTCATCGAAATACAGATCTTGTGATAAATATGGTCAGATAGTGAACAAATGAAGCCTTTGCAGCGCAGAAAGAGATTTGGGAAGATGTGGATAAGTACTTCACTAAGATATACACCAAGCATGATCTCATCAATAGCTTCAAGTTTCTCGCAGAAAATCTTTGAATTCCTCCAGTCACAGAAGCATTCAAAAAGAAAGTCCTTCAATTGAAAGAGTTTACACATTTTCTGAGTAAATTTATAGAGAATAAGGATGACTCCGAGAAGGCAATGCAGTATGGTGGTGAAATCCTTAATGAATTTATCTACTTTCTCAAACCTTATCTGCATGTTCAGGCTAAGGCTATTGTGGTCCTTCCAGCTGCTTCAATTCATACTGCCTCTCAGCCTCTTGCTCTGATGACGGTCTCTTAGGCTCTTTCTCATATTTGACCTATCATTACTGAGATGTCTCTAAGTCATGAGTTTCCAGAGAGAAGGCCTAGCCTTACAGCTACTGTCCCTACTGGTGTTTCCCTTCCTGGTGTTATCCTCATACCACCTCCTTCCTCTGCCACTCCCAAACCTTCTCCATTGGATCCTTCAGACAAAGGAAAAGCTCCTCTGTATCCAAACCCTTAATGATGAATTGTATCTTTTGATAGGGATTTGATTTTTTTTGTTGGCCTTATACTCTTATGCCTCGTAATAAAAAATATTATGATGTATTTCTTTTATATTATTTTTCATTCCTGCTTTTCTCTTTTTGTTAATCCCAAAAGGGGGAGAAAATAAAGATTCCATATACTCTTCTTAATCCATTTAGTGAGGGGGAGATTTGTTTTAAATAAATTTTTAAAATAAGGATGGAATATACTCTAGTTAATCCATTTATTGAGGAAGATATTTGTTTTAACTAAATTCTAAATGACAAGCTTTAGTTATATTGGATAATTTCATTCATCTATGTCAAATCTATCTGTATTATATATATTTTTATGAATGACATAATTTGTGATTATCAAAAAAGGGGAGTTTTTTTTACCCTCCATGATATTGTAGTTTTCATAATCAAAAATAATGTCAATATACAGATTCTACTCTTTCAAGACAGATTAATATCTCTCAATAAATCAATTATGTCATAAAAAACATATACTTTAATAAGTCAATATCATATATTCAGGAATAAATATGTTTACGAATGTATTTATACATAAACTTTTTCATAACACTTAGTCTGGTAAGACATACACTTCTCAATCTTTCTAGATTCTCTGGCACTGATGGTAAGTTTGACACACTGAAGTCAACACACTGAAGTTTGACACACCGAATTCGACACACCGAAACTGAAGTTTGACACACCGAATTCGACACACTGAAATCAAAGTTTGACACACCGAAGTTGACTCACCGAAACTGAATTTTGAAACACTGAAGTCAACACATCGAAACCAAAGTCTACACATCGAAGTTCGAAAGACCGAAGTCGACACACCGAAGATTACACACCGAAGATGGCAGACCGATGTTATCAAAACGAAGACAACAGACCGAAGATGACTCACCGATTTTTATAAATAATTGTTTCGAGTTTATTAATTAAAATTTATTTCTAACAGTCATATTTAGACAAATTAATGTTTCTGACATTTTTTAATGTTGTCTGTAGGACTATCCGTGGATAGTATGAGGTACATGCACGTGTGAAGATCTTCATGCCTAGAGAATATTGGAGTATAAAAGGACCTCATATTTGACTTTAAATAAGTGCAGTACATGAAGTATTACATGCTGAGACATTCTAAGACACAGACTGTGTGAATATGAAAAGAGAGGAACTAAGCACTTGAGATTATAAGAAGATTGTAATAAGAAACTTTCCCCAAAAATCTCAGTGTACATCGAGACATTGAAGAGATGAACCTTTTCACTCCTCTAAGATAGATTACAAAGACTACAATACTCTATTCTGAAGACAACATCCATAAGAAAACTCAAATACCATTTTCTCAATATCCATTGAGTCTAGAGAATTACTTCGTAGCACAAAGAGAATTCTTAACTATATTCTCTTCCATAACTCTGTTGTGTTTTATCTTCACTAATTGAGAAGTGTGTATATTTGTTTGTATCACACACACTATCTCCTAAGCATAATTTGAGGATATCAAACTATCCTCATAGTTAATCATTCCTTACACTTGTATCCCACGAAGAACTGTGGAAGAGATCATGTGTGATATGTTTATCTTTTTCCCACGAATAACTATGGTAGAGGTCAAGTGTGACCTGGACAGCCGGGTGTGCTATTATAAACCCTAATCTAGGGTGTGGATCAAAATTTTATTAATATAAACTGCTTAGTGGAAGGTGATCACCAAGTGGAGAGGACTAAGTCTCTACTTGAGACTGAACCTATTGTCTTATCCACTTTGCTATTTTTCTTATATTGTTTTGTGATATGTATTTCCTGCATTAAGATAACCTGAACTTTGATAGTTAGTTTAGAAAGTGTTTACATTTTTTTTGAATCTGTAGCTTTTCTTAGAAAGTTTTGTTAATCAATAGGTTAGTAAAATTGAGAACTAATCAATCTTCTAAGAATCAAATTGAACCTTCAATACATTTATAAATTCACTACAACCTGAATTTGTGTTTATTTTAATAAGGGATTTTATTTTGTAAAGAATCATTTTGACAGAAATTTTTATAGATACTCAATTCACCCCCCTCTTGAGTCATATACTGCGACCAACAGTAGTCAATGTAGGGATGATCAACCTTAGTATGTCAAAGTGGCTAGTCTTAGACCTGATATTGTCTGAACTATATTATAGAAGTAGACCATGTTTATGACCAATAGCCTCACCCACATAGAGAAACCCACCAATCCACATTGTGATGTAACTATTTTGGATTAAATAATATGAAAAAACCTCCACAATTCAACATAAAATCTAATATATTTGTCACTGCGTAATTTATGAAGTCAACATAAAAAAATATTTCTCACTTTTGTAAGTATTGGGTGGGAAAAAGTTATCATATAAGTATATTGTCTAAAGGGAGATACAGATCAGTGATGGTCGCTAATTTAAAATATTTTTGGGGAATTAGAGATAAATAATATGTAATATAGAACATTTAAGGATGTATTTTTTTTTTAAATATGTCCATTGTGATAAAAAGGGAGAAATGGAATGTAAATTCCTCTATCTCAGACAAATGGTTGAGGAAAATGCTTTTGAGTATGAGAATGTCATTAGGATGTTAGGTAGACATGTATTAAATCATGTACATTAACTAGAAATATATTTTTACCATTTCATTAATGGGATAATACTGATCCTTTAAATGGATTTAGTCTCCCAGAATGTTTTTTCCTATGAGGATATATTTTAAAGATTCATTAAGATAAAAAAAGGAGTGTTGTAAGATTTATTTCATTAAATGAAATCTATAGAATAATATGTCAATTAAGAACCATGGATATAAAATTACAACATATGTAAATAAAGGAAGAGTGTAATTTTTGAAATGTTATAACTGAGGAAACAAACTTTGGGAGACATTCGTGATGGGAATGCGAGGTTCTCTCTAGTGTGTAGAAAAATCCATGAAAATCAATAATACTTAGTTAAGGATAGATCTACTGATATTAAATTATTTAATTATTAGTATATGGGTAACTATGGAAACAAATTCCAAAAGGGTCAATGAAATTTACCTAAAAGTCATTTGGTGGATATATAAGATAATACAATCACCAAAACTATGTTTGAGGTAACAAATGACATGATAACATGTAAATTGATACCAAACTAAATGTTAGATAATTCATTATTTTACAATATATCTAAAAACACTTTTATATCATGTATATATTATATTATCATTGTATAATCCATTAATTATTTTATAATGGAGTTTCTTCTGAATAAACTAATTGGAATCTTATTGGAATGATTATTTACCAATTAGTCTCTATTAATAATAATAGAAATTCCCTGGTGGAAAATTTTCTTGTTATACCTTTGGTTTATTTTTTAAATATGTTGAATGAATGTGATCTCAATTTCTAATGAGGGAATTTACTTCTGAGATATTGATATTAATATTTATAAAAGATCCATATAATCACTTATTTTCAAGGTAGGGAATTTAGCACTCAATACATTTCTACTACCACCGCTAATAACTGAACATAATGAAATTATAAATTATAATTGAATCCTATGAAAAGATGATGTTCCCATTTTTTAAAAATACATTGATTTATTTATAAATAGAATTACCCGGTCTTATATCTGGGTATGAAGTTATGTTTTCCATTAAAATCATTATTGATGAAAAACTCCCTATCAAGAACTCCCTATAGAATAGAACAAGAATATTTGGTAGAGTAAAGTATCTAGTATAGGATTTTTGTGATACAAGAATAATATTCCCTAGTGTTTTACCATGTTGATCACCTATTTTATTTAGGAAAAATAATGATGGGGCTAAGAAAATATGAATCAATTATAGGGATAATAAATTCATTAGTAAAAAGAAAGAATATTTCACCACACATTGATTACTTATTCAAACATCTTTAATGGGATTAATTATTTTAAATGATTCATATACTCTCATGATATCATTAGTTAATGGTAAATAAGATATATATATATATATAATTTGACATTACATATGTGATATGTACTAAATGAGTTTACCGCAATGTCCGTCAAATTGACAAATGAACCTTATGTTATTCTATATAAGATTAATATTGTATTTATGTATTACCTAGATATGTTCATTGTTATATTAATTGATTATATCTTCATATAATAAAAAATATATATAAAGATTGTGAGAACCATCTATAATTAATTCTTGTGATGATTGAAGAAAAGTAATTATACAGAACATTCAGTAAGTGTAAAATTTCATTCCATGATATTTTTTTGGATATATTATATCTTTGGATAGAATATATATTAATATTATTAAGATAAAAAAAATAATTTCATCTTAGATAAATTTGACAAATATACAATTTTCCTTAGATTTGCAAGCCAATAACAGTGGTTCGTCAAAAAAATTTCAAAATTCAAAAACCCACTAACCATGTTCAAACAAAATGGGGTAGTTGAAATGTTCTAGGAAATGTAAAATATGTTTTTAGGAGATAATTTAGATTTGGATTAATAAAAAAACATTTAATTTACCAATATATAAGAATGATTTGTAATATATAGTGATTCATCAATGAAAGGACTAGGTTGTTTCTGTATGAATAAGAACCATTTGGTATCTTATCCCTAAAGGAAATTTATGAATCAAGAACCAAATTATCTAACTCCTAACCTTGAGTTTGAAGCTCAAATCATTTCAGGGAAGACAGGGAGTCTCTATCTCTATGAAGGAGGATGAATGATATATGTTGACCAAAAATGATTAAAGTATATTTTTTCTCTGAAATATATCAAAATGATGAATATAAGATGGATAGAACTACTCAAGGAATATATTTACAAGATAATCCACCATCCTGGGATGGAATATATGGTGGTTATTGTATTTATTAGGAGGGACAATTGGGTTATAAAAATGATGAGGATTAATCTATATCTACTATTCAAGAATTTAATCTAGTTAGATATGGTAATATATTGGTAAGTGGTTCAATTAATTATATTATATAAAATTGATAATCCATATTTAATTTAAAAGATAGACCAGTCCCAAGAAGATGATGATGTTGTACAATGAATATGTAATGTAGTGAATGATGGAAAATTTATTTTTTAAGTATATAAATATTGATGTTTGATGTTTGGAAAGATTTTATATGGTACATACAAACATGAAATTAAGAGGTATCTACTATATGAGTCACATAACTAAAATTCATCAACACACCGTTATGCATTAATATTTATAGATATTTAAGTGGAAATCTATTATGGGATGGTATGAAGCATGAAATTACATACTATTTTATGAGAAACATAGAGTTCGGGTTGCTAACTGGTGAGAAAAAACATCCTAAGGGATTCATGAAATCATTTCTTATACCTAAGTGGGAGTGGGGCAATATTAAAATATACCTTTTCCCTAAGCTTACAAAGACTCCAAAAAAGAATAGTGCATTATGGAACATCATTCATCGCCTTAAAAAGTCTGAAAATTTCTAAGTAGTAAAGGATGTTCTACCCCTTGAGTTCCTTTCCCAGCTCTATATCAATGGAATATTGATATATAATGAATAACCTCTATCAATTATATCTGATTGTATCCAGTATATCACATCAAAATTCTAGAAGTTTCTTATAGTGGATCATGATATTGAGGGTCATTTATGAACGGCCTATCATCACCAATCAAATCGGATGACTGATTAGAAAACACAAACAATAGAATATATTCTAAGATTATATTCTCTTATCTAAAAATTATCATGAGTTCAGTATTTATGTCTTGTGGACTTTTCATACATTAATGGTTAACATTTTATCAACTAGATTTTAGTGACATAGACCATTGATACAAAGATATCACATCTCAATAGATAAATATTCACTATATAAAATAACAATCCAAACCAGAATCACATAGGTCAAGTGACATTAGATAAATGGTCACAAAACCAACCAATTCATAAAAGGTTTATATCATCTATTTCTATTTCCAAAAAAAAATAGAATTCTTCATAGACATATCAAACTTAATGTGTATCCTCATAACCTAGGGAAAGTAAACATGAAAAATGGTGGGCTCACATTCTATGAAAGTGTGAAAAATGGAGATATAAATAAGGGTATGAGAACATGGTTATATAATTTTAAATTTATACCACAAATAGTAGAGATCATAATATAGTTCCATTCTATGGAAGTTGATTGTTCATAATAAAAAAATAATAAAAGGAAAAGATCCATGAGATCATAACATTAGAATAAGGAATATGTTTATAGAATACAAAAAAATTGAGAAAAAATTCCTTATTTATAAAGGATTATTGCAATGATTATCATAGTGTAATTTATTCACCCCCAAACCATCATAGTTTTCAAAATTCACTCACAAAGCATCCATATGAGACAATGTACCTAATCGAAGTGTGTTCACACCCCATTCATTCTATGTTTATCTCATGAGATGTCAATAATTATCCAATGAATTGTAGGGAGATGTAGAGACCTACTGTTTTATTTATAAGACATTAAAATATTTATATATATATATATTAATAGCTAGGTGCGGATACAACATGTTATTTTGAGGCTTGTTGTGCCCAGAAATAATATAATAAAAATATTATATATTTTTTAAATTACACATGGAAAATTTCATAATTAATATAGGACAACACATATAAAGAATCTCATATCAGAAATTTGAGACCACGATTGAGTTTGGAACATGATGATTACTCAAGGCATGACCTAAAATAGATCATCCCATTATGTTCAAAAATAATGACTATTCGAGGGTGTGTTCAGTTAAATGAAATAATTAAATTTTATTATTTTAATTAAGTTAACCTAATGCAGTTTTCTATAAAACTATTTCTATGTATAATTGTCTAGGGTTTTCTATATAAACCCTTGGAGGATTCCATAGTTTTCTTTCTCATACCATTAGAATGTGACATCTTTCAATGAAAAATATCTAGAAATGGGCATATCGAAGCATAGAAAATGGAACAACTCGTCTCAATTGTTTGTGGGAATTTTTTTCAATGATGGATGATCAAATATCAAGGAATAACTTGTAATTTTTTTCCTCAAAATATATGATTAAATTATTATGAATGTCCATCTTTGTACCTTTGATTTCTTCCATTTGGGGTCCATGTATGCACCCATGATTAAAATATATTTGATTATTCTTCATTTTCTCACCCAAATATCCCCATTCATGATCATTATCAAAGAGAACATAGAAAAAGTTGATAAACATTTATTTTTGTTACTTTAAACATTCAATTTATTATTGTTATTAATACTTTGACCATAGGGATATGATTAGACATTGTTGGGTGGGTCCAAGCCCAATCAGACCTACGGATTCACAACAATTACATGGGAAACAAAGGATCCAGTCACCAAGTGATAATTTACATATGAATCATGGAATAACGAGGATTGTTTTCATGGATTCAATATATGATATTTGGTGAGAGATAAACCAAGAATCATGGTTTGAGCGACGAACCACTAGGGTCAATGGATAATAATTTATGACCAATATATTGCCGGAAATGACCAACAATGACTAGATGAACCATTTTATGGATGATTAGAGGTCGGATACCAAGAAGGGATGCTATATTTAAATCATGGAGACTAGATATGAGATTCTGTGAAAAATTAGAATACAATCCATGTAGTTTGATGAACACAAGACATATACCCCCTATGATCTGGATGATAGGTTTTCTTGCATTTATATGTATCACAAGATGTGTGGGAGGCCCACACACCATGTAACCATATTAAGGCATCCTAGAATGTACGATA
This sequence comes from Viscum album, assembly GCA_963277665.1. Lineage (NCBI taxonomy): Eukaryota > Viridiplantae > Streptophyta > Magnoliopsida > Santalales > Viscaceae > Viscum > Viscum album. The sequence continues at coordinate 1,526,089,206 of OY728151.1, forward strand.
ATAGTACATGGGATAGGGAATGGATGGAGACAAACCATGTTCCTAATACATAGACATGGACATAGAAACGGGTGTCACCCCATGTTAAGTGACACATTGTGAACCAATCTACAGAGACATGGGATGGATATACATAAACAGATAAGGTACATAGGTGGCAGATTGAGTGTAATTGAAACACTATATAGAACCTATAAATGATGTTTATTATTACTTGGTTAGAGATCCATGTATCAATATGGAAATGTATATGTGATAAAACAGGACCACACAACATTTTCCCCCCTCACATGCCATATAATCTTAGTTTCCTTTTGAGGAGACATTTATATCTCTTATCTACATAATTTGGAAAATGATTTTGGACCAAATATATCCTATGAAAAGTGGATTTATGAATAGAATGAAATGGTTCCCTCCATTGTGACATTGGGACATGATGTTTGATGTTCTGATTATGAATCTTATTGAGTTGATGCATGACGCTTGCATTGTTCCTCAGCCTCTTGATAGGAACCCTCCAACCGGGATGGTAATGGGTACTCAATAGAATAGAGTGGCACCCTACTCTAGAGACAGGGAATGGGTCCACGAGCTCCCTAGTGGCACCCTCCATCCGTTTTGGGCATTGGTTCTCAATGACTTAAAGTGGAACCCTCCAATAGAGATTGGTAATGGGTTCTCATCCCTTGGAGTGGCACCCTCTTGCAAGGTTGGTCATGGGTCATCAATGACATAGAGTGGAAACACTTCTACAGAAAAAGAGCATGGTTCCTCCACATTTTTATTTGAACCTATCAGTTGTTTCGGGCATTGGTATTGAATGACTTAGAGTGGAACCCTCCTATCAAGACATGACAAGGACCCTTGACCTTGAGAGTGGCTCGCTCCAACATTATGGGAATGACTACCTGATGACATAGAGTTTAACACTCCTGCCGGTATGGGCATGGTTGTTATTTAATCATAGTGGAACCCTTCTACCATATTAGGTAATTAGTTTACTACATAGTTATTAGGTCCCCTTAACTATGAAGAAAAGTGGCAATGCGAGCCATGTATTGGATTCATTATGACGGGAAGAAACAAGAGATGATTTTCATCATTGATGGAATTATGGAACTATTAGAAAAAAAAATTCTAGTATAGCCTATTTGAGGGAGATCCCAAAACTATCTCATTTTGGGTTTCCTTTGTTTGAGCATATATATTCATGTGTGTGTGTTTGTTTACTCTCTTTATTTGGGATGAACTATTTGATGTATTTTTATTTCTATAGTTTCTCATTCTTCTCCCCCTTTATATTTCGGGGAATGTTACATGGTATGTATATACTCACCCCTAAATGGGACTCTCCTTCCCATGTCCTGTTTTATACATATGATGAATAGGTCTGAGGTGAATTCAAAGGATAATAGGGATAATTGGTACATTAGAAATTGTACGATAGTCAGAGCTTGGGGATTAGGAGTTAGGATCTCATAGAATAATAAAATTAGTTTTTTTCAAGATGGGAAATCTTTCTATTTTGGAGTGCATTTATCCCCTTTACATTCAATTTTCACTACATTAGTGTTGTAGACCCTATATCTTTTTCGTGATTGTTTTATATTCCAACTGTTGCATATTATTATTATTATTCCTCTACACTTATGCATAAATATGGTGTGGTGTGTGTGTGTAAAGAAAAATTAGGCAATGACCCCCTCATGTAAGATATTCCTTTCAGCACCAGTCACTAGCCCCTAGCCTTGGGAGGCGGGTTTAGTGTAGTAACGGATCATTCCACATTGGCACAGGTCATGAATTATTTTTCTCAATGATGGTTTCATATAGGTGATATTTTCATAACTATTAATTATTTAAATGGTTTAATTACAAAAAAATAATCTATTTTATTTTATTTTCACCAAATTTAGGTTTTCTGGAGTGTTTTGGTCTAATATGAGAAAATTTCATGATTCTACAATTTTAATATTTTTTACTTTGGTTTTTTAATTATAACATATAATATATTGATCTTTTTTGGAGTTATTATTTTTTAAGGATTCCTTGATTTTTTAGATTAAACATACTCCTATATACGTAAATCTTATTTGAACATCCAAATACTGTAAAAAAAGACAATAAAATTGGAAAATTGTGTTAGATGATAGCATGGATCCCACCATAGTAATTGAGTCCTAACACATGATACACACATCCAATTATGATGATTAGAACTAGATTTGAATGATATTTAAATGGGAGATTCTACTATTAATGATAATTTAGATATTAAACCATTAATGTTGCCATTGGATACTCATATGTGGGGGAATATTTAGTAAACATTAGGCCAGAATGAATCTCACTCATTAATTGTTTAATAAAATCCTATATATGAGTTAACATAGTTTAAAATACGAAGGGTCAATAGAAAACATAATTTTGAGAAAATTTTAAGAAGAAATTGTACCCACGATATGTCATTGATGGGGTAAACCATGAGAAATATCTCAATACAGAAAATTTGAACGAGATATAAAAGGAGATTTGGAAGGTCATGATTTTAAATACTGAAGGATGGTACCCCCTTGGACTATATAAGGAAGAGTATACCAATGAGTTAATCTATATCATGAATCCTCAATGAGGGAACCCACCATGGAGGAGGCCAAGATGATTCATGTTCCTATTTTCATTTTTATTTCATTTGATTTGTTATGTTTTATTATAAATTGTAGTTTTAATTCTTTATTTTGTTAAATAATTTAATTCATCCATGTTTTTAATATTGTTTCCACCACCATTCTATATCATCTATTATTGTTATAATTCTTATTCACCTATTATTATTATTATTATTTAAAAATTCTTATTTTTTCACTTATTTTCTTATTCATTCCCATCCCTCCTCTTTGTTAAATTTATTTGGATTCTTCTATTTTATTTTATTTTATCTATCATCCCAAATTATTTTTATTTTATTTTCTTCCTTCTCTCATGATCCATTCAAATTTTTATTTTGATTATTATTCTAATAATTTTAATTTTATTTTATTTACCCTTCAATTCAATCCCATTCCACGAAGTGATCTCTTACCCTCATAATTAAGGGGCTGTCCCTGAGGATTATCCTAGTGGTAGGTTAAGGTGTTTCTAAGTTTTCCTTAATATTTATTTGATGTTTTTTGGGTAGATTTTAGAATAATGCATGGCTAAGGATAATTTCCTTGATGTGGAAATCCCAAAATGACATGAATATCAACCTATTTCCATTATTTTATTTAATCTATTTTCTATCCCTCCATTGGGTGCTTATTCACACGATGATGTTGAGATAATAAATGGATGAAATTGAATCGAAAGATCTGTTTCATGGAAATTGATCATCCTAGAATAAGGTGCGTAATAAACAATGATCAAAGGAGGAGGTGGACTTAATATTTATTAGGCGTTAAAATATTTTCACAATTTCTAAATAATTAATTATAGTTCAAATATAAGATTTAATTTTTATATTATGAAACATAAATAAAAAATATTAAGTAAAATAAAGATTGGACCGAAAAAATTAACCCCAGGACATATTTTCTATCTTTAATCGTTCTGTTTATAACTTAAGAGTTATTTAAACTAGAATTTTCCATCTTCATGTCATTAAAATCGAAACGACAACCCAAAACATTACCATTTTATTTTATAAAATATTTAAAAAAACAATTAGTATAATTGATTTATCATAACTATGTGAAAAAACTGAGAATATCCTCAACTAAAACTACCATGGTCATCCACTATACATCACTTGGAAAATATTTTTTCCATTTCCATTCCCTACGACAAGCATGTGTTAAAAATAAAATTTGAGGAAAATAATGATTTAAGTGTGGGAGAATTAAGAGAGATAATAATTTCATCTTTTTTATTATGTATTTAACTTATTTAAACCCTCACAATTTTTCAATTTTAGTTGATTTTAATAATATTTATTTTTTTGGTTCATTTTTATCTAAAATGAATAAATTATTGCTACTGGTAATTTAACAGATTTTTATTACATTGGTTTTTCAAGTATATCAATTACAATTTTGATCTAATTCATTTTATAATTTTATTTAAGGATTCTAGGATTTTTGGGATTAAACTTCTTCATATGGATTAGGAGTTTATTTGAACATCCAAAGGCCCAAAAAATGAATCAAGTGAGAAAATTGATTTAGATGATAGCCTGGACCTCTCCTTAGTAATTGAGTCATAACTAAAGTTACACACCTTAAATTAAGAATATTATAGATGTATTTTAAAGACAATTAAATGGTTATTTCGATAATTATATATCATAGAGATATTCCATCATTAATGTGGCCATTAGATTCTATAAATTGGGGAATATGTAGGAAGCGTTTGTCCAGAAATAGTGTGACCCATTAATTATGTGAAAACATTAACTATATAAATCAAATTACATTGAAATTTGCAGGTTCAATATAAAACATAATTGTGGGAAACATTAAATAATAAATATTTCCAAAATAATGACATTAAGTGGTTAAAACATTAGAAAAAATTTAGTTGATAGAATATGGAAGATATATTAATGAAGATTGGTAGGATATTGATTTTCAATATTGAAGGATGGCACCCTTGGCCCAATATAAGGAGGATTTAAACCATTCGGAAATTTATCTATCGATTCACTGAGGAGGGAACCCACTGAGTAGGAGGTCGAGTTGTTGTAACTTTCTGTTCTCATTTTTATTTTTTTCTATTTTTTTTAAGTTTTATTTTCTATTGTAATTTGAATTCATTATTTAAAAAAATAAATTAATTCATGATTGTTTTATATTTTTTTAAACCATCCTTCTTTATCTTGAATTCTTCATATAATCTTCTTATATTATTATTATTGTTGTTTTTATTATTGCTATTATAATTCTAACAATATTTTTTTATTTATTTAGTTTCATAATCATTTATATTACTATTATTCTACCATTTAACTTTTAATCATTTTCATTTCCTTTTTATTTCCCTCTCTGCCTCTCCCTATTTCTATTTCAATTTCTTTCCTTTCTTTTATTTTTATCACCCTTATTCATTTTACTGTATTCTCATTTTTATTTTCATTTTATTGAATTTTCTTTTCTTGTCTTCCAGCACTCCACCAATTGATATCTTACTCTCTAAAATATGAGGTTAAACCTAAGGATTGGCCCAGGTGGAGGTAGAGGTGTTCTAGAATTTTCATTACTATTTTTTTATGTTTGTAGGTTTATTTGAGTATCATTCATGGGTGAGGTGAATTTACCCGATGTTGGTTTCCCCCTCTAACATGAAACTCAATCAATTAGATTTATTCTCTTTTTCCACCCTCTATTATTTTTTTTATTCCCATGTTAGAGTTTAGATAATAAATGGATGAAATAGAATAATTAGATCTAAGTCCTGGAAGATGGAATATCCAAGAACCCGGTGTGTCATCAACCTTGACTAAAAGAGGAGTTAAAATTAATAGTTCATTGGAATTAAATGATTTATACAATTTCAAAATAATGAAAAATATTTCAAACATGAGATTCAATGATTGTATTATCAAACTAAATTCAGACATATAAAATAGAATAATGATTAAACCCATAACTGAACCAAAAACAATGTCTTTTCTTTCATTAACTCATTCTATTAAGATTTCCATGGTAGTTTAAATTAGAATTTCCATTTTTTCATGTTATTATTCAAAACCCCAAAAATAATTATTATCTTCCTAAATTAGTCGAAATAAAAAAAACATTTTTTATGTCACTTAGATAATGTAGGTGAAAGGACTAAGATTCTCTCCAAGTGATATGGCCATGTTCAGCCATTGTGCTTCACTATTAAATTAATTTTCTTTTGACACACCCCATGATAGGAGTGTGTCAAAATTGGAGGAATTTTTGAGGTTCCAATGACTATATTTCCTTTAATTTTCAATTTTAAAATTTTAGATAGATTTTATTTATACTATAAAAATAAAAACTAAAAACATGCATGATGTTTTCCAACGTCCATTCTTTTAATACCTAGAATAAGTATTATTAAGTGCGAGAAACAAAAAATTAAAAATGGTTAAGAGGTTACTATCCTAAAAATTCCTGATTAACTCACTGACCTAGACAAGATTATTGTAAATAGTCATGATACTATAATCTCATTTCATGAACTGGGAGATATAGTTGATAAAGTAAAACATGATTATAAAAAGCTGAAGTCCAAAATAGAAGTTCCATCGATTCTTTTTAATTTTATTGAAGACATCAATGAGGTCAATGACCAAAATGAATAATATCTACATCCCAACCATAAGAAGGGTCAAATTTAAGAATAACATGATGATCTAGCATGGATTCATGATAATGAAAACTTTATTACATAGAAAACTATTGGAGATCAACCAGATCTAGATGACTTGTGTAATCAATATGAGGTACAACATGATTTACCTTATCCTTAACAAGTATAAGAGATAGTTCCATTACAAGTCACTCTATCTATTGATGAATATAAATCCACACAAATGATTTAATTTTTTGAAAATATATGGTAGCTTGACTACCTTCTTCAACTTTCCACCTTTAAACTCAAAGAGGAACTAACCACTGATATAGTGATTGAACCTGAACCAACTAATGGAGTTGTTATTTTCCCAAAATCTATTTAATTTCATCATATTTAATTTCAATTGATTATTTATTCTCATTTTATTGAATTTAATGTTTCAGAAAGTGTTTCTTATGCCTTGGAGGAAGATGATGAATCAAGATATGAACCTATTTAAGAACAAAATGAGGTCCCTGACTGTAATAAACACATTTTTAAGTATCCCTTTGATCATTCATTTCTTGTAGCCTATTTTAATCCAGCACTAGTGAATGAAGATAAGGTTTCAAAAAAAAGATACCTAGAAGGAGGATTTTTTATACTTCATCCCACCCCCTCCATGCAATATGTACCTGACTATGAAGGGGGAGGATCTAGTATACTATATCCATGGATCATTCCTTACCTAGAAGAATGAATCCCAAGATATGAAATGCCACAAGAACTAGTTCAAATAAAAGAATCTTCATCCAACATATAAATTTGGATAAATATCTGTTGCATCCCTCTGGAGGTAGTAAAAATTTAGGGCCCACTTGGGGGGTCATACCAAGAATTATCCCTTTATATATTCTTTCTATGAATTTATATTTCATTTCATAGGAAGTTTTCTATCATTAATCTTACTCCATCATATTCATTTTGATATCTAATGACATGATTCATGTGCTTAATTGAGTAATTATTTTTTTAGGTTCATTATGTAAGAAGAAATATTCAATAGTGATGGAGGAATGAGACTATGATTCATTGGAAAGGGAGTTCATTTTTAGTTTTTATACTTCTAAACTCATTATATTTTTTTCCAATACATTTTCTGATATTTAACATAAAATTTTATACCCATACTTGGATTTTGGATTTAATTGTTTTCTCTAAGAGACTTGAGATTCTTATGAATCATGTGATTCCATGTTTTTTATTTAAATATTAATTAAATTGAGTTTTTAAAATGGAAAATTTAATTATTAAACTGAAGAATGGATATAAAAATGATGACTCATGATTTAAGTGAATTGATTGATTAATTTTAATGAAATTTACAAAAAAAATAATTCATTGTCTTTCTGAAATTTAAGTTAATTTAGTTTTTATTGTTAGTCATGACTTGAGTCTGTGTTTGAAATCATATGTTCCATTACCGAGAGGTTTTCCAGACAATGTATTTCATATTTTATACTTGATCATATTTCCTGAGTGATCCTGGTGCATTACACCTACTAGGACATTCATTTGGTCATGTCAATGCTATGATTGTAAAAAAACACATATAAAATTATCAAGTCATATTTTTATAAACCACTTATCATTAAAATTCCACCATTACATAAATACTTATTTACCACATAGAAACCATGAATGATCTTGTTAGTCATGATCCATATTTGACGCCATTTTTATCCATTCCAACCCAACTATTTTTATTTTCATAATATTTTAATATTTATGTGTGAGGGTGAAGGGAGACATGGTGGAAAGGATAAAATTAATTGCATAGAAAAAAATTTGGTGTTATATTTTGGAAATAAATAATGGTTTTTAATTCAGTCAAAGTATTAAATTTTTTTCCTATTGAATTTTTGTTTTTGAAAAAAAGGAATGGGTTATGACGTAGAGAAATAAAAAATCACCATCATTAGACTGATGATTTTTATCATATGTTTTTAGGTGGTTTATGTGAGAATTATTCTAAGAATAAATTTCGGAAAAAAGTAAAAAGAGGATGAAAATATACTGTTAAAAAGAGAAAAGTATGAAAGTATAGAATAAGTTAAGAAGGGACACATCATCTATTATTCTTTCATTATTCACGAACTTGTTTTTGAATGTTTGGGTAAGGATATACTCTCTTCAATGCATGGGAGAATTTTATTACACTTTAATTTTTGATATCATTATATTTAAAAAAGAGATTAACCTTATCCTTGATCCTTAATTTTTAATTCATCGTATACTGCCATCATTAAGCCTTTGAGTTAGTTGAGACTTTATTGCATATCCTAAGGATTTAATGTTCATTTTGTATTTAAAATGTGGATAAATTAGTTCATTTAAAATAATGTGGATAAGGGGCATGTATTCATTCTATGAGCATAAGTATACATAAATTTTATCATGATTAATTGTAGAAAAAAATACATTGTGAGGTAGATTGTGATTTGGCATGTTTAATAATAATTAATAGAGGATCTTGAATGAATGTGAATATAATTTAAATTATTATTCAATGGGGAAAACTAAAATACATGAGTTGGTTTTTTTATTCAAAATTGAAAAATTGAATTGAAAAATTATGTGAAATTTCAATTTTTAATTTATCATTTATAATTTTTATATTTTATTTCATTGTAATTTGAATAGTATCATTGTAACCCTATAAATTCCATGATGAGATTACATGATTTAGTAAAATCATGGTTTATGTTTGGGGAATTGATATATGTAATATATTCATCATTTTTAATATATATTTAAATGATACAAAACCCCACAATTTATCAATTTTGGTATATTTCATCATATTTATTTTCTTGGTTTGTTTTTGGGCTAAAATGATAATATTTCGTGATTTTGAAATTTTAATAGATTTTTATTTCTGTATATTTTTGAGTATGACATTAAAAATATTGATCCAACCTGAGTGATTAATTTTTTTGAAGGATTCCTCTTTTTAAGGATTAAACTTCATCTTCTAGAACAAGATATTATTTGAGCATCGAATGGCCACAAATAATCAATCAAGCTGTAAAATTATAATGGATAATATCACGGACCCTAACATAGTATTTGAGTCATAACACAGGTTACACACCTCCATTTGAGGATATTCCAACTATATTTGAATGATAATTCAGTGGATCATAATACAAATCCTTAATGATTCCATTGGAAAATAAAAATTTAGGGATGATTTAGAAAACATTAGGCCAGAAAGATTGTGACCCATTAATCGTTTCGTAAAATCTTTTATTTAATTCTAATTAAATTAAAAATTGGAAGGACAATACAAAACAAATTTTTTTTGCAACATTAATGAAAAAATCATTCACATAGTCTATCATTAAATGATTCATCCAAGAGAGAACATTAATTAAACAAAACCATGAAGAGAACATAAACAAGATTTGAAAGAACTGAATTTTAAATACTGAAAGATAGAACTGTGTTGTCTTATATTAGGAGGAGTTCACCCATTCTAAAATATATCTCTCAATCCAAAGGAATTTCTCAAGAAGTAGCAAGTTATTTTTTACATTTTAATTGATTTTCATTTAGTATTTATTATTTCATGTTATTTTAAATTATAATTTTAATTCTTAATTTATTTAAATAAATTAATTCATGCTTGTTTTAAATATTTCATCCGACATCCTTCCCCATCCTATATTATTCTTATAATTCATATTCTCTTATTATTATTATTATTCCAACATTATGATTTTATGTAATTATATGTTTTATTAACTCCAATCCCTCTTCTTCTTCCATTTTATTTTTATTCTTTTATTTTATCTTTCTCTCATCCCATATTCTATTTATTTGAAAATATTATTCCTCACATCACCGACTTTAATCTTTATTTTTATTATTATAAATATTTTTATTTTTTTTCTCCTTATCATCTCTCCCACTCCACCATGTGATCATTTACCATAATAAAAGAGGAATTGACCCCCAGGATTGTCCCAAGGGGAGGTGAGTGTGTTTTTTAATTTTTATTAATGTTTATTTTATTTTATTTTTTGGTAGATTTGAGTAGCATGCATGTGGTAGGTGAATGTCCCCAATGTGGAATACCCCCAATTACATGAAACTCAATCTATTTATATTTATTTATTTAATATGTTTCCCTCAATAAATTGTTTTGTTCGTCACATATTGGAGTTGAGATAATCAGTGTATGGAATGTCACTGATAGATCCAGGTCCTATAAAATAGAACATGATAGACCAAGGTGTGTCATTGACCTTGATTAATGGAGGACTTATAATTTATATTTCATTGGTATTCAATGATTTCCACAATTTCTAAATAAATAATATTAGTTCAAACATATTATTTCATGTTCAAATTATAAATCTGAAATCATACATATAATGTAAAATAATGATTGAACACAAAACCAAACCTAAAACAATATCCTTTCCCTATTATCGCATTCTGTTTATAATTTTATGGTAGATTAAATTATAAATTCTCTTATAAATTACATTTAAAAAACCCACATTAATTCTCATTGTAATTAATAAAATAATAAAAAAAGGAATTATTTTAGGTGATTTATAATAAGTGAAAAATTTGATGAACTAATCAAGTGAGACAACCCTGGTCCGCCACTATGTTGTAGTAGGAAAATAAATTGTTTTTTTTCTGGGAAATATGACTGGTGCGCATTATGGTTTGATCCTTAGTACGAGGTAAAGAGAATTCCCCATATGACAACTTTTTTGGTATTTAGGGTAATAGTGTCAAAGAGATTCTCAAGTGTATCTCTAGAGCTATGGAACCTAATGATGGTACATGTGGCTAACGTATACACTCACTAATTCTTTGAATGCCTACTTATTGACTCTGTGTAGCGAGACATTGGCTATAGAGATCAATGGTACAAGAATCATATGGGACTGGGACTTTGATTATCCTTATTGATGAGTCTCCCCATTATTATATATAGGAATATATATATATATATACTCATATAACTGTAATAGGTCTTGATTAAATTTTTTGGATGCCTCCTGGATGAAAACCATCCTAGATAACCAATCTGGATCATTCTAAGAATATGATGTGTGATAAATCCTTAGTTCTTGGTATATCTCATGAGATCCTTTCTCCATGTTGATATGTAGTAGAACCACCACCATTAATTCAAAAACAATATCCTAGTATAGTAGGATGAGGATTTATATAGACTTAGTGCACTCCACGATTTCAAGCAATAGTGGTAGTAGATTTTTTATTATGAGAAAAATCCCAAAGTAGTAGAGGATTGGCTAGAGTCAATGGCCTTTGATTTTAGGCTCATATGGACATTGATGGATCAGGTGGTTTTGTTGGCAGCTATTCATTCCCATAGAGTATTTTGGATCTAGTAATGTCTTGTTACCAAGATGTATGATGAGTCGTCACCCACATGGCCCAACTTCCTGCTTCTATTCCATTAGGAGAAATACTCATCCAACTTTTTCTCGGTACAGATTTAGGATCTTCTAGAGCATCAAAAATGAGGGATGATTGTTCTTGAGAATTCTGTGGTGCTTGTAGACATTACATGGTACTCCCTTGGTAAAATTCAGGTTGTGTAATTCTGAGCATGGATGAATGAGTAGGGAATCCATAGAATTATATGTTCTAGAATGGTACCCATATGAAGTCCATCATATGTTTTATTATTGGATTAGTAACTAGTGATATTTATTTTTCTATTATAGGAATGACAGGTAGCTGGAGCAGGAACTAGTTGTCACAATGATGGGTCATCTAAAAATTATACCAGACGTCCATCGATAGGATCTCGGCACTGGAGATCTTCCCTAGATAAGGATCGAGCATGTGGTTAGGGGTAAAATATATTATTAGGTAATACTAGATTGGTTAGTTAGTAGGATTTTTATAGGTGAGGTCACGTATCAGAAGACTTTCTGGTCCATGTGATGGGGAGCTCAAGCTGTAAGCTGACTAACCACTATGATATATACATCATCGTGATCAATGATCTCCCAGGTGAGGAAATGGTGGTCCATAGGGTGGTAGAGCTATGAGTGGTTAATGGGAGCTATGGGTGGAGGATGACACTCTATGGCCCTTACACCACCACAACTAGGCATCCAATGTCAGGTTCCGGTAGATCGCTATCAGGGTTGTGGATAGGTGTAGGAGATGGATTCTTATGACTCACCAGAACATGAGATGATTAGAGGTATGATCTAGGTTTATCCTACTATTGATTTAATGTTAGTACACATATGTTCTATTCATTCATGCAACTAAAAAATCCTAGTGTAAAAGATGGAGCTCACTGTAGAGGCTTTATCCCAATAGCTTTATATTAACATTATTACATGGAATGATTCTTCTAAATCGTTTATCCTCTAGAAGTTTGATCTATCACTGAGTGGAGGGAAGTTCTTGTGGGACATTTTGGTCATAACTATTTTACCATATGACGTCATCGTGGGTATTGATCGGATGTCCATGGTCTGATCCCTGATCAACTATCACCATAAACAAGTCAGATTACTTTGCACTGATGGGAAAAGATACTCCATTATAGGTGAGATATAATTCATGGTAGGGAGAGTGTTAATTACGAGAAAGAACCTTTATCCCATCATCCATTATTTGTCATGTGTATCTCTTTGTGTAGTATGCACATCAAGAATTTGGATTCCTTTAGTTGTGGATGAATTGATACATGTATTTCCTGAGGACATTTTGGGACTAACTCTAATGTAGGATATGACATTATGTGTCAAATTTAATCCCAGGAGAACTCTAATATCTTCAACATAATATATCATTCCCCATTCCAACATCTCAAAGCTATGGTTGTATATGGATAACCTCCCTAATAATGGTTTCATTTGTCCCAGTGGGTCCCCTAAGGGGGCTCTGGTGTTGTTCGTTAATAAAGAAGATGGGATCATGAACTTTTCTATTGATTATCATTTCCTAATCTAGAATGTGATAAAGAACATATAATCATTACAGAGGATTGATTAAATATTTGACCTATTGTGATGAGTGATATGGTTCTTGAATATCAATCTCAGGGAATACTACCACTGAGTGAGGGTTTACAAGTCATATATTCTTCATCTAGCATTCTGATGTCTCTATAGAAGGTATGGGTTCCTAGTGATTACCTTTGGTGTTTCGAATACCCACCCAATGTTTTTAAAAATAACGAATCACATTGTCTATTCGTACATTCTCCAGTTTGAGGTTTTCATCATCATTGACATACTATACTCATCTACTCTATGTCAGAGGAGAATCATAGAGAGGACATGAGGATATTCCTAGATTTAATTTGGATTTAGTATATTTTTGGAAAGCTCTCAATGTTTCAGTTCTAGATTCATTAGGTTCAATTTCCAGGGAATTTTATTTTTTAGCATGGTATATCCATGGAGATAGAAATGATCGATGCAGTTATTATTTTTGTTATAACCAAAACTTTGTAATATTTACATATTTTATTGTCTTATTAGTGGTGTTATTAGAGTTTTGTGGTAGAATTATCAAGGATTACAGCCCCATTTACCAATTTGATGTGGAAAGGAATGATTTTACCTTCACTCAGTGTTCCATAGGCCCTTTATGTAGTTGAGACTAAGGATTATGAGTTCTCCTTTATTGAGACTACTAGAGGGGGAATGAAGTATTTGTTGTATTGAGACACCTCAGGAGCTAAGATCGGGTGCGTGTTGATTCAAAGGTTGGTTGTTACCATATATGTGTTGAGGTAGTTGAAACCACATGAGCAGAACTACATGAGACATTACCTGGAGCTGGATGTGGTAGTCTCCAACCTAATAATGTGTATGGACTATAATATAAGGGATTCCTTCTTGGTTTACTCATACCATTAAAGTCGAAGGTATGTCATCATGTATAGAGACTTCAACCTAATACAATAACACTGGTTGGAGATCCTGTATGACTATGACATCGAGATAGTATATACTCCAGGGATGGGAATCATGGTAGAAGATTCCCTTAGCAGGAAGTCTTTCCCTCATTAAGTGTAGGATGCTTCCGAACAGTTGGATTCCCTATGTCAGACCCTTGTGGAGTAGTAAGGTGTAATTTTTCTTCAGTTGATTGTGTTTACTCCTCTACTTCTTGAGTGTTTGAGATATTACCAGTTTATAGATATCTATTTTGAGGTATTTAATGAAAATTTATCCAAAAATGACTCACCAGATAGATATTATGAATGAGGTAATCACTTCTTCCTTGTACAGGTATGGATTGTAGTCCCAGTCATGATGTGGGGGAGGTTATGTGAGAGTTCCAAAATTTTCAATTGGATAAAATTCATGGTATGGGGATAGTGTAAAAGACATTAAGAAGTAGATTTTATAGTTTTTCATGTGATGTATCATTGTTCATTTCAACTCTTGGTGACACGCATTTTAGCATGTAAAGATTGAGAACCTGGTTTAGTAGGGTTCTTGCATCCCCTTGAGACCCTAAATTGGAAGTGGTATGACATATAAAAAGGAAATTTTGATATGGATTACATAGAAAATTAATGGATATGAAACCATATAGGTTATAGTTGACTGAATCATGATTTCTTGACACATATTTAATATCTGGGAGTAGATTTTGGTGGAGAGTTTCTGGGAGATGTACGTATGGGATATTGTTTGACATCATGGGGTTCGTTTGACTTTTTTCTCCAACTATGGTTTATAGTTTATGTCACAGTTCAAGAGAGGTCATTGGGACTAATTATACACCTTAATGTGGAAGAGTACAACCTCTCACCATAGATATATTGGAACACCAACGGCATTATATAGGTGTTGGAAGATATGTTAAAGGTTTTCATGTTAGACATTAGCCAGATCTGGAATGACCACATTCCCTTACTAGAGTTTGCATACATTGATATCTAGAACTCTACTATTGGAATGGATCCTTTTGAGGACCTATACAGAAGAACATGTATGAATCCCATGTGATGGACATAGATTGGGGAGACATATCTTGTTGGTAAAAATATGGTGTCAGCGACGATAGAGGAGGTCCATGTCATTAGTGCGAAGATCAGGATGACCTAGAGTTGGCCTATATCTTATGTATATCGACATTGTATGGCCTTTATATTTGATATTGGAGAATTGGTTTTCTTGATAATCTCATAATGATGAGGATTGGAAAGGTTCGATCGAAGAATAAAGTTGTCCATAAGGTTCATCGGGTTATTCGCGATCTTGTAGTGGGTTGGAGAGAATGCTAAATGTATTTCCCTACCACCACATTGTGAGTGGGTGCACTATGTATTCCATGTTTTGTATATGAGTAGACTCGTGTATTACCACAATAAAATTATTGACTCGGGTGAGCTAGTTGTCGATGAAATACCCTCTTTTGGGAAGGACCCAATGATGATCTATGATCGACTTGAGAGTAAATGGTGTATATGGACTATCCCCTTAGTTTTCATGTTATATAATTATGAGATTCAGCATTAGAGATCTAGGGGGAGGGATAGCCAGAGGCACACTAATTATCTCAGGTTTTTTGTGTAGTTTTTCTTTTTGGGGAGTAAAATCTTTGATGGAAAGACATAGAGACCCATTGCTTACTTTGTAAGAATTTTTAATATTTATAAATATATTTTGGGAGCTATGAGATGATAAAACATTCTATTTGAAGTCCCAATGTTCATAGAATTAATTTTATAAATATCTTAAATATATATTATATTACCCACTTGTGGTTTATTAAATAAAATGATATAAATCATAAATGTTATCATAGATCAGATATTAGAGACTGAAGATGAGTTTGGAACATTAATTTTAACCAAGGCATGACTAGAAATAGGTCATCCCATGTAATTAAGAAATATAGACCATTGAAAGGTCCATCTAATTAAAATAAATAGTTAAATTAATTTATTTTAATTAAATTAAGCCAGTCCATTTTTCTATAAAATGATGGTTTAGTGACTCTACCATGGATAGCCCCATAATACCTAGTAGGATTCTATAGATTACTTCCTCCATTTTTAGGGAAATCATATCTGAAGATGAAGAATATATGGATCATAGAAGATCAAAGCAGAGAAAATGCAAAAAATATTCTCAATCATTGGTAGGTGTGTTCTTTGACGAAGAATGATCCAATACCCAGGTAACAAAAATAATTTGTGGTCTTCAACTCATTTTATTAAATAATTTATCAAGATCATCTTCTTACCTTTGATCCACCCCATTTGAGGCCATTGCATCCGCCAATGACTGAAGTTTAATTGAATATTTTTTTATTTTTTACCTAAATATTCCCATTTTATATCATTGTCCATGAACTATTATAAAATATAGATAAATAATTTTTTTTGGTTCCCCACCCCCTAATATCTTAAAATTAGTCATTGATGGACCATGGAATTGTGATTTGACATTTTTGGGTGGGACCAAGCTCGATTAGACCACCATATTCACTTCAATTTTTCAGTAGATGAAGGAATCATCCATTAAGGATTGGATTTTTTGAAGTATTATTAGTTAAAGGGGTATTTTTCACATATTCTAAATCTAATATTGATCATGAGAGCATAAAAGGTTCACCGGTTTAGCAAAGATCAACCATGGTGAATGGATGTTGATTTACGGCCACCATGTAGTTGAAAACATCCTATAGTTAACAGATCCACCATTTCCTAAAGAATAACATGGTTGGTAATCAAGATATAAATCATGAGTAATGGATTTATGATTCTCTATAATCATTACTACATTGATAGTGATAAATGGAAATATTTTTTGTAGCCCCTTTTCTATGGTGATAAGGTAAAAACAAAATTATATGTATCAGATTCCATGTGGGAGTCCCACATGCTGTATGACCTTGTGATGGTGACCCGACAGGTACTCCCAAAATACATTGGAATGGAAATTTCTAGGTAAAAACCATATTCCATGTATATGAACAAGGCCAGATACATGGGTTTCACCCATGTTTTAAACAACATGTCATGTACCAAATAAACAATCATGGGATGGATACACATAGGTGGACAAGGGAAATTGGCATGACAATGAGTGGAATGGAAACATGGTGAAGAACCACTACACGCCATGTATGGTTGTATGTGTGGTGATCTATGTTCCTACATGGACACAACTAAATGATGGAGCGGGACCACACGTCATGTGGGTCCCCTCACATATAGTGTACCACAAGATATAATTTGAGGAAACTTCAATCTCTGGCATCTTCTTAATTTGGACTTGGATTTTAACCCACAATTATCCTATAATGAGAGTTTTTTTCATGTAGAATGTGTTGGTTCCATCCATTGTGGAATTGAGATATGATGTGAGATATTCTGGGAGTGACCCTTATTAGGTTGACACTCAATGAAATCATTGATCAATCATGAACACAAGAGGAATCCTAGTTCCACCCAACAACCAAGATGGGAATGCATGCTCGATGAAATAGAGTGGGACCCTACTATGGATATAGGTCATGGGTCCTCTACCTCATGGGTGAAACTCTCCCACCGAGGTCAACATGGGTTCTCAATGACTTAGAGTGGAACCCTCCAATGGTGACATGGCATTGATCCTCAATATCTTGAGTGGAACTCTTAATTAGGTATATTAATGGCTTCATGATTTCATAGAGTGGAACCCTCCAATGGAGATAGGCCATGGTATATCATATTTTTGAGTGGAACCCTCCATTCATGGTGATCATGGGTCCTCACTAATATAGAGTTGAACCCTCTTATGGAGATAGGGCATGAGTACTTGACATTCCAAGTGGAACCCTCCATCCAGTTTCAACATGTTTCCTCCATTAATTAGAGTTCCCCCCTCTTATGGGGGTAGTTCATGTCTACTTGACCTTTTTAGTGGCACCCTCTAGCTTTTCTGGGCATGGTTCATTGATGACCAAGAGTGGAACCCTCCATCCAAGCTCGGAATGAATCCTCGGCCCTCAGAGTGGAACCCTCCTTTGTAAGAGGGTACAAATCATCCACATAGTGATTTTGGCCCCTCGACTATACGAAACGGTGATGAGGTGAGGCTTTATTTTTATATTTTATTCAAGGAAAATAGAAAAGTTTGTCAACATCATTTGTAGACATTTAGAAATGTTGGTGACTCTTTTCTTGGGTTTCCATGTGAGATGGATATCTCTTTATCTATCCTTTCAGGTTTCTTTGGTTTTAGCATGCACACAAACAAACAAACACACACAGACACACAGACACAGACACACAAACACACACACAGATATATATATATATATATATATATATATATATATATATATATATTCATTTTATTTATGTTGATATGTTTACTATATATATATATATATATATATTCCTACTAATTCCCTCTCTTCCCACCCCCTTCGTAATTCAGGGTGTCTTACTATTTATGTATATACTCTCCCCAAAATAGGATTTTCCCACATTTGTTCTATCTTATAAGGAGAAAGTATAGAACTATAGTTACTACAGAGGAGCATAAGGATACATGGTACATTAGACTGAAAATGGTGGTCAGATATCAAAGATCGGGAGTTGGGTCTTCTCAAAACTTTTACTTTTACAATTTTCTCAGGTTTTTACACCGATCAATTTGGGAATATTTTTTCCCTTTACATTCAATTTTGATTATAGTACTATTATAAAAAATATAATTTTTCATGCATGGTTTATATTATAGACGTTTCTTATATTTAAAATTTTTACAATGCAATAATGAATTGATATGGATGTTTTTGTTCTTAGAGGTAAATTATGTAAAGGCCTCCCCATATTAGTCATGAATTATGGAGATGGTCTCGATCCCCAGGCCTCCGAATGCAGGCATGGGGTAGTTTCAGCTCGATCCCCATTAGGTTAGGTCATGACAGAAGATATAGGTCCCACCCATCATAGAATCAAAATCATACATATGTATACTTGAATATCATAAAACATTAATCATATTTCAACCCATGAATATAAATTGGTTTCATAGGCATTTATACATTTAATTACCAATAGAAAAGGAGAAAGATTCATAATCATTTAATAATTTCATCATTGCATAAACCATTTAAAAGTAATAAGATTCATTAAAATACTATACTCAAAATCATACACCTCATATAGATAGAATTATTATGGTATCGTTGGATCATATCCCATGAAATCATATGTAAAATAAAGTGTTGTATTCTTTGATGAATAGAGGTACCATTATAAGATCATTAAAACAATCTTGATAAAATAAACAATCCATTTTCAAATAATTTCATTAAAATAAAATAAAATCAAAAAATATAATGGAAAAATTTTTCTTTGAAAATAAACAAGAAATATTCAAATTGTAGTTTCAATGAATTGATCATTCTTGGTGATAGGAAATTCCATTCATACAATATAAATTAAAATAAAACCTTCCATTCAAATTGTAATAAAAAAAAGTAACTCATTTGGAAAATGATATGAAGATTACATTTAAAAACTAGAATAAAATGTAAAATTAGCATAAAAAAGAATTAAAAATTAATTATACAATAGTAAAAAAATTCAATAAATATTTTTGTAGAGAATTTATATGGAAGAAATATGTTTTTGATAAAATAGATAAATAATTTTTATCTTCCATTGAATCATATTTTTAGTCTCTTGATTAAATTTGATGAGGAAAAATAGATGACAATATGTATTTCCAAGAAATAATAAATAATAGAATAAAATTCATGTGTTTCATGCTAGGTATATCATATTATTTCAACTTAGAAAAATTAATATTAAACAATCTTTATAAATAATGAGATTATTACATTAACTACTTATCACATTGGTAGATTTTGAATAAGAAGCCACATAAAGGAATAAAATCATTTTTTACATGAAATTTGTTGAAGATAATTATAATCAGGATATAACATGTAAATGTTTCTATATATATACCACATAATTAAAGGAGTGTTTCATTAGGCATAAGTATCTATGAAATTAATGTGAGACTACAAATCCTATTACACATAATTAAATTTTGAATCATAAGACACATGAAAGAAATAAAATTAGTTTGATATTTATATCCCATTATTTAATGAGATGAATCATAAAAATCATTAATTTTATTATATACGTCCCATAAATGAAACAATTATTGTATAAGGTAAGTGTCCTATAGAAAAAATGGTGAGAAGAAAATCACATACCTTAGTTCAGACTTCCTTCACACTCATTGAAATATAAATTATAATAAATATATAACTATTATAAATCAATTAATGAACCAGAATAATTTATATCATAGTATATAGCTTTTATATATACACATTTATCACCCGTTTATTAGCAATTCATTAATATGATCAATATTCCCAGTGATATCTATTGAGTTTTTCACATATATTTTGGTTTGGTTGTTCCGATACATGTATTTTAATATTGATTAAATAATATAAAAAATATTAATAATTATATAAATATCATAAATATTCATTATGTACATATTCAGAGTCATTAATAATAGTAGTGGTAGAAAAATGAACAACACCATTTTTGGAGAAGGTAGGTTGCGCATACACATGAATGCTGTTTTTATTTTTCCTATAGATGTAAATAAATAAAGTAAAATAATAAATAAACTATATAGATTCATTAATATTTCATATTTTTCACCTATATTAAATAAATTCATCCGTATTAAATTTTTTTAATGTGTAAATTAAAAAATAATCACATTTCATACTGTTGTGGCAGTCCACATATACCCACAATTGATGTAATTGTTTTACAATGGGATGGTATGTTAGAATGTTGATATTATATTATCATTAACGAAGTCTGGATAGGTAATATTTATCATATATAAACAACAAACCAATCATAATACCCATCTAAAAACTATGGTGATGTTAAATGACATTTTCGCTCTTGGGATATGGTAATCCATACATAGCAAGAGCTATATTTTCACTTCCCATTTGATGGAAAGAGTTTGAATAATGTATGTTTATTAATAATAATAAAATTTTAATATATATAGGATACTAAAGGTATTATTTTATCTTGAGTATAACATATATAGGTGCACTAAAAATAAAATTATTGAGAAACAAAGAAGATAAGTTGATTACCTCCTCTTTGAAATAACTACTTTAGATATCCTCTTAAGGGAACTCTTGGTGAAATTTTGGGATTAAAATATACAATATAATGTGTATAAGGGAGTTTATTAGAGAAATTTTTATATTTTTTCCTAGTTAGAATATTTAATTTTGTGTAAAGAAAATAAGGAATGGGTACCCTTTTATAATTGAAGGGAGGGACACCACTAGAATTTCTTAAAATAATAAATTAATAAAAATAAATTTTTATTTTCAATTGGATATATATTAATAATATAATAATATAATATGATTATGAGTCTAAATAATTTAATACAATACCATTTTAATAGGGTTGGATCATATTTTTACCCTTATCTTTTTGTTTTACACCTTCATTAACCCTTTTTAAAATTACATTAATAATAATGTTTAATACCCTTTGTGGGATAATAATGACACTATTGAATTCAAAATGTCACATTAAGGGACCATGATTGATATTTTATCATATCACTTTCACTTGAATGAATATAATATTTTTTTTGAATTTTGTATCATCTAATAATATACTATTTTTTATGAAATATCATTAATGTAATTTCTAATATTATTCATTTAATTTCACTTTAAATACATAAAGATAAATTTTGGATTTCAATAAATATATATAATATAACACTAACATGTCATATTCATCTAAAAATTTTATGGAAGAAATTAAATAACTAAAATTATTTTTCTTTTAATAATTTTAAAATATTTTTAAATACATTGTATTAATTGCATAAATAAATAATTGGTGTTTCATATGAATTTAATGTCATTATAAAATTTCTAAATATTATAAAAAAAATTATATTCGGAAAAAATTCATTTAGGAAAAAAATAGACGCTTAAAATAATTGATAAAATAATTTTCCCAATGTTGAAAATTAATTAATATTTAAAACTAAGAGTGTGATATTTTTTATTTTTATTTACATTTAATATTTCATAGTTTATTTTCATAGACATGTTTCATTTTTAAAAATAATTTATACCATATGTTGATAATTTTAGAATCCATTTTATCTAATAAGATTTATGATTACAAATTCTGACCATATCTCTTAACTTTTTCCAATATAGTCCTTATTTATCCTTATTTAGGTGATAAATTTTACGACATTCATTATTAATATTCAAAAAAAATAAAAGGGTAATATTTAAAAAAAAATTAACCTATTTATTACAAATATATAATACATGTTATCAAATTGAATACCTACAAGCGGTATAAATTAATTTTAAAATATGGGTAGATGAAATGATGAAAACAAGTTTTTACAAGAAAAAGTGATTTTTATCATAAAACCAATTTTATTCTAATCACAAACCTAAAAATTAATAGATGAAATTTAAGTAATTTTTTTAATTTATAATATATAAATTTCATTAAAATAATTTAGAAATATTGATCAGTTTAATTTATTAAGATAAAAACACATTGTGTGGTTAAGAAGTGTTCATTTGGGAAAATACCTTTTCACTTATAAAAATGTTTTCATACTAAATTAAAAAATAAAGTTAAATCTGATAAACATAAATGCTTTATTAAGAATATAATAAAACTATTTTTACCCGAAAACCATTTTAAAAGAAAATAGAATATTTATATATGGTTTTCAATGAAATTATTAGTTTTCTACATTCACTGGAAAATGAAACATTTCAGGAAATTCTAAAAAAATTGGCCCAAAATAATTTTAATATGATGATTTCAAAAATGATTCTCATTTTATGATATAATATTCCTACATGATTCATAAAATAATCAAAATTTCTAGTCAAAAAAATCAAATAGAAATCCTTTTTTTTCAAAAAAAATGTATTTATATAGAATCAAATGACTTAACTAAAAATTGATTGATTATTTACTAAGAATTTTTCAATAAATTTATGTTGACTATGAAATTTATATCTATTTCATAATTTTTTTTATTCCAATTCATTCCCACTAATTTAACGGCAATGTTATAACTATAAAAAATAATATTATATTTAAAGTGTATCATGGTTCTCTTAAACATTGTGTTCCGTTTAATATAAGGTAACAATGAAATTAAATTTATTTGAAAAAACAATTTCATAAAATATTTTTATGTTAATTCTACCCCCTTTAACAAATTTCATCCCCACAATATGAACTCTTTCTTCGCAATCAATGGTTTTCCATTAGAAAATTCCTTTGTTGAAAACCCATATACTATAATGTGTTAATAAAACATCCTCTTGAACAGGTGGAAGGAAAAATATTAAGGTTATTTTGAATAATAAATAACTTGGATTCCATATAGGTGACCATTATTATTAATTGAAAATATGGGCATATATGAATGAAAACTATCACCTGTGTAATAATAGAGAGTTGAAGAGGACATGTTCTAGAGAATATTAACAACCACAAAACCATGAACCTGTGAGGGGAAAAGAGGCCATCAATTATTAAAAATTGAAGGTAATATGAAACAATTTTTGTCTTAAGATCCATTTCCTAGAGTTAAGGAATTAATTCACCTTATAAACTAAAAATGAATGAAATATACTTTTTTAGAAGTATAATGTCATCCTTTAATTGATTTCCACCAAAAACTCATCTTTTTGCAAAATGATAGGTATTCAAAATGGATTTTTTAGGCATGGATAAATAAGATGAATTTATAACTGATCACATAATATAAAAAAGGATTCAAAAATGTTCCTCCATTATCTAGTCATTAACCTAATCCAAAATGGTTATCATATGACAATTGAATAAACCATCATATGAAAAATACAATAAAAACCACCTAAAAGTCAATAAAAACAAAAAAAGTCTAATTGAGATCATTTTTAAAATGAAAAACCTTAAAATTAATCAATGTATTCTAGATTAATATTACATCCCATGGATTAGAATGATTTTATCACATATTAAACCAATATAAAATTAACATTTATCTCAAAATAATATTAATCACTATTATTGATTTGAACCAAAATTTTATATTCCACAATAATATAATCTTCCAAATCACAAAAAAGACACATTAAAATATTATATTTTTATAAAATACAATACAACATTTATTACTTAAACCAATTACCATAATGTTCTATTTTCCATAATCTCATAAAGATCTCAAACTAGTGAACATTTAATGAAATAACATTATTCACCAAATCTTTTTTAGTTTCCAGGGTTTTATATACAATAACACATATGTTTCCAAAATAAAATCATAATTTATCATTCAAATAATTGAAATAAAGTAAGTATCATACTAACCAATATGTCACGTAGGGTAGTGGTAGACATTTCACCAAGGTAACCTTCGTTTGTTGGTTCAAGACCCACTACCATGAAAGATGTGACAGGATGCCCATTTTACTAAAAAAAATATTAATAGCATACTTCTAAAATCTGAAAATTATGATAAAAACTGTAAAAATAAATTTAAAGATCAGTGATCAGATAACTTGAAAAGAGATTCTTCATTCCCCAAATAATACATCATATTAAACCTAAGGGTCACATATACCTTAACCCAACTAAATATAATCCAAAATACCAATATTTGTATTGTAATAAAATCACTTAAAACTATAAAATGGGGGTATGAGATATTGATCTTATGATAAATCATACACTCATAAAACCATGATAGAGTCCATAACACATAATTTGATCTTACATATAGACATATATTCTTCAAAATTTAACCCAATGATTAAATTTTTAAACTTTATTATGACCATAATAGAAAAAATATACCCATTGAATCCTATTAAATAAACACTTTAATCCTTTAAATTAATATTGTGTCATAGTACAAGTAGATCCTTGGTTTTGGAGATAAATCATAGATACGGGAATTGGATTAGATAATTCCCATATACCTCAAACATGAGACATTGAACTATAAATGGTACCTTAGTGTGGTCATTCTTTTAATCCATTGAACTCATAATTTTACCTATAAATTACTTAATTTTTGTCCTCCTTTGTACACACAAAACAATTTCCCATTCCTCTGATGCATTCATTTGAGTGATTCTTCCCATATTCTCGACATGTGAGAAGATAAATGTTCTTTCCCATATAGTTTGAAAATAAATTAATCCTCTTCGTATTATGTCAGACAGGAATCACACATATATAAATGATTTTTAATTATATAATGTGAGAGATGATTATTTATAATCACATGGTTTCACATTATATCCCCTGTATCATTTCATGGGGCATATCATTCCATTATCTGTAGACATTATCATGAATCGTCCTGGATCCATAAATTGAAAAAACAAATTCATAATGTGAGGAAGGAAAATTATAGTGTTCAATAAATAATCTAAAAACTATCTAAATTATGAACCGTTATTTTAAATATATAACACCTTATGTTAATTATATTCCATTTATTATCATTTCCAAAATAATAGTATGTCATCCAATGCTTAGACATATCCATTTGGTTATCACTAAAGATTTTTCATCATAGTTTTCAAAGGATAACTAATTCTTTCAATGATAACAAAATTAGTAATCCTCACCGCTAAAATATAGATATCTCATCATAATACATGAATATTCATTATATAACATGACAATCCACACCAGAATCATATAGGCATTGTTCCTCTAGAAACATAAAAACATAAAAATACTTGTTCATAATAGATATAGATAATCTCCCACTTTATTCCTTATAACCAGAACCCTTCGTTTTAATATAATAATTTAAAACATTATTGAAAACATGTGGAAATATAACAAGAAGTATTGGTGAGGTGATATGATCAGTAAGAGTGTAAAAGGTATGAACCAATAATAAATTGATCATAACATCAACATAAGTGTATGATAACATGATCATATGATTTGAAATTCATTTCTTGGAAGCCATGGATAAAAATATCGAGTTATGGAATATATCTTTCTAATTTAAAAGATATATATTAGAAAGGAATAAATGAACTTAAACCATGAGGTCAAGACATTTTCTGAAGAAAAAATAATGTGGCATAAACATATGAATAATATTTCCCATCTTAGTAGTCAGGGATAATTTCCAAGATTATCGTACTGGAATGGGTTCACTCCCAAAACCATCATATTAATCATGGTTCACCCACAGTACTATGATAGTATACAATGTACCTCATTGAACTAGGTTCACTTCCAATTCCATCCATTTTTATCTCATGAGATATCAATATTAATGAAATTCATGGGAGGGGTATACATGTTCCACCCATAATATAATGAAAATAATACATATTTCGACCAAAATATTATAGAACATTATACATATAAAAACCCATGAAAAAATGGGTTTCATAAATATATCATCATTGAATAACCCATGTATAGGGAACATGTTTCATAAACATTTCATCATTTCATCATAGTATAACATATTCGAAATGAATGGGTTTCATAAATACCATTTCATCATAAACATAAAACATTATCACTAAAAACATTGATGATATACTAGGGTTATATCTCCAAAAAATTAAATGCGTAATCAAGGGTTATTTTCATTGATAAATAGAAAATCCTTGAAATTATCATTAAAAAAATGATAAAAAATCATTTCCATTTTGTATTAAATTTATTAAAATATAATAATTTATAAAATATTATAGAAGAAAAATCATTTAAAAAAACTATGGAAACATTTAATGGTGTTTTCAAAACATTTAGCGACCATGATAGTAGTAATTTCCTTTTATACAATTTATGAAGAAATAAAACATTCCTTTCAAATTTCTTTTTAAAAACTAAAAGAGAACCACATTTGTAAAATAATATGATTATTCCAATAAACCCATTTAGTAAAAAGTAAAATGAGGTTAAAAATTTCTTTAAAAAATAATTTTATAATAATAAAAACCTATATTAATTTTATTAAAAAAAATATGGATAAGTAAGGAAATTTGTTTTCAATTAAAAAGGTAAATAATGTTGATTTTTATTTAAAACCATATTTTTGATAAATTTTGTACAAAAGGTGAATTTTTTTATTCATAAATCAATTATTTTGATGAAATATCTAGAGGAAAATAATATTACTGAATTTCATTGGAGGTATATCATAAACATTCTTCATTGAAAATATAATCATTAACTATCGAGATAATTAATGAGATTTTAATATAAAACACTTAATGATTTAGTAACATTTGAATAATAAGCCTCGATAATGAATAAAATCATTTGAGAAATTAAATATAATTAAACCATGTATATCCATTATGATTCATTTGAAAGGGATAGTATATATAGAACCTAGAAGAAATGAGTGGTGCATTTGGAATAAGTCTCCCAGAAAACAAATTGTAATAAGAAATCCATTACTGCATTGGTAACAATTGAAAAGAATAACCCATGAATGAATGAAAATTACATGGATATGTATATACTATAATTTTATTATATGAAATATTTAAATAATTTCATGTGATTTATACACGCCGCACTAAAGAAACAAGTTGTACGTAAGGCATGTGTCCTGTTGAAATAATGGTGAGACCAAAATCCCTCACCTTAGGTTTGAAATCATTTGTATACATTGGAATATAATTTATAATAAATATCTATATTATAAATAGATTACATAAATATAATAATATACATCATACCATATATTATTTTTATATAACCTCCTATCACCTGGTTATTAATAATTCTTTATTAAAATCACTATTTGAGGTGATATGTACATCATTTATCACGAATATTTTTGTTCGGTAGTTGTTATCCTTATATTTTTATCATGGTTACATCATCTATATAATTATAAAAAAATGTCATACATAATATTTATATACATTTTTAGTGTAATTCTTAATAGTATAGATAGAAAAAATAATAGCTCTATTCATGGAGATGGTAGCTCATACGTACACATGAACGTTGGATTCTTTTTTACAAAGAAATGAATGAAAGATAGGTAAATAATAAATTATCATTATAGAATAATTATTATATCATATATATCATATATCTTCATTAAATAAATCCTTATGACAATCCATGTAATTATAAACTAAAAAAGAACCACATAGATTTGTAGATGTGTTACTCCCCATATAGTCGATCGAAGTTATCATTTTAAAATTGTTCGGAATATAAGTAGGTATATGGTATTGCCCAAATTTACTCATGTTTTTAGGGTTAAGCGGTCAAATGTAGTGTAGCTTGGGTTGTTGATTCCTGAGAGACCTAAAAAGAATCCTATTATAAGGTATTGGCCTTAAACATTTCATAATCTTGAATTAAATTTATTATTCACATTGAGGATATTTTCAAGTTTGAGATTTATATAATTAGGCCATAACAATTACATTACATCTTAAAATTTATAATGTAGACACTTCTACTCAGTTTCCATTTTTTCACAAAATAAAAACTCTTGAAAAAAAGAGTTATATACAATTCCATGTTTTAGATAGCATGATTTTTCCTTGATCCCATTATTGACCCTAATCAACTTTATGTCTAGTGAAAAACATTTCAAAAACTTGGGATGAGCACAAAAAGCTCAGTAAGGGATACACAAAGAAGAAAAACTGTTAGTTTTTCAACACAGTAATTAAACCATGAATACCCTATCATAAGTAATACTTTTCACCTTTATGAAGTAGTAAATACTCATCACTAAATAAAATATCATTTCTTACTGTTTTGTAACCAAATGATAACCATAAAATCCATAGAAAGAACACATAACATATAAAGGTAACTTGGGACATAAACATAATTAAATGAAATAACAATACGGTTGACTTCCACACATATCACTAAATGGAATAGTCATACAACTGGCTTCCATACCCAATGCATTGGAGGATATAATGTAACCACCCATCCTGGTTTATCATGACATCACCTGTCATTTGGTTTATCATGTAACCACCCGTCAAATGTCCAAGTAACATTATAAAACCATAAAACATATAATATCGAAAAAATAAACATTTCACTAATAACATTTCATTTGGAACCACAAGAAATAATTTCATGATATTGAAATAATCAATCCATTTTCAAAAAACATTTTCAATACCAAAACACCCAAAAATAGAATAAGGGATTTCTTTTCCCTTTAAAAAAAGTGAGGCTTATAGAGGAAGCCAACTAACGATTACGTCGATGGAGAGATCATTGTCGCCGAGAATGTTAAAAACATTCATGTTGTCATTTAGTAGAATGATCTATTGAAATAATATTCCCTTTGAATTAAATGAAAATTCAAAGGGGTTTATACACCTTATAAAAAAAGTCATGTATAAATCAAAATATGCCTCAATGAAAGGTGATTAAGATGAAGTCCCTTACCCCGTGTCCGACTTGAACCGTTCATTCTTTAATCTCCTAAATAATAAAATAAAGTTAATTTATACTTTCTTAATAACCTTTTTAAAGTTTATTATTTCTTTTATATCACTTATTACCATGTTATAAATATTATGTAATCATTTATGTTAATAATGCTCATTTGGTCGATATTTGGTACTTTAATCAAAATGAACTTCTTATAATTAAAAGTTGTTCAGGTGGTCAAAATTCCATCATATCCATAATGATATTCATGATTTAGATATCATATATATCATATAAATCCATTATATATGTATTCATAATATTACATAACATTTGGAGATAAGAAATGAAATGCACTGTTCATGGAGACAGTAAGTTGTACGTATGCTTGAACGTTATTTTCATTTCTATTTAGTATTTTAATGGAATGAAAACATAATTCTACATAGTTATATTATAATTCCCATATAATATCATATATAATTTCATTAACTCCTCCCTTTATATGTCCCTCATAAGGCATAAATGAGTCATATCACTTTGTGGGGGCGGTAGTCTGCACATCCTCAAATGAAATTATCGCGTTTACCCATTATGGAAACCATAAAGGTAAGATATAAATGAAAACTACAAAAGAATAAATAAAAAATAAACATAATATATATCATATATAAATACATTTCCATCTTAATGGCCACCATGATAGGTGGTTGGAGATATTTGAACAATCATCGTTTGGTGAGGAAGTAGTTCGTCGTCTACAGAAACAGTATGTTCTTTACCCATTAGATGGAGGTGTGTGGATGTGTAGTTCGAATAATTCCCATAAAAACAACCTAGTATATTGAAGATACTGGTTTTTTTATAAATGAAAGAAATAAAAAGAGTTTTGGGAGTTGGAGAAGTAAAATAAATGAAAAGAACATAAGAGAAATTCTTACCTTTAAATCGGGTAACTCCCTTTGGTTTGAACTAAAATGTTTACTTCAAGTATCTTATGACTAAGGTACAGCTTCTAAGAGGAATATAAGTATTTATGGAGCTTATTTAGGCAGATATTGGATGATCCAAGGGGCTTTCGAGGTGTGGGGAATGGGTTAGAAGTGGTGTCCTTTTATAAGGGGGGGAGGGGCTCTTTAGGAAAGTTTGAAAATATTATTTTATTATAAATTGATCTTCAGTTTCAAAAGATCCTAAACTCAATAAAGTAGAAGATAAGATGACACATATTAGAAATAAAATAATCAAACAATAATTTTATAGGTTTTGGATGATGTTTTAATATTTATAATCTTATTTATTTAAATCATTCAATAATGAGGTAAACAATGCATCATTATTGTGTCATAAATAATATTATTTATTTGAAGTCTAAAAATTATAAAAAAAATAAAATGATGTAGGAAATATTTCTATATTTAAAAATAATATTTATTGTCGAAGAGATAACTTGTACAACCCCATATAAAAATTGATTTACTAAAAGATATATGTTTATGTCATTTTTGTCTTTACGTTAAATTAATTAATATAACGTGTCATTATTACTCTTAAGTGGCTCCATGGGGTACCAAAATCGACTCCAGGATGACCATGGTCTTCCATTACTCATCCAATAAGGTTATGACAAGTGTTATGGTAATTTTATATAATTATAAAATTGTTTTTACCTTGAATTACCCAATTTACCTTTAACTGTGGTAAATAAAAGTCAAATGTTACTATTCACCAAAAATTATTTTCATCTTATTGAACCAAATTTTACTTAATAATAAAAACCATGCATGTTGTATTTTCAAAATTCAATTCACAGAAGCAGTAAAATTTCATTTAAATGAAAAAGTCAGTTTTTTAACTACTACACAGTAGTTTCACTATTCATCAAAAAATTGAAGATTTTCAGAAAAATATCAAAAATTCATCCAAAGCTATATTTGATATTTTGAATTCAAAAATTATGTCTCTTTTACCAAATTCAAAACATAGAAGTTGGATTAATTGATTTAAAATTAATTCCCGTTGTCAAAACAAAAATCATCTTTTTAAGAAATATTAACTATCAAAAGATTGACACTTGTTTATGTCCAATTTCAAAGTGAAATTAATTAAAATGGACAACATTGGATTAAATGGTAAAAATATAATCTAATTACACTTTAAAAACAATTAAAAATATAATCTGACCATATAAATAAATTATATTAAAAGGTTGATTTGAATTAAAATACAGTATTTTTTACTATTCATTAAATATTGAATTTTATCAGAAATATACCAAAAATTTACCCAAAGTAAATTTTGATGTCCCGATTATAAAGAAGAATTTTATTTTGTCAAATAGAATATATAAAAGTGACCAACACTATATTTAAAGGGGGTTCGCCATTAAAAGGTGGTAAATCGACCTTTTAATGTAAATTATGTATAAAATTCGATTCATTCACATTTTAAGCCTCTAACTTTTATTGGGTGAATGTAAAAACATTTAAAAAACATGTATAATCATATTTTAGTTAGTTCTGTTCATTCCCCCCAATACAATGTCTAGGCATTAACTACCATTTAAAATAATATTATATTACTATATTACATTATGACCCAACGTTGTGTGCAACGTAAGATTTCAATGAAAATAGTTGTTGCATATCAGGTACGCTATCGAACATAGCATCACCTTTAAATTAAAATTAATATTTAATTGAAAAAATATTAATAAATATTCCAATTTATTATTATTTTTTTACTTGGGATGTTACATCCTTCCCCCCTTTTGGAAATTATGTCCTCATGATTTTTATTCACTTATCAAATAAGTGGGGGTATTTATCCCTCATAGAATTTTCAGATTCCCATGTTGCCTCTTTAACCATATAGTTTTTTCAAAAAAACATTTACCTGATAAATTACCTTATTCCTCAATACTGGCTCTCTACGGTCAATAATCTGGACTGGTTTTTCTTCAATAGAGAGATTCTCTTCAAGCTGAACTACCTCTGGAATCAAAACATGAGATGGATCTGGCATATAATTTCTAAACATTGAAACATGAAAAATATTGTGTACCTGGGATATACTTGGAGGTAAAGCCACTCTACATAAAGCTGATCCAACCTTCTCCAGGATTTCATAAGGTCCAATAAACCTCGGACTCAACATTCCCTTCTTTCCAAATCGCATCACACTTTTCCATGGAGAAACTTTGAGAAAAACATGATCACCTACCTCAAAAGAATTATCCTTCCTCTGGTTATCCGCATAACTTTTCAACATGCTCTAATCTATTCTCATGTGCTTCTGAATCAACTGAACTTTTTTCCATCTCTTCTACCAATTCTGGTCCCATCAACTACCTTTCACATACTTCATCACAAAATTCTAGAGTGCGACACCGCTTCCTATATAATGCCTCAAATGGAGTCAACTATATACTAGAATGAAAACTCCTATTATAAGAAAATTACACCAAAGAAATATTTTGGTCCCAAATTCCATGGTAATCCATTGAACAATCACATAGCATATCCTCTAAGGTTTGAATTATTCATTCTGACTTCCCATCTGTTTGTGGATGAAAAGTTGTACTAAAATTTATTTCAGTACCCAATGACTTCTAAAGGACTTTCCAAAAGTTAGAAGTAAACTTTGGTTCATGATCAGATACAATGGAGAGGGAAACTCCATGCAACTTGACTATCTCTTTAACATACAATCGGGAAATTTGATCCAGAGACAAAGTATCTCGAATAGGAAATAAATGAGAATATTTAGTCAATCAATCAACAATAACCCAGATTGCATTGTTACCTCAAGATGTATTTGGTAATCCCAAAATGAAGTCCAAGGGTATATTCTCCCATTTACACTATGGCACTGGTAAAGGCTGAAGCATCCCTTTTGGTAAATGTTGTTCTGCTTTAACCTGTTGAAAAGTCAAACACATCACAGTAAAATCAGCAATATCTCTTTTCATTCCATCCAACCAGTAATACTCCTGAAAATCTCTATACATTTTAGTACTGCTAGGATGAACAGAAAATGGATAACTATGAGCTTCACATAACAACTCATTCTTCAATTGTAAATCACAAGGAACACATAATCTCTTCCCAAACCTCAAAACACAATCATTATCAATGTTAAATTTATGAAACTTACCCTTTTAAACCAACCCTATATTTTTCTGCAAATCACTGTCTTCATTTTTCTCTTGCTTAATTCTGTCTGAGAGAGATAATTTCACTGACACCTAAAACAAAACATAGGAATTTCTTGCACCAACAACTTCTATTCCAAATTTCATCAAATAAAAAACCAAAGGATCTCTTTCCAAACATAGCATGGTTAATTTAGCATTACTTATTTGACTCAAAGCATCTGCCACTTTATTCACCTTTCCTGGATGGTAAAGGATCGTGCAATCATAATCCTTGATTAATTCTATCCATATCCTCTATCTCATGTTTAATTATTTCTGAGTGAATATATACTTCAATCTTTTGTGGTCAGTATATATTTCATATTTTAATCCATACAGATGATGCCTCCAAATTTTTAAAGCAAAAACAACAACAACTAATTCCAAATCATGTGTTGGGTAATTTAACTCATGAGGTTTCAATTGACGTAAATCATAAGCAATTACATAATCATTCTACATTATAAAACAACCAATTCCTTTCAACGAAGCATCACTGGAGATAAAAAATTCACCATCTCTGGAAGGTAATTCCAAAACAAGAGCATTCACCAATATTCTTTTCAGATCTTGAAAACAATCATCACATTATTTTTTCCAAATGAACTTAACACCTTTTTGAGTTAACATAGTCATTGGACTAGATAAAAATGAAAAATTATAAGAAAAACTTCTATAATAGCCTACCAAACCAAGAAAAATATGGATCTCGATTATATTTGTGAGTCTTGGCCATTCTTCAACAACTTTTTTTTTAGCAGGATCAACAGTTATTCCATTTTTTGAACCAATGTGACCAAGGAATGAAATTTGTTCTAACCAAAACTCACACTTGTAGAATTTCTAAAAATATATTCTTTTCTTTTAAGGTTTTCAATACAACACTTAAATGACTTTCATTCTCCTCTTTTTCTTTATAATAAACCATAATATCATCAATGAACACAACCACAAACTTATCCAAGAACTCATGGAAAATTCTATTCATAAGATCCATGAATACAGCAGGTGCATTGGTTAACCCAAAAGGCATAAATACAAATTCATAATGGCCATATATAGTATGAAACATGGTCTTTGGAATATCTGCTTACATTACTTTCAACTGATGGTACCCCGAACTCAAGTCAATCTTCGAAAAATATTGAGCTCCCTATAGCTGATCAAACAAATCATCTATATGAGGCAAAGGATACTTGTTATTAACTATGATGTTATTCAATGATCTATAATCAATGTAAAGTCTCATTGAACCATCTTTATTTTTAACAAACAAGACAGAAGCACCCCATGGTGATGTGCTAGGTTGAATGAAACCTTTATTTAATAACTCCTGCAATTGCTTCTTTAACTCTAAAAGTTCAATTTGATCCATTCGATAAGGGGGTTTTCAAATTGTCTTAGCATCAGGAACTAAGTCAACAGTAAATTCAATTTCCCGATTAGGTAAATACCAGACAACTCATCAGGAAAAACATAAAGGTACTCATTTACTACTGGCACAACATTAATCTAAATAGTTCCTTCATTTTCAACAATATGTGCAAGGTAACATTCATTTCCATCTTTAAATAGTTTCCCAGCTTCCTGATATGTTATAAAAAGTAAGGGTTCATTCTTGTACACAAATATAAAATCTTTCTAAAAAGAAACCTCTTTAGCTCTGCAGTCAATCTTAGCATGATAAACAGAAATCCAATCCATACCCAAAATAACATCAAACTCTACTAGAGGCAAAACAATAAGGTTTGCAAGTAGATTCTTTCTGCACACAAGGATGTGAAGGTTTTTATGTTTTCTTTTTGTCTCAACATTTCCTCAAGTTGTTTTTACCATAAGTTAAGGATTCATATCTTGATATGGAATTCCCAATTTACTTGAAAACTTCTCAAAAATGAAAGAATGTGTAGACCTTGAATCAAACAACACGTTGGCATAATCTGAACAACCAAACAGTGTACTTGATACTACTTCAATCGATATCCCAACATCTTCTAAAAGAGTTGAAAAGGATTTCACCACCCCTTTCTGCTTGTAGTCTAGATAATTTCCCTCAATTGAGTTCTTCTTTGGACACTCATTTGCATAATGACCCATTTCATTGCACTTAAAACATCTTACTGTTGGTTTTTCATTGCCTGCTTGGTCATCTTCCTTACAGTTACGAGCAATATGACCAAACTTACCACACTAGAAGCACTTTCTAAACTTTCATAAACATTCTCCAGGATGATTTTTACCACACTTCCCACAATATAGATATTTAATTTTCTTACCTCCATGCTTCTTTGATTAATTATTTCTCTTTTCCTTCAAATTGGAACTCTTATTTTGTTTGCTCTCTTGTAAAACCTCTTCATCATAAAACTCCATTTCTACCTTCTTGGAACATCTGACAATTTTCTCATAGCCTTTGAATTCATGAGAGGCTAATGCTCTTTGATATCGCAACTTCAGTCCTGAGTAAAATCAATTTATCTTACTATCAAGATCTAAGATTAAATTTTGAGCATACCTTGCCAGTCGAGTGAACTTTTCTTTGTAAGAATTCACTGAGTCATCCTCCTACCACAATTCCAAGAATTGTTTTTCCATCCTAAGATGAACCACCTTATGAAAATATTTCTCAAGAAAATTACCTTTAAATTAATCCTAATCAAGATAAACAATCTCCTCATTATACTTTATATTTTTCACAATCGAACACCACTGATCAGCTTCACCTTAAAAACGGTAAACAGAAAGACTAGCCTTTTGATGTTTTGAACACCCCATGACATCAAAAATATTCTCTTGTTCTTTAATCCACCCTTCAGCTAGCACAGGGTTAGATGGTCCTATGAATGATGGGGGATGTTACCCCATGAAATGATCCACTACTTACATGTTCCTATGTGGTTGATCTGGATTCTATCATGCATGGATACCACCAACATTTATAGCCTGAGTCAATTGTTCCATCACTGCAACAAACTATTCATTTCTGATTCCGACCATTTCAGGTTGCTAATTTGGAAGGTTTTCTTCCTACTGATGTCTTCCCATCATAGATGCCATGTTTCCTCTGCGGAAACACATTCTGAACACAAAAATATCTTAGGCGAAGCAACATGGTAATCTATAAATGCCATATCATTTCAATATTAACATAAATTAATTTATGGATATTAATTTAACATTATCCTAACTCCTAATGTTCTCTAAACCGACCTCTGATACCAAATATAAAGCCCCATCCTTAAAATTTTCATAATCTAGAATTAAATAGATAATTCACAATGAGGATATTTTTAGGTTTAGAGTTTTAGATAATTAGGCCATAACAATTACATTACAAATCAAAAATTACAAAGTAGGCACTTCGACTCAGTTTCCATTTTTTTCACAAAATATAAACTCTTGAAAAAAAGTTTCATGTCTAGTTACATGTTTTAGATAGCATAACTTTTACTTGATCCCATCCTTGACCCTAATATAAATTATGTCCTGTGAAAAACATTTCAAAAACATGGGATGAGCAAAAAAAACTTGGAAAGGTATGCACAAATAAGGAAAACTGTTAGTTTTTCAAAACAACAACTAAACCATTAATACCTTATCATAAGTAATAATTTTCACCATTATGAATTATTAAATACCCTTCACTTAATAAAAGATCATTTCTTACAATTTTGTAACCAAAAGATTACCATAAAACCCATAGAAATAACACATAACAAATAAAGGTAACATGGTACGTAAACATACTTAAATGGAATAACCATACAGTCGATTTCTACATGTATCAATAAATTGAATATCCATACGGACGACTTCCATACCCAATTCATTGTAGTTTACAATGTAACCACCCATAATAGTTTATCATGGCACCACTCGTCATTTAGTTTATCACGTAACCACCTGTTAAATGTCCAAGTACCATTATAAAACCCTAACAAATAAAATATTGCAATAATAAACATTTCACTAATAAAATTTCATTTTAAATTACAAGAAATAATTTCAAGATATTGAAATAATAAATCCATTTTCAAAAACCATTTTCAATAAAAAAACACCCAAAATTGGAATAAGGGATTACTTTTCCTTTTAAAAAAAGTAAGGCTTATAGAGGAATCCAACTAACGATTATGTTGGCAGAGAGGTCATTATTGTTGAAAACATTAAAAACATTCATGTTGTCATTTAGTAAAACGTTGTGTAGAAAAAATATTCCATTTGAATTAAATGAAAAGTAAAATGGGTTTATACACCGTATAAAATAAAGTTGTTTATAAATAAAAATATTCCTAAATGAAAGGAGATTGAGACATAGTCCCTTACCTTGTGTCCGACTTGACCCATTCGTTCTTCAATCTCCTGAATAATAAACTAAAGTTAATTTCTACTTTCATAAGAACCTTTGTCAAGTTTATTATTCCTTTTATATCACTTATTATAATGTTATAAATATTATTTAATCATTTAAGTTAATAATGTTCGTTTGGTCGATATTTGGTACTTTAGTCAAAATGAACTTCTTATAATTACAAGTTGTTAATGTGGTCAAAATTCCATCATCTCTAGAATGATATTAATGATTTAGATATCATATATATCATATAAATCCTGTATATATGTATTTAAAATAGTACATAACATTTGGATATAAGAAATGAAATGCAATATTCATTGAGACGGTAAGCCATACGTACGAATTAACGCTACATTCATTTATATTTCGTATTTTAATGGAATGAAAACATAATGATACATAGGTATATTATAATTATAGTATAATATAATATATAATTTAATTAACTCCAACCTTTATACATCC
Organism: Viscum album; assembly: GCA_963277665.1. Taxonomy (NCBI): domain Eukaryota; kingdom Viridiplantae; phylum Streptophyta; class Magnoliopsida; order Santalales; family Viscaceae; genus Viscum; species Viscum album. The sequence continues at coordinate 1,526,128,023 of OY728151.1, forward strand.
CACATAAGGAATGAACGAGTCATATCACTTTGAGGGGGCGATTGTTTGCACTTCCTCAAATGAAATTATTGTGTTTACCCATTATGGAAACCATAAAGGTATGATTTAAATGAAAAATACAGAAGAATAAAGAAAACATAAATATAATATATATCATATATAAATACATTTCCATATTAATGGCCACCATGAGAGGTGGTTGGAGATATTTGAACAATCTTCGTTTCTTGAGGCAATAGTTCGTCGTCCACAGAAACATTATGTTCTTTACCCATTAGATGGAGGTGTGTGGATGTGTAGTTTGAATCCTTATCATAAAAAAATATTAGTATATTGAAGATACTGGTTTTTTTATAAAACAAATAAATAAAAGAAGTTTATGGGGTTGGAGAAGTAAAATAAATGAAAAGAACATAGGAGAAGATGTTACCTTTAAATCGGGTAACTCCCTTTGGTTTGAACCAAAAGGATTACTTGAAGTGCCTTATGCCTAAGTTAAGTATTCTAGAAGGAAAAGAGGGATTTAGGGAGATTATTTAGGCATATTTTTGACAATACAAGGTTCTTTATAGGTGTGAGGAATGGGTTATAAGTGGTGTCCTTTTATAAGTGGGAGGAGGGGCTCTTTAGGAATGTTTGAAAATATTATTTTATTTTAAACTCATCTTCGGTTTAGAAAGGTCCAAAACTCATTAAAGTCTAATAAAAGATGACTAATATTAGAAATAAAATCACCAAATAATAATTGGACAGGTTTTGGATATTTTTTTAATATTTATAATCTTATTTATTTAAATCATTCATTAATGAGGTAAACACTGCATCATTATTGTGTCATAAATAATTTTACTTATTTGAAGTCTAAAAATTATAAAAAAAATACCATGATGTAGGAAATAATTTTTGATTTAAAAATAATATTTATAGTCTAATATATAACTTATATAACCCCATGTAAAAATTTATGTACTAAAAGATATATGTTTATGTCATTTTTTCTTTACTTTAAATTAATTAATATAAAGTGACATTATTATTCTTAAGTGGCTCTATGGGGTCCCAAAATCGACTCAAGGATGACCATGGTCGGACATTATTCATCCAATAAGGTTAGAGAAATTTCTAAGGTAATTTTATATTATTATAATATTGTTTTTACCTTAAATTACCCTATTTACTTTTAAAGGCGGTAAATAAAAGTCAAAAGTTACTATTCACCAAAAAATATTTTCAACTTATTGAACCACATTTTACTTACTAATAACAACCATGTATGTCAAATTTTAGAAATTAAATTCACAGAAGTGTAGATATTTCATTTAAATGAAAATGTCATTTTTTTAACTACTACTCGGTGGTTTCACTATTCATCAAAAATTGAAGTTTATCAGAAAAATACCAAAAATTCAGATTATGTTATATTTGATATTATGAATTCAAAAATGATATCTATTTTACCAAATTCAAAATATATAAGTTGGATAAATTAATTTAAAATTAATTCTTGTTGTCAAAACAAAAAGTGTGTTTTTAAGAAATATTAACTATCAAAAGATTGACACTTGTTTATATCCAATTTCAAAGTGAAATTAATTAAAATGAAAAACATTAGATTAATTGGTAAAAATATAATATGATTAAACTTTAAAACCTATTAAAAATATAATATAACCATATAAATAAAATAGATTAATAGGAAGATTTGAATTAAAATACAGTATTTTTCAATATTCATAAAAGATTAAATTTTATCAGAAAAATACCAAAAATTTACCCAAAGTAAATTTTGATGTCCCTATTATAAATAAGAATTTTATTTTGTCAAATATAACATATAAAAGTGACCAAAACAAGATTTAAATATGGTTCTCTATTAAAAGGTGTTAAATTGACCTTTTAAAGTAAATTATGCTTAAAATTAGATTCATTCACATTTTAAGCCTATAACATTTATTAGTTGAAGGTAAAAACATTTAACAAACATGTATGATCATATTTTTGTTTTTTTTGTTCATTTCCTCCAATAAAAAAGCTAGGCCTTAACTACCAATTAAAATAATATTATATTATTATTTTTCAATATGACCGAACATTGTGTGCAACGTGAGATTTCAAAGAAACTTATTGTTGCATATCAGGTACGCTATTGAACATAGAATCACCATTAAATTAAAATTAATATATAATCCACAAAATATTAATAAATATTCAAATGTATTATTCTTTATGTACTTGGGATGTTTCACTTATAGACAGGCACATTCTATAGACTGATTTTCGCTATTAAGTGGCCAACTTTGGGTTGATTTTAGATAAGTTTAAGTGAAAACAACATGACTTAAGTGAATTAAATTTAAAATAATTAGTTAATCCTAGGTTATCAGTTAGGGTGGATTAGATGAAATTATTTTTTAACGATTTCAATTTCTTATATTCAAGATGGGTTTATTCAATAAGATCAAATAACATCATCACTTACTTGTTTAATACAATCACACCATAATAATAATAACCTATAAACTTGAAGGATAAAATTTATGAGCACTCGATGATAAATGTTCTTATTATCTCTTGAAGTATGTGGCCTTAAAATTCAACAAGGATGAAGAAGTTTTAAAATCATCAAATAAAAATATCAATTAAATGAAGTGATTAGATATTAATGGGGTGATAAATAACATCCAATACAACCTATTTCTACTCCATTGGATCAACCTATAAGTGGGTTATCCATCCATTGATTCTATGGTTTCAATGGAAGTCGGAAGTAGACTCATGAGGGAAGAATTGAAGAAGTAAAAAAAGACAATGAAATAACGATCACTCTACCATTGTGTGATAATTTCATAAGGTTTGGTGTGAATAAATTCACACCATGAGCCAATGGTATTAGCGTGATATGAATATGAACAGAATAAGAGGATAATAAGAACTTTTATTAAGAAACTAACGTGAATTAGAACAACTTAAATGTCAAAGACAAACTTGAGACAACAAAATTGCAGCATAACAATAGAATGAAAGAAAGCACTAAAGATGAATAAATCCTAAAAAACCACTGCCTTAAATAAGAATTTTATGAGCCTTGGGTCGAGCCTCCTATAGTCAAAGTAATATCACTTGAGTATGGTATACTTAGGGTGGTGTACAGCTTGTGGAACATAGACATTTCCACCCTTGACCCAAAGTGGAAGGCAGCTTGCATCCACCGAACAGACGCATCGAAATGACCTTATATATGGACGAATTAGAGTGGGTAATAGAAGAATAAAATGGATATCAGGATCTCTCGTAACCAAAAGTAAAATTTCATCCCAAATGTAATGTTCTTTTTTGATATATTATCGAAATGGTGGGATGTTTTTTTGGGCTGTAGAATCCGGCCAAGAATTTCATCTCCAAATTGGGCCACCTGAAACTCCATTAAAACATCCAAATTAGCTCTTGTAACTACTGGATAAAATGTTCTACAAGTTTTACTATATCTCCAGATAAATTTTGATAATCATTGGGCTTGTATCTTGGCCTCTACAGTCTCTTTATTGGGATGTTTTCCAGTTTACTTTGCCCAGAATGTTGTTGGTTCCAGGCAAACATTGGTGGTCTTCTAATGTGAATATTCTAGTGCTCCAAAAACATTAAATATTCCTTATATAATGGGAGAACTGAAAATAAAATATAAAAATAAAATCAAAACAATTTTTTATTTTATTATGTGTTTAAATATGTACCAAGTAATAGTGAACTTTAACAAAGAATTACAATCATAATGTGAAATAATGTTCAAAGTGTAAAATGCACTAAAATGGTGTTTATGAATAATTAATCTCATGAATATTATAAATATTAAAAATGAATATTATCCTATTTAAGTGGATAATCACACCCCCCAACTTGAGTTTTTCTAGACCAGAGAAAAATGTATCTCAAAAATGTAAAATTCAAATTCCCTTTTCCAAAAACATTTTAATACATAATGATCACCAAAAACCCTTATACCAAACCACTATGAAACCCATAAAAATATTTTAATACAAGATATTTTCGTAAGAATATCCCAATCTCAAGCCCATTCCATTGTACAAATTCATCGCCATATTTCATCTAATATCAATTAAGCATGAGGAGTTGTTGTGTATCACAATAGACATGGGGGTTCATCTTAATTCAAGGGGGAAATGACGAAAGTGCTGGGTGGAATAAAATTTCAATATTAAGATGAGTATTCAATTTTTTTCTTCAATATTTCAATGGTAATTGAAATTTCACTCAATAGACTCAACCCATGTAGCGAGACTTTGCCGATGACTCCCAGTCTCAAAGACCTTAGGGCACCAAGTGAAGCTCACATACTCGGACATTATCTCGAGTTAACTTAGTAGGAAAAAATCTTGAATTACCACAAATAGAGATAAAATTATTAATTGTGGGATAGATAACTATGGAATCACGATCCCCAAGTGCGGAAACCCACGCATTAGGTCCTTTCATTTCTCTACGCACAAATTTATTAATATTTTTTTTATTGAATACTCATATTAAAACTAGAATGATCACCAAACCTATGCTATTTATTTGGGGCACCTCATGAACTCAAACTAATACCCCACTATCCAAAGTATGTGTATTGTGATCTTTTTTTATTTGGATTAAAATATAATGGATGAAATTTCACATTAGACAGCCACACATTCCAAAATCTATGCTCATGAAATTATACATGGATTAAAATTAGAATCAGGGAATGATAAATTATTTTATATTCAATTTCAAAGTGTGAAATTTGTATTATCATGTTCAAGGTTAATGAAATTTTTTCAATCACACATTTTTTTATGCACACAAAATTAATTTTTTTTTTCCTTTATTTTAACCCCCCCCCCCAACTTAGAATAACATTGTCTTCGATGTTTAAAGAAAATAAAATTTAGAAGGGGGTAGTGGTAGAGGAGAGGAGTTATAAAAGGAATTTGAAATAATAAACATGGAACAAATTCACCTGGTGGTTAAAGTTGATGTTTGTGTTGCTCAAATTTAGTCCTTTGATATCCATGTCACTTGAAGAGTTCCCGACTAGAAAAAGGAAAAAACAAACAAACAAACAAACAATAAAATATATATATATATTCATATAAAAAAAGTAAAACATAATTATATATACAAAAATTATAGAATAAGGGAGCACTATAAGCTGTAGGTCAGTTGTAAGAGCACTCCCCTGTCTCCCTTCGGTCCTGGGTTCGAGTCCCCATGGCTTCGACGGTTGTGACGGGGTTTTCCCCACAACATGCGCTGTGTCCGTTTAATTTTTTTTTAATTATTATTATTTTTTTGTATTTTTATTTTAACCAAAAAACACATAAAAATAAAATGATCTAATAATAGATTGTATTCTTTTTAAATTTATGGATAAGTTATTACTCAAGGATCACACCACGTGACACGGACGAATATGGTGATCCCCTTTCATACCCATACATACTCTTAATATAAGAACATGTCAATGGTATATTGTTTTTTATATCAAAATTATTCATTAATCCTATTTGAAAGATAAAGATGATTCAAAAAGATTTGAAACTTAAAAACCACGGTTTTCCTCCCATGCAGTGCTTTTTTTTAACGTCGTTAGCCTAACATGGATCCTAAATCTATCAATTTTTTCTTGGTTCATAGGTTGGATATGAAAACTCAACCTCTATTTCCTATTTATTTAATGATTAAATGAATGGTTTTAACCTATGACCATTAGCCTTGAAAATGTGACCACTTGTGGGATCCTAAATCTCTACTGCCCCATGCGGTACACAAAATGCACTATAAATAGACCTGACTATATAAACCTTAACTTTACTGAGTGTAAATGAAGTTTTGAACTAAATAAGAGCACAAATTTTCCTGTTTCAAAATGTTTGACTTTGATATTACTGGATTGGTAGGCTTGAACTATATCTTTATTTATCCTTGAATTTTCATAAGCCTCCATCCTAATTTCCTAAAGTTCAGCAAGATCTAATTTCCTATTTTCTTTGGCCAAAGAAATGTCAAAATTCATTTTTTTGATTGCCCAAAATTCCTTACTCTCAATTTCAATAGGTAAATGGAATTATTTTCCACAAACCAACTTATATGGTGACATTCCTATGATGGGTTTGAATGATTATGATATGCCCAAAGGGAATCCATGAGTTTCTCAGACCAATCTTTCCTAGAGGGATTGACATTTTTTTCAAGAATTTGTTTAATCTCCCAATTTTCTAACTCATCTTGACCATTGGTTTGAGGATGGTATGAAGTGGAATCTTTATGAGAAATATCATACTTAGACATGAGTGGAGAGAATGGGTGGTTGGATAAATGGGTTCCTCGATTACTGATTATAGCCCTAAGAATTCCAAATCGATAAAATATGTGCTCTTTTAGAAATTGGATCACAACATGATGTCCATTGGAATTGGTGGTAATGGAATCAACCCATTTCAAGACATAATCAACAGATAATAGGATTTATAGGTATCCCTAAGAGTCTGGGAAGGGTCCCATGAAATCAATTCCCCAACAATCAGAAATTTCAATGACAAGAATGGGAGTGAGGGGCGTTTTATTCCTTTTGGTAAGGGATCTTAATTGATGGCATTGAGGACAACTTTGACAGAATTGGTAGGAATCCTTAGTGAGGTTAGGACAATAGAAACCACTTTGTAGGACCTTTGTAGTGGTTTTCATTGTGGAAAAGTGGCCTCCACATGCCTCTTCATGACAAAATCTTAAAATTGACTCTTTCTCACACACATGAACACATCTCCTAATGATTTGATCTAGACAAAACATGAATAGGTACGGATCATCAAACATATAGTTTTTTACATCAGAAAGGAATTTCCTCTTAGCTTGGGTCTCGAGAAATTTTGGAATGTCACCCGTAACCAAGTGGTTTTCTATTTCAGTATACCATAGGAAAATCACTCACTGAATAGAGGTACTCATCAGGAAATGAATCAGAAACAGAAAGGTGATTTGAGTTGTCTTTAAATTCCATCCTAGAGATTTGATTAGCTACAACATTTTCAAAACCCTTTTTATCGTTAATGGTTAAATTGAACTCTTGAAGAAAAAGGACCCACCTGATCAATCTAGCCATGGAATATTGTTTTTGGAAAAGGTATTTCCAGGATGAATGGTTAGTGAAGACAATGAAGGGTGATCCTGAGAGATAGGACCTGAATTTCTATAAAGCAAAGACAACAGCAACCAACTCTTTCTCAGTGGTGGTGTCATTGATTTGTGCATCATTTATGGATTTTCTTGCATAATCAATGACATATGGAGTTTTCTCACACTGTTGACCTAATACTGCTCTAACAGCGAAGTCACTCACATCAAACATGAGTTCAAATGGAAGTTTCCTATTTGGATATTTCATGATATGTGGAGAGATGAGATCTGGCTTGTGTGTAAATAATGATTCCTCATCACTTTCTATCCATAAAAATGGAACATATTTAACTAAAATAGCACAAAGTGGTCGAGAAATAGAGCTAAAATTCCCAATGTACCTTCTATAGAATCTTGCATGTCCTAAGAAGGACCTAACTTCCTTAACATTTTAATGAGAGGGAAGGTGACGAATGATGTCGACCAAAGATTTATCAACTTCAATCCCTCTACCCGATACTAGATGGCCTAGAAAAGGTTCTTCATTTACCATTAAATGGCATTTTTCCTAATTTAGGATGAGATTCTTATGCTCACATATTGAAAAAACCCTTTCAAATTTTAGAAGGAATCCCTAAAAAGTATCCCCAAAGATGGAGAAGTCATCCATGAAGACCTCTAAATATTCCCCTACCATGTCCAAGAAGATTCCAATCATGCACTTCTATAAGGTGCTAAGAGAATTACATAACCCAAAGGTCATGCTCTTGAAGGAAAAAGTGAAGTTTGTTTTTCCTTGATCCTCTAATTTTATCTCAATTTTATAATACCCTGATAATCTATCTAGGAAGAAATAGAATTGATGAACCACCACTCACTCGAGGACTTGATCAACAAAGGGAAAGGGGAAATGGTCTTTCTTGGTACAAGAGTTGAGCTTCAAATAGTCAATACAGACTCTCCATACACTAATGACTCTTGTGTGGAGAAGGTCACCATCCTCATTTTTTATCATAGTAATTCCATCATTCTTTGGGACAACATGAATTGGGATTACCCACTCACTCTCAGCTATGGGGTAGATGATACCCGCTTTAAATAACTTAAGAAGTTATTTCCTTACCACATCCATAAGATTTGGATTTAGTCTCCCTTTAGGTTAATGACATGGTTTGGATTCATATTCAACAACAATCCTATGAGTTCCAATGAGTGGGATAATCATAGGAATATCAGAAAGGGTCCATCCAATTGCTTTCTTATTCTTTCTTAGGACATCCAGAAGCATCATCTCTTGATTGGATTCAAGAGAGGAAGAAATGACAACAGTAAAGGATTGATTTTCCCCTAAGAACACATAATTGAGTGATGAAGGTAAGACTGTAAATTTGAGATCATATTGGTTACCACTTTCCAAGAAAGGATGAGACTTTGTATTGAACTCAGTTTCTTTGTTCAGATTTCTTGACAGAATTAGTTCCTTGTGAACATAATTTTCATCCACTAAATTAGCTTGAGCAGTATCATGAATGGGTATGGACTCAATGTTATTGATTTGACCCATGGTATCATTGATCGGTGATTTTAGAAAATCATTAATAGAGCTATCTGAAAGAGATTAAATCCAAGGAGACAAATTTCCCTCATGTAAACAATGAAAATTAAACTCTTCTTGAATTAAACATCCTTTAGTAATCCCTTGATTTTCGTTGAGTTCACTACCAACACTAACAATCCAATTAACCTCATGTATCTCTTCATCATCCCCAATTTTAGAGTTTTCATTATATATTTTCAAGTATAGACTCAAGTTCCTGAAGGTTATTTTCATGTTCCCATTTCGGACTCGGATGACTGAGTTGATTGTTTCGAAGATAGGATGATTAAGGATAATGTGGGTTTTCTCCCTAGGACCTAAGAATGGGTGATTTTCAAGGAAAATGAAGTTAGTTGGGTAAATAAAATTTTCTACTTTCACCAAAACATCCTTTAATATCCCCTTACGAACTCGAACACTACGATCAGAAAGTTGAAGAGTGAGAGATGTGGGTTGGAGTTATTCGAGCCCTAACTAACAATACATGGAATAAGGAATGAGGTTCACAATGGCTCCCAGATCACCAAGGGATTTGAAAACATTTTTCTCTCTAATATCAACATTGATGTATGGACATCCTGGATCTTTCAACTTTGGAGGAATAGTCCCTTGAATGGTGGTACTCACATTAGTAGCCAAAATGACTTGGTTTTTATGTGAAATTTCCTTCTAAAAGTGAAAAATTCCTTAAGGTACTTTGAGTATGAATTAATGTTTTGGATAACATCGATAAGGCATATGTTCAACTTGACCTGAGAGAATATTTCCCTCAATGTTTCATTTAGTTCTGGTTTAGATTTTCCTCTCATGCGTTAAGGGAAGGGAGTATATTGTTTGATTATTTGGTGTGGTTTTAGTCCCTTCACATTCTCATTGGGTTTTTCATAATCTATATGTGTTTATTCATCATTTTAATGTGTTTTTTAATCTTTTAATGGTTTTGGAATGGCTTGTTCAGGTTTCTCAAAAAGATTTCCCACTTCTCAAAAAAGTCACTGCTTTGAGTTTTTCATGAGAGGTTTGTGTGTAAGTGAATTCTCCCCTTAAAGGTGAGGATAGTACCACCTGAGTAGACATGGGATCCTTCCTAGTTTTAATGTTTTTTAGTTCATGTTTAAGGGATGATACTAATGAGTTCATTTTCTCTATTTTTTACACAACTACTCAAAGATTGGAAGACGGAAAAATTGAGTAGGGGCTTGTGGTGGTTGGTTTATCCCAAGAGGATACTTTGGTTGTTGGATTGGTTGTTGCATGGGTTGTTGGTATTGGACAGTAGTATGTTGGTATTGTACTGGTTGTGGTTGGAACTGTTTATGGTTTTGAAAATTTTGTGGAGGGTAGGGGTTTGGTCTTTATGGATGGTTAGGGTGTTGGTTGGGTTGTTGGTTATCTTTCCAACAGAATCCTAGATGTTCATTGTACCTTAGATTGAAAGTGTTTTGGTATTGTGGCTTCTGAAAGTTCAAAGAATTGACCTCCACTGGTGGTCCTCCTAGAAGAACATATTTAATAGAAGGGATGTTTGGTCAGTTAGTCTTATAGTCATGTTTTTCAAAAATTGTGCAAATAGGCTCAACAATTTTAATTTCAGGACCTTAATAATATCGATCTCCTCAGCCTTCCTAGTGAGTGCAGCATGTTTCACCCTAAGTCTTTACTCCCCCCTAAGTGTGTGAATTCCACCAGATTTGAGTGGCTTCTCATAGTAAGGTGATGTTCCCCATTCTTGGTTTTGTCTGTCCAGTCCTTCTAGATACTCGTAAGCATCATTTGGGGATTTTTTATTGAAGGTCACATTACACATCATGTCGATGAATTGTTTGTTTCCTGAGCCAAAACCTTAATAGAAAATTCAAAATTGTTCTGGGATTGAAAATACATGGTGAGGTACCATGTTGAGTGTGTCTTTGAACCTCTCCCGTGTTTCATAGAATGACTCCCCTTCTTTTTCAAAAAAAAATTGGATGCTCTTATTAAGTGCAATTGTTTTGTGATGGGGGAAGTATTTTTTGTAAAATTATCTTTGTAATTGGTCCTAGGAGTGAATTGATATAGGTATAATATTTTTTAACCAATTATTTTCTTGATCCTTTAGTGAGAAAGGAAAGATAGTCATCTTTTCTTAATCAAGTTGATGTGGTGGGCACATGGTTTCAACAATGTCTTCAAACTCTTTGACACAAAGGTATGTAATTTCTGACTCCATCCCCTGGAAGGTTGGGAGGTGGTTTAGTACATGAGGATTGAAAACATAGTGGATTCTCACAGGGATACATACCTAATGCAAGAGAGTTCATTGGTCTAGGCATGTGTGAGGTAGTCATTCATGGTTTGATCAACCTCATTCCCCAAGTTTGGGGCAGCCTCATTTGGATTTCCATTTTGGTTCCCACCCGGGTTTATGAGTTAGTTTCTTTGAAGAACTTCCATTGAAATGGGATCAATTTTTGAATATGGAGTATTATGAAGGTTATGATCTAATGGAAATAGTTCCCTTGGTGTACTTGACTCCCCAACCCCAGAATTATCCACTCTAACTAGATGGTTTGATTGGTCATGAGTGTAGGCGGACATGCGCCAAAATAAAAAAAACGAGAAAGGGAAAAGATAAGAAAAGTTGGATGAGAATAGAAGAAATGGGGGAGAATGTAATGGGTGTTGAGATGACATACTTGGTTCCCCAGCAACGGGGCCAAAATTTGGTCTCACCCAAATTTACCCAAGTTTTTAGGGTTAAGCGGTCAAATGTAGAGTAGCTTGGGTTGACGATTACTTAGAAACCTAAGAAGAAAACTATAGACACACACATTATATGGACTTATTTTGGATATTATGTGGCCATATTCGAATTTATTTTAGGTAATTTTAAGAAAACACTACATGAAATAAGTGAATTCAATTTAAAAGAATGAATTGATCCTAGGTTATCACTTGGGGTGGATTGGATGAAATTATTTTTTAACGGTTTCAATTTCTTATATTTCATAAGGGTTTATTCAATAAGATCAAACAACTTCAACACTTAATAGTTTAATACCAGCATACTAGAATACTAATCACCTATACTATGGAATCCCACCTTTTTATTACATAACTTTTCATTACATTTTACAAACAAAGGATCTTTAAAGTCAAGTGTCTTGGAAATCAGAGACATAAAACATGAAATCAAAATAAAAAATTCTTCTAATCCACTTGTAAGGCTTCATCAAATTTTCATCATATGAACAATTACTGCATCTCATATCCTGGAGACATAAATCAAAGTAAAGGGTGAGCAGAAGGCCCAATAAGGGTAAACAAGGGAATTAGTTTACTTATGATATCAATAAGAGCTTGATAAAAACATAAAGACATGAGAAAAGGAAGTATAGGCATATCATAATGAGAATAACTTGAAACATAACTTTAATATGTGGCTACAAAATTTCATTTAGATATTCATGAACATATCACCAAGGTTTATCCCTGAGGTGTCATAAAAATTACCATGGTTATTCACCAAGGTATCTTGAAACTTGTTATCTCTAGAGATTAATTCTGTACCCAATGCATTGGAGCACTATCAGAAAAAACCTTTAATATGTCTTTATTTTCATGTGATCCACATAGATCATAAACAAACATTTCATAAATAACACATAGTGAATAAAAGAAATGGGTTTTATTTAAAAATCGTGATGTTTAAAAAGTTCTTAAAAATCAGACCATTATATCATTTATAACCCCTGGAAAGGGAGTGAGGGTTATATGTATGTCAATTCCAGAATCAAATATATCACATTTATATATATATGAACACCCATAGAAACGAAATAGTTCTGGTTATTCACATAAATAAACAAGATAATTTGTTGAGATAAAAAGATAGAAATTTTGAGACGAAATTTCTATAGCATAACGGCTATATAACATGGTTTTATAAAACATTTAAAAGAGAGAGAACAAGTGTCACACACTCATAAATAATTCATAATACAGTATGGGTATAGAATAAGATCATGGTATGGATATTTTAATGACATACCCCATTAAAAGGAAACATGAAAGAAAATATATGATGTGATTTCTTTTACGAAAAATTCAGCAGCATAACAGCGTCACTTAAACATTTAGAAAATCAATTCATTAGAGAAGAAAGGGTCTATCATCAATTTGACATGAAATGGACAGTAATAAGAACATATAAGAACATATCCTCAACATTAAGAGATGGAAAATATAAGACACATCATAATGGAAGTCATGACTTAAAAGAGGAGGGTGAAAGAATCCCTTACCTTGAAGAGTAACTTCGAAAGATTGAAGGTCGGGACCTTCAGAGGCTTGAGGGCACCTTGGGAGGACTCCTTGGGAGGTAAAGAGACCAGAAATTAGTTGAGGATGATTTTTGAATGAAATGAATGAGGTAATGTCTTGGTATTTATAGGAAAAGTGAAGGAATAAATTATTAATTTCCAAGGGACACCTCATCGGTGGTATTGGAAAAACCATGGGCTTTCCCATCGTATTTTCCCATAGTATTGGCCACTAGGGACACCTCATAGAATATCTTACTATTCATAAGTCAACTATATTTATTATATAAATATTACATCATTAATGATTTCATTAAACACCCGAAACTCAAAACTGTATTTTTACTATTTAGCAAAAATTCAACTATTTCTGAAAAATCCCAAAAATTAACCTTAACCTAATATCAATGCTCAGAAATCAAAAATGAACTCCATTTTATGAAAATAATTTTCTAAATATTTTTAATTTAATTTTTAAATAAAAACACTATTCACTACAAATTCAACTATTTCAGAAAAATCCCCAAAATTCACCTTAACCTAATATCGATGCCCTAATTTCAAAAATGAACTCCATTTTATGAAAATAATTTTCTAAATATTTTTGATTTAATTTTTAAATAAAAATACTATTCACCTGAAAGAAAACTAATACTTAACTAATAATTTCTGAATCAGTTATTTACTTATTTTATTGAATCACATTACCTAATCAAGGTACCTAAATTATATTAATACTTTCTTAAGTGAGGTTACTAACCCATTTGGTCACATTACTAATCATAAGCATAAAATTACGATTCATAATTTACTATTCACCAAAAATTAAGTTGATCTTAGTAGACTCTAAATTTCTTACTGAACACAACTGTAGAAGACCATTTTTTTAAAATCATTACACATTATTAATTATTTAAGGTTTACATAAATATTTTAAAATATCATTTTTTTCAAATTTCACCAATAATATACATCCTATATTTATATGGATATTTGAAATTCACAAACTTCACCATAATAATAAATAAAAATTTTTATTTAAATCAATGGATTACATAAAGTAGCTAAGGTCTCATTACATATCCCCTTATAACACCAGCATAGGACCTAAGTGTAAGGTGTGCTAAGGTGATTGAATCTTGGGGCGGCTCTGCAAACATTGCCCGAGTGGTGATTTCTATCAGCTTGAACTTCTCTCGTAGGTGATTCTGTTCAAGCTTTACATGATGAAGTTGGGCTTGGGTTTGGTCCAGAGAAAAGCCCAGTGGTGCTACCTCCTTCCCAAGTTCCATCAAATGGGCTTCGAACGGCTCGAGACAACTGGATGAGGCCATCGAATCTTCTTTTTGTAACCAATATCACTTGTATTTATAAATAGTAATTGCGACATTAAGAGTTTAATTTAAATGGTAATATTAACCAACAGTCATATAACAGTTGAAACCCTGCTGTATCATTTTTATTATACTCATTCCATTAAATAAATGAAATAGTTTTGTTGAGTATAAAATAAATAACACACAAAATTAGGAAACAAAAAAAAATTCAAAAGTTTGGGTCGTTACATTCTTCCCCCCTTAAGAAATTTCATCCCTGGAATTTTAACTCATAGAAGAAGAAGGTATGCATAATTCTGCCTCATATACTCCTCTGGTTCCCATGTGGATTCTTCATATTTGTGGTTTCTCCATGACACCTTAACAAGGTGGGTAGTCTTTTTGGGTAGAACCTTGTCTCTACGATCCAAGATCTCCACTAGTTGCTTCTTATAAGAGAGGTCATGTTCCAATTGTACCACGTCCAGGTTTAGTACATGTGACTGGTCATATATGTACTTCCTCAAAAGGGATACTTGGAAGAAATCATGAACTGTGCTAGATTTGGAGGAAGTGCAAGTTGATAAGCCACTGCTCTGATGCGATCAAGGATTTCATAGGGGCCAATATACATAGGGATCAGCTTCCCTTTATTACCAAAACTCATGACTCTCTTCTAAGGTGATATTCGAAGAAATGCCTTGTTACCAACATCAACCTCCATTCCCCTTCAATGGTAGTCAGCATAGCTCTTTTTCCGACTCTAAGCAACCTTAATGTGTTGTTGGATGGAATGGACTTTTTCTGTCATCTCTTGCACAAGATCAGGCCCAAGAAGCTTTCTCTCACCAGCTGCATCCCAACAAGTAGGATTTTTACATCGCTTCCCATATAGAGCCTCATAGGGTTCCATTTGAATGCTCGAGTGGAAGTAATTGTTGTAAGAGAACTCAACTAAAGGGAGGTGTTGGTCTCATCCACCTATAAGTTCTATTGATCACGTTCTCAGTATGCCCTCGAGTGTTTGAATAGTCCTTTCAGATTGGCCATCAGTTTGGGGGTGATAAGCCGTACTAAAATTCAATTTAGTGCTCAAATCATGTAGAAGACTTATATAGAATTTTGATTTGAAACCTAGATCACTATCAAATATGATAGAAAGTGGTACTCCATGCAGCCTTACCACTTCCTTCACATAAATCTTGGAAAGTTGATCAAGAGAGAAATTTTCCCTAATAGAGATAAAATGGGAAGTCTTGTTCAGACGGTCCACAATAACCCATATCACATTATTTCCTTTGGAAGTTCTTGGGAAACCAGTGACAAAGTCTATAGTGATATTGTCTCACTTCCATTCTGGTATGGGTAGTGGTTGTAATACACCTTTAGGAAGTTGTCAATTTGCCTTCACTTTCTAACATTCAAGGCACCTTTTAGTGTAGTCGGCAATCTCCCTTTTCATAATATCCCACCAAAAATGATCATGAAGGTCCCTATACATTTTTTTCTTCCAGGATTTATAGAGAAAGTAGATCTATGAGCTTCATCCATCAGCTCCTTCTTTATTTCTGGAATATATGGAACACATTTCCTTGTACAAAATTTTAGTGCACCTTCTTGATCAATATTAAACTCAAGAAACTTCCCGTCCTTTATAGCCTCAAACTTCTTCTGTAACAAATAATCTTCTTTATGAGATTTCTTGATCTTCTCTAGTAATGATGGTTGAGAAATAATTTGGGTTGGTGTTGATGATTTCCCTTCCATTATAATTCTCATGTCCATCTTTACTAGGTCATTTGAAATAACCCAGTTTTTGGTACGGAAGACTTTGGAATATTGTTGATGATATTCCAGAGCAGCGCCTTCAGATGGCATGCGATTCCGAGCCCGGAGTGGCCGGAATAAAATTTTCAGTGCGTTCACCCTGGAAACGCCAAATAAATGCGATAACTACTAAACGGTGTTTCAGATGAGAGATCTGAGTGTACATATGAGTCTGGAATGGGGTGTTTACCCTAGGAACGACATAAAACATGTCGGCGCGGGATGTTTGGACCCCTCGCCCGCTTTCGAAACGTTAAACGGATAAATTAATTAATTAATTAATTCGTTTAATGGTTAAAACTCGAGTATCTCTTAAACAGTGGCTCGGATTGGAAAACTGAGGGTGTCGTTGAGTTCAAAGCGTTTCATTTACCCTAGGAGGGGTGTAAGTTTCACGGGCGCGGGCCGTCTGTTAAAAAATGGCCCCAGGGGCGTTTTCGTAATTTGGAGGCCTCGGGCGTGATTGTTGCAAATTCTCAACGGGGCCTCCGATTGAAATTCTGAGACCGCCGTTGTGCTTGGAGCTTGGTTTTTAGCCTAGGAGAGTCTTAATCCCAATCCCGTCGAAATTTCGGGTTCGAGGCTATCGGGCGGGCGTTTAAGTGTTTTCTACTTAAACACATCCCCTCCCTTTTTATTATTCTTCTTACTCAAACCCTCCCATCTCCTCCAGCTCCAGAAAATCACTCCAGCAAGGCACCTCCTATGAGTCAACTCCGGCAAGGCAGCGGTGCGGCGGCGGACTCCCCGTGAAGCTCCGGGCAACGCCCAAGAGGTAGGAGGTCGTGGTTTGCGTTTTAATTTCCAAACCATCTTTCAAGCTCAATTATATGTGTCTATTGTTGTTATATCGTCGAATCAAAGCCCATGAATGCTTAGTAGAGTTTTTTTCCTTTCTGACGCATCTTTCGGATCGAAAATTCGAGTTCAGAGTCGATCGCAAACGACCGCCAAAGGTTGCGGGTTTTCGGTTTCCGGCGGGTTTGAGCGGCGGCGCGGCCGGCTTCCGGCGGATGGCGCGGTGGCGGGGCTCTCAGACAGCAGTGGTCCGGCTTCGGCGCGAGCGGGCTCCTCGACTGGGCAGGCAGTGGACTCGGCGGCAGGCGGTGGCTGCTCCTCAGCGCGGCGGCAGGGCGGGCCGAGCTCGCCGGAACGGGGAGGCAACCTGGGTCACGGCGCGACCTTAGCGGACAAAGACCCGTGAACCACGGGTCTCTGTGTGGGGGCAGAGGGACCAGCCATCCTGGCCGGTCGGGTGACAGTGGGCCACGGCTGGCTGGCCGCGGCGGAAAGAACCGCACCCGCGGCTGGGCCGCGGGCCGGCCGGTCCGACCCAAGGGTTTTTTTTCCCCTCCTACTTTGGATGCCCGTATTTCGGGCTATGGCCGTCCGTTTTGAGCGCCGTCTACGGCAGTGCGGAGCTCGTGTCAAGAAGAATCTTTTGAGATGGTTTCGAGAATTTTTAATTCCCAAAACAAGGGGCCTTGGAGGTGCGACGCGTCTTTAAGTGAATTGTCGTTTTTTCCGGGGGAACTTGTTATGGATGGCGCGGACGCGTCCGGCGTCCGTTTTAAGCGTCGTTAGTGGCGTTGGGACCCTAGCACCGAGGTGGAGCTTTCCAGAGTGGTTTTAGACGTTGAGGAAGAAGTTGAGGCGTGGGCCCCACGGCCCATCTTTTGAGCTGCGCGCAGCGTTTAGAAACTTTTTCCTCGGGCGTCCGTTCGGGGCGAGTGAGCAGTCGTTTCTGGATGTTTTTCCAAGGGGATTACAATGCTGTAATCCACGCACACTAATTCGGCACGATGGTGTGGGGCCCATGAGGGTCGTTTGGGCATCGACGGTGATTTTCCATCTTTATCACCGGGCTACCGTTTTGGACAAGTGAATAGTCCATCTTGTGTGCATTTTTGAGAGGATCGCAATGGTGCGATCTGTTCGTTGTGTTTCGAGACCGGGTTGCAAGTCCCATGAAGCACCGCTCATGTGCGGTGCGCCGGAATGCACCTTTTTCTCCGAATAACCGTTGCACTCGTGTGGATAGTGCTTTTGATGTGTTTTCTCAAGGGGGTCGCATTGGTGCGATGCGCCCGACTGTTTTTGGGGCTGAGGCTCGGGACCACGGGACGTCGTGCGGGCGTGAGGCGGTGTTGACAAATTTTCCATCGGATATCCGTTTGAGGCGAGTAAGTAGTCTATCTCGCATGCCTTTCCGTGAGGATTACAACGGTGTAATCTGTTCAGGCGGGTGGAGCCTCATATGTGATATTTTTAAATGTGGAAATATGAAAGGTGCCCCTGTGGTGGTTCTTCTACCGTGTTTGTAGCGTACCTTTGGCGTGTGATCACGTGCACTCTTGGGAGAGTGATGTAAATGTTTTATAAGCTGTGGTCGGTCGTGCCTGGGCCTTTGAGGTGGAGTTTTTACGTTTACACCTTCGCGTTGACGTTGGGTGTCTTGTGCACAATAGTCTTTGGGCTAGAACGTGGTATACTCTGGGAATATACGTGAACCCTTGGAGGTACATGTGGTTGTTTGTACCTGAGGACGTTTGTGCGTTTAGTTGGGGTTGACTTGGGGCCACACGTTGTGTGGGCCCCATGAGCGTGTTGTGTTCCGCTTTGCATACCTTTGACCTCTCGCGACGTAGAGCGTCCCTCGGTTCTCGTTTGTTGACTAGCGGGGTTGAGTTCCCCCCCCCCCCCGCTCTGTGCTTGATGGTTTATATCAGTAGGGTTGAGTGGTTTCCCCTGGTCTTGTTCCGGAGTCAGATCGTTGTGCGATACCCACTCCGTGATCGATTGGCCAGTGTTGTACCATTCAGTAGAGATGGCCAGATCATTTTCAGGTCCACCCTCCAGCAGGGTTGGGCAGTGGGTCTCATGTCGACTTGTTCAGGGTTTACCCTCTAGTAGAGACTAGGCAGTGGGTCACCCGACGACTCTTGAGGGTCTACCCTCCAGCAGGGCTGGGCAGTCGGTCGCCCGTCGTCTCGTTCCGGGTTTACCCTCTAGCAGGGTTGGGCAGTGGGTCACCCGTCGACTTCTTCCAGGTCTACCCTCCAGCAAGGCTGGGTAGTGGGTCGCCTGACGGCTTATTCCAGGTCTACCCTCTAGCAGGGCTGGGCAGTGGGTCGCATGTCGACTTGTTAGGGTTTACCCTCCAGCGGGGCTAGGCAGTGGGTCACCCATCGGCTTATTCCAGGTCTACCCTCCAGCAGGGCTGGGAAGTGGGTCACCTGTCGACTTGTTAGAGTTTACCCTCCAGCAGGGCTGGGCAGTGGGTCACCTGACAGCTTTTTCCTGGTCTACCCTCCAGCAGGGCTGGGCAGTGGGTCGAATGTCGACTTGTTAGGGTTTACCCTCCAGCGGGGCTGGGTAGTGGGTCACCCGTCGGCTTATTCCAGGTCTACCCTCCAGCAGGGCTGGGCAGTGGGTCGCCTATCGACTTGTTAGGATTTACCCTCCAGCGGGGCTGGGTAGTGGTGAAAGGACCAGTTTGGGATATACCTAACACTGAGAGGGGGGGTGAATCAGTGTTGGGGACTTTTTAAACCAATTCCAACTTTTATCCCTGTACCTCTAGACCTGTTAGGATCTTGATTCTCTTATTCTCTTTTCCCTGTCGCATGCAATAATAGAAAGCAGTAAAAATGTGCACACGATATTTTTACAAGGTTCCCCACTCAATAAGAGTAGCTACGTCCTTTCCATGCATGGGTATGACCACTGCATGGATTCTTCACTATAAAGTAAAATGCTGTTACAATGGAGTGGCTAGGAAAACAATCCTCTAGCCAGTGTGAGTCCCTACACTTTGGAGGGGGGTGGGAAACAATCCTCTTCCCTGGACTGGTGAAATCCAAGTCCAACTTGCAGCCTCTAGCTGGTTCTTTATACTGCCTATCGAGACAGTCTTCTTCCTTCTTCAAAAGTTTGGTTCTGCTCTTGATCTATTGTAGTGCTCTTCACTTGATTACTTGCAAAGCAGTAGGCAAGCAATTCTCTTCTTTCTTTCTCTTCTTCTCTAGTGCAAAAACAAACTGCACTAGTTCTTCTTCCTTCTTCCTCCTAGTGCAACAACTGACTGCACTAATCACCTTCTTTCTTTAGCTAGAATCACATACACCAATGTGATTATTCAAACACTGAAGATCTGCTCACAAAGCATCATCTGAATTAAACTACCCTGAATAATTTCCAGCCTTCAGTTGGGCATACTCTGTTCTTCTTCTTCTCTTCCTTCTCTTCTCAATACCAACACCTGAGTGTATTGGTATACTGAATTCTTCCTTTGTGCATATATGAGTTCAATTGCACGTCTAGTTCTTCTTCACTTCGCAAAGCACAACGAGAGTGTTAAACACCAGTCGTGTGAGTGCGGTTCAACTTCTCTTTGTGAAACCGAATGGTTCACAGTTCTTTTTCCTCCACAAGGCTGCTTCGAGAGTGCTCTGTACCTTTCAAAGGCCTGCGGTACCCTCAAATTTTTCGCGCAACCTTCTAGGTGGCTTGCATGTAAAATTCAAGCCTTGCGCGTAAAAACACCTTTTGGCGCGAAAACCCTTTTCGCGCACAACTCTTCTTTTTCGCGCAGAACATCCTATTTTGCGCAACAATTCTTTTTCCGTGCAACACTTCTTCTTTTCGCGCAATGCTCTATACTACAATTTTTCCGCGCGCCAGAGCTCGGGATTTGTCTATGTGTTGAGTCTTACATAATGAGAGGGGTTCACCTCATATTTATAGGCATTTTTTACCTTGCGCATAAAAACCTCTTCCTGCGCGTAAAACCTCCTCCATGCGCGTAAAAACTCTTTTAAGCAACTTCATATTTCGCGCCATGCTTCAATATTTCGCGCACCTCATGCCTTTGCCATTTTTCATCCTTCTAAGCATGAAGCACCAATTGCGCGCAAAATTCTGCACCACGTTCTATATTGCGCGCAAACCCAATCTTTCCTGCAACATCAGATTTCGCGCACTGCTCCAATATTTCGCGCATTTTATGCCTTTGCCAATTTTTGATCTTCTGATCTCGAACAATCATTTGCGCGAAAACTTCATTCCTCAATTTCGCGCACCTTGCCAATATTTCGCGCAAAATTCATTTTTCGCGCAACCCGCTGATATTACGCGCACAACTTTCTTCTTCGCGCATCCCGCTGATTTTTCACGCAACCCGCTACTATTTCGCGCATCCCGCAGATATTGCGCGCACCACTTTATTTTTCGCGAAACATGCCTAAATTTCTGTGCACTCCATTCCTTTGTCATTTTTCAATGTTCTGACCTTGAATAACTCTTTTTCACGTATAAACCATCTTCAATCTTATGCGCAACATCCATTGCCAAGCACATTTCTTCATCTCCCGATTTTCAGGACCTAAAATTTGGCAAACACTGGAAAACGGCGCCACCTTAAACTGTGCTTTTCTGCCATCCCCAGATTGTCTATTGCTTTTCAATTTTATCTCTTTACTGCTTCCCATAACCATTCTTCTGCTCTTATCATGAATCCCACTATCGTGATATTTATCCTTTGATAGATCAGCTTAAGCATCGTCAGAGTTGCAATGGGAACTGAATCTTTCCTATATTCCAGCAGCATCATTCCTTCCAATCAAAACATTATATGACTAGCATCATAATTTCTCCCCCTTTCCTTCATAAGGCTTGCATCACAAGTTCTCCTAACTCATGATTTGTGTGAAATACATACCAGCAAAGCATCGTCTGATTTCGCTTCATGAAGTGTTGCCCAAGCCTGACATTCAATGCTATGATTACACAACAATGCTACAGGCATCCTCACTTCAGTCGATCTCCATTAACTTTGGAGTCCTTCTTCATCTCCTTCTTCATTTTGACCAGCATTGACAACAGTTGACAACAAGTACAATCTTCATATACAAAGTGGTCCCAATAATCTCCCCCTTTGTATTTTGTTGTCAATACATTAAAGTCTCCTCAAATGAATGTGTCAATGTCAAAATGAGAATCTAATCTCTCTCCCTTTACTTCATTTTCTCTCCTAGACAATCATTTCATTTCTCTCCCCCTTATTGACAAGAAATACAAAGATCATGGTAGAGAGGGTAACATTCCGTACTTAAGCAATGTGCCATCAATAATTTCACTCTAAGTCTACTTGAGCAATGCTCGGTGTAGAAAACAAGAGGATTTGATTTAGACAACAAAGATGTCCATTACCCACATAATATGACACCTCATGAGATGAAAACTCATACACTTGTATTCAAGGGTTTTCCACTTTCATTCCAGGCCGAAGATATTGAGTGTGAAAGAAATAATCAACCTGAAATTCTTGCACTCACTTCAACAAATGGATCAAAAACATTCTTGTTCAATTGGCAGGATAAGTGGCCTTGGGGAACTTTCACTCTTCTTATGTCATTGATTATCTTTGTTACTCCCCCTTTAAAAAATCTCTTCCTCCCTTTGAAAAGTATTTTCTTGAAAAACACTGAGAGAGGGATGATGTCACATGTTCTCTTTAGCAAAGAACCTTTAGTAAATCAACTCTAAGTCTACTTGGGCTAACCCGGTGTAGAAAACAAGAGTGATATAACCAAGGAACTCAATGCTATCCATCATTCACTGTACATGTGAGATCATGCTTCAGGGGTTTGAAATTTTTCAGATATAACAATGAATTGCTAAATCCTGCACAACTTCACAAAACTCATTAGAAAGTTCAGGTGCAAAGATAAAGCTCCCCCTTTCATCCATTTGTCTTCAATCTATACTCCCCCTTAATTGAAAAGATAAATACAATTATGAAATAAGGGATGGAAGTATGATTGGAATAACTTAACTTTTCTCAATATGGTATTAAATATCAGAATCCCATCTTCTACAGATTGGCTCCCCCTCAAGGGGTGCACTCCATTCTGTCCAAACCACTCTCCAGATGAGAATGATCATCATCTTCAATTCCCTGCAATGTTAGCACATGTAAATACCAGAAGTATAATGGAATAAGATTGAACCTCCTTGGTTCATCAATGTGAACAACAAGGTTGAGAAGATTCTCTCAACCAAGATGTCCCATTTTCACAATTTTTCACACTTGCACATCTGATCTTCAATGATGATTGTGCTGGTGTGGATCTCAACACATCTTCATGTGAAATCTTTTGTTTACTTTTTGCCTTAGCAATTGCCAGTGCTTCATCTTCAGCTCTTTGCAGATCTTTGGAAAGTTGCAACTGATTTGGCCATATGACTAGTAAGTCACTTGGAAGTGTGGCCTCAGTTCTGGATATTCCACATGATTCCTTAGATGCTTTCAAACTACCTTTCTTAGGCAACTTGTTTTCAATCAATCCCTTCTGCTTCATCTGGATCGATTGTCTGTTTGAGTCCAGTCTGCTTCTATTCAGTTTCATGGCTTGTTCACAAAGATCCATGGTGTGTCCTTTCTTTCCACAGTAGAAGCATGTTTTCTTGGTGGTCCTTCTGGATGCATCACCCTTCTTGGATTTAGACTCCAAGGACTTCTTTTCCTTTTTCAAAACCTTCTTGGGAGCATCTTCAACTTTCTTCTTGCTTCCCAAGGATTCCATTTTAGCCAGGTTCAGTGATCTTCTCTTCTTTTTAGCTCTGGATACAGTTGGAGATTGACATGTATCTTTTCATCCCAGATGTTGTCAAGTAATCCAAATCTATTTGCAGTAAACATATGTCTCTGGACCTGTGGATGTTGCTTCTTTTCTTCTGGCTTTCTCCCCCTTGAAATGTACTTTCTCTGTACTTTTACATTTAAGGGATTGTACCAACAATCCAGTGCACAATGCCCAAATCTATTGCAGCACCAGCATTGACAAACAAACCTTGACTTCTTGTCATCTTCTTGATAAGGTTGCTGAATCTTCTTCTTGGTATGTTGTGATTTCTGTGGGGACATATCTTCCACACTCTTTCCCCTAACCACCCTAGTCATGGTGGTAGGTTTCTTATCACTTTTCTTCATCCATACTTGTTTAGAAATTTTCTTCCAACCTGCACTTTTTGTAGAAACAATTTTCGAAACATTAGTACAAGTTGGTATGGATAGTACCTTCTTATCAACTGCTTGTGATAGATCAATGAGTGAATCCATGATCTTCTTATCACATGTTGGAGGTCTTTTGACAGTAGAATCTTCCAGAGAACATTGAGTTCCAACAGCTACAATTTCCTTCTTTTGTGGAGACTCAATATGTGTCTTCTCAAGATTGGTTAGTTCAGCTTCCAATTCTAGACATCTCATATTGAGGATGACTTCCTGGTTTTCAATCATAGTCATCTTCTCTTCACAAGCCTTCTTTAATCTTTCAACTTCATATTCATGCATCTTTAATTTTTTTTGTAACAAAGAGTCAAGTTCATTGATCTTATGGGAGTTATCTTCCAAATATAACTTCTTGACTTCATTGCACCTTTTTAGCTCATCTTCTAGTGCATGGATCTTATATTCCAGAGTATTGTTGACTCCCTCCTTTTCTTCAACATCTTTGAGCCACTTTGAATAACTTTCTTCAAATCCCCTCTTTGTTGCTTCAAAGGCTCCAACCTGTCTGGAGAGCTTTAAACATTCGACAATTTTTGCTTGTAAGCCTTTCTCCAAAACATCAGTTTCTTCTTCCAACTGAGTGATATTTTCTTGCATGCATTGAAATACCCCGCAAACCAGGGATGCACTCTTTTCAGGAATACCATGTAGAATAATTCTTAATCTATCAACTGATATTTCTTGAGATGTTGTAGATTGTTCATTACCACTTGTGCTAGCATTTTCATCATGAGGGTAATTTCCAAATGTACTAACACATACCTCTTGATCAGTTGAGGTAGGAAGGTTTTTCATCTTCTTGGTGGGTACTTGAGCCACCTTCTCATAACTTTCCAAGTCTGGTGTGTCGTCAACATCAGCCAAATATAGAGAACCAGATGCTTCCTCCTGTTTAGATACGAGAGAATTCTTCTTCAACTTTCTCTTCTCTTTCTTTTTCCTGTTCATCATGGTCTTTGTAGATATATCTTTCTGTTCAGAGATAACTGAATCTTTACAAAAACTGCTCTTCATTGATAACACAGGAAAGAATCTCAGGTCTTCAAAAGAGAATAACTTCACTATAGAGAATCCAATAGAGGTGAACCTGTCCCTCTGATACCAATTGAAAGGACCAGTTTGGGATATACCTAACACTGAGAGGGGGGTGAATCAGTGTTGGGGACTTTTTAAACCAATTCCAACTTTTATCCCTGTACCTCTAGACCTGTTAGGATCTTGATTCTCTTATTCTCTTTTCCCTGTCGCATGCAATAATAGAAAGCAGTAAAAATGTGCACACGATATTTTTACAAGGTTCGCCACTCAATAAGAGTAGCTACGTCCTTTCCATTCATGGGTATGACCACTGCATGGATTCTCCACTATAAAGTAAAATGTTGTTACAATGGAGTGGCTAGGAAAACAATCATCTAGCCAGTGTGAGTCCCTACACTTTGGAGGGGGGTGGGAAACAATCCTCTTCCCTGGACTGGTGAAATCCAAGTCCAACATGCAGCCTCTAGCTGGTTCTTTATACTGCCTATCGAGACAGTTTTCTTCCTTCTTCAAAAGGTTGGTTCTGCTCTTGATCTATTGTAGTGCTCTTCACTTGATTACTTGCAAAGCAGTAGGCAAGCAATTCTCTTCTTTATTTCTCTTCTTCTCTAGTGCAAAAACAAACTGCACTAGTTCTTCTTCCTTCTTCCTCCTAGTGCAACAACTGACTGCACTAATCACCTTCTTTCTTTAGCTAGAATCACATACACCAATGTGATTATTCAAACACTGAAGATCTGCTCACAAAGCATCATCTGAATTAAACTACCCTGAATAATTGCCAGCCTTCAGTTGGGCATACTCTGTTCTTCTTCTTCTCTTCCTTCTCTTCTCAATACCAACACCTGAGTGTATTGGTATACTGAATTCTTCCTTTGTGCATATATGAGTTCAATTGCACGTCTAGTTCTTCTTCACTTCGCAAAGCACAACGAGAGTGTTAAACACCAGTCGTGTGAGTGCGGTTCAACTTCTCTTTGTGAAACCAAATGGTTCACAGTTCTTTTTCCTCCACAAGGCTGCTTCGAGAGTGCTCTGTACCTTTCAAAGGCCTGCGGTACCCTCAAATTTTTCGCGCAACCTTCTAGGTGGCTTGCGCGTAAAATTCAAGCCTTGCGCGTAAAAACACCTTTTGGCGCGAAAAACCTTTTCGCGCACAACTCTTCTTTTTCGCGCAGAACATCCTATTTCGCGCAACAATTCTTTTTCCGCGCAACACTTCTTCTTTTCGCGCAATGCTCTATACAACAATTTTTCCGTGCGCCAGAGCTCGGGATTTGTCTATGTGTCGAGTCTTACATAATGAGAGAGGTTCACCTCATATTTATAGGCATTTTTTACCTTGCGCGTAAAACCTCCTCCATGCGCGTAAAAACTCTTTTAAGCAACTTCATATTTCGCGCCATGCTTCAATATTTCGCGCACCTCATGCCTTTGCCATTTTTCATCCTTCTAAGCATGAAGCACCAATTGCGCGCAAAATTCTGCACCACGTTCTATATTGTGCGCAAACCCAATCTTTCCTGCAACATCAGATTTCGCGCACTGCTCTAATATTTCGCGCATTTTATGCCTTTTCCAATTTTTGATCTTCTGATCTCGAACAATCATTTGCGCGAAAACTTCATTCCTCAATTTCGTGCACCTTGCCAATATTTCGCGCAAACTTCATTTTTCGCGCCGCCCGCTGATATTACGCGCACAACTTTCTTCTTCGCGCATCCCGCTGATTTTTCGCGCAACCCGCTACTATTTCGCGCATCCCGCAGATATTGCGCGCACCACTTTATTTTTCGCGAAACATGCCTAAATTTCTGTGCACTCCATTCCTTTGTCATTTTTCAATGTTCTGACCTTGAATAACTCTTTTTCACGTATAAACCATCTTCAATATTATGCGCAACATCCATTGCCAAGCACATTTCTTCATCTCCCGATTTTCAGGACCTAAAATTTGGCAAACACTGGAAAACGGCGCCACCTTAAACTGTGCTTTTCTTCCATCCCCAGATTGTCTATTGCTTTGCAATTTTATCTCTTTACTTCTTCCCATAACCATTCTTCTGCTCTTATCACGAATCCCACTATCGTGATATTTATCCTTTGATAGATCAGCTTAAGCATCGTCAGAGTTGCAATGGGAACTGAATCTTTCCTATCTTCTAGCAGCATCATTCCTTCCAATCAAAACATTATATGACTGGCATCATAATTTCTCCCCCTTTCCTTCATAAGGCTTGCATCACAAGTTCTCCTAACTCATGATTTGTGTGAAATACATACCAGCAAAGCATCGTCTGATTTCGCTTCATGAAGTGTTGCCCAAGCCTGAAATTTAATGCTATGATTACATAACAATGCTACAGGCATCCTCACTTCAGTCGATCTGCATTAACTTTGGAGTCCTTCATCTCCTTCTTCATTTTTACCAGCATTGACAATAGTTGACAACAAGTACAATCTTCATATAAAAAGTGGTCCCAACAAGTGGGTCACCCGTCGGCTTATTCCAGGTCTACCCTCTAGAAGGGCTGGGCAGTGGGTCTCCTGATGATATATTATGGTTTACCCTCCATCAGGGCTGGGCAGTGGGTCACCCGGTATCTTATTATGAATTACCCTCCAGTAGGGTTGGGCAGTGGGACACCTGTTGGCATTTCAGACTCATCCCATTCTACCAGGCTAGTCTGTAGCTATTCCTCCGTGAAAACTAGAGTGGGGCCCTTTGTTGTACGGGTCGGTGATGTGACAGCTTGAATTTGAGAAGACCTCTTGACTGCGGGGCAGTGACGAGTTGTGGTTTGATGTTCCCCTATAACTCTCAAGTGCGAGGAGATCTTTCCCCCACCTAGATGCGTCCTTGTGACGCGACCTAAAACCATGTGGGTGAGTCAGTTCCGCCCAAAGCGGATAGTGTCGAGGTATGGTGGTTTGAGCCCCTTGACTTGTAGTTTGGGGCAGACGTGCGAGATACTGGGCATCGATGGTGTTATCTCTAGGACTTTTGGCTACTCATTTTCTTGGGCTGAGCTACGGGACGGAGATCCCCTTACGATTTTTTTCGGGCTTCTTGTTGAGCATAAGGATATGTATATACCTTGTTCCAGAACCCACTTCTTGGGTTTGGTTACTCTCCTTACAGGAGAGTCGAAGACGCGCGGGGTATGCCACGTGCTTTCCGTGTCTAGCTTCTAGTGGTTGGACGAGTCTACTCTCCTGCTATAGGTAGCGAAGACTCGACGAGAAGTTCATCTTCTCACCATTTCCAGCACCTTGTGTCTGGACGAGTCTACCTCCTTTCTCTTGTTGGGTTGAGATGGACTCTCTAATGTTACTCTTACTGCCCTTTCAGTTGTACTCCTGTACTTTTCCTGTTCACTCTACTGCTCACCCTTCGGTACCTCCTTTGTTTCTCCCTCGAGCCTTCGGGGTATCCTACTGAGTATTTTTATACTCACCCTTACTTGGGCTTTGCCCGCACTTGGTGTGCCCTTGCAGACCACGGACAGGTGTAGCATGACTTCAGTGGAGCATAGGGGCTTGGGAGCTTGGACCGCATGCGGTGGTCGTTGTCGGGTTCCAGTTGGGAGGCCCATCAGCTGTTTCTTTTTGTTTACATGTTGCCGGGTTGTGGCACCTTTTCTAGTTGGGCACGTGTTTTGCCCCTTTTTCCTTTTCAGCACTCTACTTGTACTGTTTAGAGGTCGATGCACATTTGTGGTATATATATATCAGTTTCCCTTTCCTTTACTTGTATTTTCTTTTACTCTACACTTTTTCATTGAGTGTTCTGTGTGTGGGTGTGTACAGGTACTTAGGCAAAGGCCTCCCCGAGTTGTTGTGCCTTCGACGCTGGTCGCCAGCCCCTGGCCTATGGAGGTGGGCTTGGGGTAGTTGCGGCTCGAGCCCAGGTAGGTTCGAGTCGTGACAAAGTGGTATCAGAGGTGGTTCGTTCCTTGGGATATTGTTCGGACGTCCCCAAAATAAAAGGAATTAGTTGGGATTTAGGGCAACAGTGTCAACGTGTCTGGAGAGTAGCTCTCAGTCCAGGGAGTCCAGTGATGGTGCGGCGGCCGACGTATCCATTCACCAGGACCCTAATAACCTGCTTGTCGACTCGGCATGTTGATACACTTGTTGCAGGGGAACTTGTTTGTGCATCACATAGGACTGAGGCTTTATTGTCCTTCTTGAGTCAGCTCCCCATCGTTGTTGTTGTTGGTATATACATATATGCTCATCTGACCGTGGCACTCCTTGATAATATTTAGGATGTCTCCGTGAAGACAGCCAGCCAAGATACCAGCTTTGGTTTGTGATGACGACCCTGTGAGCTATGAGGCCACAGTCCAGACCCCATCATGCGAGCCCCTTTCTCCGGGTGGGCCGGTAGCAGCACCCCCACCTGTTGAGCAGCAGAGAGCTTCAACAGAGCAGACGGGGCTTGAGCGCAGGTTGAGCGCGCTCCGTGAGTTCCAGCGGTAGAGACCGCTGAGGTTTAGTGGTGATCCAGACCCTCAGGCAGTAGAGGTTTGGCTAGAGGTAGTTGTTCGCCTTTTCAGGCTTGTGCAGACACCGGCAGATCAGAGAGTGGCTTTGGCAGCCAACATTTTTCGCGGAGCAGCTTGGCGTTGGTGGAGTCTGGTGACTCAGTTTCTTGGCGAGTCGTCGCTTTCGTGGGGTGACTTTCAGTTGTTGTTCTGTGAGGAGTTTTTCCCCTCCTTCTTGCGCTCCGTTCGGATTTAGGAACTCCTACAGTTTTACTAGGGAGGGATGACGGTGGTCGAGTACGCGGCTAGTTTTGCAGACTGTGCACGCTTTTACCCGGACTTGGTCTGTGACGACAACATCCGAGCGTAGAAGTTTGAGAAGGGTCTCCGTTGAGAGATTCATGTTGTCATAGTACCCTTGGTCATTTCCACATATTTCGGGGTTCTATAGTAGGCGCTGGTGACAGAGAGCTTCCTATCACGTTCTAGAGTTGGTGGTGGCAGCAGGCACATTGAAGCCGAGACGTCTGTCGCAGCTAGCGGGCGTCGGCAAGAAGAACCTCGACGCAGGTGCTTTCTGACAAATGGACTCAGGGGCATGGTCGTACACCACAGTGGAGCCGGAGGGCACTAGTGCAGACCAAAGAGAGTCAGTGCTATGCTTGCGATGGACGAGGTCACCTGGCACAGGACTGCCCGACCAGGCATGCTGAGAATATCAGGCAGGCAGCAGGTGCACCACCACAGCAGAGGTAGCGTCATGATCGGAGTAGCGCCCAAGGCGGTGGTTCTAACAGAGGAGTGGTAGGAGCTGGTAGTGGGGGACGGCTTTACGAGATCTTCTCATCACCACTAGGCGGTCCACGTCAGGCTCTGGGAGCTGATAGTTGGGACCGCGGACAGCCGCGAGCTTTGGATGTCTACTATCCTGCAGAGCATGAGGTCATGAGAGGTACGATCTATAGATCTTCTACTTCTTATAGTAGAATTGATAGACTCTGTGTGTGGGATGCTTTCCTCCCTGCTCCTTGCTTGAGGTGTTACCAGGGTGGCACGGGGTATCGGTGTAACCCTGTGTTAGTATTATAGAAGGCGTAGGACCTATTTTTCTTTAGTTTATGGTGATGACTCCATCGCTCTCCGAGCGTGTAAGAGAGTCTTGGTTGAGAGACATCGACTGTGAAATCTCGCGTAACCAGATATCCTTGGGTGTTTCACCATATGGATATTCTGAAGGAGGGAATCACCGGGCCTTGTTCCAGGCGCGGGCGGTGATTCCAGTCGCGGCGTGCGACGTAAGGGTTCAGTCGGGGAGGTGAGCTACCCCTGAGAGCCTTCAGGCCGTTTGAAACCGTGAAAAGGGATGGAGAGGATCCCTACTGCCTTGCCCTAACCCCAAATTATAGAGTGGGTGCACGACATCGGCAAGTGTCGGCCTCGCATGAACAGATCAATCCTTCAGTCTGTGTGCGGTGGCGCAGAGCTATGCGAGAGTTCTCCTGGGTATGGAAGAGCCAGGTGTGGGCTTAGTACCTTGTGTTTCTCTCTAGTTTTTCTTTTATGGGATGAAAATATTGAAGGAGGGAATGATGTAAGAACCCAGTTTTTTCTGTGGAAGACTTTGAAATATTCTTGATGATATTCCAGAGTAGCGCATTCAGACGGCGTGCGATTCCGAGCCCCGGAGTGGCCGGAATTAAATTTTCAGTGTGTTCACCCTGGAAACGCCAAATAAATGCGATAACTCCTAAACAGTGTTTCATATGAGAGATCTGAGTGTACGGATGGGTTTGGAATGGGGTGTTTACCCAAGGAGCAACATAAAACATGTCAGTGTGGGATGTTTGGACCCCTCGCCCGTTTTTGGAATGTTAAACGGATAAATTAATTAATTAATTAATTATTTTAATGGTTAAAACTAGATTATCTCTTAAATGGTGGCTTGGATTGGAAAACTGAGGGCGCTGTTGAGTTCGGAGCGTGTTGTTTACCCTAGGAGGGGTGTAATTTTCGCGGGCACGGGCCGTCTGTGAAAAAATGGCCCCAGGGGCGTTTTCGTAATTTGGCGGCCTCAGGCGCGGTTGTTGAAACTTATGAACGGGGCCTCGGATTAAAATTCCGAGACCTTCGTTGTGCTCGGAGCATAGTTTTTAACCTAGGGGAGTCTTAATCCCGATCCCGCCAAAATTTCGGGTTCGGGGCTATCGGGCGGGCGTTTTAGTGTTTTCTACTTAAACGCATCCCCTCCCTTCTTCTTCTTCTTCTTCCTCAAACCCTCCCCTATCCTCCAACTCTGGTGAGGCACCTCCGGCGAGGCAACTCCGGCAAGGCAGCGGTGCGGCGGCGGACTCCCCGTGAAGCTCCGGGCAACGCCCAAGAGGTAGGAGGTCTTGGTTTGCGTTTTAATTTCTGAACCATCTTTCAAGCTCAATTATATGTGTCGATTGTTATTATATCATCAAATAAAATCCCATGAATTCATAGTAGAGTTTTTTCCTTTTCCGATGCATCTTTTGGATTGAAAATCTGAGTTCGGAGTCGATCGCAAACGACCGCCGAAGGTTGCGGGTTTTCAGTTTCCGACGGGTTTGAGCGGCGGCGTGGCTGGTTTCCGGCGGATGGTGTGGCGGTGGGGCTCTCAGACAGCAGTGGTCCGGCTTCAGCGTGAGCGGGCTCCTCGGCTGGGCAGGCAGCGGACTCGGCGGCAGGCGGCGGCTGCTCCTCAGCACGGCGACGTGGCGGGTCGAGCTCGCCAGAACAAGGCGACGACCTGGGTCGCGGCGCGACCTCGGCAGACAGAGACCTGCGAACCGCGGGTCTCCGAGTGGGGGCAGCGGGACTGGCCATCCTGGCCAGTCGGGTGACAGCGGTCCACGGCCAGCTGGCCACGGCGGAGTGAACCGGACCCGCGGCTGGGCCACGGGCCGGTCCGGCCCAAGGGTTTTTTTCCCTCCTACTTTGGACGCCTGTATTTCGGGCTACGGGCGTCTGTTTTGAGCGCCATCTACAGAAGCACGGAGCTCGTGTCAAGAAGAAGTTTTTGAGATGGTTTCGGGAATTTTTAATTCCCGAAACAAGGGGCCTCGGAGGCGCAACGAGTCTTTAAGTGAATTGTCATTTTTCTGGGGAAACCTGTTTTGGATGGCGCGGACGCGTCCGACATCCGTTTTAAGCGCCTTCAGTGGCGTTGGGACCCTGGCACTGAGACGAAGCTTTCCAGAGTGGTTTCAGGTATTGAGGCCGAAGTTGAGGCGTGGGCTCCACGGCCCGTCTTTTGAGTTGCGCGCAGCGTTTAGAAACTTTTTCATCGGGCATCCATTCGGGGTGAGTGAGCAGTCATTTCTGGATGTTTTTATGAGGGGATTGCAAAGGTGCAATCCTCCCGCTCTAATTCGGCACGATGGTGCGGGGCCCACGAGGGTCGTTTGGGTTTCGGCGGTGATTTTCCATCTTTATCACCGGGCAACCGTTTTGGACAAGTGAATAGTCCATCTTGTGTGCTTTTTCGAGAGGATCACAACGGTGCGATCCGTTCATTGTGTTTTGGGACCGGGTTGTGGGTCCCATGAAGCACCACTCGTGTGCGGTGCGCCAGAATGCACCTTTTTCTTCGGATATCAATTGCACTCGTGTGGGTAGTGCTTTTGACGTGTTTTCCCGAGGGGATTGCATTGGTGTGATGCGCCCAACTATTTTTGGGGCCGAGGCTCGGGATCACGGGACGCCGTGCGGGCGTGAAGCGGTGTTGACGACTTTTCCATTAGATATCCGTTTGAGGTGAGTAAGTAGTCTATATCGCATGTATTTCCACAAGTATTACAAGGGTGTAATCTGTTCAGGTGGGTGGAGCCTCTTACGCAATCTTTTTAAATGTGGAAATACGAAAGGTGCCCTAGTGGTGGTTATTCTACCGTGTTTGTAGAGGACCTTTGGCGTGTGATCATGTGCACTCTTGGGAGAGTGATGTAAATGTTTCATAAGCTATGGTCGGTCGTGCCTGGGCCTTTGAGGTGGAGTTGTTACGTTCACGCTTTCACTTTGACATTGGGTGCCGTGTGCACAATAGCCTTTGGGATGGAACGTGGTATACTCTGGGAGTATACGGGAACCCTTGGAGGTACATGTGGTTGTTTGTACCTGGGGAAGTTTGTGCATTTGGTTGGGGTTGACTTGGGGCCACACGTCGTGTGGGACCTATGAGTGTGTCGTGTTCCGCTTTGTGTACCTTTGACCTCTCACGACGTAGAGGGTCCCTCGGTTCTCATTTGTTGACTAGCGGGGTTGAGTTCCCCTCCCCCCAGCTCTGTGCTCGATGGTTTAGATCAGCAGGGTTGAGTGGTTTCCCCTGGTCTTGTTCCGGAGTCAGATGGTTGTGTGATACCCACTCCGTGATCGGTTGGCCAGTGTTGTACCATTCAGTAGAGATGGCCAGAGCATTTTCAGGTCTACCCTCTAGCAGGGTTGGGCAGTGGGTCGCCTGTCGACTTGTTCAAGGTTTACCCTCTAGCAGAGACGAGGCAGTGGGTCACCCGACTACTCTTGAGGGTCTACCCTCCAGCAGGGCTGGGCAGTGGGTCGCCCGTCATCTCGTTCCGGGTTTACCCTCCAGTAGGGATGGGCAGTGGGTCACCCGTAGACTTCTTCCAGGTCTACCCTCCAGCAAGGCTGGGCAGTGGGTCGCCTGACGGCTTATTCTAGGTCTACCCTCTAGCAGGGCTGGGCAGTGAGTTTCCTGTCGACTTGTTAGGGTTTACCCTTCAGCGGGGCTGGGCAGTGGGTCACCCGTCGGCTTATTCCAGGTCTACCCTTCAGCAGGGCTGGGCAGTGGGTCGCATGTCGACTTGTTAGGGTTTACCCTCCAGTGGGGCTGGGCAGTGGGTCACCCGTCAGCTTATTCCAGGTCTACCCTCCAGTAGGGCTGGGCAATGGGTCGCCTATCGACTTGTTAGGGTTTACCCTCCAGCGGGGCTGGGCAGTGGGTCACCCATCGGCTTATTCCAGGTCTACCATCCAGTAGGGCTAGGAAGTGGGTCACCTGATGATGTATTATGGTTTACCCTCTATCAAGGCTGGGCAGTGGGTCACCCGGTATCTTATTATGAATTACCCTCCAGCAGGGCTGGGCAGTGGGACACCTGTTGGCATTTCAGACTCAGTCCATTCTACCAGGCTAGTCTATAGCTATTCCTCTGTGACAACTGGAGTGGGACCCTTGGTTGTACGGGTCGGTGATGTGACAGCTTGACTTTGAGAAGACCTCTCGACTGAGGGGCAGTGACGAGTTGTGGTTTGATGTTCCCCCAGAACTCTCAAGTACGAGGAGCGCTTTCCCCCACCAAGACGCATCCTTGTGACGCGACCTAAAACCGTGTGGGAAAGTCAGTGCTACCCAAAGCGGATAGTATCGAGGTGTGGTGGTTTGATCCCCTTAACTTGTAGTTTGGGGCAGACGTGCAGGATGTTGGGCATCGATGGTGTTATCTCTGGTACTTTTGGCTACTCATTTTCATGGGCTGAGCTACGGGACGGAGATCCCCTTACGACGTTGTTCGGGCTTCTTGCTGAGCATAAGGATATGTATATACCTTGTTCGAAAACCCACTTCTTGGGTTTGGTTACTCTCCTTCCAGGAGAGGCGAAGACACGCGGGGTATGCCACGTGCTTTCCGTTTCTAGATTCTAGTGGTTGGACGAGTCTACTCTCCTGCTATAGGAAGCAAAGACTTGACAAGAAGTTCATCTTCTCACCGTTTCCAGCTCCTTGTGTCTAGACGAGTCTACCTCCTTTCTCTTGTTGGGTTGAGCTAGACTCTCTACTGTTACTGTTACTGCCCTTTCAGTTGTACTCCTATACTTTTCCTATTCTCTCTACTGCTCACCCTTCAGTACCTCCTTTGTTGCTCCCTCGAGCCTTCGGGGTATCCTACTGAGTATTTTTATACTCACCCATGCTTGGGCTTTGCCCGCACGTGGTGTGTCCTTGCAGACGACGGACAGGTGGAGCATGAATTCAGTGGGGCATAGGGGCTTGGGAGCTTGGACCGCGTGCAGTGGTTGTAACTGGGTCCCAGGTGGGAGACCCGTCAGCTGTTTCTTTTTGTTTACCTGTTTTCGAGTTGAGGCACCTTTTCTGGTTGGGCGCGTATTTTTTCCCTTTTTCCTTTTCAGCACTCTACTTGTACTGTTTAGAGGTAGATGCACATTTGTGGTATATATATAGAAATTTCCCTTTCCTTTACTTGTCTTTTCTTTTACTCTGCACTTTTTCATTGAATGTGTTGCGTGTGGGTGTGTACAGGTACATAGGAAAAGGCCTCCCCGAGTTGTTGTGCCTTCGGCGCTGGTCGCCAGCCCCTTGCCTATGGAGGCAGGCTTTGGGTAGTTGTGGCTCGAGCCCGGGTAGGGTCGGGTCGTGACATCATTGATCAAAGGATCTCTTTGAATCCTAAACATGGAAAGAACATCTGGATCTTTCTTTCTTAATGCATCAGTGAATTTGTTTTCTCTTTCGGGATTATAATGAATTGAACAATCATAATCTTTGAGAAGATCCAACCATCTTCTTTGTCTCACGTTCAATTCCTTTTGTATGAAAATATACTTCAAACATTTATAGTCTATTTATATATCACATTTCTCCACATAAAGATAATGCCTCCATATCTTTATATCAAAAACGACCGTAGCCAGCTCCAGATCATGCGTGGGGTAGTTCTGATCATGATTCTTCAACTGTCGAGATTCATAAGCAATGACTTTTTCATTTTTCATGAGGACGCACCCAATCCCTTTGAGAGATGCATCACTAAAAATAACGAATCTTTCTCCACTTGAGGTCAGATTTAACATGGGTGCAATAAACAATCTCTTCATTTTCTCTTGGAAACTTTTCTCACACTCCTTTGTCCATAGGAACATGACCCCTTTTTTAGTTAACTTGGTTAATGGATTAGAAAGTCGTGAAAAGTTTTTCACAAACCTCCTATAATATCCTGCTAATTCAAGGAATCTTTGAATCTCAGTTATTATTGTAGGATGAGGCCACTCCTCTACAACTTTTGTCTTTCCAGGGTCAACTGTGATTCCTTCATTGGTAACAATGTGCCCCAAGAAAGAAACTTGTTGTAACCATAATTCACATTTACTGAACTTTCTAAAAAGCCTCTCCTTCCATAGAGTTTGAAAAATAACCCTTAGATGATCTTCATGTTCCTCACGAATTTTGAAATATATCATAATATCATCAATAAAAACTACCACAAAGTTATCAAGGTAGTCCTTAAAGACTCTATTCATCAAATCCATAAAAATAGCAGTTACATTAGTCAGCCCGAAGGGCATAACAACAAACACATAATGCTCATATCATGATCGGAAGGAAGTTTTTGGAATATCTCCTTTCTTCACGCTCAATTGATGATAACCAGAACAAAGATAAATCTTAGAGAAAAATTAAGCCCCATGAAGTTGGTCAAATAATTCATCTATTCTTGGAAGAGGGTATTTGTTCTTCACTGTGATCATGTTAAGTTCTATATAATCAATGCATTTCCACATCGATATGTCCTTATTCTTCACAAAGAGAACTGATGCTCCCCATGGAGACACACTCAGTCGGATAAACCTCTTCTCCAAAAGATCATGGAGTTGTTTCTTTGATTCCTCAAGCTCTACATTTTCTATCCTATACAGGGTCTTTGATATTGGATGAGATCCATGAATGAGTTCAATGGAGGACTCTACCTCTCATTCTAGGGGAGGTCCGGGTAACTCCTTAGGAAATACGTCAACGTATTCCTGGACAATGGGGACATTTTCTATCCTTAAACTCTCATCTCCTTCTTCTTCTTCACCGATCAACTGCATAAAGAAGGATATAGGGGGTTATTTTAGACAATGATCAGGTTTAGATATCTCTCCTTGGAAGATAACTATAGGTTTTCCATTCAATACTACTAATATTTCATTTCTTCTGCAATTTACCTTAGCATTATGCTTTGAGAGCTTGTCCATCCCTAGTATAATGAAGAATTCCAGCATGGGAATGACTACTAGATTTACGATAAGATTTCGCTCACTAAATTAAATAATAGAGTTTCTAAACACTGATGATTCAAGGATAATCCCACAATTAGTCTTGACTGATAACTCAACTTTTAGCAAATTGGGGGTTGAATCTAAATTCTTTGGAAACTTAGAGGAAATAAAGGAATGCGTAGAACCAGAATCAAACAATGTACTTGCCAGCTTTGAGAGGACAACAAGAGTACCTGCTACCACATTATTCAGATCTTCAACTTCAGCTTTTGTGATAGCAAAAGCATGGTATTTCTCCCTTGTCCTTTGTTGAGGCTGATGGTGGTTCCCCTCCACTACCCTCGGATTTGGATAGTGATTGGAAAAGTGACCACGTTGTCCACACTTAAAGCACTGGACATCAGGTAGGTCACGTACCATCTTCCCCTTGTATTCAGTTTTTGGAAGTTTAGGTTTCACCTCACTACGACAATTCTTCTCAATATGGCCATCTCTTCCACACTTTTATCATTTCTCTCTCCTGATCAGGAAGTTCCCTGAATGCTTCTTCCCACATTTATTACATGTGGGAAGTTGCACTTGATTGCCTCCTCTTCCCTAATCGAAGCTTCTCCCTAAGCATGGATCCATAGATCTCTTCTTTTCCTTGGATTTATGAGACTATTGCATCTCACCAAACTCTAACTCGACTTTCATTACACTCTGCATGATCTCCTCATAGTTATCATAGTCTCAGTTGGCTAGATTCTTCTGCAGATGAGGTATCAGTCCACCGAAGAATATATCAACCTTACCATTTGGATCCATGACAAAGCTATAGGTATATCTTGAAAGTTGGGTGAAGTTCATCTCGTTGCTTCTGACAGATTCTTTCTCCTTCTGCTTCAAATTGAGAAACTCTTTCTCCATTCTTGTTCTCATCAATCAAGGGAAATACTTGTTAAAGAATATCCCTCTAAACTCTTACAACTCCATAGCTTCAACTTCTACTCTTGGGCTTGTGTTTTTAATCAGTTCCCACCACTGATCAAATTCTCCCTCTAAGCGATAAACAATCAAGGTAACCTTCTCTTGGTCTGAACAATGGAGCATAGAAAAGATCTTCTCTATAGAGCTGATCCACTATTCAGAAATCAATGGGTCGGTCGATCCACTGAAGGTTGGTGGTCATTAATGCATAAAGGACTCAACAGAATGTTTTTTCCTTCATGGTGATATTGGTTTCTATGCTTTATTCAAGTTATTTCCCATAACATGAGTCAGTTGGTTCATCATTTGCATGAATTTTTCCATTCCGGCATCCATCAGAGGGCAGTCAGTGCATGGTCCATTGCGGTCACTATTTGCACAGTTCCTCCAATTACCCACAATTTTCTAAAAGAATAAATCCTTAGTGAGAAACTTATTTCATTTACAAATATTTTAACTATAAAGGATTCTATGTATTAAAACCTCCTTAAACAATTACATTTCTCTATAATTCCTTCATAATGATTCATAAAAAGCTTGATATTAACCAAACATATCCCCGGGGAGTGTCGTAACCAAGAGTGCAGCAAGGCCCATTGTCATGTACCAATAAACCCCAAGTCAAGACCAAAACTCCTTGTCAGAGTTTTCACTCTTAGGTATATATGTTCCAGAGCTGCCTCTACCTGCTCGTATCCAGATAGGGATATATTTTCTTGATAAACCACTTACTCAATAATCACCAAAATACGAGGAAGTTTTTTCCTATATTTAAACATTTTTATAGGATTAATCCTAAAGTTTTCATAGCCTAATTACCATAAATAACTAAACTATCATTTGATACCAACTATGGCATCTCGCCTTTTTATTACATAACTTTTCATTACATTTTACAAACAGAGGATCTTTAAAGTCTAGTGTCTTGGAAATCTGGGACATAAAACATGAAAACAATAAAAAAAATTATTTTAATCCACTTGTAAGTCTTTATTAAATGTTCATCCTATGTACAATTACTTTATCTCATATCCTGGAGACATACATCAAAGTAAAGGGTGAGGAAAAGGCCCAGTAAGGGTAAATAAGGGAATCAGTTTACATGTGAAATCAATAAGAGATTGATAAAACATAAAGACATGAGAAAAGGAAGTATAAGCATATCTTAATGAGAATAACTTGAAACATAACTTGAATATGTGGCTACAACATGTCATTTAGACATTCATGAACATATCACCATGGTTTATCCACGAGGTGTCATAAAAATTACCAAGGTTATTCACCAAGGTATCGTGAGACTTGTCATCTATAGAGATTAATTCCTTACCCAATGAATTGGAGCGCTATCAGGTCACACCCTTAATATTTCTTTATTTTCATGTGATCCACATTGTTTTTTCTCAAATTTACCCAAGTTCTAAGGGTTAAGCAGTCCCTTGCAGTGTAGCTTGGGTTGTCGAATCCTCAGAGACCTAAGAAGAACCTTTAGACACACAATATGAAGAGATGGATTTTTGGATATGAAGTGGCCCACTTGGGTTGATTTTATATGGTATAAAAAGAGAACTAAAATATATGTGTGACTTCAAATTATGAGAAAATGATTTGATCCTAGGTTATTGCTCGGGGTGGATTGGATGAATTCCTTTTTTTTATGATTTTGATTTCATTAACTCGAGAGGGATTCATGAAATTAATTCAAAATAACCTCATCACTTACTAATTAAACACCTTCAAAAACACATGATAATCACCTATACACTTATAGGATCCTTTTTATGAGCACTCCAAGTTAAAGGATCTAATTAGCACATAAAAGTGGGATGAATAAATTCAATAAGGAAGAAGAAGAAAGAAAATCATTGAATGAAAGAAACTCAAATAAAAGATATTTAAAACATTTAGAAAGTTAGAAATAACATTCAATACATACCCCTTCTACTCCATTAGATCAACCCATAAAATATCTATCCCTCAATTGATGACAAGTTCTCAACATAAGCGGGAAGTAGACTTACAAGGGGGAATTGAAGAAGTAAAAACTACAAAATCACAATCACTCCACCATTGTGTGAACAATATCACAAGGTTTGGTGTGAATAAGTTCAAACCTTGAGGCAACGGTATCAAGTTAATTTGAATAAGAACATAAAAAGAGAAGAATAATAAGTTTTATTAAAAACTAAGGTGATTCAAACAACTTACTTGAGAAGGAAGAACGTTACAAAGACAAATTGGCATAATAACATTACAATGAAACAAAAGCTCTAAGATCTCTAAATTCTCCACAAATACTGCCTTAAATAAGCAATTAGGAATCCTTTTTCCGATAACCCATCTTCCAATCTGTCTTTTATGAATTGTGGTGGGCCTAGGTTGGTGGAAAATTAATGTGGATGAGACTTTTCCACTCTTCCCCCAAAGTGGCAGCCTGCTTGAATCCACCGAAAAGAATCACCAAAAGGACCTTATATATGGAAGAATTAGATTGGTCCATAGAAGTATAAAATGTATCCCCAGAAGTATCTTAATAGCCTGTAAAATATCAACCCAAAATAATATGTGGTTCGTGAGATATGATTTAAAAAGTGGGTTGTTTTTCTGGGCATCAGAATTTGGCCTAGAATTTCATCATCAAGTTGGGCCACTTGGAACACCATTAAAAATCCGAATTGGCTTGGGAAAATTTTTAATGAAATTTTCCCCATAATATCCTATATCTTCATGTAAATTTTCATAATCATTGGGCTTGAATCCTGTCCTCTACAGTACTTTTATTGGGCTGTTATCCAGTTCACTTTCCCAGAACCTTGTTGGTTCAAGGCCCACTTTGGTGGTCTTCCAATTTGAATCTCAAAGTTCTACAAAATAATGAATTGTTCCTTATATCATGGTAGACCTGAAAATAAAATATGAAAATAAAATTAAGATAATTTTGTGTTTTACGAGATGTTTCAGAATGTACCATGTAATAGTGAATTTTAAGAAAGAATTACAATTATAATGTGAAATAATGTTCAAAGTGTAAAATGAACTAATAATGGTGTCTATGATTAATAAAGAACATGAATATTATATTATAAACAATGAATATTATCCTCTTTTAGGGTCTAATCACACCTCCCAACTTGAGTTTTTCTAGTCCCAATCAAAATATATCTAAAAAATATGAAATTTGAATTCCCTTGTCCAAAAACATTTTAATACACATTTCGCACCCAAAGATATAATACCAAAGAAATTATGAAACCCATAAAATCATTTAAAACAAGCTAGTTCCATAGGGATATCCCAATCCCAAACCCATTCATTTGTTCAAATTCATCGCCATATTCCATCCAATTCCAATTAAGCATGATGAAGTGTTGTGCGTCACAATAGACTTAGGGGTTCATTTTAATTAGAGGGATAAAAGATGGAAGCACTAGGAGGAATGAAATTTAAATATTAAGATGAGTATTCATTTTTTTTCTTTTTTTTCTTTTTTTTTTGTTTTTGTTTTTGTTTTTTTCAATTTTTCCATGGTAATTTAAATTGAACTCAATCGAGTCAACCCATGTAGAAAGACTTTTCCAATGACTCTCAAACACAAAGACCTTAGGGAACCAAGTGAAGCTCACATAATCGGGCATCATCTCGAGTTAACTCAAACAAAAACAAATTCAAATGACCAAAAATAGAGATAAAATGCCAAACTATGGGCCTGACAACTATGGAGTCACGATCCCCAAGTGTTGAAAGCCGTACATTAGGTTAATCCATTGCTCTATGCACAATTGATTTTTTTTTGAATACTCATGTTAAAATTAAAATGATCACAAACCCTATGAAATTTATTATGGACCCTAATAACTCAAACTAATACCCACAATCTAGAGGATGTGAATTGTGTTTTTTTAAATAAATGGATGAAAATATAAATGGTGAAAAAATCACATCGGACATCCACACTTTTCAAAACCTATGCACATGAACTTAAACTTGCATTAAAATCAGAATCAAGGCATGGAAAATTATTTGATATCCAATTTCAGAGTTTTCAATGTGTATTATTATGTTCAAGGTTAAAGAAAATTTTCCTTCCACACATTTTATGATGAAAACAAAATCAATTATTTTATTTCATATCTCCCCAAACATAGAATAACATTGTCCCCAGTGTTTAAAGAAATGAAAAGTTAAAAGGGGTAGGATAAAAGTTCAATGAAGACATTGAAAATGAAAATTATGGAATGAAGTCACCCAGTGGTTAATATTGAAAATGCATTCCTCAGTCTCCCATCAGTTCTGGTTCGAGTCCCAGTAGCTTGGACAATTGTGACAGGATTTTCCCACTAACCTATGACATGTCTTTTAAATTTTATTTATTATATATATATATATATATTGATTTTTTTTTACCTAAAAAACATAAAAACAATAAAATAAACTGATGATATATTGTCTTCTCTTAAATTTCTGGGTAAGGTATTACTCAGGGATCACACCACATGACATGGATGAATATGGTGCTCCCCTTTCATACCCATCCTTACTCATAAAAGAGAAATAGGACAACAATCTAAATTATTATTATTTTATTTTTCTTTTAACCTACAAAACATAAAAATAAAATAAATTGATGATACATTGTCTTCTCTTAAATTTCTAGGTAAGGTATTACTCAGGGATCACACCACGTGACATGGGTGAATATGGAGATCCCCTTTCGTACCCATACTTACTCATAAAATAAGAATAGGCCAACAGTCTAAGGTACTAATTAAATAAAATAAAACATAAAAACCACAGGTTGCCTCCCGTAAAGCGCTTTTGTTTAACGTCGCTAGCTCGACATGAACCCCCTAACTTACCCAATACCAACTTTAAACATTTTAAAGAACCCATATTTCTCCACTTATACTTTATTAATATTGATTATTTGTTAATAATTTGTGTCATGTACAAACCTATGTTCTACAATGAGTGAGAAAATTCAAGGAATATCAGAAATGGTTAATCTAGTTTCCTCTGTAGTCTTTCCTAAGAAATCAATGATTATTCCAACTTTTATGGATTCAATAGAAGAATTAATTCCATTTTAAAGGTCATGGTTATACTCTATGAAGGGAAACTTGAGAGGGGAATGAAGGAGAATAATTTTGAGCTTGGGTTGCATAGGACATTCAAACACAGGTTGAGATTTGGAATCCAAGTCAGTTTCATTTTCCAAATTTCTCAAAAAAATTGGTTCCTTTAGAATAGAAGATTCTACCACCAAATTGGAAAGACCAGTGTAAGATATGGGTATGGACTCAATATTTTTAATTTCTCTAAATGGTTTAGTGATTGGTGTTATTGAAAAATCATCAATTGAGTTATACTTATGAGACCCAATCCACGATGTCAAATTTCCCTCTTGTGAATACATGAAATCAATTTCCTCTTGATTTAAAGACCCTTCAAAAATTTCGTGATTCACTTCCCCAACCCCAAATACAAAGGTTTGTTCTTAAATAAATTCATGAGAGTTTTTTGGGAAACTAGACACTCCACATAAGGTTTTGTAAGGTACAGTTGGTGTATGGATGAGTTCCTCACAAGTATTGATGTATTTTAGTTCTAATCTCAAAGATGATACCTCGGAACTCATTATATATATTTGATTACATAATTGTTCAATAAGTGTTTCAGGAAGAGAATTTCTATGAGGTTTAACATAATGGACTTCCCCAAGATTGATCTCTTCAACCATCCTTGGGAGGGCTAGAAATTTGTCCTTTGAATATTCATCATCCCAATGACTATACATGTCACCGGGTGTGTGGTAATTAATCAAGGGTTGATCAAATAAATTTTCTAATT
Organism: Viscum album; assembly: GCA_963277665.1. Taxonomy (NCBI): domain Eukaryota; kingdom Viridiplantae; phylum Streptophyta; class Magnoliopsida; order Santalales; family Viscaceae; genus Viscum; species Viscum album. The sequence goes on from OY728151.1 coordinate 1,526,172,674, forward strand.
TAGGGGATTCCCAATATTTATTTTCCATTTGATTCTATCATGAGTTTGTGACATGGTAATTTTGAAGATACTCCATTAGAGAAGATAAAACATTGGATTCTAGATTCTCAGGACACACACAAATAGAAAGGGGTAAAGATAAGAGAGATGGGGGTGAGAATATAGAATTTGGGGTGAGAAAAGGATGCTAGTGTCTAAGATAACTTACTTGGGTCCCCAGAAACAGTGCAAAAATTTGGTGTCACTCAAATTTACCCAAGTTCTAAGGGTTAAGTGGTCGCTTGCAGTGTAGCTTGGGTTGTCGAATCCTCAGAGACCTAAGAAGAACCTTTAGATACACAATATGAAGAGACGGATTTTTGGAAGTGATGTGGCCAACTTGGGTTGATTTTAGATGGTTTTAAAAGACCACTAAAATATCTATGTGAATTAAAATTATGAGAAAATGATTTGATCCTAGGTTATTGCTCGGGGTGGATTGGATGAATTCCTTTTTTTACGATTTTGATTTCATTAACTCGAGAAGGATTCATGCAATGAATTAAAACTAAACTCATAACTTACTGATTAAAAACCTTCAAAAACACATTCTAATCACCTATAAACGTTTAGGATCATTTTCATGAGCACTCCAAGGTAAAGGATCTAATTAGCACATAAAAGTGGGGTGAATAAATTCAAAAAGGAAGAGGAAGAAAGAAAATCATTGAATGAAAGAAACTCAAATAAAAGAAATAAATAACATTTAGAGAGTTAGAAATAAAATTCAATCCATACCCTTGATACTCCCTTGGATAAACCCATAAAAGATCTATCCCTCCATTGATGAAAAGTTCTCAACAGAAGTGGGAAGTAGACTTACGAGGGGGGAATTGAAGAAGTAAAAACAAAAAAATCACGATCACTCCACCATTGTGTGAACAATATCACAAGGTTCGGTGTGAATAAGTTCAAACCTTGAGTAAAATGTATCAAGGTGAAATGAATAAGAATATAAAAGGAGAATAACAAGAACTTTTATTGAAAACTATGGTGATTCAAACAACATACATGATAAGGAAGATCGTTATAATGAAAAATTGGTATAATAACATTACAATGAAAAAAAAGCTCCAAGATATCTAAATAATCCACCACTACTTCCTTAAATTGGAATTTAGGAAGCCTTTGTACGATCACCCATCTTCCCATGTGTCTTTGATTAATTGTGGTGGGCCTAGGTGGGTGGACAATTAATTTGGATGAGACTTTTCCACTCTTCCCCCGAAGTGGCAGCCTGCTTGCATCCACCGAAACGACGCCCTAAAAGGACTTTCTATATGGACGAATTAGAGTGGTCCATAGAAGGATAAAATGTATCCCCGGGTGTTTCTTAATATCCTGTAAACGTTCATCCCAAAATAATATGCGGTTTTTGAGATATTATTTAAATGGTGGGCTGTTTTTTTTTTGCCTCAGAATCTGGCCCAGAATTTCATCATCAACTTGGGCCACCTAGAACACCATTAAAAATTCTGAATTAGCTTAGTCAAATGTGTAATTAAATTTTCCCTAAATATATTATATCTTAATGTAAATTTTCAGAATCATTGGGCTTAAATCCTGTCCTATACAGAACTTTTATTGGGTTGTTGTCCAGTTCACTTCACCCAAAACCATATTGGTTCAATGGTGGTCTTCCAATTTGAATATCCAAGTGCTCCAAAGGAATGAATTGTTCCTTATATCATGGGAGACCTGAAAATAAAATATAAAAAAATTATGTCAATTTTTTGTTTTATGAGATGTTCAAGAATGTACCATGTAATAGTGCATTTTAAGAATGAATTACAATCATAATATGAAATAACGTTCAAAGTGTAAAATGAACGAATAATGGTGTCTATGATTAATAAAGCACATGAATATTATATTATAAACAATGAATATTATCCTCTTTTAGGGTCTAATCATACATAGAACATAATAAAACATTTCATAAATAACCCATAGAAAATAAAAGAAATGGGTTTCATTTCAAAATCGCGACGTTTAAAATGTTCTTAAAAATAAGATCATTATATCGTTTATAACCCATGGAAAGGCAGTGAGGGTTATATGTATGTCAATTCCAAAATCAAATATATCACTTTTATATATTTATTACCGAACACAACTGTAAAAGACAATTTTTTGAAAATCATTACACATTATTAATTATTTAAGGTTTACATAAATATTTTAAAATATCATTTTTTCCAAATTTCACCAATAATATACATCCTATATTTATCTGGATATTTGAATTTCACAAACTTCACCATAATAATAAATAACATTTTTTATTTAAATCAAAGGATTACATAAAGCTGCTAAGGTCTCGTTACATAGCTCCTTCTAACACCAGCATAGGACCTAAGTGTAAGGTGTGATAAGGTGATAGAATCTTGGGGCAGCTCGGCCAACATTGCCCGAGTGGTGATTTCTATCAGCTTTAAATTCTCCCATAGGCGATTTCATTCAAGCTTCACACGATGAAGTTCGTCTTGGGTTTGGTCCAGAGAAAAGCCCAGCGGTGCTACCTCCTTCCCAAGTTCTATCCGATGGGATTTGAATGGACCGAGACTACTGGATGAGGCCATCGAATCTTCTTTCTGTAACCAAGATCACTTGTATTTATAAACAATAATCACAACATTTAGAGTTTGGTTTCAATGGTCATATTGACCAACGGTCATATAACAGTCGAAACCCAACGGTATCATTTTAATTACACTCATTTCATAAAATAAATGTTATAGTTTTCTTGAGTATAAAATTAAATAACACACAAAATTAGGAAACAAAAAATTATTCAAAAGTTTGGGTCAGTACATATACACCTGGAGGATCAAATTTATGAGCACACCAAGTTAAAGGTTTGTATTAGCTCTTGAATTATGTGTCCTTAAAATTCAACAAGGACGAAGAAGTTTTAAAATCATCAAATAAAAATCTCAATTAAAATATGTGATTAGATATTAATGGGGTGATAAATAACATCCAATCCAGACCCTTGATAATCCCTTGGATCAACCCATAAGAAGGTTAGCCTTCAATTGATGCTATGGTTTCAATGGAAGTGGGAATTAGACTTGTGAGGGAATAATTGAAGAAGTAAAAAAAGACAATGAAATAACGATCACTCCATTGTTGTGTGATAATTTCACAAGGTTTGGTGTGAATAAATTCACACCATGAGAAAAAATTATCAACATGATATGAATAAGAATAGAATAAGAGGAGAATAATAACTTTTATTAAGAAAATAAGATGAATTAAAAAGACTTACATGTGAAAGACAAACTTGAGACAACAAAATTGCATCATAACATTACTATGAAAGAAATAACTAAAGATGAATAAATACTCCAACACCACTACCTTAAATAGGAATTTTATGAGCCTTGGGTCGAACCTCCAATAATTAATCTCATGAATACTGTAAATATTAACAATGAATATTATCCTATTTAAGTATCTATCACACACCCAAACTTGAGTTTTGATAGTTCCGAGCAAAATGTATCTCCAAAATATGAAATTAAAATTCCCTTTTCCAAAAACATTTTAATACACAATGATTACCAAAATCCCTTATACTAAACAAATATGAAACCCATAAAAATATATTAATACAAGATATGTTCATAAGAAGATCCCAATCCAAATCCCATTCCTTTGTTCAAATTCATTTCCATATTTCATACAATATCAATTAAGCATGAGGATGTGTTGTGTATCACAATATACATGGTGGTTTATCTTATTTCAAGGGAGAAATGAAGGAAGTTCTAGGTGGAATCACATTTTAATATTAAGATGAGTATTCAATTTTATTTTCTATTTTTCCATGGTAATTGAAATTTCACTCAATAGAGTCAATCCATGTAGCGAGACTTTGCCGATGACTCCCAGGCTCAAAGACCATAGGGAACCAAGTGAAGCCCACATACTATGGCATTATCTCGAGTTAACTCAGTTGAAAACAAAGTCAAATTACCACAAATAGAGATAAAATTACTAACTCTGGGACAGATAACTATGGAGTCACGATCCCCAAGTGCCGAAACCCATGCATTAGGTCATTTCATTACTCTACGTACAAATTTATTATTATTATTATTATTTTATTTTTGATTTTTTTATAGAATACTCATATTAAAACTAAAATGTCACCAAACATATGAAATTTATTTGTGGGACCCCATAAACTCAAACTAATACCCCATTATCCAAAGGACGTGCATTGTGATCTTTTTTTTATTTGGATGAAAATATAAACGATGAAATTTCACATTAAACAGCCACACTTTCCAAAATCTATGATCATGGAATTATACATGGATTAAAATTAGAATCAGGGCATGCTAAATTATTTGATATTCAGTTTCAAAGTGTGCAATGTGTATTATCATGTTCAAAGTTAAATAAATTTTTCCTTCCACACATTTTTTTATGCACACAAAATTAATTTTTTTTTCTTTTCACCCCCAACTTAGAATAACATTGTCCCCAGTGTTCAAAGAAAATAAAATTTATAAGGGGGTAGTGGTAGAGGGGAGGAGTTATAAAATTAATTTGAAATAATAAACATGGACCAAATTCACCTGGTGGTTGAAGTTGATGTTCGTGCTGCTCCAATTTAGTCCTTTGATATCCATGTCACTTGTAAAGTTCCCTACTAGAAAAAGGAAAAAACAAACAAATAAACAAACAAAACAATATATATATATATTCATATAATAAAAAAATTAAAATATAAGTATATATACAAATAATATTTAATAAGGGATCACTATAAGTTGTAGGTTAGTGGTAAGTGTGCTCCCCTCTCTCCCTTCGGTCCTAGGTTTGAGCCCTCATAGCTTTTCCAGTTGGGAAGGGTTTTTCCCCATGACCTATGATGTGTCCTTTTAAAAAAATTATTATTATTATTATTTATTTTATTTTAACCTACAAACACAAAAAAATAAAATGAACTGATGATACATTGTCTTCTTTTTAAATTTATAGGTAATGTATTACTCAAGGATTACACCACATGACCTGGATGAATATGGAACTCCCCTTTCATACCCATCCATACTCATAATAGAAGAACAAGTCAACAATCTATTGCTTTTTTTAAATATCAAAATGATTCATTATTCCTATTTGAAAAATAAAGATGATTCAAAAAGATTGGAAACATGAAAACCACAGGTTGCCTCCCATGCAATTCTTTTGTTTAACATCGTTATCCCGACATGGATCCTAAATCTATCAATTTTTTCCTGGTTTATAGGTTGGATCAGTTAACTCAACCTTTATTCCCTATTTATTGAATAATTCAATGAATGGTTTTAACCTATGACAATTTACCTTGAAAATGTGACCACTTATGGGATCTTTAATCTCTACTGCCCCATGGGGGTACACAAGATTCACTATAAATGGACCTGACCATCTAGACCTTAACTTTCCTTGGTGTAAATGAAGTTTTGAACTATATAAGAGCACGAATTTTCCTGGTTCAAAATTTTTGACATTGATATTCTTAGATTGGTAGGCTTGAACTCTAGCTTTATTTGTCCTTGAATTATATAGGTCTCTATCCTAAGTTCCTCATATTCATCAAGATCTAATTTCCTCTTTTCTTCGGCCAAAGAAATGTCAAAATTCGTTTTTTTTTATTGCCCAAAATGCCTTATGATCAATTTCAAAAGGTAAATGGCATGATTTTCCACAAACCAGCCTATATGTTGAAATTCCTAAGATGGTTTTGAATGTTTTATGATAGGACCAAAGGGAACCCTTGAGTTTATCAAACCAATCTTTCCTATAGGGATTGACAGTTTTTTCAAAAAAAAATTAATCTCCCTATTTGTTAACTCTTCTTGACCATTAGTTTGAGGATGGTATGTAGTGGAAAATTTATGAGAAATAACGTACTTAGACATGAGTGAAGAGAATGGGTGGTTTCATAAATGGGTTCCTAGATCACTGATTATAGCCCTAGGAATTCCAAATCGAGAAAATATGTGCTATTTTAGAAATCATATCACAACATGATGGTCATTGGGATTTGTGGGAATGTACTCAACCCATTTCAAGACATAATCAATAGCTAAGAGGATGTAGATGTATCCCCTAGAGTTTGGTAAGGGTCTCATGAAATCAATTCCCCAATAATAAAAGATTTCAATGATAAGAATGGGATTAAGGGGCATTTGATTCCTTTTGGTAAGGGATCATAATTGTTGACATTGAGGACAATTTTGGAAGATTTGGTAGGAATCCTTAGTGAGGTTGGGATAGTAAAAACTACTTTGGAGGACCTTTGTAGTGGATTTCTTTGTGGAAAAGTGTCCTCCACATGCCTCTGCATGACATAATCTTGGAATGGACTCTTGATCAGACTCATGAACAAATCTCCTAATGATTTGATCACGATAGAACTTGAAGAGGTAAGGATCATAAAACACATAGTGTTTGACATCAAAAATAAATTTCCTCTTATTTTCGGCCCCGAGAAATGTTGGAATGTCACCGGCAAACAAGTGGTTTTCAATTTCATCATACCATGGGAAAATCACTCACTGAATAGAGGTGCTCAACGGGAAATGAATCAGACACAGAAAGGTGATTTGAGTTGTCTTTGAATTCCATCCTAGAGAGATTATCAGCTACAACATTTTCAACACCCTTTTTATCCTTAATGGTTAAATCAAACTCTTGAATAAGAAGGACCCAAGTGATCAATCTAACCTAGGCATCTTGTTTTGGAAAATTTATTTCAGGGATGAATGGTCAGTGAAGAAAATGGTGGGTGATCCTAAGAGATAGGACCTGAATTTCTCTAAAGCAAAGACAACAGCAAGCCACTCTTTATCAGTGGTGGTGTAGTTTATTTTTACATCATTTATGGATTTTCTTGCATAAGCAATGACACATGGAGTTTTCACACACTGTTGACCTAATACTACTCCAACAGTGAAGTCACTCACATCAAACATGAGTTCAAATGGAAGTTTCTAATTTAGAGCTTGCAAAATAGGTGGAGAGATAAGAGTTGACTTGTGTGTAGAGAATGATTCCTCATGACTTTCTGTCCATAAAATGGAGCATCTTTCACCAAAATAGCACAAAGTGGTCAAGAAATAGAGCTAAAATTCTTAATGAACCTTCTATAGAATCATGCTTGTCCTAAGAAGGACCTAACTTCCTTAACCGTTTTAGTAGAGGGAAGGTGACGAATGATGTCGACCTTAGATTTATCAAATTAAATCCCTCTATCAGATACTAGATGGCCTAGAACAAGTCCTTCCTTTACCATGAAATGGAATTTTTCCCAATTTAGTATGAGATTATTATCCTCACATATTGAAAAAACCCTTTCAAAATTCAGAATGAATCTCTAAAAAGTATCCCCAAAGTTGAATAATACATCCATGAAGACCTCTAAACAATCCCCTACCATGTCCGAGAAGATTCCCATCATGAACTGCTGGAAGGTACTAGGAGCATTACATAACCCAAAGGGCATGCACTTGAAGGAAAAAGTGTCGAATGGACAAGTGAATGTTGTTTTACCTTGATCCTATAAGGATATCTTGATTTGATTATACACTAAGAATCCATCTAGAAAGCAATATAATTGATGACCCACCACTCACTTGAGGACTTGATCAATAAAGGGTAAGGGGAAATTGTCTTTCATGGTATAAGAGTTGAGCTTCCTATATTCAATACAGACTCTCCATCCACTAATGACCCTTGTGGGGAGAAGGTCACCATCCTCATTGGTGATCACAGTAATCCCAGCATTCTTTGGGACAACTTGAATTGGGCTTACCCACTCACTCTCATCTATGGGGTAGATGATACATGCCTACAATTACTTAAGAAGTTCTTTCCTTACCACATCCATAAGATTTGGACTGAGTCTCCATTGAGGTTGACGACATCGTTTGGATTCAAATTCAAGAACAATCCTATGAGTTCCAATTAGTGTTCTAATCCCAGAAATATCCTAAAGGGTCCATCCATTTTCTTTCTTATGCTTTCTTAGGACATCTAGAAGCATCATCTCTTGATTGGATTCAAGAGTGAAAGAAATGACAACCGAAAATGATCAATTTTCCCCTAATAATTCATACTTGAGTAATGAAGTAGAGACATTAAATTTGATATCATATTGGTTATCTCTTTCCAAGAAAGGATGAGACTTCGTATTGAACACGGTTTCTTTGTTTAGATTTCCTAACAGAATTGGTTCCTTGTTAACAGAATTTTCATGCACTAAATTTTCCAGAGAAGTGTCATGAATGGGTATGGACTCAATGTTATTTATTTCATCCATGGTATCATTTATTTTTTATTCTATAAAATCATTAATAGACCTATCTGAAAGAGATTCAAGACAACTAGAAAAATTTGACTCTTGTGATCAAAGAAAATCAATATATTCTTGACTTAAACATCCTTCAGTAAACCCTTAATGTTCCCCGAGTTCACTATCAACACTACCAATCCAATTAAATTCATGTTTCTATTCATCATCCCCAATTTGAGAGTTTTCATTGTATATTTTCAAGTCTAGACTCATGTTCTCTAAGGTTATTTTCATGTTCCCATTTCAGACTCAAATGATTGAGTTGATTTTTTCTAAGAAGGGACGACCAAGGATGATGGGGGTTTTCTCCCTAGGACCTATGCTTAGTTTATTGTCAAGGAAAATGAATTCAGTTGGGTAGATTAAATTTTCTAATTTCACCAAAAATTCCTTTAAGATACACTTAGGAACTTGAACACTATGATCAGTAAGTTCAAGAGTGATAGATGTGGGTTGGAGTTCTTAGAGCCCTAACTAACAATACATGGCATAAGGAATTAAGTTCACACTGAATCACAGATCACAAAGGTCTTTGAAAACATTGTTATATCTTATCTCAACATTTATGTATGTACATCCTTGGTCTTTCAACATTAGAGGAGTGATCCCTTGAATGGTGGTACTCACATTAGCTGCCAAAAGGACTTGGTTTTTATGTGAAAATTTCATTTTAAAATTGCACAAGTCTGTAAGGTTCTTTGAGTAGGCCGGAATGTTTTGGATTGAATTTATAATGGGTATGTTCAACTTAACCTAAGAGAATATTTTCCTTAAAGTTTCATTCAGTTCTGGTTTAGATTTTCCTCTCATGCATTGAAGGAAGGGATCAGTTTGTTTGATTGTTTGTTGTGGTTGTAGTTCCTTCACATTCTCATTGGGTTTTTCAGAATCTATGGGTGTTTCTACATCATTTTCATGTGTTGTTGAATATTTTAATGGTTCTGGAATGGCTTTTTCATGTTTCTCAATGGATTTCCCACTTCTTAAAATAATCACTACTTTGAGTTGTTCATGAGAGGTTTGTGTCTAACTAGATTCTCCCCTTAAAGTTGATGGTGTTACCGCCTGAGTGGGTATGGGCACCTTTCTGATTTTAATGGTTTTTAGTTCATGTTTAAGTTATGTGACTTCTTATTTCATTTTCTCCATTTTTTACACAACTTCTTAAGGATTGGAATAGGGAAAAATTGATTAAGGGATTGTGCTGGTTGGTTTATCCCGGGAGGATACATTGGTTATTGGATTGGTTGTTGCATGGGTTGTTGGTATTGGACAGGAGTATCTTGGTATTGGACTGATTGTGGTTGGAACTGGTTATGGTTTTTAAAATTTTGTGTAGGGTAGGGGTTTGGTCCTTTTGGCTAGTTAGGTTATTGGTTGGGTTGTTGGTTATCATTCCAACGGAATCCTAGATGTTCATTGTACCTTAGATTGAAAGTGTTTTGGTACTGTGGCTTCAGAATGTTTAGATAATTGACCTCCATTGGAAGTCCTCCTAGAAGAACATCTTTAATAGAAGGGATGTTTGAGCAGTTTTTAGACTTTTGGTCATGTTTGTCACAAATTTTTCAAACAGGGTTAATAGTTTGAATTTCATGGACCTTCCTAAGATCTATCTCCTCGACCTTCCAAGTGAGTGCAGCTAGTTTCACCCTAAGGATTTACTCCTCACTAAGTGTGTTAATTCCACTAGATTTGGGTGGATTCTCATAGTAAGTTGATGTTCCCCATGTTTGTTTTTTTTCATCCAGTCCTTCTAGATACTCGTAAGCATCATTTGGGGGTTTGTTTTTGAAGGTCCCATTACACATCATGTTGATTAATTGTTTGTTTCCCAAGCCCAACCCTTAATAGAAAATTATAACTTGTTCTTGTATTTAAAATCCATGGTGAGGTACCCTATTGAGTGTGTCTTTGAACCTCTCCCTTGTATCATAGAATGACTCCCATTATTTTTCAAAAAATCTTTGGATGCTCTTCTTAAGTGCAATTGTTTTGTGATGGGGGGAGTATTTTTTGTAAAATTCTCTTTGTAATTGGTCCCATAAGTGTATTGATGTAGGCATCAAATTTTTTAACCAATTATTTGCTTGATACTTTAGTGTGAAAGGAAATATCCTCATCTTTGTTGACTCAAGTTGATGTGGTGGCACATGGTTATAAAAATGTCGTAAAACTCTTTGACATGAAGGTATGGCATTTTTAACTCCATCCAATGGAAAGTTAGAAGGTGGTTTAGGACATGAAGTTTGAAAACATAGTGGGCTTATCTAAGGGAAGCATGCTTAATTAAATAGGGTCTGTTGGTCTAGGCATGTGTGAGGTATCCATTCATGGTTTGATAGACTGCATTCCCTATGTTTGGGGCTTCCTCATTTTGATTTCCATTTTGGTTCCCACCCGGGTTTTTGAGTTGGTTTCTTTGAAGACCTTTCACTGAAATGGGATCAATTTTTGACTATGGAGTATTTGTAAGGCAAGGATATAATGGAAGGATTTATCTTGGTTTACTTGACTCCCCAATCCTAGGACTATCCACCCTAACTAGATGGTTTGATTGGTCAAGAGTGTAGGCATACATGGGCCAAAATAAAAAAAAAACAAGAAAGGGAAAAGATAAGAGAATTTGGATGAGAATAGAAGAAATGGGCGATAATAGAATGGGTGTTGATATGACTTACTTGGGTCCTAGGAAACGGTTCCAAAATTTGGTATCACCCAAATTTACCAAAGTTTTTAGGGTTAAGCGGTCAAATGTAGAGTAGCTTGGGTTGTCGATTCCTCGGAGACCTAAGAACAAACCTATAAACACACACTTTATATGGAATGACATTGGATATTAAGTGGTCAACATTATGTTGATTTTAGATAATTTTAAGCGAACACTACGTGACTTAAGTGAATTCAATTTAAAAGAATGATTTTATCCTAAGTTATCACTTGGGGTGGATTGGATGAAATTATTTTTTAACGAGTGCAATTTCTTATATTTGAGATGGGTTTATTCAAGAAGATCAAAAAAATACATCACTTACTAGTTTAATACCAGAATACCATAATATTAATCACCTGTACACTTGGAGGATTAAATTTATGATCACTCTAAGGTAAAGGTTCATATTAGCTCTTGAAGTATGAGGCCTTAAAATTCAACAATGACAAAGAAGTTTTAAAATCATCAAATAAAAATATCAATTAAAAGAAGTGATTAGATATTAATGGGGTGATAAATAACATCCAATAAATCCCCTTGATACTCCCTTGGATCAACCCATAAGTGGGTTATCCCTCCATTGATGCTATGGTTTCAGTGCAAGAGGGAAGTAGACTCATTAGGGAAGAATTGAAGAAGTCAAAAAAAAGACAATGAAATAACGATCACGCCACCATTGTGTGATAATTTCACAAGGTTTGGTGTGAATAAATTCACACCATGAGCCAATAGTATCAACATGATATGAATAAGAACAGAATAAAAGGAGAATAAGAACTTTTATAAAGAAACTAATATTAATTAGAACAACTTACATGTGAAAGACAAACTTGAGACAACAAAATTGCAGTATAACATTACAATGAAAGAAAGCACTAAAGATGAATAAATCCTCCAACACCACTACCTTAAATAGGATTTTTAGGAGACTTGGTTCGATCCTAAAATAGTAAAAGTTATCCCACTTGATTATGGTAGGATTAGGGTGGTGGAAAGATTTTGGAACATAGAATTTTCCACCCATGACCCGAAGTGGAAGGCAGCTTGCATCCACCGAACAGACGCATCGAAATGACCTTATTGATTGCAGAATTAGAGTCGGTCATAGCAGATTAAAATTTAAATCTGGATGTATCCTAACCTCCTGTAAAATTTCATCCCAAATGGAATTTTTTTTTGTGAGATATTATCAAAATGGTGGGATATTTTTCTAGGCTGAAAAATCTGGCCAAGAATTTCATCTCCTAATTGGTCTGCCTGGAACTCTATTAAAACATATAAATTAGCTCTTGTCACTGCTGGATGAAATGTTCTCCATGTTTTCCTCTATATTAAGTTATATTTTGAGAATCATTGGGATAGTATATTGGCATAAAAAGTCTCTTTATTGGATTTTTGTCTAGTTTACTTTGCCCAGAATGTTGTTGGTTCAAGGCCAACGTTGGTGGTCTTCTAATATGAATCTTCTATTACTCCAAAAACATTAATTGTTCCTTATAGCATAGGAGACCGGAAAATAAAATATAAAAATAAAATCAAGACCATTTTGTATTTTATGATGTGGTTAAATATGTACCAAGTAATAATGCACTATAACAGAGAATTACAATCATAATGTGAAATAATGTTCAAAGTGTAAAATGCACTAAAATGGTGTTTATAAATAATTAATCCCATGAATATTATAAATATTAACAATTAATATTAGCCTATTTCATTGTCTAATTAGTATATATGATATTATAATTATATAAGTATAAATATTTCATAAATAACTTATATAAATATTAAACTCATCATAATACCCATCCACAAAAAATGGCAATGAGAAATGAATTGTATCACTACATTGAGTTGGTAAGTCATATATATGCATGAGTGATATTTTCACTTCCCATTTGATGGAAATATAGTGAATAATGGTAGTTTAATAATCATAATATAATTTATGTATATATCAAATAATTAAGTTATTTTTTTATAATGAATATAATATATTATTTTGAGATGAAAGAATAATTAGAATGAAAGTGATTGGATAAGGTGATTACATCTTCCTTTAAATAAATCCTTTAGATATCCACTTAAGGGATGTAGTGTTTGATTATTGGGAATACCAGAATCATTAGATTGTTTATATGGTATTTTATAAGAGAATGATTATGTTTTTTAGAGATATATGGATCAATAGGGTGTGAAAAATTGAAATGAGGGGTTCCCATTTATAGGTTTGGGAGGGGAACCATTGGAATTTCAAAAAAATATTAAATTAATAATAAAAAAAATTGATGTAAAAATTAATCAAAATTTAAAATATTTAATATATTATGAGGATTAGTATAAATACTCTCATCCAATAAAATTTAGAGTAGTTTGGATCACATTTTAAAAAAAATTGTTTTAACCCCTCATTAACCCTTTTGAATATTATTGTAACATTCCTCATTACTACTATTTATGAGTTAATAATGTCACTATAAAAGGAGAAAAACATAAAAATTTACCATGGTATATTTTTACAATAATATAACATTAATATTTCAAAATATAATATTGTTATCAATTTTATTTCATTAAGTAAAATATTATTTATTATAAAATATAATTAATGGAATTTTTCATAATATTCAATTAATTTGATTTCAAATAAATTATTAAAAAGGGATAATTTGAGTATAATGCTTTAAAATAGCACTTATATGTGATATTAATGTATATAATCTGAGAAAAAAAATTAACTCATACATAATATATTACATTTAATATTTTTAAAATCATTTTATATAATTTTTAATATTTGTAGAAATATTCAATTGGTATTTCATTTGAATTCATAGTCATTAAATATTTATAAAAAATTATAAATAAATATATATCATGAAAATATTTTCATTAATATAAAAATATACACTTATATTCATTCATAAAATTATTATTCCAATATTTGGACATGTGAAAGAAATTTAAAATTGAGAGTGCGAAATTTTGTAAAATTATTATATTTAATTACTATATTGGTCATTTTCTTGGAAACAATTCCACTAAAAACAGAATTTTTACTCAATGTTTATAATGTATCAATTAAATATATACAATGTGAATTAGGATGAAAACTTATGGCCTTATCACTTAGTTTAACAATGATTAACCAGATTTATCCTTTACTAAGGTGATAAATTTTAACACGATTAATATTCTTGTTGATAAAAAATTAAATCATCCAATTAACCTATTTTGAACCTATTAATTCCAAATATTAAATCCATTTTATAATATATAACACCTATAATAATATTCAAAAAAAATATTTTAAAATAATTTTACAATTCATGAAGACAACTGAATTTTAGAAAAATACCATTTTTAAGAATAAAACTAGATTTATTCTTATCCCAAGGATAGAAAAATTCTAGATGAATATGAAAAAAAATTCATATATGATATAAAAATTTCAATAAAATAATTCATAAATAGTTATTAATTTAAATTATTAATATGAGAACATATTCCCTTCATAAATATATTTCATAAAAGGCCTTTTTATATTCAAATTTTTCTTTTACCATATTCAAATGTAAAATTGAGTCGATTGAAATTAATTGGAATATTTAAAATATAAGAAAGCCAATTTTAAATTGAAACTATTTTATTACAAAATGTAACTTATATACATAGATTTCAATGAAATGAATATTTTTCACAATTCACTTCAAATTCAGTCTTATAAAAAATTATAAAAAATTATTCCTAAGATAATATTAATATTTAATTTTTAAAAATGAGTTTAATTTTAAAAAATAAAATTTTAAAAAATTGAAAAATTAATCAAAATATTTTCTCAAAATAAAAAATAAACATCTATATTTGAATAAAATGAATTTTTCAAAAATGAACTCGAATTAACAAAAATTGATTTATTATTTATTATGATTTCTTCAGTACATTTAAATTGAGTAGGAAAATTATATATATTCAATGAATTTATTAATCCTATTCATAAAACCCAATTTAATGGTTATGGTTTAACTATGTAAAATAATAAAATTTTAATTGTATATCGTGGTTCACCTAAACCTGGTGTTGTGTGTAACGCGATGAAAAAAATTAAAATTACATGAAAAAAATATTTCATAAAATATGTGGGATATATTGATATGGAAGTGTATGGGGAATTTTATGTGATGATATTTCACACTCGACCTTTTAGGGAATAAGTTGGTGAAAGTAATATAGTTGGTCTAGAACTTGTGGATTATACATCTGTGTAAGTATTTAAGATTTAGAATAAATAAAATCATATCAATTAAGAAAAAAGTGTTATGATGACAGTTGAAGGAAATACATTGAATTTTAATTCTATGGTAATTTATTTTTAATGGTGTCCCCATGAAAGGTAATTGAATTATATGGTAAAAATGTTAATATAAGAATTAGTTACATTGGGCCTTCTAAAAGTCCAAAGAGAATTGAAGCTATAACATATTGATTTTCTATGCCACACAACCATTCTAAAGTACATAACATGATATATTATTCATTATTGTATATATATAATCTATATAATCACATATTAGGGAATTGATTTGGGACCTGTCATGTCTTGAAATGATGAGATTTTTTATATCATTGAAATTAGTGATAAAGTGTTGAAGAATCTGATAACTCGATCGGTAAATTCCTATTTTGAAATTTATAAAATATAGATCGAAACATGGGATCCTGATGATGCTATGAATAATTAATATCCATATTTATTCTAGAATATTAAATCTATCTATTATTGAGGACAAAATTATTTGGGGGTAGATAATGTAATATGTGAGACCATATTGTATGTGGTAACCCCTACATCCCATACCAGTTACATAATGGACACTCTTAAGATATTTTCTACATGAAAATATATAATTGTAAAATATTATTTTAAATTTAAAAAATTAAATTCATTTTTTATTTTAATCTCAATATTATATTAGGATGAATTTTTTTAATTGTTCTTTAAGGTGAATAGTGAAAACACATATATTGTGGAAATCTTTAATTATATGATATCATCTTTAATGTCATGTGTTTCTGAACCGGGTTAAAATACGAATGTTTTTGAAATTTTTCATTTTTTGGATAAGTTGGTCTTAAAACCAATCCTCGGGATGAAGTTTCAATAGTTGGGATCAGTTAAACATGTTTATATCAGGATTGGGTAAAGGCTCCAGGAGTTTCCCAGATTGTTGATTGGAATTCGGGAGCATCAGATTAGGAAAGGTCTAGTTTTTAAGGGACAACTTAGAGCACACGGTTGTCGCACGACTGTTAAACCATGTAGTCTACTATAGGAAACTGTCCAACTTAATTTTGGGAGACATAGGCGCTCGCACGGTCTGCACACGGCTAGGCAAACCATGCAGTACAAATCGTGTGAGGTGAGAATCTTAAACAGTGATACTCGCACGGTTTTCACGCAGTTAGGAAAGTTATGTGGGACATACCATTCAATGTGGGTTCCTTAGAGAGAGGTTTTCACATGGTTGGCACATGGTTTTCCAAATCGTGCGAGCCAAACCGTGTGGCTTACCGAATTTTAGGCTTAAGGTTAATTTATTTAATTAAATTCTTGGTTGATAGGGATTTAATTAAATGTTGTGTTATGGGGTTTTTTATTTAATTAAATTATGAGTTGTGAATAATTTAATTAATTGGTGTGAAACAAGGTTTTATTTTATTAAACTAATGTTGAGATAATTTAATTAAATGAGTTTGAGTTTTTATTTAATTCAATATAGGTGAATGGAATTTAATTAAATGAGGAATAAATGTGGAGTTGGGGTTTTATCTAATTAAATTCAAGGTTAAGCTAAATTTTATTATTTGATTAAAATTGGGGGGTTTTATTTAATAAAATTTGGTTTAGATAATTTTGGTAAATAATGATGAGGTGGATAATTTATTTAAAAGACATCGTTAGAGAAGAATTTAATTATATGATGTGTAATTGGAGAGTTAGGGTTTATCAAAGATGTGTGATATTAATGGGTAGAAATAATAATATGATTGTTGTTGTTATTATTATTATTATTATTATTAAACTAATTCTTATAATAATATAAGGAATTTAATTTATTTATAGAAAAAATAAGAGGGAGAGGTGCACAACACAGGTGTGGCATGACCCCTCCCCCTCTCGACTCTCACATGGGTGGTGCACCACCCATTTCTCATGAATCCCTCTCCGTACAGTGGTTCCATCTAGATATTTCATGAAATTTGTCCTTCACAGTGAGGTATTTCCTTCTCCATGTGTTTCGTTATTCACATCGGCTATTTCGGCTCTTCGTCGCTCGGTCTCTGTTAGGCCGAAACCATAAACTGAAGAATTAATTTGGTTCCCTCTATTCTCGCGACTTTTGGCGGTGCAGATGATGTCTTGGGGGCCCTTGGTCTATATTATGATGACCACACATGAATATGAAGAAATTCAACTTGTTTTGGTTCACCGCCGTCATATTCTGGTAAGGCGATATACCAGATAATTGGTTCTCACCCCTTGAACTAGATGCTTATGATATATTTTGATTTTTGGTTGATTAATTTGGTGTGCGTCGGTCCCCACCGCACTAATCTTGGGTGTCCATTATTATTTTTAAGGTGTTGTGATTAATTATTATTGTGCACATGCTATTGTTGAATTGTGTGTACGTGAGAAGATGATGGTTTAAGTTAGAAAGCGTTGGCTTGGACAATTCCATGAGGTAGGGTCCTCAACATTGCTTAATTAATAAAACAGAATTTTTTTTACTTAATATTGTTGATAATTTTGACTAAAAATGTTGAATTAATGGTTGATTGGTATAAAATGATTTGTTAGATTACAGAAAAACATGATTTTTTAATAAAACCCCTCCAACAGAGGTGTGATGACTTCAAGCTAAAAACATAATCTTTAGACTGATATGTTTGATTAGCTTGTTGTTATGTGATTTTTTATTTCATCCCTTTATATGTTAACATGCATGGTTTAAAATTTAATTATTATAATTAATTTAGAATTAATTACGTTCTTTGTGAGTTGTAATTGAGATAATTAATCACTAGTATTAATTATGAATTAATGAGTGGGATATATTGATATAATTAATGGTGGATTAATTATGTTCTTTTGTAGTAATGATTTGGTTAATTAATTGAGGAAATTATTTATGAAAATATGATATATAGAATGAGTTAATTAATTTTTTTATAATTATGTTCTTGATTTTTTAGTATAGATAATTAATTGGAGGATTAATTATGAAACGTGGAATTGGCTATGTTGAGATAATTAATAGTGGATTAATTTAGTTCCTTGAGGTTGATTAAGGTAATTAATTGTGAGATTCATTATCATGAGTTGAGATTCTTATGGGATAATTAATTTCATAAGATTAATTATGGGATGAGATTTGTGTCAATAGATCAATTAATTGATGAATTAATTAATGGAATTGTAGACTTAGTTAATTGTGGGGTTAACTAATGGATTTGGTATATTTCACTAATCATTGGATTAATAAGGGAATGGGTGTGGAAAATTCATGGTGAATTAATTATTGGGATTTGATTAATTAATTTATGAATTCATTAATGATTTATTATGTAGGTTCTAAACATGAGGTTCTAGACAAATGGAGAACTTGGGAAATTAACATGGCGTTCCTCCACAATAGTTATCAAATGATGTAAATGATTGAGAATGTGGGTGCTTGTAAAGATGCTCTAGACCAATGGAGATATTGAGACTTGGACATGGTTTTCCTCCCCGATTGTAATCTATGCACTTAGATGTAAGGTGTTAGACATGATGATCTACAGCAGATGTGATGTGCGGTGGTAGACATGGTGATCTAGACTATTTGAGATTAGGTGTAGACATGGCGTTCTACACCAGATGTGATGTGCAGTGGTAGACATGGTGATCTAGACTATTTGAGATTAGGTGTAGACATGGCGTTCTACACCAATAGTATAAATATATGAATGAGGGATTAGGTGCTAGACATGGTTTTCTACACCAATAATATATGATATGAATGAATTTTGATTTGAATGAGACATATGATTTAATCCTGAGTTAAATGTGATTAAATAAAGGATGAGAGTGGTTAGAATTCTAACATGAGTAGAACCAAGAACTAGATTACGGTATTTCCTAGGGAACACTTCGGGCTTAGGCACGAGCCGAGGTTATTATTGAGGTATGGGGAACCATGGTAACCTTAGAGATAATAAATGATTAAATAGAGAATAATTGGTAAAGTGTTGAAAAGTATTTATTTTTGATAAATATTGTTGTATGATTCTTGTTCATACTCTTATTCCGGCTATGGGTTGAAGCAGGTATTGCCGGCAGGTGTCCCTTCGGAACCTGGATGGGTTGTCGGTTATTTTTTCATTTCTCTTACTGAGTTATTATATCTTCACATTGTTTTTTTATATTTCATTTTCTACATTGTGTTTCACAACTGGTGGTCCCGGCCTATAGAGACAAATATCTCACACCCTATTGAGGCTACCATTGCACTGGGGTACCCGAGTAGACATTCTTTTTTCCAAGACTGTGGACCTTTGCTTTTGGATATTACTTGTACTTGGGAGTTGGGAGAAAAGGACCAAATCGGTGCTCAGGATGCTCAAGGAGATCACCCTTTGGGATTTGAGCCTTTACATTATTTTTTATTATAATGTAAATAATGTTGTTTTTTTAATAATCTATGATATGTATCACTAAGACATGCATGCATCGTATAAACTAGAATTGGCCATTTTCTTTCTACAGTTGGATATTATGTATATGTGCTTTCACTATTGTCTGAGTTTGTTATATATTTCCTATTTTCACTTTAAATATGAGGGTATTGTCTCCCCATTAACTATCCATAGACCCTCATTTCTAGTTGGAAACCACTAGCGTACGGGGAGACTCACTTGGGGTCATGTGATGACCGGTCCAACTAACGGTTCAGGGTTAAGCCGGGTCGGGATTTTAAAAGGTGGTATCAGAGGTTCAGGTTTTCTTTCTTTTTCATTTGTCTTTCAATTTTCGGTTGGTAGATATCATACTAGGATATTTTTGGTTCTCGGTTAATAGTTGTGCTTGGGGATGATCACCCCATGTACGGGAAATGAACAAGTGCCCAGGTATGGGAATTGATGTTTATACTGTTTGAGGTTACAATTGATATGATTTATCCTTGAGTGATTGGCGTATTTTCGGCTGCTTATTGATATTGAGAATTTTCAAAATTTTCCTTGGCCTGATGTGGAAAGGAAATTGCATTAAATGCATCATCTTAGTCACTTAAATATTCACATTCCATGAATATCACATGCCATTTAGTTTCATTAGTATTATGCCTACTAATTTTGACTATGTTCCTTAGGTGAAATGCCATGATTTGTTCTTCATTAGATTGTCTGCATGTATAACATGTTTATATAATTATATTCTATTTTTCCTATGTTATTATCATGTTTTATTGTTGTGCAATGCTTATGTATTATATAAGGCTATTGTGTTACTACTTATGATGACATGCGAGATATGTTTTGATGTGTAAATAGCTGCATGAGTGAAAATTGATTGATTGCATTTAAAATTGGATCCAATTTTAGTTATAATCTATAAGGGCACCTTATCACTGGAAAAGGGTATCCCATGTATTCAAACAATTGAAAAAGTGGATGCTAAAGTTAAAATGTTAAATGGAAATTTGATGTGACAAATGGGAGACAAATTCTAGCGATAAGGTTTATGGGAGCCATATTGATTGGTAGACAGCATCTCATGTGATTGGGCCTAGTATAACCATAGTTTGTTTGAAAATAGATATAAAAGAAAAAATAATTGTTTAGTCTTTTTAAATGAATAGTTATAGGGTTTTTTTGAATAACTTGGATTTTTTTGAATAAATGGGACCCTTGGAGGTCTCCATCTGATTAAAAGGAATTTTGATGCAAAATTTCCAATTTAAAATGAAGTGACACTGAATATTAAATGTTAAAGAGGAAGGTTGTTATAGCTTATATGTGTTTCCTATAGGGAGTTGTTTGAAAACCAAGTACCTTATTGTGCAATAGTACTTGTGGGATTTTATAAAATTATTTCAAATGTTTACCAGTTGAAATGAAGTAATGAAATAGATAAAATGAGAAGGGGATTTTGAGATGAGAGATTTCTATTTTGCGTGGCCAAGAGATAGGGTCGGTGCATATGATTTATAAGGGACTAGCCCGTGATAGGTATCACCCTTAGAGCGTGAGATCATTTTTTCCCCTAGGATCTTTTTGATGTTTGTACCATTTATATTCCATTATTCTTAATAGGAATTTTGGGTTTTAAAGTGTGGAACCCCTGTTTTGAGGGATAGTCATGGTATCTTCACTCTTGATATGGGGATAAGGATTGGGGAATGTTTGGTCCACTAGGATAGATATACATGGGGCATGGTCAGAATTTATTGGGTTAACACTAAAGTAGAGTGTTTGGGGTGTTATGGTATATTCATCCCACTACTTGGGAGGACTTTTTGGGACTCATGAGTTTGGACACGTTGATAGGTTTATGTTTCGGCTTTCACTCAAGATGTTAACATGTTTCTAGTGGTTCACGGAACATCACACGTACATTTATGGTGTTTGTGAAAAAGTGTTCTATACAACGACTAATATTTATTCCAATGACATGGACACTCCAACAGTGTGTAGTGATGCATCAGTGGGTGTTTGGAGGAGTTTTGGTGGGAAAAATTGAAGGAACAAGGATTCCTTAGGTGATATAGGCATCGAGGTTTTGTTGATGATGTGTCACTAGTGAAGAAAACATTTTTTACGGTGGTTATTTTTGGCTTTTTACATCGGATTTTGGCCAAAGTTATTACAGGAGACATTATAAACATTGTTTATTACATCGGTTATTCTAAAACAAACGTAAAAATTAAAAAACTGAAGCATTTTTCACGTCGGTTCCTCAAAACCGACATGGAAAATGCTTTGGATTCATGATATAACATGTTAGTTATTTAAAAACCAATGTGGTATATACTTTATTACATCGGTTATTATATAACTAACATAATAAACGGCGCCTCCGAAGCGTTTATCACGTCAGTTTTTTTCATAACTGACGTGTTAAACCGATCTGCCATGCGTTTTTTCACATCGGTTAAATAATAATCATCATGATAACCTATATACTAAATTATTTATTTTATAACTGACAAAAAAAAAACAGTTCCATTCCATTTATTACGTCGGTTATTAAATAACCGACGTACAAACCCATTCCCCATGCATTTTTTATGTCGGTTATTTTATAACCGACGTTAAAACCCATTCCCATTAATCTTTTACATCAGTTATATAATAACCGACATAAAAACCCAATTTTTTTTAATAATACCTTCCAACTAGTATTATGCTCTCCCAAAGAAGACCTACAACAAGCAGAAAATATAGCAAAACCACACCAGATTACATACCATAAAAACATCAAAACAAGACCAAAGCAAGAAGAACCAATTCAAAATTCAACAATCACATACATAACATTCAAAACATACAATGTCAACTAAAAAACATAAAACCACTTGGACAACCCCCCCCCCCACCCCACTGGACAACCCCCCACCCCACCCCCTAGACAGCCCCCCATCCCCTAGACACCCTCCCACCCCCTTGGACACCCTCCCACACCCCTAGAACCCCCCCCCACCCTCCTAGATATCCCCCACCCCCTGGACAGCCCCCCACCCACCTGGACACCCTCCCACACCCCTGGACACCCCCTGGACTGCCCCCCTAACCTCCTAGATAGCCCCCACCCCACTAGATAGCCCCCACCCCCCTCGATAGCCACCCACCCCCTGGACACCCTCCCACCCCCTTGGACACCCTCCCACACCCTTGGACCCCCCCCCCCTCCCACCTCCACTCCCTTGGACAGCCCACACTCCCCTGGACAGCCCTCCTACCTTCCTGGACACCCTACCACCACCATGGACACCCTGGACACCCCCACCCCAATGGACAGCCCTCCCACCCTCCTAGACAGCCCCCACCCCACTAGACACCCCCTCACACCCCTGGAAACCCCCTGGACTTCCCCCCACCCCCTTGGATAGCCCACCCACCCTCCTAGACACCCTCCCACCCCCATGGACACCCTCGACACCCCCCACCCCACTAGACATCCCTCCCACACCCTAGGAACCCCCCCCCCCACCTCAATGGACACCCCCCCCCACACACACACACCTAGATATCCCCCTCCCCCCCCCCCCACCCTTCAGGATATCCCCCCACCCCCCTGGGCATCCCTCCCACCCTCCTAGATAGCCCTCACCCTCCTAAACACCCCTCAAACCCCTAGACACCCCCTGGACAGCCCCCCTCCCCACTGGACACCCCCCCCCCCCCACACACACACACCCCTAAACACCCCCTGGACAGCCCCCCACCCCCTTGGATAGCCCGCCCGCCCTCATGGACACCCTCCAACCCCCATGGACACCTTGTACACCCCCACCCCCCCCCACCCCACCCCACTGGACACTCCCCCACACCCCTAGACACCCCCTGGATAGACCCCCCCTGTCCCCCACCCTCCAGGACAGACCCCACCCCCCTAGACAGTCCTCCCACCCTCCTGGAAATCCCCCACCCTCCTGAACACCCCCCACACACACACACCTCTCGACACCCCCCCCCCACCCCTGGTCACCCCTGGAAAGCCCCCACCCCCCTGGACAGCCCGTCCACCCTCCTGGACACCCTCCCACCCCCATGGACACCCTGGACACCACCCCACCCCCTGGACATCCCTCCCACACCCTGGAACCCCACCCCCCCCCCCCCCCCACCCCACTGGACACCCCCACACATACCACTAGACACCCCCTGGACAGCCCTCCCACCCTCCAAGACAGCCCCCCCCCCCACCCTCCTGGACACCCCCTGGATGGCCCCCCACCCTCCTGGACACCCCCCCCCCCCCCACTCCCCTAGACAACCCTCCCACCCTCCTAGACATCCCTCCCACCCTCATGGACACCCTGGACACCCACCCCCCTGGACAGCCCTCCGACCCATGGACACCCCCAGACCAGAATCCATACTCAAAAAACCATCAGAACTAGACCAAAACAAGAAGTAGAGAAAAATTAAACATTCACATATATAACATTCAAAACATACAATGTCAACTAAAAAACATAAATCCAACCAAAACGACTACCAAATACACAATTATAATGACAATATTCAAAATTACATTTTACACTATAAACAAACTAAAATCCAATCAAACCTGTAAAATAATTTGACCATTCCACTTGTAAGTGTTTGACCTCTTGATCACTATAGGGTTAAGGGTCACCAAATAGCTACAAATTAAAAGGATATTAGTTAACATGTATAATGAATAAATCAGATGAAATATTATGGAAAAGTTTAAAATGAAATCTTATCAGGTCAAAGTTCACAAGTGCACCAGTTGTAATTATTTCATACATAAATCTTAACATATAATATCCTCATTCGATGACGCCTTGTTTTTCATGAAAATTCTGTTTAAGTGAGTGTAAATTCAAAAATATTATTTTTATGTAATACATCAGAAAATATAAATTATAAGTGTATATTTACCTTTATATTTACATATTTGATCTTGGAACTCCTTTTCTTTGTGTTTTTTCAAAACTAGACCCATCCCCTATTAGAAGATAATACGAATATGATAAATTTAAAATTATTTATAATATATAAAACTATTAAAAATTTTAAACTTACTTTTCCAACATTTTCTTAAAACATCCCCACACATCTCCATGGAAAGAGCATATCCAATAAAGTGTTTTCTCCCTTGGGAAAAAAACACCTAACATCCAATGATCACTGCTAAAAGAAAATTTAAGTTTAGTGGATTTTTATTTTAAAAGATAATGAACTATTTTCTAGAGATATGTTTCATACCTCTCACAAAAAGGCATCAACCAACACTGGGTGATTAAATACTGTTCAAATATTTCAGCAATATAAAGCATTATTTGTTCCTCATCCAATGCATGTGCTTCAGGGGAAATCAAATTCGCGTCCATGAATCCATATACATTTTTCCACTCATTATTCTCACACATGTTATAAATATACCTAATACAAAACATACATAAGTATACATTTTTAATAAATATAACATAGAGAAAAGGTATTAAGACTTACATGGAAAATATTTGAACCACATTGATGCCCAACGTATCTCCAGTAATAAGCTCCATGATATCATTTTTCAGAATCCCCATATTTATTGCATTTCCAAAAACATGAGATTCCATTTCAAACTCATAATGATCCGCCAACAAATTTGAATATCTTGACAATCTTTCAAGACTACTAGAATCTGTATCTGATGTCGTAGTCGTTTTTCTTTGTTGTTGTCTATGCAGTATTTCTTTACCTTTGAAGTATTACTATAAAAATAAATAGAAAAATATATTACTTTTCAAATGTTAAAAAAACTTTAATATAAAAAAAATAAACGATATAAAATACATACCTCTATGTTAATGAGTCACAGAAGTCTGGATGGCCAAATTAAACAAATGGTTGATACTATGTCCAACTGTCGTCACCTCATCTGTAGGTAATGGTACTCGAGCTGATCTATCTATAACATCTTATACAGTGACCCTATGATGCTATAACTCTAACTGTTGATGATGAATTGTATCTACAATACAATATACCAGCCCATATGCAACTATATGATGTTGAGGATCATCAACATACAACTCATAATAAGTAGGAAGCTGCGGCGGAGGAGTAGGATAAAAAATACGGTCCGCAGGCTGAGGTGGGAGAGTGGGAGCTACTGGCAGAGGTGAAGGATAAATAATGGGGTCTGCAGGGGGAGGTGGAGGAGTGTGAGATTTAGTCTGAAATTGTCTTTGCATGTATGCAAACATAGACTACACTGATGATCTAATATTTTCCTCCATTATCTCATTAATATTATGAACTTTAGCCTCCAAGTATTCTATTTTTTTTACAAAAACCCTCAATGGAATAAGTTGAAGAACGTGGAAACACGTTTCTTACCGATACACCTGTCGGATATCCTCGTACACAACCAGGATGTTTGGGCTTTCCCAATACTGCAGATAAAATATCTTGCCTCCCATCAACTATAAATACCCCCTGTGAGTTCTTCTCCTCAAAATAATCCTGTATTAATTAATTGAACATTTCTGTAATTATTCAAATTATATAAAGAATATAGTTAACTTAAATAAATAAAATAAATATATTACAATTCTCTCATATATGATTATCGATTCTTTAGAAAGATATTGCCCCTTTTTCCAATCTGAGCTCTCTTCCATTTTTCATGTCTAGATGGAGGGGGTGGAGGAGAAACCTCTCCAGATCTTGAAGACTCGTCTCTTAGTTTTTTTAATTTTTCCATCATCATTTGTTCTTCCAATAATGTATACCCTCCCTGAGATAAACTATGAGGGTATACATTTTTATATTGGATATCCTAATGATATTCCCTTGTTTTCTGTAAATTAAGAATAAGAAGTCATTAAGAAAACATTAATAAGATCATTTATATAAGAAAGATTATAAAAGTTTACATTTCCCTTACCAAAAATGAAACTTTTCTTCTACTTTCAACAAACTATCTCCATGTGTCTTAATCTATGAAAGGATATATATGACATGGATTGTAATGACTCCTATGACCAAAAAAGAAATCATATGTGAGGGTTGATTTGAAATCCCTACATCTTTTATCATCCACCGATAAGTATTTCTTTCTAACTCCTCCAGTGTCAGGAATATCAAATGTCATGTGATAAAGAAGAGGTAAAACATATTATATTAGAAACATTTGAAGAATAGGAAAACAATATCAAGAGATCTTACCAAAATTGTCTCCCAAAACTGAGATATTATCTCTTTTTCCACACTTCTCCAATCATCATAAAAAATTCTTACCTTTCTCTTACCCTGAGTTGATACAAAACTCTTAAAAGATTTTGCATTTGGACGATTAGGAATATCATTCTCATCAAACTCAATGATTATCCCCTAGTCATGGGTATGGGAAAGTGATAATTTTGGTAAATGTGTGCACCCACATTTACCAACTCTCGAACTCTTCTTTGTCATAATGGGATCACATGAGGAAGATTGGGGAACATCAAGAGGAGCATGTGAATGTTTCTCCCTAGAGGTATGATCATTATGCTTATATCTATAATCATGTGATTGATCAATGGATTGATCTTTCATTATCCTTCAAATCAAAAAAACATTAGTTCAAAAATATACAAATTCCAATATTACAATACTAATGTAAACAAAAAATGGAAAATTGAACTAAGTTACGTAATAGTAAACATGGTTAATATGGTAATCATGTTAAACAATGGTAAATATGGTAAAGATAGTAGTGAAATTTTCATTCAAAAAAATCAATAAATATATAAGTTACGTAAAGGTAAACTGTGGTAAATATGGTAAACATGGTAGAAATGGGGGTCGGGTGTCCAGGGGGTGGGGGTGTGGTGTCCAGGGGGTGAGGGGGATGTCCAACCCCCTACCCCATTGGACACCCCCACCCCCTTGGACACCCCCTGGACAATACCCCCTTAAACAGTCCCCACCCCTTAAACAGACCCCCACCCCTCGGGAAACCCCCCACCCCTCATGGATACCCCCACCCCTTGGATACCCCCCCACCCCCTAGACAACCCCATCACCCCTTGGACACCCCCCACCCCATGGAAACCCCCACCCCCCTTGGAAATCCCCCTCACCCACTAGATCCCACCCCCACCCCTTGGAAATCCCCCTCACCCCTTGGACACCCCTGGACACCACCACCCATTTGGACATCCCCCCACCCTTCTGGACAACCCCCACCCCCTAGACAGCCCCACCCCTCTGGACAGCCCCCCACCCGTTGGACACCCCCTGGACACTCCCTACCCCTTGGACTCCCCAATCACCCCTGGACACCACCCCCACCCCTACACCCTTGTACACCCCCACCCCCTGGACACCCCCCCCCCACCACCCCACCCCTGGACACCCCTACCCCCTTGGACAGCCCCCTCACCCCCCCCCCCAGACACCCCTACACCCCTTAGACATCCCCCTCCCCCCCCCCCAGGACAACCCCCTGGACACCCCCTGGGCACCACCACCCCCTTGGACAGCCCCCCACCCCTCTAGACAGCCCCCCACCCCCTAGATAGCCCTCTACCCCTCTGGATAGCCTCCCACCCCTTGGATAGCCCCCACCCTACTGGACACCCCCACCCCACTCCACCCCACCCCACTTAGACACACCCACCCCCCTGGACACCCCTACCCCCTTGGATAGCCAACTCAACCCCCTAGACACCCCCCCCCCTAAACAGCCCCTCACCCCCCCCCCCCTAAACAGCCCCTCACCCCCCCCCCCCACCCCCTGGAAACCCCTACCCTCTTGGAAATCCCCCTCACCCCCAGGACACCACCACCCCCCCCCCCAACCCCCTTGGATACCCACTAGACACCACCACCCCCTTGGACATCCCCCCACCCCTCTAGAAATCTCCCCACCCCCTGGACACCCCCCCCCCACCCCTCTGGACACCCCCCACCCCCTGGACACCCACCACCCCCTGGACACCCACTCCCCCACCCCCCCACCCCCTAAACACCCCTACCCCCTTGTATATTCCACCCACCCCCTTGGACACCCCCACCCCCTGGACACCCCTACCCCCTCAGACAGCCCCCTCACCCCCTGGACACCCCTACCCCCCTTGGACAGCCCTCTCACACCCCAGGACACCACGCCCCCCCCCCCCCCAGACACCCCTTGGAAACCACCACCTCTTGGACATCCCCCCCACCAATCTAGACAACCCCCCACCCCCTGTATATCCCCACCACCCCTATAGATAGCCCCCTACCCCCTAGACATCCCCCACCCCACTGGACAGCCCCCACCCCCTGGACACCCCACCCCCCTGGACACCCCCTACCTCCTTGGACAGCCCACTCACCCCCTGGACACCCCCCCACCCCACCCCCTGGACAACCCTACCCCCTTGGACAACCCCCTCACCTCCCCTGGACACCCCTACCCCCTTCGACAGCCCCCTCACCCCCAGGACACCACCCCCCACCCCCTTGGACCGTGGACACCCCCACCCCCCTTGGACAGCCCCTGCACCCCCTAGACACCACCCCACCCCCTTGGACACCCTTGGAAACCACCTCCCCCTAGATAGCCCCCCACCCCCCCTGAACACCATGCACCCACTTGGACACACCCCCCCCCCCCACCCACCCACCCCCTTGGACACCCCCTGTACATGCACACACATGATAGAGCACAAAAAAATCGTAAACTTTCATGATATCGCTTCCATGGTTTATTTTACCAAAAAAGAATTTTTCATGGTATAAATGAAAAATATGAAACATTCCATGATATCAAGAACACATATAGAAAAATAAAAACTCAAAAAAATAGTTTTGGGCATCGCAGAAAATAAAAAAATAAAACTGAGCCGTGTGAGGCTTACTTGAGTGTTGCGAGTCGACCTGATAGATATGGTGATAATAAAGATGATTAATGAAGTTGGAAAAACTATATTGGAGGTCATGAATTTGAATAATCCTTTATAGGTTTTCCGCGTGAGAGAGATGAGTTGCAGTTCGACCGATTGAAGAAAACAGAATGACTATATACGGGGCGTGAAAAATCATTTAAAAGATTTATCATGTCGGTTTTTTAAAAACCTAAATGATAAACTATTTTTTTATGTTTATAATGTTGGTTATTTAATAAAAAACATAAAAAAGTATTTATCACGTCAGTTATTTTATAACCGACGTGATAAAGTGCCCAGATTTGATATGCCACATCAGTTATAAAATAACCATTGTGAAAAATATAATCTCAATTTTTTTTGCATTGTTTATAAAATAACCGGTGTAAAAAATTGATTCTCACCGATTTATCATGTCGGTTTTTTTATAACTGATGTGATATATCGATTTTTATATCTTTGAACGTCGGTTATATAGAACGGATGTGAAAAATGCTGATGTGGTAAAAAAAATTCCACTAGTGTGTCGACAGGAGAAGCCGAGACTTTTAGCAATGTCTTGATTGGTGATAGTTCGACTGATATTTTGGTGATATGGGTTTATTTTTAGTGTGGTATTTTGAATAACAGGAGCATATCCCCTATCTTAACCTTATCCTAGAGACACTGAGATAGCATCTATCTTACACTGTGCTAAAGTTTTAAAAGTCATTGGGCTGGATAAGTGGTTGTCATCTGGGTTGTATGTAGGATGTGTGGTAATTCGGGTTATGCTTTTATTCATGTTGGGAAACGAGAGTTTTAATTTATCCTTGATATGTCTTGACTTGGAGGGTTCACCAGAAGTTGTGTGAGGACATTGGCATACATGTGGGTGGTGATGGAATCATTTTAAAAGCACGTCTTCAATTTGAGGGAAAATATAGGTTTTAAGGTTTGGTGATGCATTTCAAGAAAAGAGCCATGGTTTGGAAGTTGATATTTTGATTATAAGACCATTGGTGGAAAGAACCAGTGATCATTTGGTTGAGAAGATGATGACAGATCATGTATCTAGTTTTGTGGGCTTGGTTATGTGCCGTTTCGATAATTTGGGTTGGATTCTGAGCATTGGTTTATATTTTTAAAGGCATAAGCCGTTAAGCTTGTGTTTTTGTTAAAAGTGATTTTGGTGTTTAGAAATAGAATGTAATCAATCAAATGAGACTTTATGACCTTGGTGGGTTGGTTAATGTTGTAGTAGTTCTCGATGGCTTCCTGGGGATGAGATGTTTTTAAGGTGGGTATATTGTAAATTCTTGTGTTTTTGAACCAGGTTAAAATAAGAAAGTTTTTTATCTTTTTTATTTTTTGAATATGGTGGTTTTAAAACCAAGCCTTGGGATAACATTTCATGAGATAGAGTTGTTTAAAGATGTTTATATCAGGATTGGATGAAGGATCGAGGATTTTTTCAGATCGATGATTGGAGTATGGGAGAATTGGATGAGAAAAAATCAGGTTTTTATGGAATATAAGACAACATACGGTTGGCACATGAATTTTTAAACCATGTATCCTTCTATAGGAAACCATTCATCTTAATTCTGGGAGACAGACGCACTTGCACGGTCTACGCATGGTTAATAAAACCATGTCGGATAAACCGTGTGAGGTGAGTGTCTTAAACAGAGATTCTCACATGGTCTACACACTATTAGGAAAACTTTGTGGGACATACCATGTGAAGTGGGTCCCTTAGAAGGTTCTGCATGGTTCGTGTACGGTTTTCCAAACAATGTGAGCCAAGTCGTGCGGCTTACCCCATTATGGTTTTCGGGTTAATTTATTTAACTAAATCCCAGCTGAGAGGGATTTAATTAAATGTTCTGATATAGGGTTTTTATTTAATTAAATTCTTGGTTAAGAGAAAATTAATTAATTGATGTGGAATGGGGTTTTATTTAATTAAATTAATGTTGAGATAATTTAATTAAATGAGTTGGAGTTTTTATTTAATTAAATCCAGGTGAATGGAATTTAATTAAATGATGAATAAATGTGGATTTTGGGTTTTATCTATTTAAATTCAAGGATATGATGAATTTAATTATTTGATAAAAATGAGGTTTTTCTTTATTTAAATTGTGTTTAGATAATTTAATTGAATAATGATGAGTTGGAAAATTTATTTAATTGAATTCCTTGGAGATGAATTTAATTAAATGATGTGTAATTAGGGAGTTGTGGTTTATCAATGATGTGTGATATTAATGTGTAATGACAATAAGATTATGGTTATTATTATTATTATTATTCTAATTATTATTAAAAAATAAGTAATTTAATTTATTTATACAGAAAAAAAAAGGGAGTGTCCCAAAACATAGGTGAGGCACGACCACTCCCTCTCTCGGCTCTCCCATGGGTGGCACACCACCCATTTCTCCCAACTCCCTCTCCATGTGCCAGATCCTTCTGGTTCCTTCATGAAATTTTTCCATCTTGGTGCAGTAAATATTTATCCATGTGCTTTGTTATTCTCATCAGCTATTTTGGCTCTCCATAACTCGATCTCTGTTAGGCTGAAACCCTAAAATGAGGATTAATCTGGTTCTTTCTTTTTCCCCCACATTAGGCAGTGGAGAATATTTCTTGGGACCTTTTGGTCCATATTTTGAGGACTACTGCTAAAGGTGAAGAAATTTGAGTCATTTTGGTTCACCTCCATCATATTCATGAATGGATATACACCCGATAATTTGTTTCACATCCCTTGAATTATATTCTTAAGGTATATCTTGAGTTGTATTTGATTAATTCGGTGTGCATTGGTCCCCACCACATGAATATTGGGTGTTAGTTGTCATTGTTAAGGTGTTGCGATTAATTCCTAGAGCGCACATGCTATTGTTGAGTTGCATGTATGTGAGCAGATGATGGTTTATGTTAGAAATAATTGGTTTGGTCAATTTCATTAGGTAAGGTCCAAAAATTTTCTTAATTAATAAAACAAATTATTTTTTAAATTACTATTGTTGATAAGTTTGACTGCAAATGATGAATGAATGGTTTATTGGTATAAATTGATTTTTTAGATTACAAAATCTTGTTTTTGTAACAAAACCCCACCAACAGAGGTGCACTTCCTTCAATCTAAAAAAATAATGTTTATATTGATATGTTCATTTAGATTGATGTTATGTTATTTTCTATTTCTACCCTTCATATGTTGACACACTTTGGTTAAGTGGTAATTATGAGTATTGGCTAGGATAAGTTGTGATAATTAATTTATAATTAATCATGTTCTTTGACAGTTGAAATCGAGATAATTAATTAGGGGATTAATTATGAATTAATGAGTTATATATATTTATATAATTATTGGCGGATAAATTATTTTCTTTTTTAGTAATGATTTGGATAATTAATTGAGGAAATTAATTAAGGAAATATTTGATATAGAATGATATAATTAATTGTGGTTTAATTGTGTGCTTGATTTTGTAGTATAGGTAATTAATTTGGGGATTAATTATGAGATGTTGAATTAGATATGTTGAGATAATTAATGGTGTATTAATTTTTTTCCTTGAGTTTGATTAAGATAATTAATTATGAGATTAATTATGATGATTTGGGATATGTATTGGATAATTAATTATAGAGGATTAATTATGGAATGAAATTTATGCCAATAGATTAATTAATTTATGAATTAACTAATTGAATTGTGGACTTAGTTAATTGTGGGGTTAACTAATAGATTTAGAATATTTCACTAATTGTTGGATTAGTAAGGGAATGGGGGTGGATCATTCTTAGTGAATTAATTACTGGTCTTGGATTAATTAATTTATGAATTAATTAATGACTGAGAATGTGGGTGCTAGACATGACATTATAGACCAATGGAGAAGTTGGGACATTGACATGGAATTCCTCCCCAATAGTTATCAAATGATGTAAAGGATTGAGAATGTGGGTTCTATACATTATGTTCTATACCAATGGATAATTTGGACTTGGACATGGCATTCCTCCCTAATAGTTATCCAAGCGCTTAGATTTAAGGTGATATAAATGGTTATCTACACCAAATGTGATGTGTGGTGGTAGACAAGGCGATATACACTAGTTGAGATTAGGAGTAAACATGGAATTCTACACCAATATTAAAAATATATAAATGGAAGATTTGGTGATAGACATGTCCTTCTACACCAATAATATATGATATGAATGAATTGTTATTTGATTGAGACATATGAGTTAATCCCAAGTTAAATTTGGTTAAATAAAGGTTGATAATGGTTAGAATTCTGACATGAGTAGAAGTAGGTACTAGGTTATGGTATTTCAAAGGGAACACTTTGGGCCCCATCATGAGCCTAGGTTAGGATTGTGGTATAGGGAACCATGGGATCCGTGGAGATAATAAATGATTAAATATAGAATAATTGGTAAAGAGTTAATAGGTATTTATTCTTGATAAATATTATTGAATGATTCTTGTGCAGACTCTTATTCCGGGTACAGGCCAAAGCATGTATCATCATCAGGTGTCCCTTTGGAACCTGGATGGATTGTTGGTAATTTATTAAATTCTAATATTTACTTGTTATATTTGCACATAGTTTTGTTATATTTCATTTTCTTGATTGGTCTAGTCAACTAGTGGTCCCGGCCTACTAAGATGTATATAGCACACCCTATTCGGGCCACCATTGCACTAGGGTACTTGAGTAGACATTCTTGTTTGCAGGATTGTGGACCTTTAGTTGTAGTGGTTACTTGTACTTGGGAGTTAAGAGAAAAAGATCGAGCAGGAGCTCAGTATGCTCATGGAGATCACGCTTGGTCCTTTGATTATTTTCATTATTTTTGTATTGGAATGTAAAGAATGTTGTTTTGTTTACTACTTTCTAATATATATCACCATGATATTCTTGCATTTTATAAACTATCATTGGTCGTTTTATTTATAGAATTGAATATTACTTATATGTGCTTCCATTGTTGTCTGAGTTTATTACCTATTTCTGGTGTGCACTCTAAATATGAGGGTATAGTCTTCCCACTCACTATCCATAGACCCTCGTTGCTAGTCAGAAACCTCTAGAATTTGTGGAGACGCGCTTGAGGTTATGTGGAAACCAGTCCGGCTACCGGTTTAGGGGTAAGCCTGGTCAGGATGCAACATCAACACAATTAAAAAATAAATTAAATGTTTTTGAAACCATTTTCAATAAAAAAAATATATTTATAAGTAAAAGAATTCATTTAAAATTACTATGTGATATTTATAAAGCACATATTTTTTCTTTGGAAAAAATGTAATATTTTACTCTAAAAATTGATTTACTTACATATAAAAAATTATAACATGTTGAAATTATATCCAAACAAAATTATTTTAAAATAATATATCAAGATGATCGTATTATATAATAGGATAAATTTAATTTTTTGTCACAAAAATTATGATATGTAGGATTAATCATATTGGCCATGATAATGATAAAAATGTTATTTTCAAATAATTTTTTTATTACTAATATCTAAATTTTTCCTCATCAAATAAATCAATATTTTCATAAAATATGCCATTATATTTACATTAAAACAATATTTAAATAATTTATCACTCATTTAGTTCCTAATCAATACTAATTATGATTAATCACACTCACTAGTGAAAACAACAGCCTTCTACAAAATTTATTTCTATATATAAATGGTTTTTAATTAAAAGATAATTTTCTATTATATATAAATTGATTTTGATTACATGGATATTAAATATAGGCCTTGAAAGCCAAATTTTTTATAGGATATATTTTATATATTTATTTAAACATAGTTTACTTTGGGAATAACTAGTTAACCCAGTAAAAACATTGAAATGTAAAAGTAAGAATATAAGAACAAATGAATTCCAACATGTCTAAGTCATATAGGGAAATACTTGACTAAGGATTTATATATACAATTTCACCCAAAAAAATAGTTTATTATATTTTGGAACAATTTACCCTTGAATATTGACTTTCCATTATTGAAAAATAATGGTTGTTCATAAAAGATTCATTCTATTCACAAATAAAGGGGATCACTTACATATTTTCAATAACCTACATATGTCTTCAATTATCCCCAAAACCCTTCCAAATTTTATAATCCTAGAATGAAATTATATTTCCTAAATTCCATGTTCACTATATGATATCATATTTCCTAAAATTATTTGGAGTGAATCGAGAGGATGATCATGGTCTCAAGGTATTTATTACTCACTCCTTACCTTTTATTCATAATGTTTCCATTCCACTAATACCCATAAAATAGAGATATAATGACATAATTAACATTATTATAATTATTTGTTATTATAATAAATGTTAAACCATTATTTATTCCTTTCCATACACCTTGGATAAAAATCATTTTCTCATGATATGATCAAGAATCCACATGAATTAATATGATTAGTGATGAGTGAAAGGATTCAAAAGTGAGTTAGATCAGGATTTGTAATGATTAATAATAATGACTTAAGCTTATTGAATTAAATAAAGAATAAGTTCCATAATTTTAAAAAGGGGGAATGTAAAATATTATAACTGATTGATTCTATGGAAAATGAAAATTTATATTTATATTTTTGGGACATTTGAAAATTTTAGTTTACATTGATGATTTTTAAATTTTATTTCCTTGAAATATGAATAATGATAACATTAGTGCCCTATGATTTTTTATGTTGATATTTTATGGTTTAGGAAAAGCATAGTTTAAGTTTGAGGAAATTGAAAGAGAAAATATTTTAAAATTATTTTAATTTCATTTAAATGTTTTTAATACCACCAAAGATTATTTTAAGGTCAATTGTCACATTTTATGGTTTTAAAATCATTTTGATATTAATTGATAAAATGGATGAATTTTGGATTTTAACTATTTCAATTTATTAATGTATTTCAACAATATACTTTTATACACTAAAATAATTTGTGAAATTCCATTTTCAAGATTAAAAACATCATGGGATTCATTTCGTTCTTCTGGACCATGATCTGAATCCCACATTTAGAGGCCCAAAATATTCTCACAAGTTAGGCATAAAAATATTTGCACAAATATGTATATTTTTTAAGTTTTTCATATAAATCATAAATAGATTCCATAATGCAGCAGAAATTAGACACTGATAAAGATAAAATCCATAAGAAAAACATTCATAACTATGACCCCACTTGATTCTATTGATATCAAGTCTATAAAATTTTAGGAAATCTTATTTTGGAGATTCAATGATTTTTCCATGATAGAATAAATTCTCAGAGTAAATGGGATAATTATTTTTCAAAACATGGATAATGAAGCAGAAATTTGGTGATAGAATGATAAAGACACATTTTAACAATATTAAAGTATAATTTTTTCCCAAATTAAGTCATTAATGTGGTCTACCATGCACAAACTTTTAGAGGAAAACTATACAATCAATATTTCACTCATTTTTTCCTATAAAAATGAATCACATATCCTTTTCAATTCATTGTAACTTTTTGTGGAAATTTTATATAGTTTTGTAGTTTATTTTATAATGTGTTAGTATTATGATTTTGTTTTTAAAAATTACTCTTATTCTTCCTCTAATATAATATTTTTTATCTTTTGTGTTTCCACGTATTTCTCTTCTCACTGTGATCTCTAACACTCATGATCATGAGTAATTGTCCAGAGGAAGTTAGAGGGGTAGAAATAAATTTTTTAACTCAAGTAATTGCACATTAATTTTTATTATTTCTTATTTTATTAGAGTAAGTTCAAGTGGGTCTTCTTGGGTAAGGCTCCTTTTTGTCTCCACTTTCCACACGAGTCTTAGATTTTTTTCTACAATGTTCTCCCTCGATCGAGGAGGTGGATGTGTGGTCTCTTATAGATCATTGAGTGCACCATATATTTGAAACATGGGTATGATATGATGTTAATGAATATGACGGATAATGTTCATTATGTTTATCTGGATATAATAATGAGATTATTAAGGTTCACTCTTGGTGTTATCCTTGAAGAATCTCCTTTTTATCAAACATCATTTTTCCTGTATTAATTTTTCCCACATTGAATTATATATTTATATATATATATATATATCTCATGAATTTTTCAAAATCATCCTCTTAAAATTATTTACTATTATGTTATTTAAAATATAAATAGTGATAATATAAATTAAGGGTTCTGTAAGCTATCTCCTTGAGATTGACCACGAGTATGTACTATATAGCATATTTAGGTAAATAAAATATTTACTATAGATTAATGAAAACCCCACACTCATCAATCACTTTATTCCTTTACATTATGTTTTCATGTACCTTTTTCATATGATACAGTTGGATATGTATGAATATACATGACTTCTAATTTTGGGTATGTAACACAAACCTGCATGTTTTGTAAAGAGTTACACATCAATATGGTTTAATAATATTGGTTTGGGGGAGGTAATAAGGTTCCCATGTAAATTACAAGAATAATTCATACATAAAAGGGGAAAACATGAGATAATATGGTGATATTAAAATCATAATAAAATACTAAGTTGGAGATTCTTTCCAAAGAGACAGTTTTCAAGACCTTGATCACCCAACAATGTAGGTTCTTCCTTAGTAGGGTTCCTTTATATTATCATGTGTAATGAAATAAAGTAATGGGTTACACTGGATCATCCTTGAGTAGGTTATACCTTACTAGGTTTCCCATGGTTTTCCTTTTTTTTAATATGTTTTTTGACATTTTATTTGGGTTACACATAGCTTGAAAACCCTTGGGAAGGATACTAGAGTAATATAGTTGTGTTTTTAAATATGATGTATTGGACATAGGGTTTTATGATCAGCTATCTAAGAGATGTATAATATATCATTGGGATGATTCCCTACCTAAATAATTAATTGATAATATTATTTCCCTATTGGAAACATTTCTTAGTTAAATATGGATCATTTCCCACTAATGGGAATTATGGATTTTAATATAGTCATCATTTTAGTGAGATCCCATTTAATAAATTCTCTTATTAAATGGTTATTGATACATGATACTCATCTGATAAAATCATATATTGTACATGAAAGAAATCATAACTTCCAAACTATAATTTTTTATTAATCCTGGATAATGTGAAACTTAAAATATGTTACTCCTAAGACTAGTAACTTAAGAAAAAAATTTAAACAAGATTAGATATTTAAGAGATATTCTTATTAAAAATTATATATATCAAAACAAGTCCTTATTAACAATGTACTGAAGTTGTTCAACAAGTGAATCTATCTTCTTATGGAATAATATATTGATTCATTTAAGTTTTTTAAGGAATTACATGAAAAGTGAACAATGGAATATTAGTCTCCACCCATGTACACAATATGATTGTGTATGCTAATGATTTCAGTCTCATATACTCAATTTCATTGGGTATGTCAAATGATATTCAATATGATTGAATATTATAAATGAATTAGTGAGACTAAAGGTTTAAAAAATTATTCAATGGATATAGAAATAAAATATATTGTTTTGATAAATATATGATATTGAATGTTTGATTTATAAGTGTTGTAAATATATAAAAAATCAGGAAGAGAAAAGAATTGAAGATTGAATTTTGTATTCAAGTAATGGGTGAAATGATTTGTTTCATTGATAAGATGGATTCCTAATGCTTGGATAAACATATCAAAATATGTGTATTCTATGACTTTTATCTCATGAGCAGAGAATGGGTGCAATTGTTTCCTAATAAGATGAGATATGGTGTTTTTGATGCACATAGTAAAGATTTTTTTAGTTCTATAACATGCTTTATGGGAGACTAAAATGGATTTATCCTATTAGGGAATTTATCATATTTTCAACTATGTAAATTTTGAAAAAAATATAACTTAATTTAAAAAACATTTACTCTATATTCTCTAAATAATGGGAATGTATATGAACTAGGCATATAATGTATAGGTTCTAAAGTACTGTATGGATAGTAAAATTAGATAAAAGTTCAAACCACAAGAATTAAAATTAGTTGAAAAGTTCAACAATGTTTCTTCAAGAATCCAATCAAGGTTATTAAAACCTATGGTTGTCAAGAATGAGGAATATTAATTCAATTTGATTGAATTATCCAAGATGAACCTGATGAGTTTACGAAATTCCATGGAATTTCCATGTCAGATATGAATGTTAGAGAAATAAATTATTTGTTTTTAAAGGTATGTGACACCAAATTTATATTTTATAAAGTTATTTAAATACATAGGAGTTCAAAATAAAAGGAATAATTAATTAGGATTGTAGTTTATATTCATGAGATGAAGAAAACTTGTTACTACATCAAGGATTTGAATGTAAAGCATCTTATCAAGCTCAAATGAATCAAAGTAAATGATGTATAACTTCATATCATTTCCCATGTGTTATAAGAGACGTTTTTTATTACAAATAGTTATTGTGAACAAGTATGATATGGTTACTTGTATACACAAGGTTAATGATTCATCGGTTTCTATAACATGTTTTGAGATGTGAATAAGTAAAAACGTGTTTTATCCAGTATTAAATGTTTACCCATGTATTTGTTAAAATATTTATGAATGTGTCCCACCACCCATAAGTTGTATATTTTAGTAAATCATTCTTCTTAAATGAAATAATTTTCCAAAAACATAAATTACCATATATTATATGGTAACAATAGTTCATTTGTTAATTATTCCCGCTACATGTAAATAAATATTATTTCCTAGCATAAAATGTTTTTTGTAACTTATAATGATATTCTATAAATAATATAGTGTCTATGAGGCTACTGGGGGTATGTTGGAATTAATTAATTTCAAAGTTAACAAATAAATAATTGCACCAATTTAAGTTTAAAGTGAATTTAACTTTATATTCATAGAGAGTTAGGATGTATTATTAAAAAATAATGTAAGTAGATATATTATTTAAAGGAAAAAATTTGATGGAATATCAAAGGATGATAATGATGAATGTATACAAAGTTAGAAGTAGACAACAAATGTTAACCTCATAACATTTTATGTTGTGAAGTTAAGAAGTTTGAAAATGTTCTAGAAGTTGAATAGTTATGAATATTATTCCTAAGTCTCACCATTATTCAAACTAGATTACTTTGTAGATGGTTCTCACTAAAGATTTTAGCAGGAGGGTTTCCTTAAATTTTCACAACTAGATGTTACATGGATTACATATGATGTAATGTATTAAAAAATCAAAAATTGTAGAAACATAAGGTTGATTTAGAAATTTATAATATAGGTCATGATAAGTCGGTGCCTATATTGGTTTTGTTAAATATTTTTAAATAATTTAAGAATATTAAAATGTTTCATATTAATGGAATCTTCCAATTTATCATTCATTAATGTTGGATACATAAAGGTATATGTAGATATACATTTCATGATGTGTAATAATAATTTACCACTCAATGCATGACTTTGATTTTATCCCCAACCAATATTCATCATGGAGTATTATAGGTTATGATGAAATTTTAGGGTTAGAGTGAGTATGATTCATGTATAGATATAAAAAATATTCTCCTGAACTGCAAGACAAATAATATGATTTTTTAGGTGTTCTATATGGCCAGTTAAGAATACCAGATGGTGTGTCATACAGAGAAGTACTCAGTATACGAGGGGTGCATGGATCATATTTGAGTCCCCACTACCCAAGGTTAGTGAGATTCCAAGCATTAAAACCATTGTACATTGACACCCTAATTATAAAAATCTATATATTGGATTAGCTAATATAAGGGTGGTTGGGTATGTTGTAGATCATGTTATCAGTTGGATCTTAACCATCATAGGATTTTTTATATTGTATAACAAGTATGAAATTAAATCCCTTGATTGAGATAGAATATGGAGTGTGAAAATACATGCTTATATTATATATATCTATATGGATAACAAACATGTGATGTTTTTATCCAAAATTATGGATTAAATGTGATGTATTCATTGACCAATTTAGTCTACACTCTAAGAATCGAGAACAAATGAGTTGGATATATGGGATTGGCATGTTCTATGTCCCATGGTCACTCAATGTATTTGATAATGGTAAAATATGAGAATGCATGTTTTCAGATGATGCAGATTAGTGGAAAGAGGTATACAGATACATGAATTTGATGGAGATCATGCCAGATCCCTTTATAAGTTGTGTAGAATTGACGCTTTGATTGAGGTATCTCTTTTCATACTTATATGGATCAAGTTTTTCATGTTTTTTTAACACTATAAAATCTTATGGGGTCAGAAATTGTGGTTGATTGAATGGGGATTCAATTTGACTATTATAGATACTCTAAAAGTGTTTTATAGTTAATGAAAAAATGTTTTGGATAGGTGTTCATAAGGTAAAACATATAATGTGATACAAGGTGAAGATAATGATGAATTTAAAAAAAGTGTTTTGGGAGTTATCAAAATAGTAGTTTTGGATATTGTTTCACAAGTCACTACATATGAAATAATATAAGGTGATATTTAACAAATTCTATTAGGCTTTAGTAAAATTTAGAGGTTGATGGAGATATTACCTAAAGCATTATTTTTATATTTGAGGAATTGCATATAGATTTCGATTTTCATGATGAAATGAGAATATTGTTTATACTGCATATGATATTAATTATTGTTTGTACAGTTAATTCTTCTACATCATTATCATTTAATCAATCATTTTACAAGTTTAAATAAATGGAAGAAATGAATTCCTGAGGTGAATGAATATATTGTCCATTCCATTTATCCATGTTTTTCAACATGTGAATAAATTAAGAAGCCCTAGAATTATCTTGGTGATTTATATTTATTATTTCCATGAAATGATGGCATGGGTGTGGTTTGTTAATGCCTGGTCAAAAATCCATGAGACCAATTTCTCTACATTATTCCTTCTTCGCATATGAGATAACAGCACATCGTAAATGAAAGAATATTTTCATATGAACGTTAAATGATTTAGTTTAGCCCATAGATATCTATAGAGGTGGGGTGATTTTTTCAATTTGATGGTCTTTAATAAAATAATCAGTCAAACATAAAAATATTTCAATGGATCATTGTTGAAAGGTACACACACTTACAATGGTAATTTATTTCAGTATTTTACATGTTTTTCATATTATATTCCATGTATTTTCTCCAAAAATGGTTTTAATCACTTAAAAAATATCTTATAATTGTTATTAGACTCTAACAAAACCCTTTAATGACAATGAACAACATGACATATCCAACATTCCACTGGTTATAAAATAACCACATATAAGGTGAGACAAAACAACACACAAACAATAACAATAAAAATGCCTCATGGGAATACCACATATGAAATAATCAATATAAATTAAGGTTATCTACACTAAGTACATACACACAAGATATAAATGTCAAACAACTCCATATAAGGGCCCAATATGGAAAGGACTTCCTACCATTAACGCATTGATTTCAAATATAAGATCTATCAATACATGACACCAAGATCATGATTGTGCACCAAATTTAACTAGACAAAACCCAATCCATCATAATAAAGTATCTTGAATTGGGATTTTAGAGATGATATCAATCGAAGATATGGAATGGACTCCAGCTTACCAAAAGTGATATATTGGCAATAGTGGAACAAGAACTGTTCAAGATAGAGGAATCAATTCTCAATAAATCTAACACTGATCCTTAAAATATCCAAGAATTATCTATTATATAATTATTAAATCCATTAATTTATCCAACATAGCTTGGTTATAGGATTCACATCAAGATATAAAATGGTGAAATATGATAAATTTGAAGAATGTTGGAAGAAAGAACCTCTTACATTTAATCGACATGATTCAAAATTCAAGATTATTTAGATTTATAGTACAAGGGGGTAGAGACACTATGAATCACCATTGGAGTCCCTATGTTTTATATCCCTAGGAGTATGAGTAAGAATGATTCATTTCATAGATATTTTGAGTTTAAAATCAAATTTTTAGATTAACTAAAATCCTACACATAGTTTAGCCACAAGGATTTCCAAACCATGTGACAACCGTGAACAAATTTCATCCTCTTCTAGGCACCCACACAGTTTGGATTCACTATTTGGTATACTATGTGAAAATATTTCTTAACTCCCCTATCTAGATCCACACAGTTTTATGGGGAAATGTTGCATAGTTAGCTCTAATCATGCACCAATTGTGCCCCACCCACTGCCCTTCTCTAGAC
This sequence comes from Viscum album, assembly GCA_963277665.1. Classification (NCBI taxonomy): domain Eukaryota; kingdom Viridiplantae; phylum Streptophyta; class Magnoliopsida; order Santalales; family Viscaceae; genus Viscum; species Viscum album. The sequence continues at coordinate 1,526,216,741 of OY728151.1, forward strand.
ATGACACATTGTTTCCTAGGAAGAACCACATAGTTTCACTTAACCATCTTCCAATATTAATCCCCCTTAAAATTATCTATATAAATCAAAAACCCACCAAAATATACCAGATACTTTAACCAAGTAAAGCATAACACATAAAAACTTAAATAAAGTTTGTATGTAAGACATAAGGAACCTAAAAAACTTTGGTCCATTACATTATCCCCCACTAAGGACTTCTCATAATTTAGATGTTATTTTATATTTTATTCAAAAAAAACATCATATTTTTATCATGTACATCATATTTCTTCTATCATGTCACTTTTGGGATATGTCCATGCTTCCATAGGACTCTAACAAGATACATTATCTTTCATCACAACATTTTCTTGCTTCGGTCTATGATTCATGCTGGCACTCCACAAATGATGTTTCAGGCTCCATCTCAACATCTTTGAAATCAAACACATACATAGGATTGGTCTTGTACCACCAAACCTAAGAAACATTGAACACATCATACATACCATGGTATTATGGAGGTAGATTCAAATGGTATGCCACAATAACTACTACATATGGGGATTTTAATAGCACTATAAATAGGCTTTATTAATGCTTTCAAAGAACTGATAACCTCGGCATTGTTCATAGTCATCCTTTATTAGTGCTTAAAAAATGTTCTAATAAAGGTCTCATTTATCAGTTTTAGGAAAAAGTGTTAATAAAGGAACACTTTATCAAAAAAAATTGTTAGAACTAATAAAGGGGTCTTTATTTGCACTTTTTTAGTGCTAATAAAATTTTGATTTTTTTCCTAGAGGATATCTTCTAATCCAACCCCCATTTCTCAGAATAAGACCCCATTTCTTAATGCTCCTAAGCCCCCCCCCCCTCTTAGTGTTATACCCCCTTTCTCAATTATTTTGAACACCTTTCTTAGCACTACACAAAAATATGTATATATAGACATTATACATTTATATAAGTATATATATATTAATGAATAAATTTTTAGATATTATTTTAAATAAAATGGTTAATAATTAATTTCACTGGTTTTATATAATTATCTTAAAAACATTTTTAAAATATGTATATATATTGTACATTTAGAGATAAATTTTATACATTATAGATATATTTATATGTGTATATCTTTACATATATATATTTATACATATTTATATATAATTTTGTAATTAGATATCATTTTTTATTAATGCATTTATAAATATTTGATGTAAATACATTTATATACTATATTTAATGATAATTATATTTTTATATATAAATACATTAATATATAATGTGTATATATAATATTTGGCATAGAAACCCATACACACATATTTGCACAAACATATACACATTTATATTTCTCACATACACGAACAAATATTTTGATATATGTATTTATTTACATAAATTAGAATATACACAAAAATATATTTTTTTTATTAATACACACACATGTTTTTATATAAAAATTACTTTTATAGGTATATATATGCATATATTAATGCATTTTTATAAGGTAAATAAAATTAATAGTATTCTAATTTAAATAAAATGAATAATAAATATTTATTTCCATATTGTTTAAATATTATAAAATACATTTTTATGTATGTTTAAATGCTTAATCATAAAACAGATTTATTATTTGTAAATATAGATAAATATGTTATATTTATATCAAAATAAATATTTAAATATATTAATGTTTTATTTTTTGTTATTTTATATTCTTATTTTTTACTAAATATCTTATATATTAAGTGTAGATGCATATGTATCCTTATCTAATCCATATTTTACAAAACATATTATATCCATATCAATATAAATATATTTATAAATTAATATATATTTTTTAATGACATATAATATTTTTGGAAATATACCCTTTATTAGTACTAGAAAAAAATTGATAAAGAGGGCCTTTATTAGAACTTTTTTTAGAAATGATAAAAGACCCCCTTTATCAATGCTTTTTTTTGCACTAATGAAGACCCTCTTCATCAGCACTTTTAGCTAGAATTAAAAAAGTCTACCACTATATAAACCCATATTAGTAGTAGTGTATCTTGACATTCTCGATAATATCTAATGGACTCACAAAACATGGCATTATATTTTCTTCTATAATCATCGGTTCCCTAATTGAGGGTCACCCATATGAAAACTTTATTTCCTACAATGAACTCCAAGGGTTTCCTACTCTCATTGGTATAAAATATTTTTCTTCTCTGGTTGGTGATTAACCACTTCCTGATCTTCTACACTCTCTTGGTCATATCTTGTATCATCCCCAACCCCACAATTACAACCTCATTAGCCCTGTTCCAATATAGCACTGAGTGACACAACCATCTATAAAGATCCTTAGAAGGTTCGATCTCAATAAAATCTTGAAATATGTTATTGTACACAAACTCAACAAAGCCTAGGTGGTCATCCCAACTCCCACTAAAATATATAATCCATTCCTACAAAATATATTATAATATTTAGATTGTCCTCTCTAAATGTCCATTATTATACGTATGATATGTTGTACTCAATTTGAGTTGGTTACCCAAATCCTCATGTAAGCCCATACAAAACAATGATGTGAAACATGGGTCCCTCTTAGACATGATTCTCAAGGGATCTCCATGTATTCATACAATATCCAATATATACAGCTTTCCTAACTCATCCATAGAATGGGTCTCTCAAATCGATAAGAAATTAGACACTTTTGTTAGCTTCTTAAGTTTCATTCAAACAACTTCATGACTTATTAGGGTCTTGTGTAACTACATCATGAAGTCCATCATTTCATAATACCACATTAACATAGGCATTGGAATTGGATTAAAAACCACTTGGATGATGATGCTTGACCTTTAACCTCTATCAGGTAAGGCATCGCAAAAAATAAAAAACTATGTCCCTCTTCATACCCAACCATGAAAACTTATGTCAGATTTCATGGTATATCTTTTTAAACATTGGATACACTTCCCATTTTAATGCATGAGAGTCCCTCATCATGCCCTCCCTTGAGGATTATGTCACCTCTAACCACCCAAGAATAAAAATTACATTGTCATCATTTAAAGACCAATCTATAATTGGTTCACTCTGTACCAATCGTTCTCACATCACCATACATTCAGAATATATATCTTGGCCAACCATTACCCAGTTCACTAAATAAGACATGATAATAAAAGGTGGACATGTCATAACTCCATGACCCTCATATGAATCTACTAGACACTCAACCATTAAACTCATGAGATGTCATTCCTTCTGGGCATCCCTCTCTCCAAGCTCCTGTGTCTCTGGAATTTTCCTATTGAGGGAATATGCAATGACATTTCCATTCCATGGGGCATAGTCTATATCAATTTTGAATGTATTTAGAAACTCCACCAAATTCCTATTACCTAGATTCAGATCCCATTGATAAAATATGCATAGTAGGATCCTATGGTACGTGCATATGAAAACCCACTCTCCAAAGAGACACTGATACCAACACTTTAGTTCTTTGACCATAATGGCCAACTCTAATTCATGCATTGGGTAGTTCTTCTCATGGGGTCACAAATGATGTTACCCATAAGTATCCACAAGATCCCACTGTATCAACCCATCTCCTAAAACACCAACTGAGGCATCACAATACACTTTGTATCCAATCCTAGGATTTAAAATAACCCAAAACTTAACTGTTGTTAATCTCCTCTTCAAATCTAATATATCCTCTTCACGCTGATCATACCACTCAAACATCACCCCCATTTTTTCATCTTTTTCATCAATGCATCCAAATTGGATAATTCATAGATGTAATTTAAATAGTTTCCCATAATCCCATGGAAACACGTGATCTCAAAAACATTCCTAATATGTGACTAAAACATCACAACCTCTACCTTCTTTGGGACCACAAAAATTATAATCTTATAAATTAAATGCTTTAGTAACTAAACCTCATGATTCCAAAAGTGACACTTTTATAGTTTTTCATAAATTGGATGTGTTAAAAGTAAACTCAATACAATATCATGGTGTCTAGAATTCATATCTAAAATCCTATAATATATTATTATATTATCCATAAATAAAATGATGGAGTCAAGGTATGGATGGAAAATATTTTTCATGGGAACCTTGAACACATGTGGAGAATTTTTCAACCCAAATAGCATGAAAACATACTAATAAAATCCATATAATTTACTAAAATTTATATTGGGAATATCCTCCTCAAGGAGATGTGATCAGTCTGATTTAACCATTCAACTCCAAATCCTCTATTCGTACATTCAACATTTTTAATTCTGTTGATGACATATGATAAGGATGAATCAATATCAGATGTGCTCCAGGTATAAACTCAATATCAAATGATATTCCTCTATATATAGGAATAATTGATAAGTAGTCATTGAAAACATCATAATTATGATCCACCACTATATAGAAAATAGTGTTAAGGAAATGCTGGGAGTTGCAGTGATAAAACATATGGGATAATGAAGAAAATATATAATAAAAAATGATAAGTGAAAGAGAATAATATCTCATAGGATGTGACAATTTATGTGGTTCAGGAATAATCCCTATGTTCATAGAGAGGCATAATCTCACTATGATTCAGAAGAAAAAATATAGGAAGAATATCAGAGTTTCAAAAACCAATAAAACCTATCTCAAATGAGATAATAATGAAGAAAATTCATTGTTCCACCAACTACAAAATAATTCTTCTATGCTAAAGTTTCACAAACACCAAATTCTAAGCTTCTATAGTGGCCAGTGGTAAGAAGTATACATAGATATAGTACCACTATCTCCAATGTCTACACTGTTATAGTTCCCTATCAATGTCACATGCTCATATTTGCTACATTCGGTAAGAGATGAAATAGTTGCCTAAAATTTGGTTGAATGGGTCATTAGATGTGGTAGTAGGGTAATGTTTCCCCTAGGACCCCAATGATCTCACCATGGAGCTTAACCCCTGAGATTTGTGGTCTAGTGTCTAGTATGGACTGAAAACATTCATCCCAACAAAATCTAAACTGGTCGGGATACCCCCAGTACAAAACAAAATAGAGGGGATACTACTAATTCAACTCTGATAACCAATCCTGATACATGAATGGTGATATCTCCATATGGTATAGGTTTAGTCCTAAATCACCCATTCCAACATCCCCATCACTGGTCAACAGGAACCTCTCTCTTCAAGGTGTGGTAAAAGATAAATCTCTATGGTAGCAGTCAATATGGGCTCAATAATTGGTTAACCATTCGATTACAAATATCACATTGAAACTTTTCATTTCTAATATCATGATGCTTCTTAGATATCCATAGCCGGAAACAAATATGGGACACTCGGGCCATTGTTGGAGATGTTCTACTTTCTTTCACAAGGTCATGCCAAGAGAGAGTAACTCATAAGATGACCTAACTGGTAAATTTAAAACAACAACAACATGTAAGATATAAAATAATGGGAAGATCTGATATCAAAAAACTAGTAGATAACATAGAGGTTATGAGTAATATTCCTATAACAATAGAAGGTATATCTCTACCGTCATTTGGAACCACATCCATCGCTAACAGCTTTCCTCCCTCTAGACTATGACCTTTCATTTGTGGTGAACAACTTTCATGAGTTATAGGGTCACAGTTCATGGGTCTTCTACTGAGGAACCTAGAAAAAAAATTAATAGTAATGATTTAGGTGAGGTATTGGTATAGGAAAATCAGTGAAATGATGTTTGAGTTACTTTGGTCGAGTTGTTGGACCAGAGAGACTGACTATAGGATATGTTGGTTAACTCATTCCTATGTAGGGACTCTAATATTCTAGTGACTAACATCATTATTTAGATCATTATTCAAAGGGTATATCTAAGTTTATTCATGCATCATATAGTTGATGATTATTTTTGTTTTCATGACACGGTATTCTAATAGTAGTGATGTCTCAATATAATGTGGATATATATATTTTCATGGAAATGTATTCATTGAAGGTTTGATATATACCATTTATGAATAAAATAAGAATCAAAACCACTCTTGGTACTATGAGTTCACTTGGTAGATTTCATCTCAATTTTTTTGTGGTTATTCACCTATATAATTTTCTTAGCATGGACCTATAACTGGGTTAATGATTTTTTTATGTCCATATGTTCTTGGTATAAGCATGGGTTTGGTTAGACCCATATTGTTCTATTGTCAAAGAGGTGTGGGTACCCTTTATATTTTATTAGGTTAGATACTACCTTATTCAATATATCATTAATAAGGTGTAGGTTCCCTATATATTGGATGGGTTCAGGTGCTCCCATAATGACCTGGGTGTTGTTCCTCTATCTATTGAGTCAATTACTCTGCCAAAAACTATGGTGAAGGTCCGAAAACTGTATTGTTAGGTGCTACCCCAAAGAATAGGGTGTGGGCCTCTATTATTAGAGTTTTAAACACCTTTAATGACCAGTGTATAAGTCCTCCATCAGTGTTTTTTGGTAATCCCTCGATAATCTTGATGTGGGTAATCAATCAGTAGATTCAATTATTTAATTTATAAATAAGGTATGATTCCTCTACTAGTGGGGTAGGTCACTCCCTTGAATAATACTAATTTTCACAGAAATGATCAGATACTCCACTATAGCATTGTGGTTAGTGATATATTATCTGGTGAACAATGACTGACTATTACCTCATTGATAAAGGTGCAACACTAGGAGTCCCATTATTCATATTAGTATATCTTATTAGGATCTATCATTTAAGGAGTAATGATTTTGGTAATCTTAATTATAAGTAGGGGAGTCTTAGCTGACTATTTTTGTCATATATTTTTATCTAGGTTCATATAATTCATTTTTTTTATAATCTAGTTCCATAGTTGATTGGAAAGTGAGGAAAGACGATTGTTCATGACCACAGATTTGGATTTATCCACTTCTACCCTTTATCAATGCTAAAAAATGATAATATATGGGTATTTTTATCATCTCTAAAAATATCAATGATAAAAGTTCTTTTATCAGTGATTATAAAATTACCCCTTTGTTAGCCTTTTTTTAGTGGTGATAATAGCACACCCTTTATCAGCACTTTTTTAGCATTGATAAAAGGTACTTTTATCTGCTCGTTTCATTTCACTTATAAAATTATGTCTTTTATCAGTCCTAAAATGATTGTTTTTTGCACTAATAAATGTAATATTTCATAAAAAAATTATATATCATTAAAAATCATATATTAATATATTAATATATTAATATTAATATAAATATAATATATTTAATAAAATTTGATTTATATAATATGAAATATGTAATAACACATAATATATAATATATTTAGTGGAAAATGATTTATAATATAATTAAAAAAATATAATTATTAATGAGAAATATTCATTAAATAATAATTTGAAGATAGAAAAATCTGATAAATTAATAAATGATCTTAAATAAGTTGAAAACAAGACTCTAACTTCAAACGACCATTAATTTTGATCTCAGGGTCTGTTTGACCTCCAATGCATATTAAATAGAATATTTAAAAAATATCTACACAGTTTTCACCTAGGGAAATCGCGTTCATCAATTTTTTGGAGTCCAATAATGCCCAAAAAGCCTCCAAAACAATGTTTTTTTCAGGGTACCAACATTCTTTTACATTTTATGGAATTTCATCCCCAATTAAGTGGATTCTTATTAAATATTTTGGTGGAGAAAAAATTGATTCTCAAGGATTACACTCATATGGATATTATCACATTCGATTTTTTTTATTGAACTATTATTTATAATCAAATATATGCACATATTTTAATATATTTACACATAAAAATTTAATTTTTTAAATAAATATGTAAACATATTTACATATAAAATATCATTCATAATATATAAACCATATCTAAATAAAAATTAATATCCATTTATTTAAAATAAAAATGTATGAATATTTTCATGCCTCTACATGGTATATATATATTGGTTATATATTCATAAATGTATTTATGTGTGTGTATTGAAAAAAATATATATATTCATCTATATATTCTAATAAAATTTTATAAATATTAATATATAATATATTTAAATAAATATAAAAAAATATAAATATATTTATAGACACATACATATATATAAATATATATGTCTCTCTGTTTGTTTGAATGTCTGTATTTATAAACACACAAACACAAAACATATTTTATAAATTTATTTTAAAATAATTATAATAAAATATATTAAAATATATGGATAATATATGTAACAATATATATATATATATATCAATAATAGAGAACAAAACAATAGAGGGAAGTGTTAAAGACAAAGATCTGTGTGGGGGTCACTGGTTTTAAACTGGTAAGGGTGCGTGGGTGTGTGCATAATGATGTCTGGCACTCTTAAAATGGTTGGGGGAGGTCTACCCCTATGCTAATAAAATTAGGGGTACAAAGATTTGAGCACTGATAAAAGGTGGTGGTCTCCCATCATTATCTAGGTGATCATAATAATATAATCATAACAAGGTTAATTATAACTTTATATTAATTAATGGTAAGGCCCAAATCCCTTTTTTACCCTTCATAAATTATATGAGGAAAGAATTGATAAACTAGTATAATTAATTTTAATTTTTTTTATTAAACTACTACAATCACACAGAATTTAACCTTGGTAAAAAAATTAAACATAAAAAAATATAAAATAATTAGAAATGCAGTGTCTCACCATGAAAATTTAATACTTCCCTTTTTATTTCTCTTCTTCATAAAAATGCTATATACACCGTACCGCCACCCGGTGCTCCGCCTTCTTTCTCATCATCTTCTAATCTACTAGCCAATATTCATAAACCTCCTCTATACATTTCATCTTGACATCACCCCCCCCCCCTCAACTTCTTTCTTCCTTACACGCTTCATGTCTTCCCTCACCCATCAAATTCTGATGCTGTAGTTTTTTGGAACTTCTGGAATCTCTTCATAGAAACCATGTTTAAAGACACTTGGCACCTAGAATATGCTGCACTGGGGTCTAATGATTCACTATCCCTTCTCCTTGGTTATTGGGAACCTCTCTAACATGGATCACTAGCCATAGATTAGAGTTTTTTCTCAAGATTATGATTGGATTTAGGATTTCTCTTGTGGAGGTTCTCATAAGGGGCCTAGAGGGATGTCTTGTACCATGGGGATCAAGTAGGTTGAGTAGCTAGTCCTCTATATGGTCAATAAAGTCTTCTAGAATGATCTGGGTCCATAACAGGTTAATTTTATGGAGGAGTATATTTCCAATTGTGAATTAAACAAACAAAAAAATATTCTATAATCAACAAATTTTAGAGATCTTTCATTTTAATTGGTGAAAACAAAACAAAATATTTTTTACTTTAAATCAGATAATTAGATTTTTAATTGTTAATCATAATAGTTTTCAAAAAACCTAAAAAAATTTATTTAGATTCTAATTTTTTAGACTCATAAAACATTGAAATAAACATTAAAGGTATTTTTGGGAAAAAACTTTAATCCATTAAAATTGATGGGGAAAACAAGATTTAAAACTAGAGGCTATAATTCAGGTTCACAACTCAGTCATAGCCTACTACTGAATTTCACATAAAATAAAAGACCAAAATAAATTGAAAGATTTAATTTATACTAAAAATAACTTAATATGAAATATATTAACCCCTTTTATTATATCCACCTTCTGATGTGGGACAAACAAACCAATAGAAAATGCGCATTAATGGGAAAGTTTTTTCACAGGTGGGTTTGAGACCTTATTTAAAAAATATATAATAATATAGTATATATGATATCCAAATACAATAAAAATGACCATATATCAAGCCATAGCCTATTTTAAAAAAATTAATAGGAAATATTTGTTATCAATGTTGGTTATAAGAATAAAATATATAATAAAATCAATTATTATAATATTTTTAGTATTTTATATCATTATATATTTATTTTATTACATGATTTAGACATGTCAAAAAAACTCAACCCAAAATAGGATTAGTTATTGTTCTTATCAAATTACTCAACTAGATTTTAATAGGAACTTATTTATGCCCAAACCAAACTCATTCATGTCATGTTAGGTTCTTGTGTTGATCTTAAAATTTCTAGTTCTACTGAAAACTAAGATTTTAGAAATTAATAAATTTTAGGGTAGTTTTAAAAAATTATTTTTATAAAAGAAGTATTTATTTAATTATTCAGTTATAATTAAAAAAAATTCATTCTGTTTTGGGGTAGTTAAAAATGTTATTTTCTAAAAGAAGAAGTTATTTTATATTAGTTATAATAAAAATATTACTTTTAATCACGAAAATCACTTTTCAAAATACTAATTGTGTTTGAGTTATAATATAACAATGTAATTTTAATCACAAAATCAATTCTTGAAAAACTAATTTCAATAGTTTTTTATGCAAAAATGATGTTTTTTAATGATTTTGAATTTTGAAAAACACTACCAACCAAACTATATTTTTTACAACTATATTTTATTTTAAAAAACAAGTGTCTTGTTCCTAAAAATATATCAACAAAAAATCTCTTAAAATCAATATGGGAATGGATATTCTAGATAGAACTATATAAAGATTATTGAATTTTCCACTCACTTGGAGAAATATTTTGAGTTTATCCTCAAGGAACCCCCACTAATGAAGATAGATGTTGTCTTGGCATGAATTTTCTCCCCATCACCACCTTCATTTACAAAATCTGATTAAACTTTAGTATGGTTCCATCTACTAAGCCTAAAATCTATTATCACAACATTCTGTGCATACATCAAATATGTGTCTTTCATTTTATCTTATTTTACCCAGAGAGAAAGGGAGGAAGATACCATGAGGATGTCACTTTTCTGTGAGAATATAGAACATTTATAAAACCATTTATTCTTTTTCTTTCTCTCTATATAATGGCCTGAGTTTAAAAGATATAGTTATATTTCCCAATATAAACCATTAAAAAGGGGTTATATATCAATTTTATGTTCACAAGACTTCTAAATGTTTATTAGAAGTTTCATGTGCACATCAGGCATTACTTCCTCAACAATATCCATGCCACATTTTTTTACAAGAATTCCAAGAATAAAATTCCCTAAACCACAATATAAATTCTACAAATTAACATAAGTGATAATAATTGATATTTAAAAGCATCCAAAACTGTGGTTGATAAAAATGATATATCTTTTACTATCATGACCCCCAACCACAAAAGATACCCCTCCTTGGATGGAAATGAATCAAGGGAGATAATTACCCCTATGTCCCACCTCCAGTAGGCATCGTGTTGGTGAATATCACCAATGGTATAAAAATCTCTCAATATGGGAGGCATTACCCTTTCTAGAAAAACAAGATCATGAGATAAGATGAATAATCCAAAATGAAACTCAATGATGTGATATAAAAAGAAATATAAAATCCATCCCATATGCATGTGTAAAAATAAAACTGTTACAATAAAAAAATTCTCCAAAGTAAATACCAAAATAAAAGCTAAGCAGTGACATGAAAACCATCAAGATTCGAGCTACTAAATTCTAGATCGGTCCGTGAAAGCCTCATGGAAACCTAAAAATATTTTATATACATTGGGTGATCAAACAGGTTTACTCTGTAGGAAAACCATGGTCTCTCAGGGACATGTGAAATAGGCATACTAATGCACCTGTGAGAAAATAGCAGAACCAAATAGCACCTAAGTGGGTATACTAACCAACCCATAATCACTAAGTCATGTTCTCAAAATGCTGAAATTCAAGTAATATAATATAAATCACATCGATGGTAGGGTACCCCGCACCACTTTCCCACTAGTTGTGATGCTCTTTTCCAATGTCAGATGTCTTAGAGCTCCCATCCCTTCAGTATTTCACAACACATCTCGCCCGTACACACATAGGCCACAAACCACATCACAACCCACCCACACACACCTAGGCCGAAAATGATATCAAAACCCACCCACAAACACTTGGGCCTCACAACACATCACATCTCATCCTGAAGAAACCTAGTAAAGCAAGTTACCACTCATCCTAAAGACACCTTGGAAAAAGCATAATCCTCCTCGCCCGAAAACACCTGGCTAATAACATCTTGCCTGAAGGCACTTAAGACACCACAACCACCATATAAGGAAACTCATAGACCTCCAACCATCACAGCATGTTCCTTACCTACCTCACCTAGAAGGCAGAGTGGAAAAGATCAGGTACCTATCCATCTGTACCCCTTGACAGATGTTGGTAATGACACCCTACCCTGTGATGATGGGGGTGTTCGGCACATTGTGCTTAGATAGGGTGGGGTTCCTATAGAAAACAAAATGAAAATACAAGTAAATACATATATGATACAAAAAACTCAATACATACCTATGAATTCTCATAAAAACAACCAACTCACAACACTGCCACCTTTGCTACTGCCTCTAATTCACAACATCACGCATCAAGACACAAAACCCATTTCACATTCCCAATCAATTTATTTAACCAACTCCATTCTTCATTAAACAATTCATTTATTCATTAAATCACTACCTAGGAAACCAGTAAGAACAACACACAATAGGAAACACAACAAAAGTCGTTTCAAAAGGTGAAGAGCTTGATAACTGAGGCTGCTTCAAATTTTCTCTCCATTTAACACCCTTTCATGTTGTACCATTTATCAATATCTAGGAATGGGTGAAGATTTCTACATGTTACTCATGGGGAAACTCTAAGATAATTACCCATACCAACCACTTTCAACCTTCTCAAAATTTATCCCTTCAAACCCATTCCTCCCAACCAAAACTATCCCCAAACTCACAACCACAACCAGATCTACAACCCTACTACATAAACATACCATGCCATCATAGAACCATTATAAAACCACATGTTATCTACTTCACCCACACATAAAAGACACAAAAAAACAAACATCACATTATAGTCAAACATTTTATGGGCTCACAAAAACATTTCTCAAATTTCACTTTTATTCTTTGGGGTGTTATCAAACAAGCCAAATCCTGGGGCAACCAATTCATCAGCCAAGTATATGTGGTTATCCAATTTTTATTTTTGGGTAATACCAAACAATTTCAAAAAATAAACAACCATAATAGATTCATCTTAGCACAAACAAATCCCTAAATTACCACAATTTTCAACAAGGCATCAATCATGAGCAACCCATGATATCACAATAACAAACAAGCTGTAAAAACATGTGGATCAAACCCATTTACCCCTTTAAATTTCAATTACCCAATTTTTTATCTTTAATTTAGTTGTTTAAACTATAATCCATAGATTGAAAAGCTAATACCCCTACCACATGATGCACATATAAAGAGAAACGAGGTAATCCCTACCTCAAAAGGGTGTCAATGATATTCGTACAAGAACGGGCCATGAAAAAGACCTCCAATCAACTCTCTAGTAAGATATGGATCCATCTGAGGATTCCTTGGCACCAATTCCCCAATAAAACCAAAGAGAATCCAATTTTGAATAATGTTATATAATCTACTGTCACATGGCAAGAAGAAAGAAGAGGGGAAGGATACCAAACTGGATAAAACCGTAAGAACAGAGGAATAACTCAACTTAGATCAAAGATGGATCGATGATGATCGAAGTAGGGAAGCTAGTAATCAATCCTTGGTGTTGGAATCTCTAAAACATTGAATAGGGTCATCAGGTTGCCTAGGGTTGAAGGAGGTTCACTGCAACTGAAGGGTTTAAAAACTCGAGTGGCTGGAAAAACACTTAAAAGTTAAAGCATAGAGGTATTACACGACGTGAAATATTTTTTCACATCGTGTAATTCCTCGATGTTGGTTTTCACTGAAAAACATGTCGCCATATCAATTTATTATTTAATTAAACCTGAAAACCTAAAAATCATCAACCAACCCTAGACAAGTCACGAAACTGACTTTCGCGTCATGTAATACGGTTACATGATGTGTAACTCCCACAGCACCTCTATTTAACCATTAAATCCCTCCAAAACTTCCAAAACATCCAAAACTTCACCCAAGAACCTCCAACACCCAAAACTGACAAAGTAATAGACTAGGAGTACACATAGCATTACATCAAATACCTCTCAAATGATTCTCACCCTCAAGAATCTAAAACCAATCCTGGAATGAAAAAAGGATAGAAAGGCTCTGAATAACCTTCCCTCGAGATACCTCTCAGGGGTCTCGCTATACTTGAGACACTATTGTAAACCAAACACATCAAAGTTAAATGATAAACCGCCCTATATTGATCGAAAGATGAAGTGGAAACTTCTAAATCCAAGGAAACCTCCTTCAAAATCTACAAACCATAATTTTTTCAATATATATGTTGACGCACATACCAAAATGACCAAAAAACATGCTACCCAAGTATAACAACCACACCATCCCAAACACACAAATTAGGGAATCCCATCCTCCATGTCAAGACACTATCTTCTCTAAGCAACACAGACTCATCCGCACGGGTTTAATCACATCACCGTTAGTGTGTCTCAATTAGGAATTGGTTCCTCCCCTTTTTCATATGTCAGGACTTTACCACACATCACCGTACACACATCACAATCCAGGGGGAAATAGCTCATCTCATAAAAAAAATATTCCAAACATCACATTACAAAGAAAAAGAAGAAAAAATAGGGCTCAAAATAACTTCGATTACTAGGAACAAATCTACGTCTCTCACTCCCAAGTAATCTCTTCCTGGACACCATGCTTCCATAACACATGAACCAAAGGAATGGTCTACCCATGCAACATATTCTCCCGAAGATTTTGGAACTCCACTTGCCACTCCATAAATTCTGTGTCATCCTCAATATCCAACTCTCCCCAATTAATGATAAGGGAGTCATCATAAAGATACCGACAAATATGAGAGACATGAAATACGTCATGGATCATCTCCAACTATGGTGGAAACACTAACTGGTATGCCACCTTTCCAACTTTCCCCAACACTTTAAAGGGACCAAAGAACCTGGGAGAAAGCTTACTCCCTTTTCCAAATCTCCACTGCCCACATCGATGGGAAACCTTTAACAAAACATGGTCCCTAACCTTGAAATCAAAGGGCCACCTCTTATAGTTAGAATAAGTATTTTTTTTCATTCTTTTCCTCTTTCATCCTCTCACGAATAAGATAAAACTTTTTTCATGCTCTAGACTACATCAATACCAAGAACATATGTCTCCCCAACCCCCATCTAGTACAATGGAGAATTAAACTATCTTCCTGATAGAGAAAATATTTTCAATTAAATTTACATTGAATTTAATTGTTTTAATCTCACCAAAGTGTTACTTTAAGATAAATTTCTACATTTTTATGATATTGGTAATATTTTGAGCTTAATAGTAAAAATGGCCAATTTCATATTTTTAACTATTTTAAATAATTTATGTATTTTGGATATAACATTTTCTACACTAATACAAATTGAATTTTTTTTCCATATTTTACACATCCAAGGCCTCATTTCACCCATCTTGACCAAAAGATGAATCAGCCATATGGAAGCTCAAAAGAAGATCAAAAGTGGGAGCCTGAAAACTGTTTACAGATCTGTCGTGTTTGGGTGTGGGTTCCATAACTCATTCATGGTGGGGCCATTATTGTGAAATTTGGTGGGTGTACTCACCATGAGTTTGGAAAAATATTTCCTGAAGGAAATTCTGTGTTAATTTTCCATTTTAATGGTAATTAAATCATTCTAATCCGGAGGTATTCAATTTGGAGAGTCTGACTGGAAAAAATAAATTGTGAGAATAAAACGGGAATAACTCTCAGAATACTTGTCCAAATATGCTGATATTTTTAAGGTAAACGTTCAAGATAATTATGAACAACATTGAATAAGGATTAAATGTGTGAAGATGTTATTTAATGGGTCTAAACCACATTAACTTTTTAGGGAAAGATTCTGGATATAAAAGGAGGGGAGATCCTCCCTCTCAAAGCATCTCTCATTCCATCTCATTCCTTCTGGGACACCAAGGAGGAAACTTTTCAGCTTTCTCTTTTATTTTATTTTTTATTTTCTATAGTTTTGTAATGACTTCTTCTTCCATTTTCATCTCAATTACCCTTACCATGGTGGGCTAACATTTCGAGTGATTGGGGAAGGGTTGGTTTTCTATTTTTGTAATTCTTGAGTTCTTGGATGTAATTGAATGAAATTTCTTTCTTCTTAAAAGTTGTTTTTAATTCATATAGCAGATTTTATTATCAAGTGAGATATTTCTTGAATTTTAATACCATTATTGATTTTTTCCTTGGTAAAATAATTATTATCTCCCTCCACTAATTTCTGATTTATATACGATGGAATAGACCAGGGATTAGTGGTGGAGTACTCGATGATCTCCAGTGTGTGTAAAAGTGGTAGTAAATGTTCTTGATTGTTTGGGATAAATAAGACCCGGTCGGGTATTGACCATGTCAATTAAGGATATTCAATACAATTATTTTTCACATGGAAGGAGATTTGACCAAACCGAGATCTTGGTAAGGTTTTCCCTCACCATCATAATTTCACCAAGGAAGTGAGAGGAAACGATTGTAGAAACTCACTTTAATCAACTAAGAAGAAGAGGTTTGAATTAAATTGAACAATGATAGCATTATAATTGGGAAATCAACCCCGACCTAATCAACCTTTTAAAATCACAGTTTATCAATCATTTGAATTTGAATTTCCATTCAATTATTTTCTTATCAAACACACAATTTTTAACCTCATTTAAAAGTGAAAAACTATTTTGTGTGCACTCCTCTTCAAGAGACATCCTAGGTTAACCACATTACTACATTTTAACTTAGGAAATAATTGTTTTTCCATGCCCTAAGATAGGCGTGCGTCAAACTTGGCATTGTTGCCGAGGAGGTAGTGCCACAATCAAATTGTAAATATTTGACCTTTTTCAAATTAGAATAAAATAAAATAAAAAACTTTCCATGTTGTTTTCAAAAGACTATTTATTTAATTCATGTAACAATTTCCCACCAATAAACGAACCAATTATTGACTTAACCTTTTCCATAGAGGATGGTGTTTCTTCTATTTTTAGATAGGTGATATTATTTTGGAAGATAAATAATGAGGGGAAAACATTCAATGAATTCATAGATGGATTAAGGGAGGACATGAACAAAGAAGTTTTTTAAGCGATGGCCCAAAAGCTAACTGAGTTCTCCCATTACTTTCCAGAATTTTATGATGCTTCCAAGGTCCAAAAATCCCCCCCCCCCCCCCACCCCCATGGTCATCCCTAATTTTTCTATGGAGATACAAGAAATGGTGAATACTGACTCTCTGCCTCTATCTTCCACTAATAAACTCCAAGAGTTATTGTACAGTGAAGAAGAGATTGAAGATAAACAAATACAAGGAGATAATATTTTCATGAACTCATTATCTTTTGATTTTTTTGAAACTGAATTGAGTATTACCTCCCCTTATTTTAATTTTTATGATTCATCCAATACATGTATTTCCTTGGAGGAAGACAATGGAAAAGAAGATTCATCTGAAGAGGAACATATGGAGCTCTCCAAAATTGTTGAACATTTATCGAAGGGAGTTCAAGAGGATACAAAATTTTCTTTTCCTGAGGAAAATGAGATGAATGATACTCACATTAAAGGGGATTCATTTGACATTGATTCTTTATGATTTAATTTTGTTCAAATAGACATACAATCTAAAATTACCTTTGATTATTCCCTTAATACAGCATATCTTGAGAAAGCACTAGTTAACAAAGAAGAAATTATGCAAATAGAAACTATGAAAGTGGAGGACTCATTCATTGTTCAACCCCCACCATGCATGTTGTATATCACTATAATAAGGGTGGACTTGTTCTGCTATATCCATGGATTCCTCAACAAATAGTAACAAGTACATGCTGGAAAGAAGAATTTTTGTTGGTTCATGAGCAAGAAACCTCATCCGCCATCAGATTGGGGATAACCGATTAGAACTGCCCCTCTGGAGGCAGTCAAAACCTAGGGACCACTTGGGGGATTAAACCAAGATTTATCCTTCTTTTCTTATTCAAATTATATTTTCATTTATTTTAATAAATTTCTTATGTTATGTTTTTACCTTTTTTAGGTTTTCAAAGAGCAGCACTTAGGATCCAAACTCAACCTTGTATTTCCCATAAGTCAGGTTGTACCTCTCCTTTACACTTTCTTGCTTGTTTTGATTCATTTTAAAATCTTCTTAAATGTTAAATCTATTTTAATTAATTGAATACACTGCATCATTTGAGTGTGGTGGAGGGAACCAATATAGTTTAGGATTTTTATTATATATTTGGTTTACTATTTTCATAAAAAAATCATATATTTGTGTATTTATTTTTAAAATGTTTGAGAAGAAATTTTTTCTGGTGAAGTGATAAATGGTGTGAAATTTCCTTGAGTTCTCATGATGATGGATCCTATTTTCTAAAAAGTGGAAGAGAAGGAGACCATGTTTGAGTGAAAATTAGAATCGTTCAATTTTACTTCAAAAAATCCAAGCCCACCTTTTTCAGCCTCAGAATTTTTAACATCTAAATCCTACCAACTGGAATCCACAGAACAACCTTGAAAAGTACTCATGATAAACACATTTACTTGACTCGCATTAGGTGGAGAATTAGGAATTTATCAAGCCTATGGTGACTCTTGTGTGAGTTTGGATGAGAAAATCCTTGTTGAACATTTACATTTGTGAGATTTGAGAAAATTCATGTGAGGTAGGTGTTTTGTGTGCATGGGATAAGAAATGAAGTGGAAATATAATATATATTCTAAAATGAAGAACTTGAAATAATTGTTTTTTATGAGGCATGATAATTTTTTTTTCTTAGTATGGATTTGTTAGATCTCATTGGTTTGTGTTTTGGATTTGATATGATTTGATTTTGATGTTTACTTGTCCAAGAGTTCAAGTGCTAAGTGTGGGGGAATTGATAGAGTAGATATTTTCAATTAAATTTACATTGAATTTAATTGTTTTAATCCCACCAAAGTGTTACTTTAAGATAAATTGCTACATTTTTATGATATTGGTAATATTTTGAGCTTAATAGTAAAAATATCCCATTTCGGATTATTAACTATTTCAAATCATTTAGGTATTTTAGATATAACATTTTATACACTAATCCAAATTGAAAAATAATTTGTTTTTAAGATTATAAACATCCAGGGATTCATTTAATCCTTCTTTACCAAAAGCTTAATCGGCCATATAGAAGCTCAAAAGTACCTCATAAGTAGAAGCATGAAAACTATTTACAGATCTTCCGTGTTCTGGTGTGGGGTCCATAAATCATTCATGGTGGTCCCATTGTTGTGAAATTCGGTGGGTGTATAGACAAAGAGTTTGGAAACATATTTCATGAAGGCAAGGATGCGTGAATTGGCTGTTTTAATGGTAATTAAAGCATTATAATTCGGAGGTAATCGATTTGGAGAGTCTGACTGAACAGGATAAATTGTGAGAATAAAATGAGCATAACTCTCGAAATACTTGTCCAAATATGCTGATATTTTTAGGGGAAACGTACATGATAATTATGAACAAAATTAAATAAGGATGAAAAGCGTGAAGATGTCATTTAATGGGGATAAAATGCGTCATCTTTCGGGGGATAGATTCTGGCTATAAAAGGAGGGGAGCTCCTCCCTCTCAAAGCATCTCTCATTCCATCCCATTCCTTTTGGGACACCAAGGAGGAGAACTTTTTGACTTTATCTTTTATTTATTTTCTTTTAAATAGTCTTAAAATGCCTTCTTCTTCCCCATTCATCTCGATTACCCTTACCATGGTGGGGTAAACATTTGGAGTGATTGGGGAAGGTTTGGTTTTCTATTTTGTAATGCTTGAGTTCTTGGACATAATTAAATGAAATTTCTTTCTTCTTAAAAGTTTTTTTCAATATCATATAGCATATTTTATTATCAAGCGTGATCGTTGTTGAATTTTAATTCCGTTATTGATTTTTTCCTTGGTAAAATAATCATTATCTCCCTCCACTAATTTCTGGTTTATATTCGATGGAATAGACCAGGGATTAGTAGTGAAGTACTCGATGATCGTCAGTGCGTGTAAAAGGGGTTGTAAATGTTATTTATTGTTTGGGATAAACAAGACCCGATCGGGTATTGCCCATGTCAATTAAGGACATTCAATACAACTATTTTTCACATGGAAGGAGAGTTGACCAAACTGAGATCTTCGTAAGGTTTTCTCTCTCCATCATAATTTCACCAAGAAAGTGAGAGGAAACGATTGTGGAAACTCACTTTAATCAACTAAGAAAAGGAGGTTTGAATTAAATTAAACAAGGATATAATTACAATTGGGAAATCGACCCCGACCTAATCACCCTTTTAAAATCATAGTTTCTCAGTTATTTGAATTTTAATTTCCATTCAATAATTTTCTTATCAAACACACTATTTTTACCCTCGTTTAAAAGTGAAAAACTGTTTTGTGTGCACTCCTCTTCAAGAGACATCCTAGTTCAACAACATTACTACATTTTAACTTAGGAAATATTTTTTTTCCATGCCCTATGATAGGTGTGGGTCACTTCCATATAAATCATCAAATGGATCCATTCTAATGGAAGAGTGATAGGTATTATTATAAGTTAATTATACCAAAGGAATGTTCTGTAACCAAGATCCTCCAAAGTCCAACATGCATGCCCACAAAATATCCTCAAACATATAGATTATCCACTCTATCTATCCATTTTCTGATGGTGGAAGGTTGTGTTAAGGTATAACTAGGTGCCAAAAGCATGATGAAATACCCTCCATACTCATGTGGTAAACTGCCTATCCTAATATGAGAAAATGGACCTTTGAACTCCATGAAACCACATCACTTCATCCACATACCTCATGGCCATGGAATCCACTATGCCCGACTCCTTGATCGCTATGAAGTGAGATGATTTTGTCAACTGATCTACTATCACCCAGATATCATCACAACATCCCTGGTATTTTTTGAACCCTGTGACAAAATCCATTGACATTTCATCTCATTTACACTCTAGAACATCCAAGGGCTGCAAAAAACCACTAGGAACATGGGGATTGGCATTTACCTACTAGAAAACCAAGCACTTTTTCACAAACTCTGCCACTGCTCATTTCATATCGGTCCACCAAAATTGTTTCCTCAAGCCACGGAACATCTTGAAAACTCTTGGGTGTAATTAAAAAGGTGGGTTTGAAACTCATGAAAGACTCAACTATGCATCACCACCAGAAAAATAACATTCAATGAAACAACATCTGATTCTGATCATCCCTCTAGAGAATCACCATAGCCAACATAATCGTGCATCACCTCTTACTCTAATTATCTTCACTGATACTCCTCCACCTACTTCATTAGATAAGATTACACCATCATTTAAAACAAATAACCTCTATCACTATCCACTCTTTCATCTAAGTGCAGGGCAGAAAACTCCTCTATTTCTCTCCAGGAAACTGAAAACTCCTAAACAACCTCCTTCTGTGACTTTCTTCTCAAGGCATGGACCATGATATTTCCATTTTCTGATGTGCAGGAGATCAAAAAATCATATTCCTATAGAAACTCCATCCACATCCACTTTCTTAGATTCAGGTCACGCTGAGAAAAGATATACCTTAAACTCTTGTGATCTTTGAATACCACAAAGCACTCCCTATAAGGTAATGCTACCATAACTTTAGCGTGAACACTACGACATCTAAATATAGATAGTGGTTGGAATATTTATGATCTTTGTGAAATAACTGCCTAGATTCATAAGAGATAACTACTCATTGTTGCATCAACAGGCATCCAAAACCCAAATGGGAAGCATCACAAAACACCTCAAACAGCACCCCTTCCTCTAGAAACTGGAGAACTAGAGCACTGACCAGCTTCGCCTTTAGGTAACCGAATGTTTCCTAACGCTGATCACTCCACAAAAAATCTTGTTCCTACCTAGTCAAGGATATCAATTGTGATGGAACTCAAGAGAAATCGAGCACAAATCTCTAATATTAGCCTATGGGACCAATGAAACTAAGAACTTATGACACGATCCTGGGTGCTACCCAAAAAAAACTGCTTAAAACTTCGATAGGTCTACTTCCACACCCTGCTGAGACACCACATTCCCAAGGAAATGTACCTCTCATGTCCAGAACATAAACTTGAAAAAACATCCATAGAGCTATTGGCATCGATGAACCGCAATAAAGTTTTGAGATTCTTTGTATTATCCTCCTTGAACATCGAGTAGACTAAGATTTCATATATGAATATGATGATAAACCAGTATAGGAACTCATGGAATACAGATCTCATATGCCCCATGAACACATCTAGTGTGTTTGTAACACCAAAAGGCATGAATACAAACTCAAAGTGCCCATACCATCATCTAAAGGCAGTCTTCAAGATATCGCCCTCCTTTACCCTTAGCTGGTGATATAAAAACCATAGATTGATCTTAGAAAATCAACTTTCCCCTCTTAGTTGGTCGTAAATATCATCTATACTTGGAAGAGGTTATCACTTCTTGACTGTCAACTGATTCATCCTTCGGTAGTCTATACACAACCTTAGACAATTATCGTCATTCTTCGAAAAGAACACTAGAGAACCCCATGGAGACACACTAGTCCAGATAAATCCCTTCTTCATGAGTTCATCCATATTAATCCTTATCTCTTTCATCTCATAAGGTTCCATATGATAAGTATCCATCGAAATTGGAGAAGCATCAGGCTATAAGTCTATCCCAAACTCAACATCGCGGCATGGGGGTAGTTTCACAACCTCTTCAGGGGAAACATAAATAAAATACCCAATTATCTTAGGAACCTCTACATATGTAGCATCTACATATTCCACTAATATCTCATCCAATAAGGAAATAATAGGATCCACGCATTGACTTCATACCTAACAACCCCACTTAACAATGAAAACCACATGTTGGCCATCCACATCTATGAACACAACTCTCCTCCATAAGTAGTCAATTATAGCATGTATGAAATACAATAATTTGATGTCAAGGATGATAGTGTATGATAGTATTTGTACAAAGAATATATCCCCATAGGACCGATGTAGTCTCATCATCATTCTACACCATCAACACACATAAAACTAGTTGGTCTAGTATCCAACTGGCATACTCAACACCAGGGTCATAAGAAGCCTCTCTATGTCTAGTCCAAGACCATGGGATAGAGTGGGTGTAACAATGGACTTTGAATATCCTAAATCAAACAAGGTATAAGAAAGGTTACTAAACAAGATGATGATACCTCTCACGATCTCTGGCCCTAGTGGAACTGATTCCTCTGTTATGTACAACTAACCATGCCTAGATCCTCCACCTTTCGAAGAAATCTCCAAGACTCCCTCTCATGGTAGACATCCCCATGAGTGCATCCACTCAATAATCTATGCCTTCTTTGGAACCTCTAGATACATCGGAAATATGAAAAGAGTGAAAGCGTACTAGATGGAAGGATGGATCTCCTCCTAAAGACGTCTTACATGAGACTTCTAATCTATAAAGAGACCCAGGGAGAAACGAAGAAGATCGATGAACTTGATCCCAAGATCCCGCACTATCATACTCCCTTTCTTAAGGGAGAGAAACTCCAGCCTCTTCTCTGGCTTCATGGTCGACAAAAGGAACTCTACTCTGAACTACTTCTAGAAGTCAACCCATAACATTTCTAGCTCCTTCTGCTCCCCCAGATACAGCGTCCACCACTGATGCATAGCTCCCCACATCTGACTAATTGCCAAAGGGACCTAGTACTCCATCATGGCCTCGATCAAATTGAAGTCGATATCAAGATCCTACAACCATAAATTTATCTCTACATCTGAATCGATGTCCTCTTACTTTCCCATGGTCTTCTACTAGAAATATTACAATGCCCTCTATTACTAGTCATCCTCCTTAGTTGGATTAACCCTATGAATATTAACTGGATCAGCCTGTTGAACCTATAATGATTAATCAACATGAGGATGATGACTACGATCCATTTCTGAAATGTAAAAAAATATTTCCTAATCTCAAGTAGTATGGAATTTTGTTAAGATTTATTTCAATTAATTTATTTTATTTTATCCATTTTAAACTTCCCCAAAAATCCAATTCAAACAAAAAAATCATTATAATGCATGTACATTTCCTTGGTATCTACCCTCCAAGAAGGTCCCCCTCACTTGGTCATTCAATAAACTCAGATTCCTTTCACAGGATCACGGGGGGCCCTAAAATATCAGGTCCTAGCCAGTTTCCCTGACCTATGTTGCACACCAAGGTCAACTAAAACTATTTCCATACCATACCATGAAATCATCACTGTGCCAAACTCCAAAATCCATTCTATATCTCTACCATCAGCTCTGATACCACTCTATCACAACCTCCTCCCTCAAAATATACCCCTCTTATGATGATAATGAATAAAGAGAGATAATGAGCACCAATTCCTACCTCTAGAAGGCCCCAAGATGGCGACTAGAACCAAGGGTGTACAAATCTCTCAATATGGAAGGAATTACCCTTTTTAGAAAAACAATATCGAGATATAAGATGAATCATCCACAATGATACTCTAAGATGCAATATAAAAATAAAGAAAAAATACATCCCACAAGCATGTGTAAAAATAAAACTGTTACAATAAAAAAGTCTCTAATGTGAATACCAAAAGTAATGCTATGAAATGAAACAACAATTGTCAAGATCTGAACTAGTAGGAAGACCAATGTCTCTCATGCACATGTAAAAGAGGAATACTAATGAAACCATGAGAAAATAGCAGAACCCAACAGCACCTAAGTAGGTATACTAACCAACCCATCATCACCAAGGCATGCACACTAAATTAGACAAGTCAATTAACTTATCATAAATCACATATATGATAGGGTACCCCACACCACTTTCTCACTGGTTATGCCACTCTTGTCCAAAGTTGGATGTACTGGTCCACAAACCTCATGCACAACCCTCATGTACTAGTTATGCCACTCTTGTCATAACCCTCATGCACACACCTGGTCCATAAACCATATCACAACCTTCCCTTAAACACCTAGGCCTCACAAAACATCACATCTCATCCTAAAGATACCTGAGAAAGCAAGTCACCACTCAGCCTGAAGATACCTAGGAAGAAGCACAAGCCACCTCTCTCGAAGACACTTGGGTCATCACATCTTTCCCAAAGACATCTGACCCACCACAACCACCATCTAAGGAAACTCACAGACCTCCATCCATCACAACTTTTTCCATACCTACCGCTCCTAGAAGAGAGAGAAAGAAAGAGTGGGTACCCATCCATCCATACCCCTTGTTGGGTGTTGAGAAAGACACTTGCCCCCATGACGATGGGGGTGTTTAGAACATAGTGCTCAATTGGGGTAGGGTGCATATAGAAAACACAAGAAAAATAAAAGTATATACATATATGATAATTAACACTCAATCCTAACCTATGGGCTCTCAAACAAACAACCAATTCACAACACTACCACCTTTTTTATTATCTCTAATGCACAACATCACACATCAGGCCACAAATCCCATTCCACATTTCCAACCAACTCCATTATTTTTTATACAATTCATTTATTCATTCCATCACTACCTGGGAAACTATAAAGAACAACACACAATAATCAAAATAATAAAAGTCATTTCAAAAGGTGTGGATC
The DNA here is from genome assembly GCA_963277665.1 of Viscum album. NCBI lineage: Eukaryota > Viridiplantae > Streptophyta > Magnoliopsida > Santalales > Viscaceae > Viscum > Viscum album. The sequence continues at coordinate 1,526,242,617 of OY728151.1, forward strand.
CTGATAACTGACATGGATTCACATTTCCTCTTCATTTAACACCCATTCATGTTATACCATTTGTCGATCTCTAGACATAGGTAAAGCTTTATGCGTGTTACTCAAGGAGAAACTCTAGGCGAATTACCCATACCAACCACTTCCAACCATTTTCAAACGCATCCCTTCCAACCAATTCCTTCCAACCATAACATCCCCCCCCCCCAACTCACAACCACAACTAGATCTGAATACCTACTACATAAACATACCACCCCATCATGGCCCCTCTGTACAACCACATGCTATCCACATCCTCCATACATAAAAGTCACAAAAAAACACACATCGCATAAAATCCAATCATTTTACGTGTTCATAAAAACATTTGTCACATTCCGCTTCTTTTATTTGGGGCATTATCACACAAACCCAATCTTGGGGAAACCAATTCGTTAGCAAAGTATACATGGTTGGACAATTTTTATTTTCACGTGATACCAAAAAATCTCAACAAATAAACAACCACGTCAGATGTATCATAGCACAAAAAAAAATCCACCAATGTCCATAATTATCATCATTGGACGAAGCCTGAATAACCCATGATATCGCAATAACAAACAAGATGTAAAAACATGAGGATCAAACCCTTATACCCATTTAAATCTCAATTATCCAACTCTTTATCATTTATTTAACCAACACAACCATAATCAATTGATAGAAAAAGTAAAAACCATCCAAAATAATGCACAAATAGCTAAAAATGGAATACCTACCTCAAAAGGGTGTCAATGATCTTCGTACAAGAACGGGCCCACAAGATATACATCCATATGAGTATTTCGCAGCACCCCGACACCAAGAAAAACTAAATATAATCACATTTAGAACCATGGGACATCATACTCTATCACATGGTAAGAAGAAATAGGAGGGTAAAGAGATCAAACTGGAAGAAAATGAAATATTGGAGGTAGAACGAACCTTAGATCAAACATGGATCATTACGGATCGAAAGGAGGGAAGCTAGGAATCAATCCTTGGATAGGTATACCCAAAATGATGAAGAGGGGTCACCAGCCCACCTGGGGTCAAGGGAGGGTCACTGCAACCATAGGGTTTGACAAACTGAGCGGCTATAAAAACACTTAAATGCTACATCAGTGAGGTATTACATGATGTGTAATCCTGTTTCACGTCATGTAATTCCTCAATGCTGGTTTTTGTTGAAAAAACCATCACCTCTCAATTAATTATTTAATTAAACTCAAAAAAAATATACTCCATTAACCAACCCTAGACATTTTGTGAAACTAACTTTCACATCATGTAATATGGTTACACAATGTGAATCTCCCACAGGACCTTTGTTACACCTTCAAATCCTGTGAAAAATCCCACAACTTCCCCAAAGCACTTCCAACACCCAAAACCGATAAAGTTATAGGTCGGGAGGACACAGAGCATTCTAGCTACTATGTGATAAGTTAAATCTAAATGTATGAATTAAAATACCTCTTCCATCACATATTAAGGAAATAATTGGATGTTTTCATGAGAACATAATGAAATGAAATTCAACGATCAGTTGTTTGGGTGTTTAATGATATAATTGAATGGATTTTTTCTAACCCTTATCTAAACTTTATTATAATATAAATATAATTAACCAACATTATATTTCCAATTTTCTAAATTATAATTTTTTTTATTCATTTTCTTTTATTTTTGGAATATTTTAGTGTAAAAAATGTATGTTCAGACCATTCAATCAGTGACTCTATTTTGAATGGTTATAAGAAAATCTAACAACCTTAGCTCTAAAATTAATTATTGTGTTATATTTATAGTTCAAAAAGCCTTAAACCATTCAATTCAGATGCACCTAAAACCCTTTAGATATTGATTTAACCACCAATACATTCAATAAACCTAGATTCTCCATCTCAAAGGGAAAATGTGTGTAGAACTAGATCCCTATATAGCTCATAAACAATGTCTCTAAAAGGAAGGCTTTAACCATTAATTTTTTTTGTTTTTTCTTTGAGGGAGGATAAAGATGGTTCTACAGACATTACATTAAGTAGAAAAAAGATCAGTGTTCTCATAATCTAAATGATCTAACCCTTTAACAATAGTACTAATCATATAAGGGGTGTCACCAGCTACCCCTCCATCTACCTACAACCATAGAGAATCTTTAACAGATAAAAAATATATTTTTTTTTAAAATATAATAACACCCACTTTACACAATGTAGAAAAAATAGAAAATATTAATATTTTTATCCAAACGTTGATATTAATGTAGAAATACCACATAAAAATATTGATTCATTTCTATATTTTCCTACCTCTATCCTTATAACATTTCATTACATCATTTAGGTACAACTTTATCCATTTTTTATTTCAGCATCCTTATTTGGGTGTATTTGCAGACTTCTCAGGGATGGAGAGCCTTTATTGGGGAAAATGACCTAAATTTCAATGTTATATGGTCATTTGGATTAATGGAGACCAATTATAAATGTTTTAAATGGATTTTCAGAGTTCTCCCCATGTTTTTAGGATATCTCGGTGGCTTTGGTTTTTTTTCTTTTGGAATATGGGTTTTTTGCTACCTTTTGAAAATTTTCATGCCATGAAAGAGGGTTACACAAAGTATATTTTTCACAGGGTTGATTCCTTGAACTAGTTCCTGATGTGAAAGTTTTAAAAACCATTAAAGGGGTACACATCGTGTATTTTTAAGTCCAGATTTTTAATAATAGTGATGTGTTTTTCATTATAATATAAAAATAAACAAATTCACAATGTGTAAAGGATTACACACCATGAATTGATCTATTCTTAGGGTTTTAGGTGTCTATGTGTGGGGTTAATGTTTCATTCAACCATGAATCCTCCCTATCATAGCCCAAATTCCTCCCCAATCATTTTTAAAGATATTTAATCCTTTTAGATCATTCTTTTGATGATTGATCATTGTGATTATTTTTGTTCATCTCTATGGGTAAGCACTCCTTCCTCTCTCCTTTTTCGTTTGTTGCAATAATGTTATTGGATGAATTTAAGATTTTGAATCATGATCAATTATTTTTTCTATTTATCCTTTGAAATATCTTATCATGACTTGTCTTTTGAAGGCTGGTCTCTTGGTTTCCAATCACCTTTTTTGATGACAGCTGGTTTCTGCCGTTTTGATCTTTTTTCTATATAATGGGATCATTCAATGAATTTCATGTTATTATTGATAAATTCCATTGTATTGTTCATTTTATTTAAGTTATTTGTGGATTCAAAGGATTGAATGTAAAGAAGAAAAAAATAATTGGGTTTTTCTTTTTTTAAAAGGGTTTTTCATGCTGTGTGTTTAACTAAATAATTGGTTGGTGATTTTGATTTGGAAATGGGTTTTCAAACAATAAATAGGATTTTATCGACATTGAAAATGTTTCATAATATTGTGATCATGTTTTTGAAATGTATTTTGACATACTTGTTGCATTGGAAACCTTGGGTGCATTTGGAAATAGTCATGGGTGGCCTTAGTGAGTGTGGCGCCACTAGAAGGTAACCCTTGTAATATTGATGGTATGTGGAAAGACTTGATATTGGTAAGATCCAACATATGCATGTTTAGGATCTTTTATGTCTAGTTCATTTTCCCATAGGTTAGGTTCCAATAATAGGTTCTTTTTCATTTATGATTTATTTATCTCATGATGAGTTTTTTCATTTATTGTTACTTATTGGTTTTTATATGAGGTTGTATTACATAGATTTGTAGAAAAATTTATGTCATATATATGTGTTTACATGATACCTATTGATTTATGGATTGAAATTACTATGTTATCACTTCTACTTTTCATATTTCTAGCTTTGTAAATATGAAAGGATTTTATGAAAACCAAATGAAATGGAAAATATGATTTAAAAATGGATTTGGTATTTATGAAAAATGCATTGTAAAACTTATTTTTTAAATGATAGAACTATTTAATTATTGATATTAAACCTTGTATAGACTCTATGGTGGTATCCTACTGGGTGTTGTTCTCGCACCCAACTTTAACCTATGGACAATTGTAGATGTTGTATTATGGGATACAGGTAAAGGGAATGACATATTATAGCATGTCAGCTTCTCTTTTTTTGCTTATTTTTTAGTGGGATGGTTTGGATGTGAAGGTAGGTCACACGGAGAATCATGGTATTTTTTTATTCATAATTTTTGGTTTAGACTATTTGTATTTTTTTGTATGGATCTAGTTTTATCTTCTTTTTTCACTTTTTTTACTCTGATTTATTATCTTGTTGTGTTTATATTCAATATTTTTTTATGTTATCTTTGTTACCTCACCCCCTATAATGGATTGTCTTAGGTGGATGTTTTTTTCCTAGGTTTATTTGTTAAAATTTGGTATAAAAAGAGTGTCGACCCTGAAGTGTGTTAACACTACTTGAGTTTCATTCGGTGCCTTGGGTAGATAGGAGTTAGGGCAATCATAATTCAGATAGTGGGTGTGTAAAAAGGACCTATCTAGCTAAATTCAATGACTAAATACCCATTTTCATGGATGGTAAAGGATTTTTAATAGGTTTTATACTTATAGTTTGAGGTCATTTGATTGAACTATATGGGAGGTTTATTTAAATGGGCATGTCCCATTATAAACTATTGTATTTTAATCATTAGAATTTATTTTTTCTTTAAATTATTACTTTAAGAAATATTTTATATCTATACCTGAATTCGGTCTTATTATTTTTTAATTTTCTCATGATTGATATGTTAATATCTTCAGTTTATTAGAAAAAACCTCTAAGAAGAGAAACTCTAAAATCTGAAAGTGGAAGCTATGAGATAGGATCCGAAGTCAAATCCAAATGTGGAACCTTATTTGGTTGAAGTTGTAATATACACTATTCAGACTCTGGGTCAAGTGGTTTTTAATAACCTAGGATGTGTGGTGGATCATTACTCTGAGTTTACTATGAAAAACCCTCACATATTCTATGGTGACAAAGGAACATAGGAGTTTGTGGATAGGATTGAGTGGATTGAGATGATTTTAACTTTCTCGAAGACTCCTAAGGACTCTAAGGTGGGTTTTGACACATACATTCTTGAGGGACTAGGAGGGACATGGTCTAAAACTATTGTGTATGAAAATTTTCATGAGTATCTTACCTGGGATTCTTTTAAGAAAATATTTAATCATTATTTTTACCTTGATACATTACGTGATACAAAGACCTGGAATTTTATAACTATGGAGCATAGGGTCCTACCATTATAGGGTATTCCACTTGTTTTTTTAATTTGATGCATCTAGAATTAGATATTTTCACTAATGAGTACATAAAGGATTAGAGGTTTTAGTTGAGATTAAGGCCAGATATTTGTTATATATTGATTATAATGTTCCTTATGACATTTTTTGAGATAGTTGAAAAAGAATATTTTGATGAGCTAGACATAGTAGTGGAAAAAAAAATTGGTGGAGCTTCATCTGGAGAAGTGGTTAGCCAGGGTGTATCTTCTGGCTAGAAAAGGAAATAAAAGAGTGTTAAGTTATCTTCCGGACCAGTTTTAGGGGATTACTCAGGGAAATAGTATGTTTCTTTCTATCAGAATGGAATGTGATATCTTACCAAGCCTAACTATGTTGAGGTTCCCAAGAGTTAGCATCTTTGTTGATGTTCTGGCCATCTAAAACATTTCTGTAATAGGATATCCTAGGGAAGTAAAGAATGATCCATATTCACTAAGGGTTCTCAGGTTTATGAAGATGATTCCAAGGGTGGTGGGTCCTATTCTCAGGATAAGGGGGATGTTCATGTGTCTTAGAATTCTTAGGGATGTGTTGAGACCAGATGGCTTTAAGAAATGGTGTATGCGTCAGAGGAATTTGAAGTAGGACCATCTATTATTAGAGGTACAGTGTTTATTCCATATTCTATGGTGCTATATTTTTTTCATATAGGTGATACTCATTATTCTATATTTTTAAATATGTTTTAGGTGTTGGCATCACATTTTGATCTTATTCCATTCTTGTTGCATCTTTCCACACCTTTGGGAAAGAGATTGACCAAGTTTTTAAGTGCCTCGTGCGTCGGCTGATGATAGCGATTTTGAGTTGGAGTGGGACTTCTTAGTTCTCGGTCATGACATCATCGACTTGATTATCACCATATATTGGATGATCAGTGTTAAGGCCCATATAGACTATTATTTTTGTTTGGTATGGTTCTTATATGTCGATGGGGCCACTCATTTTTTTTAGGGTTGGTGGGACTCTAGATCAGGAAGGACCAAGCATGTTGTTCCTTATACATGGTTAGTCTTGTTCTAGTTTTCAGAGATGTTTCTTGATGAAGTTAAACCTTTCTAGGGAATTCAACTACCTATGGTGTTGTGTGCGTACATTGAGGTCTTCTCATATGGTTTTTATGGATTATAGCTTTAGTATTTTTTTGATATTACAGTCGACTTGTTCCCAGGTTTGATGACCATTTTTACCCCATCTTACTGAATGGAACCTACTGATTTGGTGGAATGTAAGGTCTAGATTTTTGTCCAAGAGGATAAGGTATTTATTCATCCTAGAGTGTCAACATGGACTTATCTTTTCCTATTTTCTAATATGGAAGATGATTTCATTATATGTTTTATTGAAAATCATAAGTTAAATAAGGTGGCCATAAAGAACAAATATCTTTTTCCCAGGATTGGTGATATTATTGATCAGCTTTGATGGAATCATTTTTCTTTAATGATTTACCTATGGTCAGGATACCACTAGTTTAGATTTTAAGAGGAGGATATATGTTTAGGATTTGGTATGTAAATTTTTAATTTCTAGATATTTCATTCAGTCTCAGTAACACTCCTGCTGTATTTATGGAATTGGTGAAATAGATATTTGATTAGTTATTGGAACTTTTTTTGTGGTTTTTATGGATGATATATTGGTTTACACTAATTTTGAGGAGAAGAATAGATACTATTTGGATATCATTCTTTGAAAATTGAGGGAACATCTTTTGTATGGTAAGCATTCCAAATGTGAGTTTTGGATTAAGGGGGTAAAGTTTTTGGGTCATGTTATATATGGGAGGGGAATCCTAGTGGGTCCTATGATGGTACATGTATTTATGTATTCTGAGAGGTCCATAAATTTATTTTTGGTCCAAGGATTCTTGGGGTTGGCTGGTTATTACAGGTGGTTTTTTCAAGACATCTCTAAGATTGAATCTCTCATGAATGCATTAACCTATAAGGTTGTAATGTTTGAGAAGAATGATGAGTGTTAGAGATATTTTTAGGAACTAAAAGTGTGATTGAATTCATCCCTATTTATTATTATTTTGAAACCAGGTTCATGTTATGACATTTTCTATGATGCTTCTAGTATGAGTTTGGGATGCATCTTAATGTAAGGGAAATAGGTGGTGGCCTATGAAACTTTCCAATTATGCCCTCATGAGAAGAAATACAATAACTATGATCTTGGGTTAATAGTGGTTATTCATGCACTAAAAACATGGCATCACTATCACTTTTTGGAGTCTTTTACAGTTCATTCTAATCAAAATATCTTAAAATATATTTTCATTCAAAGGGATATGAACTTGTGATAGAGATGCTAGGTGGATTATCTCTGGACTATTGATTTTGATATTGCATATACACTTAGGAAAGGGAATTCGGTTTCTGATATGTTAATAAAGAAATTATAAACATAATCCATGGAGGAATCGGTTGAGGAGTGGTATTGGATGAGTTTGTTTGTTGAGATGAACTTGGTAATGGAAGAGGTTAGTGGTCCGGTGTTCTTAGCTCTGATAAAAGATGACGTGTCTTTCAATGAGAATTTTCAGCTTATGAAGGTGAAAGATACCAAGTTCCAACATTTTAGGAAATCCTTTTATGGTGGGGATACTTTAGATGAGTGATCTCAGTCTACTAGTGGAGCTTTGAGCTTTCATGGTAGGTTAGGTGTTCTATCTTACTTAAGGTAAGAGTTGATGGAAAGTGGACATCGTTCTTGCTGGTCTGTGCACCCAAGCATTACCAATATGTATCATGATTTGAGGCATCGGTATTGGTGGTTGGGGATGAGGCATTCAATTATATATTTTTTTAACATAGTGTCTTAATTTTCAGAGAATTATGGCGGAAAATCAGATACCTAAAGGTTTTTCACAACCCTACCCCATTCTAGTATGGAAGTGGGATGATATTTCTATGGATTTTTTCATTGGTTCTCCATAGACTCTTGGGGTAAAGGATGTGATTTGGGTGAACATTGATTGAATCATGATATTAGAACATTTCCTCCATATCAAGGAGGTAAAAAAGGTGGAGTAGCATGGGGACTTGTATATCTGAGAGATTGTGGGACTTCATGGGGTTCTCTCTATGGTTGTCTCTAGTAGGGACCCAAGGTTTTGGTCCTATTTTTGAAATGTTTAATGGATGTGATGGGTTACCATTTTAAATTGAGAATGACATATCATTTTCATATGGATGGATAGACAGATAGGGATATCCAAGTTCTTGAGGATATGATATGGGAATGTGTGCCTAATTTCCATTATTCCTGAGAAAGAAATTTTCCACTGTTAGAGTTTTCCTATAATAATATGTATCATGACTTGATTAATATGGTTCCTATTATAGGATTTTATGGGAAAACATGTAGATATCCATTATATTGGGAAGATTTGGTTGAGAATTCCTTTGTTGGGATAAGTATTATTTAGGAGATGATGAATATGGTGTAGTTGATCCGAAGTAGGTTAGTCATGGCATAAAGTCATCAAAAAATTTATGAGGACCATATTCATTGGCTGTTAATGTTTAACTATGGTGACCATGTATTTCTCAAAGATTCCCCTCACATGAAACACCATCAGTTTCATAAGAAGGTTAAGTTGGCACCTGGGTTTGTTGGCCCAATTGAGATTGTTGGAAGACTGTGGAAGATGGCCCATTGGTTAGACTTAGCATCTCATTTTACTTCTATCCATGATGTCTTTAATGTTTCTTAGTTGATAAGGTATTTCCTAGAACATTACCATGTGATTGAATGGGATAATGTTCATCTTGATCCTAAAACCATGGTAGTTTAGTAGATAGTTTAGATTATTGATCACCATGTTAATGTAATGCACGATAAAATGATTCCATTAGTTTGGGTAATGTGGAAGTGCAGATGGGATAGCCATGATACGTGGGAGGGACAATCCTTGATAAGGAAGAAGTATACTTGTATTTTTTTGGATCTAGGATCATGATGAATTTCTAGGGATAGAAATCCAGTATGGTGGGGATATTGTAACATTCTATTTCTTCTTTTATGTATTCCATTGTCCATGTTTTATTTCATTGTCCATGTTTTTGTGTGTTTTCAAGATTCTCAAGGATATAGATCCTTTTGGGGGGGAAATAACCTAATTTTCAGCAATTTTTGGTTGTTGGGATTAATTTATTCTAGGAATAACTATGTTAAAAGGCTTTGAGATATTCTCCCCATGTTTGGACAAAATCCTAGTGGCTTTGGTTTTTTTCTATTTAAATATGGTTTTCTACTGTCTGTTGAACATTTATATGTTGTTAAAGTGAGTTACATGACCTATATTTATTTATAGGTTGATTTTTTGAACTGTTTTAGGATATGATAGGTTTACATGTTGTGAAAAAGTTTCATGTAATATATTTTTAAATGTCAAGATTTTTTATCTGAGAAATTCATTTTTCATCATAACATAAAAATAATGGAATTCACAGCATGTAAAGGATTACATGTAGTGAATTGATTGCTTATTGGTATTTTTAAGGCATTGTGTTGGGGGTTAATGTTTCATTTGTCCCTAAATCCACCCTCTCATGACCAAAAGGTCACTCTAGGTAATTTTGGAGATCTATGATCCTTTAGAATCATTCTTTTAGTGATTGATCATCATTCTTATTGCATTTCATATCTCCATATAAGCAATCCTTCCATTCTTCATTTTCATTGGTGTTGGTAGTGATGTTGTCTGCATTTATGATTCAAATTCATGATTGGGTAGTGTTTTATATTGATCCTTTACTATTTCCTGTCATGCCTCATATTTTGAAATCCAATCTCTATGTTTCCAATCACCATTGCTGAAGGCATCTATGTTTATACTATTTTGAGGTGTGTGTTTTTATACAATGGGTTAATTTCATGAATTGATTATCATTATTGACAAATGCCTTTGGGTTGTGAATTTCAATGAAGTAATTTTTTGTTTCAAATGATTTCTTGGAAGGAAAATTCTTTTTATAAGGGTTTTTCTTTAAAAATGGGGTTTTCACACCAGATATTTGACTAAGTGCTTGGGATTATTTTTATAAAGAAATTAGTTTTCAAACATAGAAAGGGGATTATCTTATCATAGAAATTTTTTTATAAAATTATGAGCAAGTTTTTTAAATGGATTTTGAAAGACATGGAACATTAGGAACCTTAGGTGCATCGGGAAATAAACATGGGTATCCTTAGTGAGTATGAAACCACTAGGAGGTAACCTTTGAAATATCAATAGACTATGGAAGAACTTGATATTGGTTAGATCAGAAATATTAAAGTTTAGGATCTTTAATTTGTAGTATGTGTTGGATCCAAATATTAGGGTCTTTTTCATTTATTATATATTTATCGCATGATAGGTTTTTATAGAAGTGTAATGCTCATGGGTTTTTATATGAGGTTATATCACGTAGGTTCACATGATACGTTATTTAATGGATATTTTTTTACCTACTTTCCACTTGATGTATGGATTGAAAATCCTATTTTATCACTTCTACATGTCAAATTTTTATATTTTTAAATATGAAAGGCTTTTATTAAATCTAAATAAAAGGAAAAAATGATTTACTAATGGATTTGGGATTTATGATAAATGGTTTGTAAAAGTGGTTTGTTTTTAAAGATATACATATTGAATTCTTGAAATTATACCTTGTGTGTAATCTGTGGTGATATCTTGATGGAATTTGTTCTCACACCCTACTTCTGAATTTGATCAGTTGTAAATGTTGTATTGTAGGATATAGGTAAAGGGAAAGGAATCTTGGATCATGTAAGATTATTTTTTTCCACTACCTTCATAGAGATATGGTTTGGAGGTTATGGTTGGTCACATGGAGACTCATGGTATTTTATGATTCATACTTTATAGTTTATCTTATTTGAATTGTTTTGTGTAGATCTAGTTGTATTTCCATTGTTTCCACTTTGTATAATGATTTATTGTCTTATTATGTTTATATTCAAGACTTGTTTCTGTTATTTTGTTACTTCATCGCTTTTGAATGGCCGAATCGGGTGGATGGTTTTGTTGACCTGGGTTGATTTGTTACACTCCACATCCCTATAGGTATGAACAATTTGGATTAGATAATTATAAGCTCTGTTAATATTATTTTTATTTTCTTGTATACAAATTTTTCAAACATGAATCACCAAACATAGAATATATATTGGTTCCTAAAAATTCAAACATGAATCACCAAACATATAGAAATTTTGCATCAAGGATTTTTTAGAAAATTATATACATGAATTTCATGTGAAAAAATCATGGCTACAAATTTTTATTGCTTCCCACAAATTCCAAAGTCTAAATTCATGTTCGAATTTTAGGTCAGATTCAATGTTATTTAGATAATAATGTAGTAACTTTAACCCATCAAATTTTTAGAAATCAATATATGTCATAATAGTAAATATATGTAATATATGGTTTAGTTCCAATATTATTTATACAATAATGATTTAAATTTGACCCATTAAATTTTCAAAAAACAATATATGTAATACTCCTTTGAGCATCAACATATTAAGAGTGATCAAAAAAATAAATATTGAAATATTTGATTCATGATCTAAAAAATAAACATTATCAATTTTTAGATGAGTAGAGTTACAAACCTCTTTCATTGAAATTGCTATTTTAATTAATAAAGAACTAGTGATGTTGTGTTGCATATGCTTCGATTCATCAAGCACACAAAATCATAATCATGTAGAGGCTTTTTATCCAGATTTAAATTTATTTAATCTTAGTAAAATTTGAAACCATATAAATTTTGAGAATCAAAAAATATAAGTAGTCAAGTATATGGAGTCTTACAAAAAATGGAAAAAAGGTAGAACATCAATCATAAGTTTGATTAGTTGATCCAACTTCATTGATAATAAATAATCAAAATTCTGAAACCAATCCAAAAATGTTAATAAGAAACTGTAAATATTAACAATAATTAAAATGTATCAAAAAATGAAAAAAAAATTAAATATAATTTCTAAAAGAAAAAAATATATTCCAACTATAATTTATAGTCAAAAAATAATTTATTTTGTTTACATCAACATCATGAAAATAACTTGTAACCATGTTCTCCATTCGAAAAGAAAGGTTATAAAATGACTACCTTTGGTATCAATTAAAACTAAAAAACATCTCCACAAACCCAAAAAGATATGAACATTTACATATATGTGCATGAATTCCTATACAAAAATATCAATGTTTTGCTTTTTTAGGATGTTGACATTGTGATTTTTGTAGAAGTGTTTCCGAATTTCCTATTGAAATTTTATTTTTCTGCCAACTAATTTTTATCAATGTTTTCTAACAAATCCTTAAAACCAATTAGATTTGGTCAGCTATATAGATCAAAAATCTCCATTTAGATATATTTAAAACCAAATTTTCATTGAAACCATTTAGAAAAAGATCATTTTAACTAATTTTTTTATGGTCATTTTAGGTCTACATCTACCTATTTTAATATTTGAATTTGTCACAAACCAGATTTGATCTCCATAAAAAATGACACCCAACCTAGTCTATAGAAAGGCCAGAAGGGAGTTCCCTATCCCCACAGGTTGGAAAAAGTACCTGGGTATCATAGATAATGGTTTGGGAATTATTTACCCGATTTTAGAAGCATTAAACAACCAACAACAATAAATAAACCAAATTTGAAAATTTAATACAAACAAGTCTTTAAATAAAATTCAGAAATTATGTACATAGTTTTAAACCACAACCACAAGGACTACCAAAAAAAGGGAGCAGCAAGTCCAACTCAAAAATAGCCACATGGCAAGGGGTAATCACTCCCAATCCATCTCCACAACGCTGCACCGAGAAAAGAAGCTAACAACCCGAACCGCCTTCACCAAAGACCTTTCCCTTACCTATGTCCAACATAACTAAGTCTAATTACACCCAAAGAATTAAGTAGGGTGTGAGACTAATCCTAATAGGATTCCACCTAAATAGACTCCATGTGATAAACATTTTACGAAAAATATCTTGAATGTTTTATAAACAAGAAAGTTAGTAATAATTATAAAGAGTTGAAACTTTAAAAGAAAATGGTTTTCAAGAGGGAAACTTAGAAAGATGGGGAAATTTAAATAAAACACACATTATACTGAATTTTTCATCCAAAAACACCATATTCCTAAGGTATGTACAAAATATCCAATGAGCACTAGTCACGACAACACCCCTAGGCACTAGCTAGTTGTGAGGCCCTAGGTACATCGTATCTTAGTGTAAAAGTAACCACAACCAATAACCTTCCAATGCATAATCCATTGGTAGGGGAAAATATAATGGCTTATTTTTTCTTAATCATCATCATTGTTTATTTAGTTTTTCCATCATCATACTTGCTAAGTGAAATAGGGACGAAACCACTACCGGATCACTTGCATACTAGTCCTAGTCCTCCCACCTAGATACATGGGTTTACCTCTTTGTGCTCAAACAGGGTCCACATGTTATAAATACCATTTTCCCATAAAAATAAAATTTATGGACCATACTCATACCAAACAGTACCCACACACACTTTTCACCCTTTGAGTAATTCAATAAACCATTTTAGATTTTCATAAAACACTTTCAACAAGTAAAACCAGGTTTTTCACATAAAACCTATTCAAAAACACTCTTATAAGGCCAAAATCGCACCAATACCCCAAAAAAATAGAATTGGATTCCATAGAAAAATTTAATAAAACACTTCCACATGTTATAAAATGACCTCAAATGGTATCGCATGAGTTACACATGAAAAACACATAATTTCAAGAAAACATTAAACTTTAAAACCAAACTCTTAACCAATTAATCAAAGATGGTTTATTCACCACACATAATAGGTAAGTTACATCCTAAGTAAGTAAATAAAGAAAATATAACTCATCATGAATGCTTACACATGGAATCAACTACCATAGATGTCAAAAACCACAAACCATTGTGTGAAACTTCAACTGCACCACTGCCCCACCACAAGGGAATGAAAATGAACCCTAATCCCCATGATCAAACCAAGAAACACAAAATCAAACCCTAGGTATGAATCCCTATCTTTTGGAAATTTGGAACATCAAGTACGAGGGAAGAAACCCTAAGTAAATGGAGGAAACAAGGAACATAAATCACTTGAGAAGTCTTGAAGTACCACCCGCAAAAACCCCTTCAAAAATGGATTCCAAATGAGCTTGAGGGAGCTTGGAAGACTTAAATGGATTAGAGGTGTGAATTGGTGAAGAAAGGCACGTATTAGGTTTAATCCCATAAGGGAAAAATTGGAAAAACATTAAAAAAATCTGTCGGACACTATACACAGTTTGTCTTTACAGTTTAGTAAATCGTGCACAGAAACCGTGCACCCAATTTTGTCCAGCTAAGAACTTTACATTTTGATCCAATTTCAATAGGGGGTTATGGGAAACCTAGGGGTAAATATAGTCCAATAATAGAAGAGGAAAATACCATAAAATAAGGACATGGATGTGACAATTCTCCCCACCATAAAAAACTTTCTGCCTCGGAAAGTCAACCTGGTTATTGATCGGAAAACAAAAATGGATAATCTTTCTCAACCCATGATTTTCCCTCCCATATCACATTAAAATAATTTACATGATTCCAAAGGACCTGAACCAGTGGAATAGACTTCACCTGAAGCACCTTCTCTTAGGAATCCACTATTCACACTGGCCGCTCAAACACTGATAAATCGAGCTCTATCTCCAGCTCTTCCCAATTCAACACATGAGACGGGTCCAGATTGTACTTCATCAATTGAGAGACATTGATTAAGTCTTTAATAGATGTAAATTGAAAGGGAAAATCTAACATGTATTCCACCTTTCCAATTTGCTCGGTGATCTCAAAATGTAGGACATACCTCGGTGTTAGATTTCCCTACTTTCCTAAACAACAATGACCTAGACAAGGGGCCACTTTCAAGAATACTCAGTCACCCACAGAAATTCTAGATCTCAATGCCTCTTATAAGAATAATATTTTTGGTGACTCTGACCTATCAATAACCGCTACTTGATCAAATTTAATTTCTTAGATGTCTCTTGAAAAAGGCTCAATCCCAACAGTGAGGTCTCACCTACCTCAGCACAACACAGGGGGGACCGACAAGTTTGACCATAGAGCGCCTCAAAAGGGTTCATTAGAATAAAGTATTAGTAACTATTATTATAAAAAAACTAGACCAATCCCAAATGGCTATCCCACGATCCTCCAAAGTTCACAACACATCCATGAAGCATGTCCTTCATAATTTGATTTTCCCACTCTGTCTGACCATCGGTTTAAGGGTGGTATGATGTGCTCATCTTAATCTATGAACCCAAGGCCTTCTGAAGGCCTTCCAAAAACTAAGAGGTGAAAATGGGGTCTCTATCAGAGAAAACTACTGATAGGACACCATGAATCCTCGTCGCCTCTCGAATATACAGTCGTCCCAACTCATCCACTTAGCTATGTCTTTGATCAGAATGAAGTAGGATGATTTTTTCAAATAATCAATCACCACCAAAATGGAATTCTTACCATGAGCTGTATGAGGTAAGCCAACAATGAAATCCATGGAGACCTCATCCCACTTCTAGGTAGGAATTGGTAGCAGATGAAGAAAACCAGAAGGATTTTGATGTTATGCTTTCACCTGTTGAAAAGTATAACACGTCGATACAAAATTAGTTATGTCCTACCTCATCATAGCCACCAAAACTATCTTCAAACATCATAGTACATTTTTTATCTCTAGGATGAATGGACCACTAAGATTGTTGGCTATCCCACATCACCACCTTCCTCAAAGATAACATCACCACTGAAAGGACCTTGAATCACAAGATGCCCTCGGGAGATGAATACCAATCAGAAGATTTCTCCCCATCATGAAAAAAATGCATCAACTACTAACATAGCTCATCAATGGGATGCTCCCACTGAACCAACTCCAAAAGAGAAGGATTCAACTGAACGCTTGCCAAGAATGAACCTCCACATTGCTCCTTGGTCTCTACATAAATCTGAGAAAAGAGCCCCATCAGAGTCCACTCATCACTAGACATCCTCAAAGCATGCACTATAAGTCTTCTTCTCAAGGTATCAACCACCACATTTCCCTTTCCTGGGGTATAGACGATGTCAAATTTCAACCCCTACAGATACTCAATCCAACGGCACTGCCTCAGATTAAGATCCTTCTATAAGAAGATTTAGGCTAGAATCTTATGATCAGAGTAGACCATGAACTTCTCTCCAAAGAGGTAGTGACCCCGGGTCTTCAAATCATACATCATCCCTATTAACTCCAATTCATGGTTAGAGTAATTATTTTCATATGGTTGGAGTTTTCAAGATCCATATACCACCATGTGATCATCCTACATAAGCACACACTCAAGACCCATACCTGAAGCATCGCAATACACCACACATCCCTTTCTAGACTCTATAAAGATCAACACATCTACAGTAGTAAACTACCTCTTAAACTCCTCAAAAGATGCCACACATTCTGGGGGCCATTCAAACTTTACCCCTTTCTAGGTGAGCGCATTCATGGGTGAAGAAAGCCAAGATAAATCCTGGACAAACCACCTGTAATAACCTGCCAGGCTGGGGAAACTCCTGATATTGAACACATTCTTCAGATGCTCCCATGACTTAACATCACTAATCTTCTCAGGATCCACCAAAACCCTAAGCTCCAAGATCGCATTCCCTAGAAACTTCACTTCCCTGATGTAGAAAGCACACTTTGACAACTTTTCATAAAGGTGATGATCCCGTAGAGTGCCCAACTTGATCCACAAATGATGCTCATGATCTTACTCGGATCCATACTAAACCAGGATGTTGTCCATGAACACCACAATGAAAGATTCAAGATACTTTTGGAACACCCTATTCATGAGCTTCATAAAGACCGTGGGATCATTGGTCAATCTGAAAGGCATGACTAAGTACTCAAAGTTCACATACCTTCTTTGGAAAGATGTCTTCGGCATATCCGCCTCTCTCACCATGACATGGTGGTAACCTGAACACAAGTCTATCTTGGAAAACCACTTCCCCCCCTATAGCTAGAAAAATAATTCATCTATTCAGGTCAAATAATATTTGTTCTTGATGGTTACCTTATTTAGATTTTGGTATTCAATGCACATCTAGAGGGATTTTTTGGCCTTCTGCGCAAAAATAATAGGAGCAGCCCAAGGAGAGACTCTTGGGAAAATGAACCCTTTGGATTCTAGATCGTCCAACTATATCTTTAATTCCCTCAATTTGGTGGGGGAAATAAAATACAAGGGAAGAGATATTGGTTGTGTTCTCAGCACCAAATCAATTGAGAACTCCCTGTCCTTCTCTGGGGGAAAACCTAAAAAATCGTATAGAAATACCTCTGGGAACTCATCCACCACATGATGTAACCCACCCTCAGGAGCATATCCATCATTCCCTAGCATGAGAGACGATAAATGGAAGACAAGAATCCCCAACTCTGGGAGTATAGGTCCAGCACAACCCAACCGAGGATCCCATTCCCTAAAAAAAATCTGAAGACTCCCATCATGTTCCATAAAAGTCACATGCCACCTATAGTAGTCGATATGCGCTTGAAAGTGCACTAGCCAATCCATGCCGAGGATTACATTGAAAAGGTCCATAATCAAGACTATGAGGTCCCACTCCATCTCAACCCTTGACATGTAAAGTTCACATGATGGGAATCTGATACCTTGCTCATTCCTCTTACCCAATAGAATCACCAACTCCATCGCAGAAGATAACAACTCAGTTGGAAAATTCAACAGGTTCACAAGTTGAGCAGAGATAAATGAAACAGATGCACCAGTATAAAAAATAATGGTATCCAAAGAAGATGCAATCAAAATGGTACCTCGGACTATCGAAGGTCCTACATCTAACCCAATTAGTGCATGCCCCATAGCATGAAGATGCCTAGCCTTAGTCATAGAATGGCTGCTCGACTGTGGCTCTACCCTAAACTAGCTCTTCCCATAAGATGAACTGGCCCTAGCTCCACATCCACCAAACTGAGATCCCACCATCCTAGATGGCTCTGATTGATATAAAACCCCCTGGAGGCCACAGATCCTACACCACTCTAGAGTGGACGTGCCACCTTAAAAAATCATTGCAAGTGACCCATATCTCCACACTAAAAACAAGGACTCTGAGAAGATGTGCACATTTTTCAGGTGTGCCCTGTCCTCCCACACTGGTGGCACACAACAGACCTTACATTAGAAGCCCCAGATGAAAAATGCCTAGGAGGATGGCCTGAACTACCACCTCCCATCTTTCCTTACTCCTCAAACTTCCTTATCTTTCGAGATGAACTACTACTGACCATAGAATACACCACTCCAGAAAACCCAGACTTTCCTTTTTGATCATTCTCAACCATGCAAGCACAATAAACCACCTCAATATAAGTTCCTATCTTGAACAAAAATTCTTGAGAGTAAATTTCTGGTCGCATCCCCTTCTCAAATTTCTGAGCTTTCAAAGATTCATTAGAAATAGTCTTAGGCGCATGCCACACTAGCTCAGTAAACCAGCTGGAATATTCCATCACAATCCAATCTCCCTAGGAAAGATCCATAAACAATCAGGATCTAGCATAGGCCCGAACCTCAGGACAATACTGCTCGTTAAAGATGGTTTTTGAAATCCTTACATCTCATATGTACATGCTTCCCTGGTTGAAGCACTTATTCCCACCAACCGTGGCCATGAAACTCTAGCAGAAATTATGCACACTTCACCTTGACCTCTTTAGGTGTGTTAAGGAACATTAACATATGCTCGATCTTCTCAAGCCACTCATCTACTTCCTTGGGTTCCACGCTTCCTTGGAAAGTGGGTGGCTTGTTCTTAAGGAACTCCTGGGATTTTTCCTTCCTAGGACCTAACTCATCTTCTAGACTGGAGCAGGAGTAGGAGGTACTCCCTATCCTTGAGCTTGGACATCCCAGACCACAACTTCTACTAATCTTTGATCAAGCGATGAGGGAGAGCTCTCTTCGACATCGTCTCATGGGTGCATGGGAGCTTTCTGGGGAGTCATGTTTCTAAAAAAAGAAATAGTCATAAGGGAAATCATTAATATAGACATTATTAAAAAAATTATACAATAACATCAAATATAAATAAATCAAACATATCACAACAATGAAAAAAACAACTACTTCACTCCCACTCAATGTCCACGTGCTGTCTGCAGCCCACACGTCCCACCTAGAAGAGAAGTTAAACAAACAATCCAAACATCCAATGGAGACTCTAAGTCTATCACAATAGGTGTGGTCCAGGCACCCTACTCACATCCAGAACTCTGAGCCCCGATAGTCCTAGATCATGTCTAACTAGACTCACCCCAAAATAATAACATGACCCAAAGAGCTAACCTTGATCTGATACCATATTTTTAACATCCCAAGTAAGTAATGAATAATAGATATTTTTATCTATTTCTATTAATGAATTAGATAGTGTTTTAGAGGCTTAAAATGAGAATAAATCCAATCTTAAGCATGGAATACACAAATATTTTTAAAAGATTGTTTTACTGCCTTTTGATGGCAAACCATTTTTAAATCAAACTTTTGACAATTTTATAAGCTCTATTTGTCGAAATAAACTTATTCTTTATGATTGGGACATTGAAATTTACTTTGGGTAAATTTTTGGTATTTTTTCGATAAAGTTCATTTTTTTAATGAATAGTGAAAAATGTTGTATTTTAATTCAAAACCTCTTTTTAATCTAATTTATTTATATGATTAGATTATATTTTTAATTGGTTTTAAAGTTAAATTAGAATATATTTTTACCATTTAATCCAATAGTGGTCGTTGGAATTAATTTCACTTTGAAATTGGACTAAAACTAATGTCAATCTTTTGATACTTATTGTTTCATAAAAACACGCTATTTGCTCTGACAGCGGGAATTAATTATTAAATTAATTAATGTAACTTATATGTTTTGAATTTTTTAAAATAGACATCATTTTTGAATTCGGAATATCAAATATATATTAGGGTGAAGTTTTGGTATTTTTCTGAAAAACATCAATTTTTGATGAATAGTGAAACCACTAAGTGGTACTTAAAAAACTGATTTTTCGTTTAAATGAAATTTTACCACCTCTGTGTTTTGAATTTCAAAAATCCGACATACATGGTTGTTATTAAGAAGTAAAATGTGGTTCAATGGGATTAAAATAAAATTTTTTGGTGAATAGTAACTTTTATGTTTTAATCGCGATTAGAGGTAATTAGTGCAATTTAAGGCAAAAATGATATTATAATAAAATGAAAATACCAAGACACATGTCCTACCCTTATTGGATGTGTCATGGATAACCAATAAAATCCATGGGTCGACTTGGGGACCCCATGGAGCCACTTTGGAAGGAAAATTACATTAATATCTTTTTATTTAATGTTAAAATAAAAATGTCACAAACATGAGTTGTTTTACTAAAACAATTTTTAAATGAAGTTATACAAGTCATATTTTTGACTATAAATATTCATTGTAAATATAAAAAAATTTCCTACATCATGATATTTTTTTATAATTTTTAGAAATTAAATAAATTAAAATATT
Organism: Viscum album; assembly: GCA_963277665.1. Taxonomy (NCBI): domain Eukaryota; kingdom Viridiplantae; phylum Streptophyta; class Magnoliopsida; order Santalales; family Viscaceae; genus Viscum; species Viscum album. The sequence continues at coordinate 1,526,263,638 of OY728151.1, forward strand.
TATGACATCATGATGATGCAGCGATTACCTCATTATTTAACGATTTAAATAAAATGAAAATATAATGTAAAATCTAAGACCTACACTTGTCAAAAACCTATTGGATGGGTGGATTTAGAACCCTTATCACCTTATCCACGAAATTTATAATTGTGGGACCTTTTTTATCCGAAAATCATTTTATAACAAAGTATCTTTTCTTAACTTTCCAAGAGTGCCCCTCCTCTCCTCTTATAAAAGGCCCCCACCTCTACCACCTTACCCACACTTCCAAAGCCTTTGGATCAGCCAACCCATACTTATTTTGTCTCTCCACATCCCTCTCTAACTATTATAAGCCTCACTTTGGGCAGAATTCTTCCCAAGGAATCCTTTGATCTCAAATCAAAAAGAGTTACCCGTTTTAAAGGTAGTGTTTTCTCTTGTGTTCTTATGTTTTATTTTGCTTCTCCAACCCCCTAAACTCTTTTTATTATTTTCTTTTGTAACAATACCATTATCTTAAATATAATAGTATTTTTTTATAAGAAGTATTTGAGCTACACTTACACACACCTACATCTAATGGTTAAAGAACATACTGTTTCCGTGGACGGCGAATTTCTGCCTCACGAAACGATGATTGTTCAATATTATTTTAACACCTTCAAAGGTGGACATTAATATGTCACTATATTTATATATGGTATATAATATGTTTATGTTTTACTTAAGCTTCTATATTTTTCATTTATTGCATACCTTTATGGTTTCCATTATGGGTAAACGCGATATCTTCATTTTAGGAAGTGCGGACTACCGCCCCCTCAAAGTGATTTGATTTGTTAATACCATATGTGGGACGTATAAAGGATGGAATTAATGATATTATATATGATATTATACTGGAATTATAATATACCTTTATATCATTATGATTCCATTCCATAAAATACAAAATAGAAATGAAAGTAGCGTTCATACGTACGTACGGCTTACCGTCTCCATGAACGGTGCATTTCATTTCTTACCTCTAAATGTTATGTAATATTATAAATGCATGTATATACTATATATATATGATATATATGATATCTATATCATGAGTATAACTCTGGATATAATAAATACATGAACAACTTGTAATTATAAAGAGTTTATTTTTGACTCAAGTACCAATGATCGTTAAAACGACCGTTATTAACTTAAATAATTACATAGTGTTCATGACATGGTAATAAGTGATATAAAAGGAATAATGAACTTGAAAAAGGTTCTTAAGCAAGTATAAATTAACTAAAGTTTATTATTCAGGAGGTTAAAGAACGATCGAGTCAAGTCGGACCCGAGGTATGGGACTTCGTCTCAATCTCCTTTCATTGAGGCATATTTTGTTTTATACACAACCTTATTTTATACGGTGTATAAACCCCTTTGACTTTTATGTTTATCCAAAAGGAATCTTTTTTATATGAAGCGTTTTACTAAACGACAAAAGGGAATGTTTTTGTCGTACGTATGCGGCGACAATGACTTCTCCACCATCGTGACCATTATTTGAGTTTCGGCTTCCTCTACAAGCCATACCTTTTTTTAAAAAGAAAAATAAATACCACGTTTTACTTTTCTTTTATTTTGGTATTGAAAATGGTTTTCATAATTTTTTTATTATATCAATGTGTTGTATTGATATCTTGTGATTGAAATGTGGAAATGTTATGTTTCCTTTATGCATGTTTTATGTGATACGATTATGTTATGGTTCTTGGGCATTGTTATGAAGACGGGTGGTTCTATGATAAACTAAGGGCGGGTGAGCCTGATATAGCTCTCCAATGCATTGGGTAACGCGAAGGAGTTAAACGTTAAGGTTTCTCCAAAGAGATTTAGGGAATATACTGTGATGGGTATTCCAAACGTAACCAAGAGGGTTACTCCCTACGTAAGAATGTTATGAATGCCTCAAGTTACCTTTATGTCTTATGATTTCTATGATTTATTCATGATTTGCTGAGGTATGTTAAAGTGCTTATGTTTTATGAGTAGAGTATGATTTCATTGATTCTTATGTATACATGTACTCATGTTTCCTCTCCATATTTTCATATCCCTTACTGATCTTTTTATGCTCATCCCAAGTTTTTGAAATGTTTTTCACATGTCAAGGGAAGGGTACATGATATGATGATAGTGTCAAGTAAGTGTCAAGAAAGAATCCATGTTTTATTTTAAATATGTTTCTGTTGATGGAAAAAAATGAATACTATCTTTTATTGTAACCACTTTGTTTAAATGTGGGATGTAATGCATGTTTTATGATCTAATTCTCTAAAACTCTAAACCTAAAAAGATCCTCAAGGTGTATTCTTGAAATATCTCAAGATTAAGTAATGTTTAAGGTTGGGCCCTTATAGTTGGTATCATAGGTCGGTTTAGATAACTTTAGGAGTTAGAATTTTATTAAATGATTATCCAAAAATATTTTTTTATTGTCAAATTGAAATGATATAGCATTTGAAGATTACCATGTTGCTTCATCTAAGACATGTTTGTTCAGAATGGTTTTCCGCAGAGGAAATAGGGAAGTAGTGCTAGGAAGGCATATAGAGGGAAATGACCTTTCAAATTAGTATCCTGAGATGGTCAGAATCAGAACTAAACAGTTTGTTGCAGTGATGGCTCAGTTGACTCAGGTGAAAAATGTTGGTTGTGTTCATTGATGATATTTTGGTGTTTTCTAAAAGTAAAGAGGAGCATGAAAGACATTTAAGGGTTATTCTGCAAACCTTAAAAGAAAAGAAATTGTATGGGAAATTCAGTAAGTGTGAGTTCTGGTTGCAACAAATTTCTTTCCTTGGTCACATTGTTTCTAAAGATGGAATAACTGTGGATCCTGAAAAAACAAGAGTTGTTGAAAAATGTCCAAGACCCACAAATGTAACCGAGATCCATAGTTTTCTTGGTTTGGCAGGTTACTACCGAAGGTTTGTTGAAAAATTTTCACAGTTATCTAGTCCAATGACTAAGCTAACTCGGAAGGGTGTTAAGTTTATCTAGACAAAAGAATGTGATGATTGTTTTCAAGAACTGAAAAGAAGATTGGTGAATGCTCCAGTTTTGGCACTTCCTTCCAAGAATGGTGAGTTTGTTATATACAGTGATTCTTTGTTGAAATGACTTGGTTGCATCCTTATGCAGAATGATCAGGTAATTGCATATGCTTCACGACAGTTGAAAACTCATGAGGTAAATTATCCTACACATGATTTGGAATTAGCTACTGTTGTTTTCGCTTTAAAATTTTGGAGGCATCATTTGTATGGAGTAAAGTGTGAAATATATACCGATCCCAAAAGTTTAAAGTATATATTCACTCAGAAAGAATTGAACATGAGACAGAGGAGATGTCTAGAATTAATCAAGGATTATGATTTTACAATTCATTACCATCCGGGAAAAGCAAATAAAGTGGCTGATGCTTTGAGTCGAAAAAAGTAATACTTCATTAACAATGTTGCGTTTGGTACGTGATCCTTCGGTTAAGGATTTGATGAAATTTGGCATAGAATTTGCTGGTACAGGATGTCCTTCTGTTTTGTTTTAGGTATCAGTGAAATCTTCTCTATCAGACATAATTAAGCAAGCACAGAAGTAAGACAGCGAGTTGCAGAAAAAGATAGAGCTGGTTCAGAAGGGTAAGTTTCCTGAATTCAATATTGATAATGATTTTGTTTTGAGATTTGGGAAGAGATTGTGTGTCCCGTTTGATTCATAGTTGAAGATAGATTTGTTATGTGAAGCTCATAGTTCTCCGTTTCCAGTCCATCCTGGCAGTACTAAGATGTATAGAGATCTTCGGGAGTATTACTGGAGGGACGGAATGAAAAGGGATATTGTTGATTTTACTGTGAAGTGTTTGACTTGTCAACAGGTTAAAGCAGAGAGGCAGTTACCAAAAGGGATGCTTCATCCTTTACCAGTACCAGAGTGGAAATGGGAAAATATATCCATGGACTTCGTTGTGGGATTGTCGAAGACACCTCGAGGTAATAATGCAATCTGGGTTATTGTTGATCGCTTGACTAAATCTGCTCATTTCCTTGCTATACGAGATACTTTTTCCCTAGATAAACTTTCTCGTTTGTATCTTAAAGAGATAGTCAGGTTACATGGAGTTCCTCTCTCCATTGTATATGATCATGATCCCAGATTTACTTCTAACTTTTGGAAAGGCCTTTAGAAGTCGTTGGGTACTAAATTAAATTTTAGTACAACTTTTCATCCTCAATCAGATGGGCAGTCAGAATGAAAAATTTAGACTTTGGAGGATATGCTGCATGCTTGTTTGATGGATTATCAGGGAAGTTGGGACCATCATCTTTCTTTGGTTGAATTTTCATATAATAACAGTTTTCATTCCAGTATACAGATGGCACCGTTTGAGGCATTATATGGGAAGAGGTGTCAAACTCCAGCTTTTTGGGATGAAGTGGGTGAAAGGAAGTTGAAGGGACCAGAATTGGTAGAAGAGATAGTAGAAAAAGTTCAGTTGATTTAGAAACACATGAGAACAGCTCAGAGCAGACAGAAAAGTTATGCAGACAACAGGAGGAAGGATCTATCTTTCGAGGTAGGTGATCGTGTTTTTTCAAAGTTTCACCATGAAAAAGTGTGATTCGATTTGGTAAGAAAGGAAAGCTGAGTCCAAGGTTCATTGGACCATATGAAATTCTGGAGAGAGTTGGATTAGTTGCTTACCGAGTGGATTTACCTCCGAGTTTATCTCAGGTACACAATGTTTTTCATGTTTCAATGTTAAGGAAGTACATGCCAGATCCATCTCGTGTTTTGAGTCCAGAGGTAGTTCAGCTGGAAGAGAACCTATCTTATGAGGAACAACCGGTCCAGATTCTTGACCATAGGAAGAAAGTGTTACGGAATATGGTGATTCATCAGGTAAAGATTTTGTGGAAAAACCACATGATTGAAGAGGCAACATGGGAATCTGAAAATGCAATGAGGGCTAAATACCTCCACTTATTTGATAAGTAAATAAATTGCGGGGACGCAATTTTCTAAAGGGGAAGGATGTAACATCCCAAGTAAGTAATGAATAATAGATATTTTTATCTATGTCTATTAATGAATTAGATAGTGTTTTAGAGACTTAAAATGAGAATAAATCCAATCTTAAGAATGGAATACACTAATATTTTTAAAAGATTGTTTTACTACCTTTTGATAGCAAACCATTTTTAAATCAAACTTTTGACAATTTTATAAGCTCTATTTGTTGAAATAAACTTATTCTTTATGATTGGGACATTGAAATTTACTTTGGGTAAATTTTTGGTATTTTTCCGATAAAGTTCATTTTTTTAATGAATAGTGAAAAATGTTGTATTTTAATTCAAAACCTCTTTTTAATATAATTTATTTATATTATTAGATTATCTTTTGAATTGGTTTTAAAGTTAAATTAGAATATATTTTTACCATTTAATCCAATAGTGTTCGTTGGAATTAATTTCACTTTGAAATTGGACTAAAACTAGTGTCCATCTTTTGATACTTATTGTTTCATAAAAACACGCTATTTGCTCTGACAGCGGGAATTAATTATTAAATTAATTAATGTAACTTATATGTTTTGAATTTTGTAAAATAGACATCATTTTTGAATTCATAATATCAAATATATCTTAGGGTTAAGTTTTGGTATTTTTCTGAAAAACTTCAATTTTTGATGAATAGTGAAACCACTAAGTGGTACTTAAAAAAACTGATTTTTCGTTTAAATGAAATTTTACCACCTCTGTATTTTGAATTTCAAAAATCCTACATACATGGTTGTCATTAGGAAGTAAAATTTGGTTCAATGGGATTAAAATAAATTTTTTTGGTGAATAGTAACTTTTAAGTTTTAATCGCGATTAGAGGTAATTAGTGCAATTTAAGGCAAAAATGATATTATAATAAAATGAAAATACCTAGACACATTTCCTACCCTTATTGATGTGTCATGACCAACCAAGACAATCCATGGGTCGACTTGGGGGCCCCATGGAGCCACTTTGGTAGGAAAATGACATTAATATCTTTTTATTTAATGTTAAAATAAAAATGTCACAAACATGAGTTGTTTTACTAAAACAATTTTTAAATGGGGTTATACAAGTCATATTTTTTACTATAAATATTCATTAGAAATCTAAAAATATTTCCTACATCATGATATTTTTTTATAATTTTTAGAAATTAAATAAATTAAAATATTTATGACACCATGATGATGCAGCGATTACCTCATTATTTAACGATTTAAATAAAATGAAAATATAATGTAAAATCTAAGACCTAAACTTGTCAAAAACCTATTATATGGGTGTATTTCGAACCCTTATCACCTTATCCTTTAAATTTATAATTGTGGGACCTTTTTTATCTGAAAATCATTTTATAACAAAGTATCTTTTCTTAACTTTCTGAGAGTGACCCTCCTCTCCTCTTATAAAAGGCCCCCACCTCTACCACCTTACCCACACTTCCAAAGCCTTTGGCTCAGCCAAACCCTGCCCATTTTGTCTCTCCAAATCCCTCTCTAACTATTAGAAGCCTCACTTTGGGCATAATTCTTCCCAAGGAATCCTTTGAGCTCAAATCAAAAAGAGTTACCCGTTTTAAAGGTAGTGTTTTCTCTTGTGTTCTTATGTTTTATTTTGCTTCTCCAACCCCCTAAACTCTTTTTATTCTTTTCTTTTGTAACAAAAACTGTATCTTCAATATACTAGGATGTTGTTATAAGAAATATTCGAGCTACACTTACACACACCTACATCTAATGGTTAAAGAACATATTGTTTCCGTGGACGGCAAATTTCTGCCTCACGAAACGATGATTGTTCAATATTCTTTTAACACCTTCAAAGGTGGCCATTAAGATGTTACTATATTTATATATGGTATATAATATGTTTATTTTTTACTTAAGATTCTGTATTTTTCATTTATTCCATACCTTTATGGTTTCCATTATGGGTAAACACAATATCTTCATTTTAAGAAGTGCGGACTACCACCCCCTCAAAGTGATTTGATTCGTTAATACCATATGTGGGACGTATAAAGGATGGAATTAATGATATTATATATGATATTATACTGGAATTATAATATACCTTTATATCATTTTGATTCCATTCCATAAAATACGAAATAGAAATGAAAGTAGCGTTCATGCGTACGTACGGCTTACCGTCTCCATGAACGGTGCATTTCATTTCTTACCTCTAAACGTTATGTAATATTATAAATGCATGTATATACTGGATATATATGATATATATGATATCTACATAATGAGTATAACTCTGGATATAATGGATACATGAACAACTTGTAATTATAAAGAGTTTATTTTTGACTCAAGTACCAATGATCGTTAAAACGATCGTTATTAACTTAAATAATTACATAGTGTTCATGACATGGTAATAAGTGATATAAAAGGAATAATGAACTTGAAAAAGGTTCTTAAGAAAGTAGAAATTAACTCAAGTTTATTATTCATGATTTTAAAGAACGATCGAGTCAAGTCGGACCCGAGGTATGGGACTTCGTCTCAATCTCCTTTCATTGAGGCATATTTTGTTTTATACACAACCTTCTTTTATACGGTGTATAAACCCCTTTGACTTTTATGTTTATCTAAAAGGAATCTTTTTTATACGAAGCGTTTTACTAAACGACAAAAGGGAATGTTTTTGTCGTACGTATGCGACGACAACGACTTCTCCGCCGCCGTGACCATTATTTGAGTTTCGGCATCCTCTACAAGCCATACCTTTTTTCTTAAAGAAAAATAAATACCACGTTTTACTTTTCTTTTCTTTTGGTATTGAAAATGGTTTTCATAATGTTTTTATTATATCAATGTGTTGTATTGATATCTTGTGATTGAAATGTGGAAATGTTATGTTTCCTTTATGCATGTTTTATGTGATACGATTATGTTATGGTTCTTGGGCATTGTTATGAAGACGGGTGGTTCCGTGATAAACTAAGGGTGGGTGTGCCCGATATAGCTCTCCAATGCATTGGGTAACATGAAGGAGTTAAACGTTAAGGTTTCTCCGAAGAGATTTAGGGAATATACAGTGATGGGTATTCCAAACGTAACCAAGAGGGTTACTCCCTATGTAAGAATGTTATGAATGCCTCAAGTTACCTTTATGTCTTATGATTTCTATGATTTATAAATGATTTGATGAGGTATGTTAAAGTGCTTATGTTTTATGAGTAGAGTATGATTTCATTGATTCTTATGTATACATGTACTCATGTTTCCTCTCCATATTTTTATATCCCTTACTGAGCTTTTTATGCTCATCCCATGTTTTTGAAATGTTTTTCACAGGTCAAGGTAAGGGTACATGATATGATGATAGTGTCAAGGAAGTGTCAAGAAAGAATCTATGTTTTATTTTAAATATGTTTCCGTTGATGGAAAAAAATGAATACTATCTTTTATTGTAACCACTTTGTTTAAATGTGGGATGTAATGCATGTTTTATGATCTAATTCTCTAAAACTCTAAACCTGAAAAGATCCTCAAGGTGTATTCTTGAAATATCTCAAGATTAAGTAATGTTTAAGGTTGGGGCCTTATAATTTTATCACAAACCAGATATGTTTTCCATCAAAATCGTCACCCAACCCAGTCCATGGAAAGCCACGAGGGGTGTTCCCTATCCCCATGGGCTATAACAAGTTCCAGGGTATCATAGATAATGGTTTGGGAATGATCTACCCGAGTTTAGAAGCATTAAACAACCAACAATAATAAATAAACCAAATCTGAAAATTTAATCCAAACAAGTCTTTAAATAAAATTCAGAATTGATGTACATTATTTTAAACCATAACAAAAAGGAATAAAACAAAAATGGAGTAGTAAGTACAACTCCAAAACAGCCACATGGAAAGTGGCCATCACCCCCAATTCATCTCGACAACACCACAATTAGAAAAGAAGCTAATAACCCAAACCACCTTCACCAAAGACCTTTCCCTTACCTATGTCAAACATAACCTAGTCTACTTACACCCAAAGGAGTAAGTATGGTGTTATCCTAATCCCAATGGGATTCCACCCAATTAGATTCTATGTGATAAACATTTTATGACAAAAATATTATAAGTTTAATAAATAAGAAAGCTAGTAATAATTTCAAAGAGGTGCATCCTTAAATGAAAACAATTTTCAAGAGAGATACTTTGAAAGAAGGGTATATTTAAATAAAACACACATGATAATTAATTTTCCATACAAACACACCATATTCCAAAGTTAAGTACAAAATATCCAATGAGCACTAGTCTAAAGAACACCCCTAGGCACTAGCTAGTTGTGGGGCCCTAGGTACATCGTATCTCGGTGTAAAGGTAACCACATCTAATTATCTTCTTGTACACGAGCCACTAGGATGGGAAACCCCAATGGACTAGTAGTCCCCAATCATCATCATTGTTTGGTTATTGTTATCATCATCAAACTTTCTAAGTGAAATAGGAATAAAACCACTACTGGATTACTAGCATACAAGTCTTAGTCCGCCCACCTAGATACTCGGGTTTCTCTCTTTGTGCTCAAATAGATTCCACGTGTTATAAATACCATTTTCAAGTAAAAATTCCATTTTAGGACCATACACGTACCAAACAATACCCACACACACTTTTCACCCTTTGAGTAATTCAATGAACCATTTTAGATTTTCATAAAACACTTTCAAGAAGTAAAATAAGGTTTTTCACATAAACCCCATTCAAAAACACTCTTATAGGGCCAAAATCACACCAATACTCCCACCAAAACAGAATTTTCAGCCCTAGAAAAACTTACTAAAACACATGAACATGTTATAAAATGACCTCAAATGGTATCACATGAGTTACACATGAAAAATACACAATTTAAAGAAAATATGAAACTTTAAAACCAAATGCTTCACTAATTCTATCAAAGATGGTTTATGCACCATAGATAATATGTAAGAAACATGATAAATAAGTAAATCAATAAAATCTAACTTATCATTAATGCTTACAAATGAAATCGCCTACCTTAGATGTCAAAAACCACAAACTGTTTTGCGAAACTTCAACCGCACCACTTCCACACCACAAGAAAATAAAAATGGACCCTAATCCACAATATTAGACCAATAAACGCAAAATCAAACCCTAGGTATGAATCCCTATCTTTTGGACATTTGGAACTTCAAGGAGGAAGGAATAAACCCTAAGGAAATGGTATAAACAAGGATGGGAAATCACTTACTTGAGAAGTATTGAAGTTCCACCACCAAAAACCCCTTCAAAATGGCTTCCAAATGAGCTTGAGGGATCTTGGAAGCCTTACATAGGGGAATAAATGGGTGCATTGGGTTTAATCCAGGAAGGTATAATTTGGAAAAACATAGAAAAAATAATGTTCTGGACATTGTGCACGGTTTGTCTGTACGGTTTAGTAAACCATGAACACAAACCCTATGCCCAGTTCTATCCACCCAAAAACTATCCATTTTTCTCCAATTTCAAGGGGGAGATTTTGGGAAACCAATGGGAAAATACAATCCAAGAATATAAGAGTAAAATACCTAAAAATAAGGACATTTATGTGACAAAATTGTCCATTAAGTTTACCCTATTAACGGGTGCATCTCTCGGTCTTCTTTTTACATGTTCAAACAATCTTAATATAGTCTTAGTCATCATCTCATAAATTGAATTCACTCTAATTTTCTCTCTAATACATTCATTTATAACCTTATACAAAAAAGTATATCCACATGTCATATTAACATTTTCATATATTCTACCATTATTTTTTGTTTAAGATGTCTCATCAGAGGTGAAAACTAACTTCCAAAAGCATCCCAAAAGCATTTTTCCATTTTATCCGTTTGGTTTGAATCCTGTGAGAGATATCAACATTGATATCTATTTCACATTTTAGAAATGATACTAAATATCAAAATCTATCAACATTTGAAATAACATAATCTCTCTATCTCATATCCATAACATTACTAGATAATAATTTTCTTAAATTAATCAACATATATTTTATCTTATTTCTATGAAGACGAAAAAAAATTATTGTAATGTCTATCTAAATCTCTAATTTAAAATTGATAGCCTCTTTGGATTATGAAATGAAAACATTATCATATTCAAAAATAATAATTAGGTATCTTACCTTCAATATTCTTTGTAAATTCATTTCAGAACAAATAAAAATTGTATGAGCTTAAAGATAAACCTAAATTTTACCTTATCAAAATAAAGAAGTCTTAGTATAACCTACTAGAGTTCTAACTCAAGTTAAACACTTTTCATACAAGTGTTGGATGAGTTTGATATACGTCACTTACGCCCCTTTTTTATGGCCTGATGTTTATTGGTTAAACTACTTCATTGAGATTAATGGCATGATATGTATCACGCATTGGTGGTAAACTCCAGGGTGTTGTGAACACTTTCTTGTTCTAGTATAACACCTCCTACAATTTCCCCTGATGGAATATACATAACCTCGAATCATTCCTGACTTCTTTCTCTATCATTTCCCATTGCATCCCAGTAACTACATCACATTTCTTCCAAAATATTAATGTAAGGCACTTAACTACATATCCTTTCCATAAATCCACCCTCTTGTGACCTAGAGGTCTCTCTAGGTGATTATGGAGATCTATGATCCTTTCAGATCATTCATTCGGTGATTGGTCATCATTTTTATTGTGGTTCATCTCTCCAGGTAAGCACTCCTTCCATTTTTCATTATCATTGGTTGTGGTATTGATTTGGGCCACATTTATGATTCAAATTCATGATTGGGTAGTGTTTTCTATTGATCCTTTAGAGTTTCCGGTCATGCATCATCTTTCAAAGTATAATCTCTATGTTTCCCATCACTATTTTTTATGGTGACTATGTTTATTCTATTTTGAGGTGGGTATTTCTATTAAATGGGTTAATCTGATGAATTTATTATCATTCTTGATAAATTCCTTTTGGTTGTACATTTCATTGAAGTGATCTTTTGTTTCAAATGATTTATTGGAAGGAAAATGGTTTTTATATGGGTTTTCCTTTAAAAAATGTTTTTCACACTAACTATTTGACTAAGTGATTGGTGTAATTTTTATAAAGAAATTAGTTTTCAAACACTGAAATGGTATTAACTTAGCTTTGAAAATGTTTTATAATATTCTGATAATATTTTGAAATGGATTTTGACAAACATTGAACATTAGGAACCTTAGGTGCGTTGGGAAATAAACATGGGTAGACTTATTGAGTATGAAACCACTAGGAAAACCTTTGGAATATTAATAGACTATGGAAGAACTTGATATTAGTTAGATCCAAAATATTAATTTTTAGGATCTTTATTGTCTAGTATGTATTCCCATGGGTTGGATCCCAATATGATGGTCTTTTTCATTTATTATTTATTTATCACATGATGGGTTTTTATAGCAGTGTATTGCTCACGGGTTTTTATATGAGGTTATATCACATAGATTCACATGATAGGTTATTTAATGGATATGTTTTTACTTGCATGCCTCTTGATGTATGGTTTTACAATACTATTTTATCACTTTTACATGTCATATTTCTAGATTTTTAAATATGAAAGGCTTTTATGAAAACTAAATGAAAGGAAAGAAAAATGATTTACTAATGGATTTGGGATTTATGAAAAATGTTTAGTAAAAGTGTTTTTTTAAAGATAGACGTATTGCATTCTTGAAATTAGACCTTGTGTATAATTTTTGGTGTTATCTTGATGGAATTTGTGCTCATGCCCTACTTCAAAATTTGGTCAGTTGTAAATGATATATTGTAGGATATAGGTAAAGGAAAGGGCATCCTGGAGCTTGTCAGCTTCTTTTTTGTCACTACCTTCATAGCGGGGTGGTTTGGAGGTGGCAATTGGTCACATGGAGACTCGTTGTCTTCTATGATTCATACGTTATGGTTTAGCCTATTGGGCTTATTTTGTATGGATCTGGTTGTATCTCATTTTTTCCACTTTGTATACTGATTTATTGTCTTGTTATGTTTATAGTCAAGAATTGTTTTTGTTATCTTTATTACCTTACCACCTGTGATGGTTCGGCTCAGGTGGATGGTTGGTTGACCTAAGTTGATTAGTTACACTCCAAATCCCCTTAGGAACGACAAATTTGGATTAGATGATAATAAGCTCTATTGATATTAATTTTATTTTCCTGTATACAACTTTTTCAAACAAGAATCACCAAAAATTAAATATATATTTCTTCCTACAAATTCAAACACGAATCACCAAAAAGATAGAAATTTTGTATCAAGGATTTTTGTAAAAAGTTATATACAAGAATTTTATGTGAAAAATGATGGCTATGAATTCTTATTTCTTCCCACAAAGTCCAAAGTCTAATACATGTTTGGTTTTTGGGTCTCATTCAATATTATTTATGCAATAATGATGAAACTTTAACCCGTCAAGTTTTTAGAAATCAATATATGAATAATAGTCAATATATGTAATATATGGGTTAGATTCAATATTAGTTATATAATAATGATGTAAATTTTAACCCATTAAATTTTCAAAAATCAATATACGTAATACTCCTTGGAACATCAACTTATTAAGAGTGATAAAAAATAAATATAGAAATATTTGATCCATGATCGATAAAATAAACATTATCAATTTTTAGATGAGTAGAGTTACAAACCTCTTTCAGTGAATTACTATTTCAATTAAGAAATAACTAGTGATGTTGTGTAGCATATGCTTCAATTCATCTAGCACACAATATCATAGTCATTATGAGGCTTTTTTCTAGATTTGAATTTATTTATTCTTAGAAAAATTTATAACCTAATAAATTTTGAGAATCAAAACATATAAGAAGTCAAGTCTATGGCGTCTTATAGAAAAATGGAATGAAGGTAGAAGATCAATCATATATTCAAGTTGTTGATCCAACTTCATTTATAATAAACAATCACAATTCTGAAACCAATCCATAAAAATAATAGGAAATTGTAAATATTTACAACAATTAAAATGTAGCAACACATGAAAAAACTATTAAATGGAATATCTAAAATAATAAAAAAAATACCAACAAATAATAATAGTCAAAAAATAATTTATGTTGTTTTCATCTACACCATGAAAATCACTTGTAAACATGTTATCCTATCAAAAAGAATTATTATAAAAAAACTAACTTTGGGATCAATTAAAACTAAAAAACATCTCTAAAAACCCAATAAGATATGAACATCTACATATATGTGAATGAATTCCTATAAAAAATATCAATGTTTTTCTTTTTTAAGATGTTGACATTGTGATTTTTTTTAGAAGTGTTTCCGGATATCTTATTGAAAAAGTATTTTTCTACCAGCTGATTTTCATCAATGTTTTCCAACAAATCCTTAAACCCAATTAGATGCGGTTGGCTATATGGATCAAACAACACCAATTAGATATATTGAAAACCAAATTTTCCTTGAAACCAAACAAGATCATTTTAAATAATTTTTTAGGGATATCGTAGGTCTACATCTACCTCTTTTAATAAGTGAATTGCCCATTGAGTTTACCCTATTAACTAGTGAATCTCTATATATTCTTTTTACATGTTTAGACAATCTTAATCTAGTCTTATCCATCATCTCATAAATTGAAATTCACTATAATTTTCTCTCTAATACATTCATTTATAACCTTATCCAACATTCTATATCCACGTGTCATATTAACGTTTTCATATATGCTAACCTTATTTTTTGTTCAGGATGTCTTGTCAGAGGCCAACACTAACTACCAGAAGCATCCCAAAATCATTTTTCCATTTTATCCATTTGGTTTGAATCCTGTGAGAGATATCAACATCAATATCTCCATCACATTGTAGAAGTGAGACTAAATATCATAATCGATCAACATTTGAAATAACGTAATCTCGTTATCTCATATCCATAACAATACTAGATAATCATTTTCTAAAATGAATGAAAATACATTTTGTCATATTACTATAAAGACAAAAACATTTTTATTTTAATGTCTCTCTATATCTCTGATTTAAATTTGATAGTCACTTTGGATTCTACAATGAAAAATTTACATCTTCAAAAAAATGTAATTAGGGATCATAACTTTAATATTTTCTTTGTAAATTCGTTTAAGACCAAATAGAAAACATGTGAGCTTAAATAGAAACCTTAATGTCACCTTATCAAAATAGGGCAGTCTATAGTATAACCTACTAGTGTTCTAACATGAGTTAAACTCTTTTCATACAAGTGTTGGATAAGTTTGATATGTGTCACTAGCGCCCCTTTTTATGGATGGATATTTAATGGTTCCACTACTTTATTAGTCTTGATGGCATGATATGTGTCATGAATTGGTGGTAAACACCTAGGTGTAGTGAAAACTTTCTTGTTCTAGTGTAACACCTCTTGAAATTTCCCCTAATGGAACATACATAGCCCCAAATCATTCTTGACTTCTTTCTCTATCATTTCTCATTTCATCCCCAGTAACTACATCTCTTTTCTTCCAAAATATTCATGTAACGCACTTAATTCATTTTGGGTCTACCTTAATCTCTGCAAGGTTATGTTTCTTCCTTCCCACTAAAAATTTATTGTTATGGTCCTCTAGTAGTAAAATAACCCGAGGTCTCTAACCATGTTATGCTCATCACCAAACCTAGCCCAGTAGTGTCAAATACATATGTTTCCACACAAAAAAATCCACTACAACTAAATCTTCATATATCCATATGATATCAAGCCCAAGTAACATGTCCCAAGGTCTCTAAACATGTCTAGCCTCACAAAAATATTTTCTATCCACTTTACAAGAAACCTAATATTGAGCCCAAGTTCCTTCATTACCAAAAAGTGTAAAACTTTAAAGCACATTCGTTCCACTTTAACTTTTAGTTGGTCATTCGGATTCCACTATCACTATTATTTTCCTTTTGGAAAAAATATTTTTGATACTCCTAGAATAGAAATGGCTATATTGTGAACACTTTTAGCCATCTCATCCCACATATAGCCAGTGGTTCCTTGAACTCCCCAATCCACCTCATTCAAAAGTTTTTTCTTAAATTCAATTATAAAGTTTTACTTTACATGTCACCATCTGATTCTTGAATTCCATAATCCATTTATAATGTTTTTTTTTCAAAAATTATACAATAATCACTGGATTCCTCAAACTGATTATCATAAATAATAAGTGCAATAAGGAATCTTCATCGTATATTCTCAAAACACATACATAGAATGTGTGTTTCTAATACTACATGGTTTTCTATGGGAATTTAAGTGTATGTGTTTTCTTCATAAACAAAATGATACTTTATTTTTTAAACTACTTGTCATAAGTGATAACTGATACAAAGTGTTGTAAAGTCCAACAATATGTCATATAAAATCCATATACTAATCTTACATGGAACACATCCAAAATATTATAAGCATAATAAATATAAACCTTCAAAATCATTGAAATATCTTTGAGGGATTCTTTTGTATCAACCAATTTGAATCCTACATTCATTAATGAGATCTTAAATTATAAATATATAAATTTAAAAAAAACATATCATCAACATATGCGACTCACTAAGCACTAGAAAGAAAAAATAAAAAAATAAATAAAATTATATGAAAAAACCATAAATGCATGATTTATTGAATAAAATAATGTTTCAATCTCTTTAGTATCCATCCTAGGGATAATATAGGCACCCAAGTCAAATAAATGTTCCCTACAATAGAAATAAAACAATATTTCAATCTATGGTTCTATCTGGTATTCATCCATTGCCTCGGCTCCGTCACAACTCTCAGTAACCCTCTGTAACCCTCCGCTGAATTTTATAAGCATCCAATATTTTTTAAAATGAAAAAAAATATGTCAGGCATGATGATGGGGATGATATTTGTGATGATGCATATAGTCATTTCAAATATACCACATTGGTCTCCCCTGGTTTTATTCGAGCGGCTGACACCCTAAACCACTTTTTTCCCAATGGTCGTTGAAACTGATGAGATGAAAAAAATTCGGCGACCTGATACACAGAGAGTTTACATGATTTATTGAGACCATATGAATAAAATTTCACTTATTTTTACATGATTTATTCAATTTTGGAATTGTTTTGAAGTCGAACCTTGAATTTGGAATTTAAATATTTCAATGTCATATAAATATGTATTATAATTTCTTAAATAATATCTAGAATTATGTTGATAAGTCGATTAAGATATAATTTTTCATCTTTCTCCTATTTTTTGAAGACATATATTAATTTTGTGAAACCTGGATGTAGTATTTATAAAGTTATGCATTTTTCACTATTAAATGTTTATTCAATTTAAAGTTTAATTTAGGAAAAATCCATAGTTGATATTATTTTCGCTATTATAGATCTGTGGCTAAAAAATTCAAAAGGAACAACTTACCACAAGCCTCATGATATCTCATGCTAATGAAAGGAAACATAGTCACTTCACTAACCATATGAGAAAAATTACAACTTAGTGTATATAGAACAAAAAACTACCACATTTATATATCACAATCACTCAACTGATCGCATAACCATAATCTTATTGTGTAGATCAAATGACTGCATGAATGCATTGTATTGACCATAATAAATATCTCTATGCTACCACAAGCACCCTCTGTCAAATGACTGCATGATGATTTGGTCTCTCCTTCCATCTATTGGCCACACAAGGAATAGATAACCCATCAATACTCTAAGACCAAACACATCTACCTACCATACGAAGGAAACCAATAACTGCAAAGGAAACTCTCAACCTGGCACCAACATCATAGTCACTGAACCTACCATACCTTCATGACCATCCACACCTACCAACCATAGGAAGGAAATCTAGTTACCTCAATTGTATATATTGACCTACCTCCAATTTCCTGGTCACTCCACATATCGTACCACACTCAAGCTAAAACAATATAAAAACTGAGTTACTCAATGAATACTCTCAAGTTGTCATGGGTGAACATACCATAAGAATCACCCACTAGCCATGAATCCTACTTCATCATCCTACTGTGGTGATCATCCTCGAGCTATTGTGCCTTAAATAATTAATGATGTTGAGCCATTATACTACAATAACTCAATCGGTCTGGCCCTCTCTCCAAATTCAATGTTTTTCAAAAAAAATATCGACCCCCTATTAAATTCTAACATACCTAATTTTTTACATCACCACTAAACCATATAGCAAGCCTCAATGATGTAGTGCACCCAAACCAACATCATTTTTTGAACATAAAGTCACATGGGCTAAATATTTGTGGTAACCACTACTTTTTTATGAAGATTAGCTTCAGGATTGTGGTGTATGAACCCCAACAAATTGATCTTCAAGATCAAGATAGAGGTAGGAATACATGCACTGAAGAATTTATATGGATCATTCATGACTATCTATGCATGTTTGAAAAAGATGGTTTGAAGATGGCATGTTCGAGATAAAAATTTCCATAAGAGTGATCAAATATCAGTTTTACTATATATGTTCCATGTGAATATCAAGATCGATGGAGGCCTAGATGCTCCCCAATGCTACAGTTTCATGCCTGGTTATAGTTTCATACTGGGTGTTTGGAAAAACAACTCAATAAATATTCACCTATGAAATGGTCCCCCCACAATGAAAATCCAAATGAGATCAGCATGGATATTTTTCAGAGATTGATTAATGGAAAATTGTATGTCAATATACCCTAAACCAATTGAAGGATTGAATTTGATTTGAAGACTATGAAGGTGGGGCTTGAATCCCATGATCATTATCCCAATTTCAAGAATCATCCCATTTATTCTAGCCAATTTACACCCAAATCCACCAAAATCGAGTTCCCCAGAACTTGGCTCAGGTCCTATATTCCTCTACATAAAGTTACAATGATTCCTAATTCTACCAAGGTATACTTACACACATTCCCAACAACACTATTTCACTTAAAACCAAATTCCAAGATCCCATGTGATGTCAATTACTCCAAATTCAACAAACTATTTTGACCAAAGAAACAGCCAAGGAGCACATTTTAAATTCTTCTAGCATGTAAAATCTTGAACTAGATTAAGACATCTATATTCAATTTTAGCCATCATACAATATTCACATTATAATCTTTTAAGGATTTCTACCTAAATTGTGACATTATACTCTAACTCCTAGTTCAACCATTAATCTTCCTAACTTATTGTGATCTTTCCATCATGAAGTGTTGTTACCAATTTTTGGTTCATCATGTCAACTGCAACTCCAAATCCATTGAAGCTTTTCAATGGCATCACTAACACTTTTTGGAGTGGTTTACAGTGCATTCTAATCATAAGATCCTGAAATATATTTTCAATCAGAGGGATCTGAACTTATGAAAGAGATTCTAGGCGAAGTATCTTCAGACTTTTGATTTTGATATTGCATATACACTTGGAAAAAGAAATGTGGTTTCTGATATGTTTAGAAAGAAATTACTAACACAATCAATGGAGGAATCGGTTGAGGAGTGGTCTCAGATGAGTTTTTTTGATGAGATGAACTTGGGAATGGAAGAGGTTGGTGGGCTTGTGATTTTGGCTTCGATAAAAGGTGGTTTATCTTACAATGAGAATGTTCAGCTCAAGAAGGTGACAGAGACCGAGTTCCATCTTTTTTAAGAAATCCTTTTATTTTAGGGATACCTCAATTGAGTGATCTCAGTCTCCCAGTGGAGCTTTGAGCTTTCATGGTTGGTCAGTTTTTCCATTTTACTTAAGTCAAAAGTATATGGAAAGTGGACATCGTTCTTGCTGGTCTGTGCACCCAGACACTACCAAGATGTATCATGATTTGAGACAATGGTATTGGGGACTTAGGATGAGAAATTCAATTGCATATTTTATATCACAATGTCTTACTTTACAGAGATTTATGGAGGAACGCCAGATACCTGAAGGATTGTCACAACCCTAACCAATTCTAGTATGGAAGTAAGATGATATTTCCATGGATTTTTTCATTGGTTCTCCATGGACTCCTAGTGGGAAGGATTTGATTTGGGTGATAATTGATTGACTCGTGAAATCGACACATTTCCTCCATATCATGTAGGTGATGATGGTGGAGTATCATGGGTACTTGTATATCTGAGAGATTATGGGACTTCATGTGGTTCCCTCTATGGTTTTCTCTAACAGGTACCTGAGGTTCTGATCCTATTTTTTGAAATGTTTATTGTAGGTGATGGGTTCCCATTTGAAATTGAACATGACGTATCATTTTAATATGGATGGAAAGACATATAGGGCTATCCAGGTTCTTATGGATATGATCCAGGAATGTGTGCTTGATTTCCATTGTTCTTGGGAAAGAAAATTTCCACTGTTAGAGTTTTCCTATAATAATATTCATCATGACTTGATTAATATGGTGCCCTTTGAATTTTTTTATAGGAAACCATATAGATCTCCATTGTGCTGGGAAGAGTTGGTTGAGTAGTCCTTGGTTGGGCTGAGTCTTTTTTAGGAGATGATGAAGTTGGTGAAGTTGATCTAGAGGAGGTTAGTCATAGCATAAAGTCGTCATTAATTTTATGAGGACAATCATCATTGGATACTGGAGTTTAAGGATGGTGATCGGGCCTTTCTCATAGATTCACCTCACTTGAAACATCATTAGTTTCATAATAAGGGTAAGTTGGAACTAGGGTTTGTTGGACCCATTGAGATTGTTGGAAGACAATGGAAGATGGCACATTGGTTAAACTTAGCATCTCATTTGACTTCTATCCATGATGTCTTTCATGTTTCTCAGTTGACGAGTTATGTTATAGAACTTGGCCATGTGATTGAATGGGAGGATTTTCATCTTGATCCTAAAACCACGGTGGTTTAATAGCTAGTTTAGATTATGAATCAATAGGTTAAGGTAATGCACGGTAAAATGATTCCACTGGTCTGTGTAATGTGTTAGTGGAGACGGGATAGCCACGATACGTGGGAGAAAAAATCATTGATGAGGAAGAAGTGGACTTCTCTTTTTTTAGATCTGGGATTTGGTGACTTTATAGGGATAGAAAGCCAGTATGGTGGGGATATTGTAAAATTCTATTACTTCTTTTAGGTACTCCATTATCCATGTTTTATTTCATCATCCTTGTTTGTGTGTGTTTGCAAGCTTCTTGGGGATGGAGAGCCTTTGATGGGTAAAATAACCTAATTTTCAGCAATGTATGGTCGCTTGGATTAATTTATTCTAAAAAAACTATGTTAAATGGATTTGAGATATTCTCCCCGTGTTTTGAAAACATCAGAGGATTTGGTGTTTTTCTATTGAAATAAGGTTTATAATGTCTGTTGAGCATTTACACGACGTGAAAGTGAGTTACATGACCTATATTTATTTACAGGTTGATGTTGTGAACTGGTTTAGGACATGATAGGTTTACATGTCATGAAAGAGTTTCATGAAATATATTTTTCAATGTTTGGATTTTTTATCTAAGAAATGCATTTTTTAACATAACATAAAAATAAAGGAATTCACAATGTGTAAAGGATTACACGCGGTGAATTGATTTCTTATTGGGATTTTTAAGGTGTTTTGTTGGGGGTTAATGTTTCATTTTTCCTTAAATCCACCCTTTCGTGTCCCAGAGGTCTCTCTAGGTGATTCTGGAAATTTATGATCCTTTCATATCATTCCTTCGGTGATTGATCATCATTCTTATTGTGGTTCATCTCTCTGGATAAGTTCTCCTTCCATTCCCCATTATCATTGGTTGCAGTAGTGATGTGGGCTTCATTTATGATTCAAATTCATGATTGGGTATTTTTTTCTATTGATCCTTTATAGTTTCCTACCATGCATCATCTTTCAAAGTCTGATCTCTATGCTTCCAATCACCACTGTTGAAGGCGGCTATGTTTATAGCATTTTGAGGTAAGTATTTCTATACAATGGGATAATTTGATGACTTGCTTATCATTATTGATAAATTCCTTTGGGTTGTACATTTCATTAAAGATATTTTTGTTTTAAAGGATTTCATGGAAGGAAAATGGGTTTTATAGGGGGTTTTCTCACTAACTATTTAACTAAGTGCTTCAGGTTATTTTTATAAAAACATTAGTTTCCAAACACTGAAATAGGATTAACTTAGCGTTGAAAATGATTTATAAAACTATGAGAAAGTTTTTATAATGGATTTTTACAAACTTTGAACATTCTGAACCTTAGGTGCGTCTGGAAATAAACATGGGTAGCCTTAGTGAGTGTGAAACCACTGGGTGGTAACCTTTGGAATATTAAAGGACTATAGAAGAACATGATATTGGTTAGATCCAAAATATTAATTTTTAGGCTCTTTATTTTCTAGTATGTATTCCATTGGTTAGATCCCTATATGAGGATCTTTTTAATTTATTATTTATCACATGATGGGTTTTTATAACAATGTATCGCTAACGGATTTTTATATGAGGTTATATCATATAGATTTGCATGATAGGTTATTTAATGGATATGTTTTTACCTGATTGCCTCTTGATGTATGGATTGAAAATATAGTTTTATCACTTCTACATGTCATATTTCTAGATTTTTAAATATGAAAGGCTTTTATGAAAGCAAAATGAAAGGAAAGAAAAATGATTTACTAATGGATTTGGGATTTATGAAAATTGTTTTGTAAAATTGTTTTGTTTTGAATGATACATGTATTGAATTCTTAATATTAGACCTTGTGTATAAATCTTTGGTGTTATTTTGATCAAATTTGTGCTCGCACCCTATATACTTCTGAATTTGGTCCATTGTAAATGTTTTATTACAGGATATAGGTAAAGGGAAGGGCATCTTAGAGAATGTCAGCTTCTTTTTTGTCACTACCTTCGTAGTGGGATGGTATGGAGGTGACAGTTGGTCACATAGAAACTCGTGGTCTTTTCGAATTCATTTTAGCCTATTTGGATTGTTTTGTATGGATCTAGTTATATCTCCTTTGTTTCCACTTTGTATACTGATTTATTGTCTTGTTATGTTTATATTCAAGACTTGTTTCTGTTATATTTATTACCTCACCACCTGTGATGGGCCAACTCAGGTGGATGGTTTGGTTGACCTGGGTTGATACATTACACTCCATAACCCCACAGGAACGATGAATTTGGATTAGATAATCATAAGCTCTATTGATATTATTTTTATTTTCTTATATACAAATTTTTCAAACATGAATCACCAAACATAGAATATATATTGCTTACTACAAATTCAAACATGAATTACCAAACATATAGAAATTTTACATCAAGGATTTTGTAGAAAATTATATACTTAAATTTCATGTGAAAAAATAATGGCTAGGAATTCTCCACAAATTCCAAAGTCTAATTCATGTTTGATTTTTGGGTCAGATTCAATATTATTTAGACAATAATGAAGTAACTTTAACCCATCGTATTTTTAGAAATCAATATATGTTATAATATTCAATAAATGTAAAATATGGGTTAGATTCAATATTAGTTATACAATAATGATGTAAATTTAACCCATTAAATTTTTAAAAATCAATATATGTAGTACTCCTTGGAACATCAACATATTAAGAGTGATCAAAATAATAAATATTGAAATATTTGATCCATGATATAAAAAATAGACTATCAATTTTTAGATGAGTAGAGTTACAAACCTCTTTCAGTGAAATTACTATTTCAGTTAAAAAAGAACTGGTGATGTTGTGTTGCATATGCTTCGATTCATCCATCACACCAAATCATAATCATCCTGAGTCTTTTTGTCCTGATTTGAATTTATTTAATCTAAGTAAAATTTATTAACTTATAAATTTTGAGAATCCGAACAAATAAGTAAGTCTATAGAGTCTTATAAAAAATTGGAAAGAAGGTAGAAGATCAATCATAAGTTCGAGTAGTTGATCCAACTTCATTATTAATAAACAATCACAATTCTGAAACCAATCCTGAAACAGTTAATAGGAAACTAAAAATATTTACAAAAATTAAAATGTAGAAACACATGAAAAAACTATTAAATGAAATATCTAAAAAAAAATATGCCAACAAAAATTTATAGTCAAAAAATAATTTATGTTGTTTACATCTACACCAAAAAATCACTTGTAAACATGTTCCCCTATCGAAAAGAAATATTATAAAATGACTACCTTTGCTATCAATTAAAACTAAAAAATATCTCCACAAACCCAAGAATATATGAACATGTACATATATGTTCATGAATTCCTATACAAAAATTTCAATTTTTTCTTTTTTAGGATGTTGACATTGTGATTTTTGTAGAAGTGTTTCCAGGTTTCCTATTCAAAAGGTTTTTTTTTTTGCCAACTGATTTTCATCAACGTTTTCCAACAAATACTTAACCCAATTAGATGTGGTCAGCTATATGGATCAAAAATCACCAATTAGATATATTGAAAACCAATGTTTCATTGAAACTATCTTGGACAAGATCATTTTAAATAATGTTTAGAGCCATTTTAGGTCTACATTTACCTCTTTTAATAACTGAATTGGCCATTAAGTTTACCCTATTAACCGGTGCATCTCCAGATCTTTTTAAATGTTCAAACAATATTAATTTAGTCTTAGTCCTCATCCCCTAAATTGAATTCCCTCTAATTTTCTCTTTAATACATTCATTTCTAACATTATTCAACATAGTATATCCACATGTCATATTAACATTTTCATATATGCTACCCTTGTTTTTTTTCAAGATGTCTCGTTAGAGGACAACACGAACTACTAGAAGCATCCCAAAAGAATATTTTTCATTTTATCCATTTGGTTTGAATCCTGTGAGAGATATAAACATTGATATCTCCATCACATTATAGAAATGAAACTAAATATCATAATCGATCAACATGTGAAACAATGTAATCTCACTATCTCATATCCACAACATCACTAGATAATCATTTTCAAAAATCACTGAACATACATTCTATCTTATTATTATGAAGACAAAAACATTTTGATTGTAATGTCTCTCTAAATATCTAATTTAAAATTGATAATCTATTTGGATTCTGCAACAAAAAAAATTATCATCTTCAAAAAAAATGTAATTAGGTATCTTAACTTCAATATTCTTTGTAAATTTGTTTATGACCAAAGAAAAAACGTATGAGCTTAATGATAAACCTTAATGTCACCTTATCATAACAGGGAAGTCTATTGCATAACCTACTAGAGTTTTAACTCGAGTTAAACTCTTTTCAAACAAGTGTTGGAAGAGTTTGATATATGTCACTTGCGCCCATTATTTATGGCTTGATATTTACTAGTTCCACTACTTTATTAATCTTGATGGCATGATATGTATCACACATTGGTGGTAAACTCCTAGGTGTTGTGAACACTTTCTTGTTCTAGTGTAACACCTCGAGTAATTTCCCATGATGGGACATACATTCCCGACTTCTTTCTCTATCAATTCCCATTGCATCCCTACATCTCCTCTTGCAAAATATCCATGTAACGCACTTAATGCATTTTGGTTCTACCGTAACCTCTGCAAGGTTATGCTTCATCACTCCCACTAAAAATGTATTGTTATGTTTCTTGAGTAGTAACATAACCCAACGTCTCTAACCATGTTATGCACATCACCAAACATGGCCCTGTAGTGTCAAATACATATGTTTCCATAAAAAATCCATTACTTAAACTAAATATTCATATATTCATATGATATCAAGCCCAAGTAACATATCCCAAGGTCTCTAAACATGTTTAGCCTCACTAAATGCTTTTCTAGCCTCTATGAGAAACATGATATTGAGACCACTTGCCTTCATTACCAAAAAGTGTAAAACTTTAAAGCATATTCATTCCACTTTAACTTTAAGTTGTTCATTATAATTCCACCATCGCTATTCTTTTCCTTTTGGAAAAAAAACCTTTTGATACTCCTAGAATAAAAGTAGTTATCATGTGAACACTTTTAGCCACGTCATCCCACATATACATATAGTCAGTGGTTCCTTGAACTCCCCAATCCAAATCATTCAAAAAAAATTTCTTAAATTCCATTATAAAGTTATATTTTACACATCACCGTCTTATTCTAGAATTCCATAATCCATCTATAATGTTTTTTTTTCAATAATGATACAAGCATCACTAGATTCCTGAAACTGATTATCATAAATAATAAGTGCAATAAGGACTCTTCATCATGTGCTCTCAAAACACTTACATAAAAAGTGTGTTTTCAATAATACATAGTTTTCTATGGGAATTTAAGTGTATGGGTTTTCTTCATAAACAAAATGATAATTTATCATTCAAACTACTTCTCATAAGTGATAACTGGTACAAATTGTTGTAAAGTCCAACAATATGTCATCCAAAATCCATCCACTAATCTTACATGGAACATATCCAAAATATTATAAGCATAATAAATATATACCTTCAAAATCATTGAAAGAACAAGTAGGCCTTCTTCTAATTTGAATCCTATATTTATTGATGAGATATTAAATTATAAATATATAAATTAAAAAAACATATCAACAGCAGATGAAACTCACTAAGCACTGAAAAGAAAAAATTAAAAAATAAATAAAATTATACGAATAACCATAAGTACAGGCTTCATTGAATAAAATAATGCTCCAATCTCTTTAGTATCCATCCCACGGAGAATAGATGTTGCCAAGTCAATTAAATGTTTCCTACAGTGGCAATAAAATAATATTTCAATATATGGTTACGATAGCCTAGGTATATAGGTATAATAAGCTTTTTCCAACAACCGTCGCTATTGATGATGGACATAGTCATGATGATGTGTATTGCCATTTCACATATACCACATTGGTTTTCCCTGATTTTATTCGATGGTCTGACACTTTAAACTTTTTTTGCCCTAATAGCATTTTACTGAAACAAACTAGTGAAATGACAATTTGTAAGACCTGAGACAAAGAGTTTTACATGATTTATAGAGACCATATGGATGGAGTTTCACTTGTTTTTACAGGACTTAATGAGACCATATGGACGAAGTTTCACTTATTTTTACATGATTTATTCAACTATGGAATTATTTTGAATTCGATGCTTAAATTTGGAATTTAAATATTTCAATGTCATATAAATCTATTTTTTAATTTCATAAATCATATCAAGAATTATGTTGATAAGTCGATTAAGATATAATTTTTCATCTTTCTCCTATTTTTTCAAGCCGTATATTAATTCTGTGAAACTTGGATTTAATATTTAAAGTTATGTGTTTTTTACTGTTAAATTTTTATTAAATTTAAAGTTTAATTCAGGAAAAATCCATAATTGATATCACTTTCACTATTACAGATCTAAGGCTAAAAAATTCAAGTCACAACTTAAAGGGCCGATACATACCAACGCCCTTTATGGTGGACTTATCTTTCCACCGACATATGAATTGTAATGGGATGACACATACCAACGCCCTTTATAAAAGCGA
Source organism: Viscum album (assembly GCA_963277665.1). NCBI lineage: Eukaryota > Viridiplantae > Streptophyta > Magnoliopsida > Santalales > Viscaceae > Viscum > Viscum album. Next base: position 1,526,291,271 of record OY728151.1, read on the forward strand.
CTACATATTTAAAAAAATGACTTAATTTTTCAAATGTCATAAATTTATTCTTCATAAATACGTAATTCTTCTACTCTAACAATTGATTGGTTAAACGTGGTTTCATGGATGCGCAACAATCTGATCTTGTAGTGGTCTTGTGCTGCAAATTTGAATGATCTGAATAGTGGTGATTAATATCAGCCTTCATGCAGCAAGGGAGGTCCAGTGGTGGTGCCGGATTGGGTTAGCAAAGAAGAGGTCTACAAGTGGAAAACAAGTTGCATTGTGGCATTAGGTTATCAACAGTTGGAGGTTTTCCCCCTCTGTAATGTTTTTATATTATTAAAGTACTCTTAGGGGTCTACAAGTCGAGTCCACACATCGAGTGTACTAGCATCGAACAAGTCTAAGTGGTCTTTCAAGTTTGACTACTTTGAATAGACAGATATCAGATGGAACCATATACCCAAGAGGTGGCGGCGCCAGTTGTGCTTTCATTGATCGTCGTCGGTGCTATCATATTACTTCTGGTAGAGTGCATCTTTCATTCTGGACTGATCCGCTTATTTCGTTGCTACACCGAGCGTGTTAAGTCAGATGTTAAAATGGATGTACGAGGAGAGGAGGTGGAAGTAGGTGGGTGTATGTAAATTCAAATGTGTGAGTGAATGCAGGTGTTCATCGTGTCACTTGAAGACTTGCATTTACTACCTCCACCTACTCTCCTCGTACAACAATTTCAACATTTGATGTAACACACCCGGCGAAATAAGATGAGAAGTCCAAAACAAAAGATGCACACCACTAGAATTAATATGATAGCACCAACAACGATTAGTGAAATCGAAATAGGCGGCACCACCTCTTGGGTACCTGGTTCCATCTTCTTCGATGCTAGTAAACTCGATGCGTTGACTCGACTCGTAGACAACATAATGCCACTATACAACTTGTTCCTCAATTACATCTTCTTTCCTAACTCAATCGAGCACCACCACCGAACCTCGCAGCATAGTCAATCTTGCCATGTTTCATCGAGATCATCAACCTGTTCAATTTGGCAACGCCAGAACCCGCGTCGAGGGCTCATCAAGGTCGTTGCCATGATTTCTTTTCCTGAGAGATTCACTCTGTAATGTTTTGAAAGAAACCTTCATTATCCCGAGGTCATCGTTGTCGGGTCGTCGAAGACCCCTCCCCCAACCTAATTTCGGTTGTGTGCGAGGCAGCACCTCTGATCTTGCCATGTTTCATCGAGATCATCAACCTGTTCAATTTGGCAACGCCAGAACCGGCGTCGAGGGCTCATCAAATGATTTCTTTTCCTGAGAGATCCACTCTGTAATGTTTTGAAAGAAACCTTCATTATCCCGAGGTCATCGTTGTCGGGTCGTCGAAGACCCCTCCCCCAACCTAATTTCGGTTGTGTGCGAGGCAGCACCTCTGACACAACAGAGGTGGATCGTTCGTGCAATGCAGCGCTGGGGGAGCAAAGATGAAGAACTGAAAACCCTAGGCAACACGACCCGAGTGCGGTCTGCAGGGCTTTTAGATAAAAAATCAGTTGTGTGCATTTTTAGAATTAAAAAAATAGGTAAATGGTTCACTCACCCAACTCGATGAGTCTGCACGGGTGGGCGAGTTTGTTGCGATTCTACCCAAAATCGGCCGATTTTTCCCAAAAACGATTTACACCGCGAGTTAAATCTGTGATGCAGAGTACAGTCGTAGACTCGTATGATTTTACGAGTGAAATCGTGATTTCAACAGATCCGTCACAGCTCTCATCCACCCGCCACAACCCTCTGCTGAATTTTATAAGCATCCGGTATTATTAAGTTTAAATGAAAAAAAATAAGTCAGGCATGATAATGGGGACGATAGCCTGCAAATACAGGTACAATTAGCTTTTTCGATGGCCGTCGGTATTGATGATGGCGATAACTGTGATGAGTTGTTTCAAGTATACCAAATTAGTGGTCCCTGGTTTTATTCGACAGGCTGACAGACTAAACCACTTTTTCCGCAATGGCATTTGGCTGAAACAGAATGACACTTTAAACCTCAACGGGTCGAGGTTTCACCCCTCTATAATGTTTTTTTATTATTGAAGTAGACTCTTATGGGTCTACGATTCGAGTCCACATGTCGAGTCTACTAGACTCGAACGAGTCTTAGTGGTCTCTTGAGTTTAACTACCTTGAATAGACGGATACCAGATGAAACCAAATACGCAGGGGGCGACGCCACAAGTCGCGCTTTCACTGATCGTCGTTTGTGTTGTCATATTACTTCTGGTTGTGTTCATATTCCGTTCTGAACTGTTATTCTTATTTCGCAGCTGGACCGAGCGTGTTACACTAGATGTTAAAATGGTTGTATGAGAAGAGTAGCCGGAAGTAGATGGGTGTGTGTAAATTCAAGTGTGCAAGTGAATGTAGGTGTCCTTCATGTCACTTGCACACTTGCATTTACACACACCCACATACCTCCACCTACTCTCCTTGTATACTCATTTCAACATCCGGCACCACCACCACACTAGAACCAACCAACCATATGTAGTGATCTATCCTAGCCACACCAAATGAGTAGTATTCATCACCATGTTTCATTTATACAAAGCTATCTGCGGCATTGCATCACTTATAATTGTTTTACATGCTTGTCCAAGCCCACTAACTCTAAAAGTACCACCTCAACACCAAAATCAAAAATCGCTCATCATGTCGTGCACATATATATACACTTCATAAAAAATAATTCCGTACACATCTAATTACAAACATATATTATTTAACCATGAGTTACAATAATGAGGAATACTTTTTTATGAAGCAAATTTGACATTCACATAATTACAAAAGGAAACAAATCATAAAAAAAGGAGCAATTAAAATTAAAATTCACATCAGACCACTAATTAACATATAGAACAAGAACAATTTAAAGAAAAAAATTCAAATTGATATTGAGACCACCAATTAGCATAACTTAAATCAGAGACCAATAATTCACATTAAAATTAGGATCAAAAATATCTAATTCACATAAAATAAATTCTAAGCCCCCCCAAAAAAAGAACTCCAGAAGGGGAGAGATCTTACGGCATGAAATCCCCCGTAGGCATTTCATACTACAATAAAAAGGTGCAAGACTTAAAAAACATGATAAATGCAGGGTGACTTTTTAAGTGTCCAGAACACTGACCTTTTCTATGGTGTGCTTGGGGCACTTGGACAGTTTCAAATAATCACACAGGCCAAAATCCCTCTTCAAGCCACTCACAAAATGGTAGAAATGTAGACTCCTTTTTTATTATCTGAACAGTAATGAAGTACATAAACATGATCAATGGTAGGTTAAATGGATTAGAGCATCCTACCTGGATTTCCTAGTATTTTGCAATGATCAAGAGCACCTCGTATCACTATCTTCACATCGCACATTTGACGAACACCAACTTGCAACTCATACACCTGAATGAATTATGATAAACAAATTCAATAAATTTCAGGGAGAATGAACATATCATAAGATGTCATATCAAATCCTATTGTATATTTCTGTGAACATGGAGAATGATGTTACAAACTGAAAATCAAAGATATCAGTCTGCAACAATGTAGTTTTCACAATATCAGGTTGAATGAGGGGATGAACAGTACTCAATAGGAGATCGCTCAGATCCCCTGTTTTGAACGGAAAATGCTAATTCTCTACGTATACAATATGAAAAATAAAACTTGAAGACTGGAAATGAAGTTCAAGGAGCATCTGTAGAACATATCACTAGAAGTCGAACTCGGCGGCATGAAACAGCAAATAGAAGATATCTCATTCTCTTTCAGTTTTCTGAAACATTAAACTGGAGATTTCAACTTTTAATAAGAACAAGACTTTCAATATACAGAACACTCACTCCTCTGGGCGATGCGAGGTCGAGGAGGATATCACTCACTCCTCTCTGAGGTGCGAGGTCGAGATAGAGGCAAGACTTCGAGCAAGGCTGTGGTTGATTTGTGCTGTGCAAGGTACCACCGGAGGAGTAGAGAAGTAAAGATGGGTGCGAGGGAGGGCAGAGCGTGGGGGAAGAAATCAAAATCTGAAACCCTATGCAATTGTGCGATGCGAGCCTCGCCATCCGTTAGGTTGCGTTAAATCCTCATTCACCGATTTTTGATTTTTTTTTTTAAGACACAATGTTATTCAATCGTTTGACGCGGCGAGTTTGCCCGTTCATTCCTCCTGCGAGCTGAATCGGTGGGGATGAGAGAAATCGTTAGCTCGTACGAGCCTACCAGTTGGCTCGCGAGTTTAACTACCTTGCTCGTTTAGGCCGTTGCCTTTTTATACCGAGGTCACCGTTGTGTGTTGTGTGCGAGGTAGCACCTCCGGCCCAACAGTGGTGGATCGTTCGTGCAATGCGCGCCGGGGGAGCAGATATGAAGAATTGAAAACTATAGGCAACACAGCCAGAGCGAGGTCTGCAGAGCTTTTAGATAAAAAATCAGCTGTGGGTTTTATATATATGTGAGGATAGTAAAACTAATCGTACTGTAGATTTTATATTTTCGTATGAAGCATAGTGTTTTCCATGATAAACTGGGTAAGAGCACCCGGGACCCATACAGCCCTGTTAAATAATATTTAAATAGTAAAAAGTAGAAGGTAATCACCGAGGGCCAGCACTGGAAATGAAGGCATTACCCCACCACCTCTCTCTGTCCTAAATGATTCTCATGTAGAGAGAGCGAGGATGGTCCGTCGTTGATTGTGGTGGAAAGAAGGGTTTCCCGCCCTCGCTTTTTTACTTTGGTGGCAGAGGGGTGGCTGGCCAGCGCTTTTTACAGGAATCGTAGCGCTTTTTACAGTAATCGTTCAGAGGGATGGATGGCTGGCCAGCGCTTTTTATCCCACCATCTCTCTCTGTCCTAAAAGAAATCGTAGCGCTTTTTACAAGAATCAAAGCGCTTTTTACAGGAATCGTGCAGAGGGATGGAGGGCTGGCCAGCGATTTTTACCCCACCACCTCTCTCTGTCCTAAAAGAAATCGTAGCGCTTTTTACAGGAATCGGAGCGCTTTTTACAGGAATCGTGCAGAGGATGGCTGACCAGCGCTTTTTACAGGAATCGTGCAGTGGGATGGATGGCTGGCCAGCGCTTTTTACCCCACCATCTCTCTCTTTCCTAAAAGATTCTCATGTAGAGAGATCCGTCTCTTACAATTTTATCGGGTGTTGAGTTCTAGTATGTAGCGGTTCTCTTGCCATAGTCAAAACATTTTAAAGTTCATTTAAAAATGTTTTTTCTAGTTTTTTTATTGATTTCTAGTTTATTTAGTTTAATTAATTAGTTGTAATTTGTTAATAATAGTTAATATTAGTCAGCAATTAATTATTATTCAGTGAATACTAATTAGTAATTAACTAATAAATAGTCTTAATAAGTAATTTAATACTATTATATTATGAATTATTTACTAATTAACATCTCTTAGTAGTTATTAATAATTACTAGTTAGTCTTAATATTTATAAATTAGTTAGTAATTAATTAAAAAATATGGGTTTTTATTATTAAACAATTACTAATTGATATATAAAATTATTATTTAGTTGCTAATTAGCAATTTTTTAATAATAATTTTTCATATTTATTAAATAATTACTAATAATTAGTAGTAATTAAAAAATAGTAATTATAAATTTATTATTGTTAATAATCAACAATTATTGTTAGGTAAATTATTAATATATAATTTTTAATATTTAGCAATAAATATTTATTTATAAATAAGAATTATTAATAATTAATAATAATTAGTATTTATGGATAATAATTAATTATTATCAAGGTAATCATTAATAATTAGTCTTAATTAGCAAATTAATAATTATGATAATTTATTTACTAATTAATATTAGAAATTATTTCCACTGTATATATAAGAATTTGTATTTGCAATGGAATACTTTTTCCGTTGTAATAGATTATTTGCGACGAAATACATTTTCCGTCACAAAACATACATGGGAAGAAGTATTCCATCACAAAAACCTAAAAAAATATATTTAAAAGATAACAAAAATAAATAAAATAAATAAAACCTCAAACCGAGTTAAAAAACCAAATATATAAAATTTTAGACATATAAATTAATAATTGTATTACACATAATATATTTATCAAAACTCATCATATAATGTTTTTCAACAAAATATATCAATCACTGTGGGGATATGGTGGATCATATAGAGAATCTGGTGGATGGAACTTCATATACCTTACGCAAGTCGTTGCACGTATTTCATCATCTTCTCGTGGTGTTGCTTCTACTATCAAAATTATCACTCCTCCTGGTGGTGCTGGTGTCGATGAAGCTCCTCCTGCTCTCAACACATGCTCTCTATAACCTCATTATGAGGTCGCATTTTCAACTCATACTTTGTAGATGATGACGACAACTATGCACGCGCTCCCATCGAGGTGGATGGCGACCACAAATCAATGCCATAATAATTGGAAGCACAACTACAAATAACGCTTTTAACAACGCTATAAAAGTGCTTTGTTAGCATAAAAACCCACTGACTACCTAAGCGCAATGCCTTTTTTTGGTCTAACAAAAAGCACTCATAAAAAGATCCTCTATCGGCGCATTTAGTTAGCACTGAACTTCATCAATGCTTTTTTTAGTGATGATAAAGGTCATATAAGCTGCTACACAGCTGCAGCCCTACAACACCCCCGCATCATTCCTATAAAAACAAACCCAATTAAAATACATGATCAGGAATAAAAATATACAAAAAATCAGATTGGAATACAAATATCGCATTACACTGTCATTTCAAATCAAAATTTACATACAAAAAAAATTTACATTGATATCATATTTACAATTAATCAAAAAATATTACAACTCATATACAAAATCAAAACTAGAAAACTTTTTCCAACGATCAACCTCCATATAAAAGCTTGTCCCTCCAATTAAACTAATGTTTATTTTAGTAACAGTAAATAAAAAAAAGAAACAAATTATAATTTTAATGTTATATAATCCACATAAGATAAATTATGTTGTTAATTATTGTACATATTAATGATATTATCAGTTAATCGTGCGTCAGGTTGACATGCAGTCAATTTCTACATGTCACAAATGAATTATGGATGATTTTCCCAATGTTTGAAAATAATTCGAGCTCGTTTTCTCGTTTTTGATATGTGATTCATGTTTTAAACTAAAATGACACTTTTAAATTGAAAACACGTACTCGAGTCACATCGACCACATCATGTGCTAGATTGACGTGCAACCGATTTCTACACGTCAAAAATGAATTATGGACTGTTTTCCTAAAATGTTAAAACAATCGAAGTTTGTCTACTTTGTTTTGGAAATGTGATGCACATTTTAAACTAAAATGGCACTTATATTGAAAAACATGCATTTCGAGTCATGCTGACCACATCCCGTGTCAAATTGACATGCGGTCGATTCCTACACATGAAAAATGAATTATGGATCATTGTCCTAATGGTTGAATACAATCAAAGCTTGTTTTCGTGGTTTTGGCTATGTCACACACATTTTAAACTAAAATGACACTTTTATATTGAGTACACATACTTTGAGTCATACCTGCCACATCATCTATCGAATTGATGTACGGTCTATTCCTATACACTAAAAATAAATTATGGATCATTTTTATAAAGTTTGAAAACAATATAAGCTTGTTTACTCGATTTTGGCTATCTGATACGCGTTTTAAACTAATATGACACTTTTATATTGAAATCATGCACATCGAGTCATACCAACCACATTGTGAGTCATATTGACATGATGTTGATTCCTACACATCATAAATGAAATATGAATTGTTGTCCTAAATTTTGAAAATAATATGAGCTCATTTTCTCAGTTTTGGGTATTTGATTCACACTTTCATCTAAAACGACACTTTTATATTGAAAATACACACTTCGAGTCATACCGAGTACATCGTGTGTCAGATTAACATGCGGCTGATTCTTACACATTACAAATGAATTATGGATCATTTTTCTAAAGTTTAAAAACATCACAAGCACATTTTCTCAGTTTTGGCTATGTGACATGCATTTTAAACTAAAATGACAATTCTCTATTGAAAACACGCACTTCAAGTCATACGCGGAACATCATCAATCAGATTGATGTACAGTCAATTCCTACACTTCATAAATGAATAATGGGCCATTTTTCTAATGTTTGAAAACAATTTGAGATTGTTTTCCCATTTTTGGCTATATGACCCTCGTTTTAAACTAAATCAACACTTCTATATTATATCAGGTTCTTGTGGGTACAGTTAAAATCAAACACACACACACACACACACTATACACACATAGGCCAGAAATGTAGATCATATCCCACCCAAGGGATAACCCACCAAACCAGCCATTTTATTACATTGATGATTTATGGCCCGAAGGCCCATTGGACATGACACCCATTACATGGCCCATAGGCCCACCATTGGATGGCCTGAAGACCATGCTTTCATCAGACCTGCATCATCGCTTTCCCATCATGCATGTGTCACTGCCTCCCTTTGATGGCCCAAAGGCCCATGTGGCCCGAAGGCCCAAACTAGCTGCGTGAAGGCCCAAACCGATGAATAGTTCCAGCTACCACAATACCGGTACAGTACCGCTACAGTCCCAAGAAATCTTCATCCACCATGATGTGATACCGAGTTTCATACAGACTTATAGGGTGTGTTAACCACTCAGCTACCACCCCAACCACTAAAACAGCACTTCTATAGTGAAAACACGCACTTCGAGTCATATCTGCCACATCGTCTATAAGATTGATGCACAGTCAATTCCTACATATCAAAAAAAATTATGGATCATTTTACAAAATTTTAAAAATAATTTGTGCCTGTTTGTTTAGCTTTGTCTATGTGACACACATTTTAAACTAAAATGACACTTGTATATTGAAAACACGCACTTTGAGCCATGTTGACCACATTATGTATTAGATTGACGTGCGGTCAATTCTTACATGTCATAAATGAATTATGTATATCTTTCTTAAATTCTAAAAAAAACATGACATTGTTTTCTCAGTTTTGGCTATGTGATGCGTGTTTTAAACTAAAATGACACTTTTATATTGAAAACGTAATTCAAGTCATATCACCCACATCGTGTGTCAGATTGACATGAGGCTGATTCCAACATGTCACAAATGAATTATTGATTACTGTCTTAAATTTTGAAAACAATCTAAGTTCGTTTACCCAGTTTTGGCTATACAATGCGTGTTTTAAACAAAAATGGTACTTCTATATTAAAGACACGCACTTTATGTCATACCTGCCACATCATCTATCTGATTGATCTATGGTCAATTCCTATATATCATAAATGAATTATGGATCATCTTCCTAATGTATGAAAACAATATGATCTCGTTTTCTTTGTTTTGGAAATGTGATGCACGTTTTAAAATAAAGTGGAACTTCTATATTGAAAACACGTACTTCAAGTCATACCTGCCACATTGTCTGCCCGTTTGACGTATGGTCGATTCCTACACATAAAGAATGATTTTTTCTTGTTTTGATATATTTTGAAAAAAAGATGTGCTTGTTTCAGTTTTGGCTATATGATACACATTTTTAACTAAAATAACACTTTTTTATTGAAAACACGCACTTCAAGTAATCCCGACCACATTGTGTATCATATTGAAATGAGATTGAATCCTATATGTCACAAATGAATTATGGATCACTTTCATAATGATTTTAAACAACCAAATCCGGTTTTCTTGGTTTTGGCTATGTGATGCGCATTTTAAACTAAAATTACACTTTTAGATTGAAAACATGCACTTCGAGTCATACTGACCATATCGTGTGTTAGATTGACAAACAATCAATTATTACAAGTCACAAATGAGTTGTGAATCATTTATCTGATGTTTAAAAACAATCTGGTCTCATTTCCTCATTTTTGGCTATGTGACATGCGTTTTAAACTAAAATGTCACTTCTATATTGAAAACATACACTTCGAGTAATACCTAACACACGTCTATCAGATTGATGTATGGTCAATTTCTACATGTCACCAATGAATTGTGGATCATTTCTACATTGTTTTAAACCAATCATATATCTTCTTCTCAATTTTTGCTATGTGAACTAAAATGAAACTTATATTGAAAACACATACTCTGAGTCTTAGAGAAAACATTTTGTGCTAGATTGATATGTGGTCGATTCATACTAATAAAAAATGAATTAAGAATTGTTTTACTAAATCTTAAAATCAATATGATCACATTTTCTTGGTATGGATATGTGACACACGTTTTAAACTTAAATGGAACTTATATATTGAAAACACACACATCATGTCATACTAGCCACATCGTGTGTCAGGTTGATGTGTGGTCGATTCCTATACATCAAAAATGACTTACGAATCATTGTCCAAAAATATAAAAAAAATTGAATATGTTTTCTTGGTTTTGAGCATGTCATGTGTGCTATGCACTAAAATTTCAATTTTAAACTAAAACATACACTTCAAATCATATCAGGAACACTGTGTTTCAGATTGAGGTGTGGTTGATTTCTACACGTCAAAAATATGTTATGGATCATTGTTATAAAGTATCAAAACAATATGATTTTTTTTTCAGTTTTGAGTATGTGGCTTATGTCTTGAACTAAATTTTCAATTTTAAACTAAAAACATACACTTCGAGTCATATCAGGAACACCATGTATCAGATTGAGGTACATTTGATTCTTACATATCACAAATGATTTATGGATCATTTTTAAAGTATAAAATCAATATGAATGTGTTTTTATAATTTTTAGTATTTCACATGTGTTTTGAATAGAAATATAAATTTTAAACTGAAAACACAAACATTGAGTCATAACAGACACACCATGTATAGGATTGATGTATGATCCCATCTTTTTTCAGGTACGTCTCTCTTTGAGTTTTTTGTTAAACTTATTTCGGTTGAGTTTTACCTCATCTTTAAACTTTGGTGGTTGTGTTTTCATCATGGATGTTGTTTGGTTGGAATAAATGTAGTATTGGATTGTGAGGAAACTTGAGAAAACTGAAGAGGATCCAAGAAGAGATCCTTTGTTGGGGAAAATTACTTAAAGTTTAAGGATTTGTGTTTATTTTAATTAATGGAGTCCATGTATAAATGGGTCAAGTGTTACCAAGGGTTCTGGATAATTTGAGAAGCCTTAAAGGTTGGTTCAGGTTATCTTTAAATAAAATGGGAAGAAAACCACCTATAGGAACCGATGATATTATCCAGATAAGCCCAAAAAGATCCAAATCTCAAAGACATTTCGTGGCTGCTCCCATGTCACAACAGCCTTTACCTTATTAGGACCAACTAAAATTCCTTGTTCCGACGCCATGTGTCACAATAATTTCACTTCCTGAATCTATAAATCACACTTTGAAAGCTTTTCATAAATTCGATGACTTCTCACTAGACTTGGAACTGTTCTCAGATGATGCACATGATCCTCCTCAGATTTAGAGTAAACAGGGATGACATCCAAAAAAAACCACTAAAAAAGTATCCAGATACTCATGTAATATCATTTTCATCAAATACATGAAAACTACAGAAGAATTTTTTAGATCAAATGGCATAATAAGGTACTCATAATGGTCGTACCTACTCTGAAAGGTGGTTTTATGGATGTCAGATTATTTTATTCTCAACAGATGGTAACCAGATCGAAGGCCAATCTTTTAAAACCACTTCACACCTTTCAATTGATCAAACAGATCATAAATATGTGGAAACCAATATTTTTTCTTTACCGTAACTTGATTGAGATTCCAATAATCAAAATATAGGCAAAGATAACCATCAGTATACTTGGCGAAGAGAAATAGAACAACCCAAGGTGACACACTTGGGCGTATAAAGCCGTTATCAAGAAGATTATCCATTTGGAACTTCTTCTCGTTCAGTTCATCTAGTGCCATGTGGTAAGAGGGAATAAAAACTGGTTGAGTACTAAGAACTACATCAATAGAAAACTTAACCCCCCTCACTGGTGGCATACTACAAAAACCAGAAAGAAACACATTGGGAAACTCAACAACGACTAGAGGGAGATCACCACTCAAAGATTCCCGCTCCAAATCAAAAGAAAAAACTGATATTACTTCCCCCAACTCTGGATAAGAAGGTCCGGATCTACTTGAACTTGGGTCTCAATCAACTTGAAAATCAAGAGACACACCATTCACTACTAGAAAAACAGGTATTTGCGACGGGCTATTTGCGACGGGATCCCGTCGCAACTACACTTATTTGCGACGGGCCCGTCGCTAAAGCCTTTTTTTGCGACGGTCATTCTCGCCGTCGCAAATAGTATTCCGTATTTTTGTAAAAAACTTTTAAAATAGTTTTTGCGACGGTACCGTCGCAAAAAAGGTTTTTAAAAAAAATAAAAAACTATTAATAATACTAGTATTTGCGACGGGTATAGTATCCCGTCGCAAATACTATAAAAAAAATAAAAAAAATAAATTATTAATAAATTATTTTAATTAATATAATAATAGAATTATAATTTACAAATGAAAATAATAAATTATTTTAATTACTATAATAATAGTAGAATTATAATTCAAAAATAAAAAATAATAGAATATTAATAAATGATTTAATTAATATAATAATATTACAATTATAATTCATAAATAAAAAAATATTAATAAGTTATTTTAATTAATATAAAAATAATAGAATTATTTTACATTCAAATATTAAAATAATTCAAGTATTACAAAAAATATAATTAAATTATAATATTATAAAATTTTAATATATATATAAAATTTTAATATATATATATAAAATTTAATATTATAAAATATAAATAATAATATTATTCATATTAATATTGTTATTTAAAAATATAATATTATTAATATTTTATAATGAGACAGAAACTACGAATAGAAAAAAAAATATTTTGATTTCACAAATTTTATAACAGAAATACAAACTCTAATCTGAAGGAGGGGGGGAGGGGGGGGGGAGGTGGGGGATCTGCAGATGGTGGTGGAGGAAACTCCATCCCTAAAGCATGAGTGAGTCGGCGCATGTACTCCATCTGCTCCTGATGCTGCTGCTGCCACCGACTCGCCTGCTCCTCGTACAGCGGATGCTGGCGTCGACGCTCCTCCTCATGCTGCTGACGCATCTGCTCCTGCTCCTGTCGGAGACTCTCTATCTGTGCAGTCTGAGATCGCAACTGATCCTCATACTGTGTAGAAGAAGATGCACAAGCTCCTCTCGAGCTGGACGCCGACATCGCAGCACTGCCATAATAATCTCCGGGAGTCAGTCGAGAGCCGATACCAACTACCCGGCCCTTCTCGAAGGCATACTGGGTGGCCTGCATCCATGCCGCCTCATCAAACTGACGGGCAATGGTCTGATCTGATGACTCGGCCTGACTCTCAGGCCGGGCCTGTGCCGCTGCGGCCTCATATGACTCTTATAGTTGCAATTTAAAATTAAAATTATGAATATATTATATGCAGATAATTTTTAAACTTGAAAACAAATAATACTGACCACTATGTGATGCTGACGATCACCTCTGAGATCCCCAGTAGCAGGATCACTATACATCCTCCGATATACGTCGTACTCTGTAATATCGGGGTGCTCGACAGCCTATAAGAATAAAAAATAAACTGTTAATATTTATAGTTATATAAAATATTTATAAATAATGTACGTACCAGATGCTGTCTATGAGTACTGAAAGAACGACTCCCAGCTCGATGAGTCACCTCCTGTCTCCCCCGATTCTGTCTCCCCACCGATGATCTCCTCTGAAAGGCACCACTCAACCAGTGCGCACATAATCCATCCCATACATGGGATGAAATATACTCTGGTCGGTGTGCTCTACACGACTCCTCAAAATCTGACACTCCTGCTTTCTTCATCGCAGCTTTTCTTAAATTGTGCAAAAACTGACGAAGGCGATCACGCATGGCCACCTCCCATGCCTCGTGGATGGCGTCACGCATGGTATCCTCGATCGGATACCATAAACCCTACAAATAAATCAAAATATCAAGTTAGAAATGAAATAATTTTCAAAATAAAAATTATTTATTTACCTACGTACCAACCAATGGCCGAACATGGCCTGCTGCACATCAATGGGAATCTGCTCCCATGTGGTCCACGGCTGAGAGAAATAGTTGCGCAAAATAGAGCTGCCCTGTCCGACTGCTATATGCGGAAAACTGAAAAAATAATAAACATTTATTATGTGAATAGATTAATGAAATCTTAGTCAAATCCACAGGTTATCACACAGGTTATCACACCTCCGTGTGCGTGGATCAAACCCAAGACGTGGACGTCGCTCGGGGACGGGGCCAGGAATCATCAATCGTGCAAGACCGCGCCCCTTCCGCGTACTCCCTGGAGCGCCTGCAGGCTGAGGGTCATCTGTCAGCAACTCATCCGCATCAAAAGTCAGGTCAGCATCCGCCAACGCACGAAATGTGGCATCGTCCATCTGAAACAGAAAATGTTAATGTTAGCAAATAATTGATAATTACTATTATATATACATATATACATATTATGATTGTATATAAATACCATGGAATGCTATCAGTGTTCATCTTCATCATCATCTTCATATATGTCAATGTCATCTTCATATTCCTCCTCAACATCATCGATATCCATTCAAGTTACAGTTGCTTCATCTCTTACCGTTTCAAATTCATATGTGACATCATTAACATCATCGTCATCACCAACTCTTAAATGTGGGGTGTCATCATCGATACTCATGTCTCTTTGTAAAAAAGATTGATTTTGAGTACTCTCTTGAAAAAATTCAATTCTTTTCACATCAGTGAAAACACATTCACTTTGACTAAACTGATTGTCTCGAATTTTGATTTTTATTACACTCCACCAATCAGTCAAGTCTCTTGATGTTGAACAGTACTTTGCATAATAAACTTGATATGCCTGTTGAGCCAATAAGAATGGTTCATTTACTGCGAGAACACTTTTACATTTAATATCGATGATTCCATGAGTCGGATGAACACGCACGCCTCTCTCTGTATCCAACCACCGACATTTGAACATGGTTATGTAATGTTGTCCAAGATAACAGAGTTCAATGATTTCATCAAATATGCCATAAAAGTCAACTTCATTTTCTCGATGATGAGATCCTCTCAAGCTAACTCCACTGTTCATTGTTTTTTTCGATTCCCCATATGCATGTGTGTGGAATCGAAATCCATTCACCACATATGCATTATAAGTTTTAACAAGTTTGGAAGGTGGGTTACTCAATACACACAACCGTTTGTCAATTTTATCAGCATGTCGAGACACCTGAAAATTTGTGAAATAATTATCAATATAGTAAACTATACATTGAATGAGTTGCTAAAAGATAAAGAATTTATGTTACCAGTTTTTGAAACCACTGAGAGAAATTTTTCAGTCGACGTTCTTCGAGAGCAGCTGCTGTAATTTGTGGAATTTGTTTCTTGATATGATTATCATACAACCTATAAAAACCAAAGTTATTTACTGTAACATAAATGATAGAATAAGTGATATAAACACTTACAGTACAACTGATGTCATCTCTTCACAGTTGAGCAGAACATACGTATGAGCTCTATGATGTTCATCATCTGAAAGCCGGCATTCAGAAACTCCACCAAAACCAAGATCTGACTGGTTGAAAACAGATAATTGATTGTCGATTTCATCAATATTCCTCTCATTCCGTCCCATTCGGTTGTGTTTTGAAGGATACTCAGATTCAAAATAATGGGAGCAGAAAAAAGATATTTCCTCTTGCAAATAAGCTTCTGCAATAGATCCTTCAACAGATGCTTTGTTGCGTACTTTTCTTTTCAATTTTTGCATGCATCTTTCAAATGGGTACATCCATCGAAACTGTACCGGACCTCCACATTTGGCTTCATATGGAAAATGTAACATCAAATGTTCCATTGAGTCGAAGAAAGACGGCGGAAATATTTTTTCCAGTTTACATATAATTATAACAACATCTTTTTCAAGTTTGCCTAGAGCATCATAATCTGCCGTAGCCGCACAAATTTCCCGAAAAAAATGAGACATGTCTGTTATGGAATCCCAAATCACAGAATTCAACAGACCTCTTAATCCAATGGGTAGAATTCTCTCCATTATAACATGACAATCATGACTTTTTAATCCAGTAATATGACCATTCTTTACACATCTACCCAAATTGGAAGCACAACCATCTGAAAGTCTCAAATCTGCAATCCACTGACAAAATAATAAACGGTTTTCTTTAGACAGTGTATAAGCTGCTTTTGGTTTCAGTAACCTTTCTGTTCTGACATTCTCAAATAGTTCCAATTCTGGATGCCTGCAAATTTGGGCAAGATCTAAACGTTCATTTACATTGTCTTTGCTCTTTCCTGGCGTATCCAAAACTGTATGAAACAAATTATCAAAACAGTTCTTCTCAATATGCATGACATCTAACATGTGTCGGACCAAAAAATCAGACCAATATGGCAAATCCCAAAATATGCTACGTTTAATCCAATTGTGTTCTTTCCCAAAACCAGAAATTTTCTGTTGGTTTATTGTGGGACCAAAAGTGATGAGAGGTAATGAAAATACAGCCGATTTTAACTCCGAACCTGATAGCATTTTTGGAGGTCCATCCCTTTCAGCTGTTCCTTTTCTGAAATGAGATCTGTTTCTGCGAAAAGGATGATCAACTGGAAGAAATCTGCGATGACAGTCAAAATAACAAGGTTTCTTTCCATGAATGAGCATAAATGCTTTGTTCTCTCCCATACAGTAAGGACATGATTTCTGACCATGTGTACTCCATCCAGATAACATCCCATAAGCCGGGAAGTCACTTATTGTCCACATCAATGCTGCTCTCAGTATGAAATTCTATTTCGTTGCAACATCATATGTACTGACACCAGTACTCCACAATAAATTTAATTCATCAATCAATGGCTTCAAATAAACATCAATATTTTTCTTCGGATGTCCTGGAATTAGTAAATTCAAAAAGATATATGGCTCCTTCATCAACATCCATGGAGGTAAATTGTACGGAGTTAAAAAAATAGGCCAACATGAATATTGACTACCATAAGATCCAAACGGACAGAAACCATCAGTGGAAAGGCCCAGTCGAACATTTCTAGCTTCTAAAGCAAAGGATGGATGCACTCTATCAAAATGTTTCCATGAATCACCATCGGCTGGATGATTCAAGATTTTATCGGTTGAAATATTCTCTTTATGCCATGACATCATTGTCGCTGTATTCTTAGACATGAATAAACGCTGAAGTCTGGATGTAAGCGGAAAATATCTCAACTGTTTTACAGGAATCAAACCAGACTTCCCGTGTTGTCCTTCTTTATATCTCATCTTCCCACATGTGGGACAACTATCCAACGACTCATTTTCCCCAGAATATAAAATGCAGTCATTTGAACATGCATGAATCTTCTGACAAGTAAGTCCCAAATTTCGAACCAACCTCTTACTTTCATAGTAATTTGCAGGTAAAACATTTCCTTCGGGTAACAGTGTTTTCAGCAAAGAAAATATCTGGTCAAAACAGGTGTTTGACATTCCGTTATCTGATTTGATAGCCATAAATTTTGCAACTGCTTCTAATTTGCTCATCTTACAGCCAGGATATAATGCATCCTCAGCAGACTTCAACAACTCATAAAATTCAGACGGTCCCAACTCAGGATTTGAAGCTATATCAGCCGGAGTTTCTGTATGTTGAACAGATGAACCTGCAACATCATGTACTAAATCTTGAAACTGGGATGGATCCGGAATCAAGTTGGTATCACCTGCTCTGGAACTGCGTTCACCGTGTTGATACCAAAAAACATAATCTGCTTGAAAACCAAAACGCAAGAGATGTTCCCCCACTTTGTCAAACGTGTCAAACGTTCTCAATGCACATTTTCTACAAGGGCATTTTATCTTTCCTTCTGAAACAAATTCTGGATTTGATGCCGCAAATGATAAAAAAAATCTCCACACCCTCTATATATACTGGATTTAAACCAGAACCATTTCGATTTCTACGTTGATTTATCCATATGCGGTCATCTAATAATGACTGTTGACGACCTCGTTGTTCCACATTTTTCTATAAAATATAAAAGCATTACTGGTTTTGAATAATTTGTTAGAAAAAACACAAGCAAGGATTGAATATATTGAGAATAAAGCAAAACCTGTTACAAATATTGATAATTTTAATATTATATTGATTTTTTATTTTTTTTAATAATACTAATATAATTTTTTTCATAAATATTAATTATATAATAATAACATCATTACATTATTAGTATATTTTATTATTAATTTTAAAATAATATAATTTTCTATATTATATACAATTCTCCTTTCATCTGTGTGTTTCACATTCTGTCTCCACATGTAATATTGACATTCACTTTCACCTCTCCATTGGCGAGTAGGTTGATAATTTTGAAAAAGAATGCCAATATTACATGTGGAGACAGAAAAAACACAGAAGAAAAGAGAATTGTATATAATATAGAAAATTATATTATTTTAATATTAATAATAAAATATACAAATAATGTAATAAGGTAATTATTCCTAATTATTGGTAATTATTTCAAATTATTGGTAATTATTCCAAATTATTGGTAATTATTCCAAATTATTGGTAATTATTCCAAATTATTGGTAGTTATTCCTAATTATTGGTAAATATTGGTAATTATTGGAAAATATTGGTAATTATTGGAAAATATTGGTAATTATTGGTAATTATTGGAAAATATTGGTAATTATTGGTAATTATTGGAAAATATTGGAAAATATTGGTAATTATTGGTAATTATTGGTGATTATTGGTAATTATTGGTAATTATTGGTAATTAATACTAATTATTGGTAATTAATACTAATTATTGGTAATTAATACTAATTATTGGTAATTAATACTAATTATTGGTAATTAATACTAATTATTGGTAATTAATACTAATTATTGGTAATTAATAATAATTATTACTAATTATTGGTAATTATTACTAATTATTCCTAATTAATACTAATTATTCCTAATTAATACTAATTATTCCTAATTAATACTAATTATTCCTAATTATTACTAATTATTACTAATTATTTCTAATTATTACTAATTATTACTAATTATTGTTAATTATTCCTAATTATTACTAATTATTACTAATTATTACTAATTATTACTAATTATTAGTAATTATTGCTAATTATTACTAATTATTGCTAATTATTACTAATTATTACTAATTATTACTAATTATTGATAATTATTAGTAATTATTGATAATTATTAGTAATTATTGATAATTATTAGTAATTATTACTAATTATTGGTAATTATTACTAATTATTCGTAATTATTACTAATTATTCGTAATTATTACTAATTATTCGTAATTATTACTAATTATTCGTAATTATTACTAATTATTCGTAATTATTACTAATTATTCATAATTATTACTAATTATTGGTAATTATTGGCAATTATTGGTAATTATTGACAATTATTGGTAATTATTGGCAATTATTGTTAATTATTACTAAATATTGGTAATTATTGGTAATTATTAATAATTATTGTTAATTATTACTAATTATTGTTAATTATTGGTAATTATTACTAATTATTGTTAATTATTCCTAATTATTACTAATTATTCGTAATTATTACTAATTATTGGTAATTAATACTAATTATAGGTAATTATTACTAATTATTGGTAATTATTACTAATTATTGAGAATTTTTCCTAATTTTTCCTAATTTTTCTTAATTTTTTCTAATTTTTCCTAATTTTAGTTATTTATTACTAATTATTGCAAATTATTGGTAATTATTGGTAATTATTGTTAATTATTGTTAATTATTGCTAATTATTGCTAATTATTGCTAATTATTGGTAATTATTGGTAATTATTGGTAATTATTGGTAATTATTGGTAATTATTGGTAATTATTGGTAATTATTACTAATTATAAATAATTATAAATAATTATAAATAATTATAAATAATTATTACTAATTATTCCTAATTATTCCTAATTATTACTAATTATTACTAATTATTAATAATTATTACTAATTATTCCTAATTATTACTAATTATTCCTAATTATTCCTAATTATTCCTAATTATTCCTAATTATTCCTAATTATTCCTAATTATTTGTAATTATTGGTAATTATTGGCAATTATTGGTAATTATTACTAATTATTACTAATTGTTGGTAATTATTGGTAATTATTACAAATTATTCTTAATTATTGATAATTATTGATAATTGTTCCTAATTATTACTAATTATTCTGAATTATTGATAACTATTGATAATTGTTCCTAATTATTCCTAATTATTACTAATTATTACTAATTATTGATAATTATTGATAATTATTCCTAATTATTCTTAATTATTCTTAATTATTGATAATTATTGATAATTGTTCCTAATTATTCCTAATTATTACTAATTATTACTAATTATTGATAATTATTGATAATTATTGATAATTATTCCTAATTATTCCTAATTATTCCTAATTATTCCTAATTATTCCTAATTATTCCTAATTAGTCCTAATTATTCCTAATTATTCCTAATTATTCCTAATTACTCCTAATTATTCCTAATTATTCCTAATTATTCCTAATTATTGGTAATTATTGGTAATTATTGGTAATTATTACTAATTATTACTAATTATTGTTAATTATTGGTAATTATTCCAAATTATACATAATTATTACTACTTATTGGTAATTATTACTACTTATTGGTAATTATTACTAATTATTACTACTTATTGGTAATTATTACTAATTATTACTAATTATTGATAATTATTACTAATTATTACTAATTATTGGTAATTATTACTAATTATTACTAAATATTCTTAATTATTGATAATTATTGATAATTGTTCCTAATTATTAGTAATTAAATGAATAATTAACAATAATTAGGAATAATTACCAATAATTACAAATAATAACATTATTAGTATATTTTATTATTAATATTAAAATAATATAATTTTCTGATTTATATACAATTCTCCTTTCATCTGTGCGTTTTCTATCTCCACATACAAATAATACATGTGAAGACAGTAAACACACAGATGAAAAGAGAATTGTATATATATAAAAAATTATATTATTTTAATATTAATAATAAAATATACTAATAATGTAATAATGTTGTTATTCCTAATTATTGGTATTTATTACTAATTATTAATATTTATTCTTAATTATTAAAAATTATTAAAAATTATTTCTAATTACCATTAACTATGAACAATACTAATAATTTAAATTTATTAAGTAAGAAAACAATATAAACATAATTAAATTACAACTAATTAAGAATAATTGAAACTAATAAAAAATTAAAAATAAATATTAAATTAAAATGAACATAAATACCTTGAAAATTGATCTGCTCTGATCGTTCTTCAAAACTTTAATATCAGCTCCGAAGAAAAAAATTAAACTGAAGAAAAACTCAACTTTAGAAACACAAGTTTGAGAGCAGGAGAAGATAGAGAATGAGAATGATTTGAAAAAAACGGATGGGGGTATTTATAGGTTAGATTAGTTGCGACGGGCCCATTTGCGACGGGTACCGTCGCAAATACCTTAGCCCGCATTTATTACGGTCAACGGGTAAATAGTTATTTGCGACGGGTCCCATCGCAAATAACATACTATTAGCGACGGGAAAATATTCCCGTCGCAAATACCTTTTACCGCCGCCGGTTATTTGCGACGGGAATATTTTCCCGTCGCTAATAGTTTTCCCGCGATTTGGCGCGCATCGCGGGAAAACTATTTGCGACGGGGAAAGCAATCCCGTCGCAAAAGCCTATTTATTTGCGACGGGTAACTACCCCCGTCGCAAATACCCATTTTTCCCGTAGTGATTGGGTGTAGTGAAGTAGACCCGCTGAAGATAATAGTCAATCCAGGCTTTATTGGAAATGAGCCAACCCATCCCGAATATGGAGTCAAGAGATTTCATGTCAAGGAATAGAAAAATCCAAGTCAACTCGAAATCTAATAGAGACAATACACAGGAGGGACTACAGAGACGCCACTCTCTCTTCAGATCAAGGGATTTAGTAATATTCATTGCATAAGATAAAAGATCCATATGAAGATTTAGCATATTAATGATACGAGTTGAAATAAATGAATGAGATGCACCGATATCAAATAGAGTAGTCACTAATGACAATTCTATAGTAATGGTACCTCTCACAGTCGTTGGACCCATGTCTGCTTCCTCTTGAGTCTCTTCCACTATGTGAAGAACATTTGTTCCAGATTCATAACATTGGAACCCTTTTATACGTGAAGCTTCTGATTACCCCATAGTTTTAGGAGGATCTGATGATCCAATTCCACTAAGTAGAGCAGAAAAATCATGAAAATGTCTATGTAAGTTCCCTCAACATCAATAAGAGTCAAAATTCTTAGGTCCCTTGGTGAAAACCCTCCTAGAATGTCCTAGCTTACCACACTTGTAGAAAATCAAAGGAATTCCTACGGATACTATATGAGGTATAGAATGACTCATCCATAGAGAAATGTTGTGAGAATCATCATGCTTACATTTTCCTTTGAAGGAACTCACACTTACACTGGGAGAGAAAGAAACTCCCGATAACCGTGAATTTCCATCCAGGTCCATATCGACCACCATCGCCCTATATAGCACATTAGCATAAGTGGGAAGCTTTAACAAGAAAACTTGAGAATGTATATTTGATCAAAGAACCAACTTTAACCTTAAATCCTTAATCATCTCATTAGATATAATCTCAGGAGTAAACTAAAACAACTCAACAAAGCAATTTGAATACTCAGGCATAGTTCTGTCGGCCTGCTCAAGCTTGAAAAACTCAACAGCCTTGTCCAACACCATTGATTATGGATAGAACTGGTTGGTGAAAATAACCTTGATATCCTTCCACTCTAAGCCCTCATGTTTCCCTACCATCACCATCGTGTCCCACTATCTCCAGCTCGGTCCTTCTATCACGAATGTGGAACACTTCACCTTGATCACATCTGATGTCTCAAAGAACTCCAACAATTTTTCTATCTTGGCCAACCATTCCTCATCATGTTGATGATCAATGGAGACTTTGAAAACTGGTGAATTATAGTGAAGGAACTATTGAGAATGATTTCTAAGAACATTCCCCTGAGGATTCACAATTGGATCTTGAATGAGAACTGGAGGTGGTGCCTGTCCCAAAGCTTGGATAGTGCGCAAAATCACCACAACTAGATTCAGATCCACAACAAGATTTTCTTGCTAAGGTTCAATAAAATCCTCTTCTTGGATCCAATTCACATGTATTCTCAGAGTCATGAGGCTCCACAATATTAGTAGATAACAAGGAATACATTATATTAACAGTGAAACTGAGAAATAAGGGAATTCATACCAAATCATAAAGAACGAATGAGATTTGGATTTCACTCTATCCAAATCACAATAAGGAAAATACTAGAACTAAACCACAAGACATCTTCCCCCAACCACTCATGGCGACTTAAGGTTCATTGCGGTGAGAGCTAGTCTGACACTCAATCACAACTACCTCCTAAGTCCTGACAATATTTCAAAAAATGCATACTGACATCAAGAAAAAAGCTATACCTAGATCTGATAACACTTTGTGATGAACCAAACCAGGTACCCTGATAACCCGATAACCGAGAAAACCCTAAAATAGTCCCAAGGGCATTACCGATCCCCATGGGTCAATGACTATCCCCTAGCATCGCACAACATGCAAGTGGGAAATATTTTGCCACCAACAATGCAGGAGAAAAGAAACAAGATAGTGTGCACAACAAAAGAAACTCCTCCAAGAGTAAAGTACTAGAATTAAAAAACACATAAACCAAACCAATTTACTATAACCAATGTAATAAAATAGGGAAACACAACCCACCAAGACCACATTTAAACTACTGGATCCACCTCCAAGAGGTCCCTTCCTTTTGCTCGAACCTAAAAGAAGACAATTTACACACCTGAAGGCTCAAGTAGGGTGTGAGATAAAAAGCCCAGTAGGGTCTCACCACAGATTCAATAACAGATTCAAATAAATGATTAACCAAAAGAATTCTTTAAATTTTATAGGTAAATAGGTTTGTCATTTTAAATCATATTAAAACAAATCATGCTATACAGTTCAAAAGATGGAAAAATACTTTAAGCAATGTCATTTCAAATGATGAAATATTTCTAAAACAATGGATTATGATAAAAAATTTACATAAAATAGTTTATTTAAATTAAAAATGCATTTAAATAAGTTTTACAATAATGGTATACATGTATATCTCAAATATAAATAACAAGTGAGAAACACGGTCATCTTCCAAATAGGTATGATATTATTTCTGGCTATAGGACTCTGCAGTCTCTAGGTGATCTTAGAAATATGTATATACAAATGTTTCCCTAACACTGGATAGAGAAGATTCATCAGCCACCCAATAGTGATGTGACCCACTGCATGTAGGATTTATAATGTTTTAATAGCGTAGAGTGTGTCCAAAAAACTCACCAACTACCTAAGGATTGCATGTGATCTTACACACTCAATGATGGGAAATTTATTTTAAGACTGCTTGAAATAAAATTAAATCCCATTATTCCATTTCAATGCCAATTTTTCATTTAAAACCATAACAGGTTTTAATAAAAACATGCCTCTTTAACAAGATAAAACCACTAGGTTTCTATCAAAACATTTAATCCATTTTCACAAGTTTAAAATCCATTCAAAACAAATTCCATCATTTCACAATTGATTTCTACAATTAAATTCAATAATTTAATTGAAATTTTTTCCATTAAAAATTTAAATTTAAATTTATCAATTTAAATCAACAAATTTCCATAAACACACCCCGACTCAATGGAATTGAGGGTTTTCCAAATTATCATGCCAAAACCATTTCAAATCTCCCAATTCACTAGAATTGGATTTTTATTTAATAAATTGAAATAAATTTGATCAATTTAATTTAAATCAAAAATTGAATTAAATTAAGAAATTCAAGGTTAATTAATTTGGCTAATCGGGATGGAACGACCTACATTTTCTCAAAACTCAAAACTCTCAATGACACCCATCAATGAGAATGAAGGTGGAGAAGAACTCGAAACTCAACATAGAAGTGAGATCCAATATCACATGCAATGAATCCATAAATTTTAGTATTATCCATTGAAATCCCAAGGGAGGAGGAAGAGAGAAAGACAAAGAACTAGAAAGAACGCTTACCCAGTTATCACACCGCACACAAAACGATGATCGAACACCGAAAGAGAGGATTTATAAGGGTTGGAAGGATTCAAGATTGCATGGGGAAGGTTCTAGGTCAAGGGTGAAGAAAATGGAGTGGAGGAAAGGAAAATATCTCAGCCACACTACCTATTTAAAAACCACAGTCGGGGTATTACAGGGTGTGTAATCCCATTACATGACGTGAAACAATTTATTCTTGTAACTTTCGAGAAACGAATCAAATCAACTTAAACTCTAACACTAAAAATTAAAAAATGATCATTAATTTCTTTACAGCATGTAATGACTCATCATGACATGTACCCTTTAGGTTCTAGGTGCAGTAGAAGCATGTGGAAGGGTGTGCCCAACTTTGATTTTTTCTATTAACAATGATCAATCTGAGATCTGTCATGATGATAAAATTTCGAATCTTCTAAATATAAAAAATAATGAAAAGAAAATAGAGATTTTCCAAAACCATAGAAAGGATCATCATATGATGGTTATAATTAATTTATTTAAAATAAAAAAATTACCTTGATGAAATTCTCTCTCAATTGATGTTTCTGATCACAATCCGATGTGATCTATCATTGCATCAGAAAATCCAAGTGTAGGCATCCTCTAGAAGTGATACACATGTGATCCATGTATATATGGATGTCACTAAAGGAATATTTAGGTGTTAGTGCAGAATATCCTTCGGTTGCGATGTCTGCCTTCGATCACCTTGAGAGCCTCTTCTAAAGCACTCTCCTTGATCCAGTAGAGGAGGATATCTATCGTAACATGAGAGCATTATTAGAGGAAGGGAATTATCTCTTGGCTTGAGAGATTTCTCCATATATGTTGTTCACAATAAAAAAGAATGGCTAGCTTAATGAGAACAATGTAATTGGGATTTATAATACATAAAATAATAAAATAAAATAATTACCCATAGGTATTTATTTATTTCATTTAATTCTTAGTAAGACCCCATGTTTAATAATAAAGTTTGACTATTATTATTACATTACATGTGCTTAGAGAATTACACCTAATATTATTTAATTAAATAAGTGATATTATTTATCACAAATTCCCAGAAAAACCACACGACGTATATATTAATATACACTGCATGTATTTTTGTTTCTCCATTTTCCTTTATTTCCTACACCATATTTATTAGACCATGAATAATGACTATTTATTTATTAAATAAATATCACCACATTATACGATAATAAATATATTATTTAGCTGATAATATATTCTCTTGAATAACTTACATTGAAATAAATGTGATCATGCATCCTTAAATAATTATTAAACTACAATTAAGAATAATATTTATTCAACTTGTTAAATGAATATTTAACTAAGATACTTGGATACACTTAGTGTGTGGCCCTCTAGGCCTCTTTCTCAGCGACATTAGATAGAGCCTTCCTAAAGTCCAAGGTTATTATTTAGAAACACACCATGGCACCCACATAGAAATAAGTTAATGCCACAATGACGTGTCAAATCCTATGAACGCTTACTGTGTAATGTAATCCCTTTGTCACAATATCTCCAATCAAGCGGGTTGCGTGCTAGTACCATCAACCCATGTGCTCGATTATTTTTTCTTTGACTTCCAGAAATTGAAATTACCCATTCCTCACCATGTCCATTGATTTATTTAGGCTATATAAATTCTATCAAAGGGCCTGAGATATCAACTTCCTTTATGGAATAGAAGGGAAAAATCCTTTCTCGCATTATCTATTAATGCAATATTATTCGTGACGCACCCAACATATCCTACCTCACTGTGAACAATGTGTCATCACAGTTTTCATCAATAAATCTAAGTGTGAAAGTTTTAATACCCATTAATAATATTCTTATAGTCTAAGGACCAATACACACATCCACAGATAGGAACATACAATGACACTATAAAATGTAGAGTTCCTTCTGGTGGGTCTTGTTCTCATAATATCCTCCAAGATATCACCAAAGGCACACACCATGAGAAGGTTCCTCAATGTTTTATGAGTCCTCACCCTCAATGGACTGTATCATTTTTGTTCCTCATATAACATCATCCATCCATAGAACATATATTCCAGAATAGTGTTATGGTAATTCCGGGTTCTCATCATAGTAGGGATCCGCTATGACCCTTTAATGAAACAAAAATCCTTAGGACATTATCACATGCATTGTCACACAAAAGAAAAATCAATATGTGATAAGGTACTTATTAATATTCAAATCCATGAATACAAGTTTATCATAAAGTACAAAGTAGTTGGTTCTAGGCCACCAACTCCGACATACTCCCACTTAGACTAGATCCAACTACTAACAACCTTTAACCCGCTAGCTCTCACATGATATTTATGCTTCTTCTGAGATAGAACTTTAGTCATGGGGTCTTCCATGTTCTCTTCCATGGACACTCTGCTTACTACTACTTCACCCCTTTGATAGAAATCCCTCAAGAGGTGATAATTCCAGAGAATGTGCTTTGTCCATTGGTATGACCTTGGTTCTTTTTCAAGAGCCACCACTATAGTATTATCACAATACAATGTGACGAGGTCTTTACTACTAGGCACCACATCAAGCACATGGACAATGTTTTGAATCTATAAAGCTTGCTTGGATTCATCAGAAGCCGCTATATATTCAGAATCCGCTGTAGAATTGGCGACAACTGGCTAATTTGAACTCTCCTAGCTCACAGATCCTCCGTTGAGACAAAAAACATATGCTGATTGCGACATCAGATCATTCTTATCATTATGAAAACCACCATCAACATATCCTCTGCTAACCATCTCCTCATATCCTCCATACACCAGGAACATATTCTTTAGTTCTTATCAGATGCTTAAGGATAGTCTTAAGAATGTGTCCTTAGACACAAATTTGTTTTTGGATTCATCAAATCAAATTTTCCATGACCTCGATGCTTGATTTAATCCATAAATGGATTTATGAAACTTGAAATACCATTTGGATTCACCTGGTGTCACAAAACCTTCTAGTTGTGTCATAAAGACATCTTCCTAACATTTACTTTGAAGGAACACTGTTTTGACATCCATTTTCCAAATCTCATAGTCATGGTAAGATGCTATGGAAAGTATGATTCTTATTGATTTAAACATAGAAACTGGATAGAAGGTTTCATCATAGTCAATTCTTTGACATTGTCTAAATCCTTTATCCACTAGCCTTACTTTATAGGTGCTAACTTGACCTTCCATGTCCAAATTTCTCTTGAACACCCATTTGCATCCAATAGGCCTTACATTAACTGGCTCATCGAACAAAACCCAAACATGGTTATGATACATGGAATCCATCTCAGAATTCATATCTTCTAGCCATTTTGTAGCTTCTGAGCCCTCTACTTCTTCCTTATAGGAGAGAGGTTCATCATTGTCCAATAATAATGATTCACCATCCTTTGTTACTAGGAAACCAAATCTCTCTGGTTCCCTTACCTCTCTTGAGCTCCTATGCAGTACTTGTGTTTTTGGAAGTTCTTCTATGAGACATGTGAAATGTGTTCCTATACCAACTCCTATGTATCTTGAGCATCAATTTCATAAAATTCAATCTTACTCCCACTATCATTTTTGAGGATATGCTCCCTCTAAATAAAGATGGTTTGTCTAGCGACAATCACTTTCTTGTATGAAGGGTTATATAGGTAATATCCTTTCATTTCCTTAGGATATCCTATAATGATACACCTCATGCCGTGGGGTGCTAGTTTGTTGCCTGAAAATGACTTAACAAATTCCTCACATCCCCATACATGAGTGTGCAACAAAATGGGTTTCTTTCCATTCCATATCTTGGAGGGAATTCCATTTTCCACCTTAGTTGGTACTCAGTTTAATGTGTATGCTACAATTTGTAATTCATATCCCCAAAAGGATAATGGAAGATCTGTATGACTCATCCTCGACCTCACCATGTCCAACATGGTTTAGTTCCTCCTTTAACTAACAACATTCAACTATGGTGTATAAGGAGGAGTGAGTTGAGATAGAATCCCAAACTCCTGTAAAAGGTCGATAAACTCTTGGTTCAAATACTCTCCACCTCAATCTGATCAAAGATTCTTTATCTTCTTACCAAGATGATTCTATACATTATTCTTTAATTCATTAAATTTATCCAAGGAATCTAACTTATACCTCATTATATAGATATAACCATATCTACTCAAATCATTAGTAAAATTAATGAAGTAAGAATATCCACCTCTAGATTCTTCTATAAATGGTCCTCACACATTCGTGTGTACCAATCCTAGAAGCTCTGTAGACCTTTCATCCTGTCTACTGAAAGGATGCTTGGTCATTTTACCTTGTAAACAGGCATGACAACTATCAAGTGGTTTTAGCTTAGTAGAGTTTAAATAACCATCTTGGTTGAGCTTTGTCGAGCGCTTCTCGTTTACATGACCGAGACGATAATGCCACAACTGGGTGTTGTATGAGTCATGAAAGTTTGATTCATTATCAATTTCCAACACATAGTTTTTGTAATTTAATACATACAAACCATTATTTAAATGTGCCATACCATAACATACATTGTTATTATAAAAGAAACAACCCTTATTTCCAAAATTGAAAATAAATCCATCCATATCCAAACACAATACAAAAATTATGTTCTTAGTAACACTAGGAACATAATAACAGTTATGTAAAACCAAAAAGCATCCCAACTGAAAATGAGAGATGGTAATCGCCAATGGCCAATGCAGCCAGCCTCACGCTATTGGAAGCTTGAAGATCCACCTCTCCCCTATAAATCTTTCTAAATATACTTTGTTTATACATTTTAATATAGATGTGATCCCCACCTACTGTATATAATACCCAATGTGTAGAAATAGAAAGATTACACTCAATAAAAAATTCACTTTTTGTGTCCCCACTCTTTTGGGTGCAGTTACTCTTCAAGTGGCTTGTCTTGCCACATGAAAAATATATTTCCTCCCATTCCTTTACCTACCTTTGGATCCTCCCCTTCTTTGAGGGATTGTGCTCAGGGGCTTCAGACCGTTTATAAATACATGGCCCCTTTACCTTGTCCTTCCTCTTCTTATTCACCATAAGGACTATAGGTTTTTTGCGCCCCATGTCCTTATCTACCTGAAGAATCAAGGTCAATAGTTCTAATATATTATTCTCATTATTGATCATGTTGTATTTGATAATAAAGAGAGATAAGGTATTGGGTAGTGATGATAGGATGAGATCTGTACGCAACTCATCCAGGAACTTAATCCATAAGATGTCCAAGTGTTCAATGCATCCAAAAAGTTTGAATACATGAGGCCCAGCTGGCGTAGACTCTCCAAGATTAGTTGTGAACAAAGCATTGAAGATATCATATCTCTCATGTCTCGCCTTCTCTTGATAGAGATCCTTAATGTGATACATCATGCTATATGCGTCTATGTTTTCATGTTGCTCCAAGATCTCATTAGACATGGTTGATATCATGAAACATTAGACATCTATGGAATCATCCAAATGTTTCATATAGAGATATATTTCCACATCACTAGCCAAATTTCTAGGCGCAACTGGAATAGGCTCCTCCATTACATACAATTTCCTCTCGTGGTGATGGATGATGCATAAACGCCTCTACCACTCCTGGAAATTAGTGCTGGTGAGAAGGTTTATCTTCTCGAGTATGGTTCACAATGATATGTTTGATGTAATTTTTCTTTCAATTTATAAAAATTAAGATGATAAAATATTTAGTACTTTATCATGATAAAACTGATACAGATAAATAAATAAATACTTATTAGTCTCCAACTATTTTATCAAAATCCAATAGCCCTCAACATTGACTTCAGAATATTCTGTTTCCTAAAAATTCTAGTGGAAGGGATCCATATTTCTCTTTACATTACTACAACTAGGGTTGGTCAAGCAAATTTAAGGGTTTTAGGTAGGAATTCCAAATTCCAACTGCATTAACTTGCAGTTCCTTGATCCGCTGAGTGAACTATCCAATCCTGAAATCCTTTTATTTTAGATTTCCTCAACCTTTGTCTCTTGGTCACACCATGTCTTGCTGTGAAAGTCAACCCTTGATGTGAACCAAGTCATTTCAACCCAAAATCTTTAATTAGAATTCCTTGATAATTGAAAGCACCCCAACTAGTGCTGGTCAATCTCTTTGAACTATGGTTCGATTCTAACCAATATTATGAAAGGCTATACCAACTTAATATTTCCTTGAGGGATTTTATCCTTATACACAAATTTCCATTTAATTATCTATCATACATGATTTTTAATATTAATTAGGATATACTTAAGTGATTAACCATGTCTAAGTTAATATTTATGCATAAGTCGGTCTTATTTTAGTTCCATCTTGTATGCTTGTTTAATTCATTAATTGTGTGATTATGACAACACAACCATAATAAATAAACCATAAAACTGATAAAAATAAAATAAATGGTATGATCATGAGATTGTTCTATTGGTTAGTTTATATAGTGGTTGATAAACTAACCCAATACCGAGGGGAGAAAACACCTTGAAGCTTTTGGGTTCGTGTTTACAACTTTCCACCTGTCCACCTTTGTATCTCCTTGGACTGGTTTCACCTCGGATCCAAACTTGAGCCGCCTGCACTAGCTTGGGAGCTCCATCCATTACATATGCTTTTATCTTGCATGTAGGTGAGGGGTAAAATGAGGTTTTATATAAAAGAAACCCTATGCACGCATGCCCTACATATTAATAAGGAGAAGGCTCGCAGCCCAACAAATTTAATTCAAATAAATTAATTAAAAGAAACCATCCACATACAAAGGTCCTAGTCTAGATCATGATCATCCATACATGCAATGATATTTATGCATAAATAAAACCAGCATTCAATTCTTTAATCATTAGAGTTTAAGATAAATCACACTCGAATCAATTAATTATTATATTTAATTAATCAATCCTTTTATCTTAAAATCTTTTATGAATTTCCTTGATATTATCATCTATAATAATGTTAAACAAATGAATTCATTTAAAATTATCTTTGTACATAACATGTACCATGGAGGAAAGTCGGTGAATTCCCATTCATAACTACCCAATGAGTAGAAATGAACATCACACATATGTTAAATCAAACACATATATAAAACACCTATCACATGTTGTTCCCCAGCTTTATGTCCACACCATGGTACACGTCTAAAGGGTTTGTATAATATAATAATAAATTATAATATAAATATGTGTAATTTAGATGAGTATACGGCGTGTACTTCTGACTACACAGTGTGTAATATCATTCACCGTCCATCTGAAGTACGTGCTCGAGGATACGTTGTGTAGATGTACTTCAGAAATATTCAGAGTACACAGTATGTCAAGTGGGCCACACAACGTGTAGTATCCGTGTTACACGATCTCCATTCAGGCAAGCCGTGTACAAGGTACATGGTCCAACCCTAACCCGAAGGGACTACATGCCGTGTCAAGTGGGCCACACAACATGTAATCTAGAAACTATGTGCCACCTATTCTTGGTTAACACATAGAGTCATTAAGACTTAGAAAAACTCCAATCACATGGCTTGGTTTGGTAGACCAGTCCCAATGCATTGATCATTGACTACGTGGCGTGTACTTCCGACTACATGCCATGTGTTCTGGTTTTTTATGTAAAGTAACCCTTTGTACCTCTAGATGAGATCATCTATTTTATTTTAATCATAATTAAAAGAAAAGATCATTTCTGTAAGGTGAATGAGAAACTAAAGAGGAGTAAAAAATCTTGAGATTTAGATTTACAGAATGATTAAATTGAATTGAAATAACTAAATTATTAAATGTATAAATCATCAATGAAAAACTAAATAATTATAATCAACGATATGACCCCTTTAATACCACTTATAGGTTCCGGGTGCAGCGAAAGTGCATGGAAGGGTGTACACAACTTTGATTTTTTTCCTTCAACAACGATCAATCTAATATTTGTCATGATGATAAAACAACGAAACTTCAGAATATAACGAAGAACAAAAAGAAAATAGGGATGTCCCGGAAGCATAGATATGATCATCATATGTTGGTTATAATTAATTTAATTAAAAGAAAAGAATTACCTTGATGGAATTCTCTCTCTGTTGATGTTTCCAGTCATGATCCTATATGATCCGTCATTGTGTCATAGAATCCATGTGTAGGATTCCTCTAGCGATGATCCATATGTGCTCCACGCATCTTTAGATGTCACCAAAGGGATCTTCAGGTGCTAGTGCGCAAGATCCTTCACTTGTGATATCCACCTTCGATCGCCTTGAGAGCCACTTCCAAAGCACTCTACTTGATCTGGTGGAGGAGGATCTCCCTCGTAACTTGAGAGCATTCTTAGAGGAAGGGAATTCTCTCTTGGCTTGAGAGATTTCTCCAAATCTATTATGCACAACCACAAATAATGGATAGCTTAATGACAATAATGTAATTGGGATTTATAATACTTAGAATAATAAAATAAAATAATTACCCATAGGTATTTATTTATTTTTCATTTAATTACTAGTAAGATCCCATGTCTAATAATAAAGATTGAATATTATTATTACTTTACATGCGCCCATCGAATTACACCTAATATTATTTAATTAAATAAATAATATTATTTCTCACAAATTCGCAGAAAAACCAAATGGAATATATATTAATATACATGGAATGTATTTTTTTCCATTTTCCTTCATTTCCTCCACCACATTTATTTGACCTTGAATAATGAGTATTTATTTCTTAAATAAATATCATTCTATTATTCACTAATAAATATATTATTTCACCTATAATATATTCTCTTGAATAACTAGTGTCGAAATAAATGTCATCAGGCATCCTTGAATAATTATTAAACCACAATTGAGAATAATCTTTATTCAACGTGTTAAATGAATATTTAACTGAGAAACTTGGATACACTTAGTGTGTGACCCTCTAGGCCTCTTTCTCAGTGGAATTAGGCAGATCCTACCTAAAGTCCAAGGTTAGCATATAGAAACATGCTAAGGCACCCATATAGAAAAATTTAATACCATAATGATCTGTCACCTCTTGAAAATGGTTATCGTGTAATGTAATCCCTTGGTCATGATATCTCCAATCAAGAGGGTTTCATGATAGTGCCATCAACCCATGTGCTCGATTATTCTTTCTTTGGATTCCCAGAAATGAAATTTCCCATTCATCACCATGGACATGGATTTATTTAGGCTATATAAATTCCATCAAAGGGAATGAGATATCAACTTTCATTATGGAACAGAAGGGACAAATCCTTTCTCACATTATCTATTAATGCCGTATTACTCGTGACGCACCCAATATATCCTACATTTCTACGAACAACGTTTCATCACATTTTTCATCAATAAATCTAAGTGCATGAGTTTTAAAACCCATTAATAATAATCTTATAATCTAAGGACCAATACACACTTCCGCAGATAGGAACATCCAATGACACTATGAAATGTGGATTTCCTACTGACTGGTCTTGTTCTCAAAATATCCTCCTAGAAATTACCAAGGGCGCACACCATGAGAAGGTGCCTCAAAGTTTTATGATTCCTCACTGATAATGGCCTATATACATTGTGTCCCTTAAATAACATAATTAAACTATAGAACATATATTCAATAATAGTGTTATGGTACTTTTGAGTTCTCATCATAATAGGGATCCACTATGAACCTTTAGTGCAACAACTATCCTTAGAAAATTATCACATGCATTGTCACGCATAAGAAAAATAAAGATGTGATAAGGTACTTGTTAATATTCAAATCCATGAATAAAATTTTATCATAATGTACAAAGTAGTTGGTTCTCATCCACCAACTCCAACATACTTATCACAGTGTGAATCCATTCACGACTTGTACACAGAACCATTACACAACATGTAACCTTGTTACACGATGTGTAACTATATTAAAACCAGTAGAAAAAGGTTAGTTAAAGGTGAGAGTCCAAAAAATATCTGACTTCACCATTATAGGTATCCTCCCAATTCAATCTCAACCCCACCTTGTCAAAAAAAGGGAAAAACCATGACAAGGTTAAAGACGTACCTATCAGATTAGTAACATGATGTTACATTACATCATTATATAGATTGTTTTGTGGTTATTTTTATCAAAAAAATCTTATTATACTCCCAGTCAATTTAAGATCATGCCTTTCATCTTGATATCATGCTGAGTATATTTAGATAGTATCATATTTACACCAAGGTAACCAAATGCAATTTCTAGATTGAAAATGTGCACTTCCTGGGCCATTTCATCTCAAAGTAATGAGTGTCAACGGACCCAAAGAAAGTTATAGTTGTGATATAATAGGAGAATCTCAAGAATGTATTAGAAATATGGAGATTTTTGGGTTTAATAGGTTATTACTGGAACATTATCTAGAACTTCTCCCATCTAGAAACATCGATGTTAGGGATTACCAAAGAGGGAGTGATGTTTTTTTGGTTAGATTCATATGAGAGATATTTTCAAGAGATGAAAGGAAATATGACCTCATATCATATCCTCACTTTATCTATTTCGGGTAAAGTATATACCATGTACTGTGACACATCTGAAGTTGGACTCCAAGTAGTTCTGATACAGAAGGATCAAGTGGTTTCTTATGGCTATAGACAGTTGAGACCACATGAGAGGAATTATCCAACTCATTATTTGTATTTAGTAGCGGTGGTACATTCCCAAAGATGGGTGATAGTTTTTTGGTATACACGGACCATAATAGACTTAGGTACATATTTTCTCATCTAGACCTAAATCTTCAACACATGAGGTGGGTCGAGTATCTGTAGTCTTTCAACATTGAGATTTCTTATACAACAAGAAAGGGAAACATTGGTACGGATTCATTGAGATGAAAGACATAGGCAGAGGAAGTATGAGAGTCTTGCGATGAGTGGTGGATAATATCTATCTTTTCTGACATGCACCTAGATGTTCAGGAGTCTTAGGGACAAGTAAATCTGACTTTGACATATGTTATACCCATGCTTTTGGACTGTATCAAGACCGACCAATTATCTAATCCAGAGGACTTAGTTTTGAGAGATAGATTATATGGTGGAGATACACCATCATGATCGTCTCTTGGTAGTGAAAATTATCTTCTTTTCTGAGGCTGAGTATGGGTACCTACGAGTTTACACGAGGAGATGATGATGGAGTTCCATGAATCTAGATGGGAGGTATATCCTGGTTTGAAAATTTTTCTACATGATCTCTGTAAACAATACTTGTGGTTAGAAATGATAAATGCGGAAGTAGGATTTATGGTAGGATGTTTAATTTTTCAGTAGGTGAAAGCCGATCAACAAATTCTAGCTAGGATTTTTTGCCCTTCACCTAGTTCTGAGTAGATATGGGATGATGTAACTATGGATTATATGATTGGATTATCCAGAAAAACCCATAAGAACGATGAAATATGGGTGATTGTGGATTGAATTAAGAAGGTATCCCACTTCTTTTATATATGGGAGTCCTTAATAGTTGATGATTTGGGAAGTCTTTATGTGCACGAGGTAGTTCGGTTGAATGGTGTTTTTAGGAGTATCATTTCAGATAGAGATCCTTGTTTCACACCATGGTATGGGAAGGGTATTTATAAGGCTCTAGGATCATAGGTTATTTTGAGTATGGTCTATCATACTCTGACTGATGGTCAATCTGAGAGGGCAATTTAGGTTCTAGAGGATATGTTATGAGCATGTGTTTTAGATTTTGGTTATTTGTGGGAGTATAATATGGAACTCGTGGAGTTTTTATATACTAATAGATTCTAGAAATCTATCCATATGGAAAATTTTAAGGACTTGAATGGTAGGACATTCCATTCATCTCTTTGTTGGTTGGAGGTAGGAGAGTCAACACTTATTAGACCTAGTCTCATGTAGGATATGTATGAGTAGGTTCATCTGATCAGACAACAGTTGGGGACTTCAAAAAGTTGGCTAGAATCCTACACTAACCATCGAAGATGAACTCTAGAGTATGATGTTGGTCACCATGTTTTTATTTGGTGGTATCCTAGATTGGGGAAACAATGTATCAAGAAATAGAGAAAGCTATCACCCAGGGTTGTTGGGCCGTTTGAGATAGCGGAAAGGGTCGGACTAGTGGTATACTATTTATCCCTTATATAGTTCTATAGTGAAATGAATGACATGTTACACCTATCACAACTTCAGATATATTATCCATAACCTTATCACAGGATAATCATAGAAGACATCAAGCTTAGCACAAATGCGTCCTTTGAGGAGCATCCAATATGGGTAGTGGACCGTAGTGAGAGGTGCCTTTGGGATAGGACTATATCTTTGGTTCGAGTGTAGTAGAGGCATGGGTGAGTTCAGGAGGAGACCTAGGATAGGGAGTTTGATATGTTATCACAATGTCTATACTTGTTCTATGAGACCCCACAATGATTCTTGGAGCAGCTCAGGTATGAGCTATTATATGGTGGGGAGGTTGTATAATACCATACTTTTTAGGTATTTCTCTCTCTTATTTTTTTCTTAAACTTATTTCAGTTGAGTTTTACCTCATCATTAAACCTTATTATTTTTGTTTTTTTCTTGGATATCAGTTTGTTAGAATAAAAGTATTCTTGGGTTATGAGGAAACTTGAGAATACCAGAGAGGATCCACACAGAGAGCCTTTGTTGGGAAAAGTGACTTAAAGTTCAGGGATGTATGTTTATTTTAATAAATGAAGTTCGTGTATAAATGGGTCATGTGTTACCAAATATTCATAGTATGTTGAGAATCCTTAAAGAGGGTTCATATTTTCTTTAAGGAAAATAGGCTGAAAACCACCTATGGGACAATTACATGTCGTGTAAATGGTTTACACGTCATGTAATGTTTAGGTGAATTTAATATTAAGCCGAGGTAATGAGTTTTTCTATGTATCCATCTAAAAATAAGTACACGATGTGTAACTATATTATACACCATGTGATTTCCCAAGAAGAATTGTAATGGGTGTCTTGTGGATAATTTTATGATTTACCTCATGTGAATCCTTCTCGACTAAACCCTAGGACAACATCCAGGTGATTTTGGAGTGCCTCTATAGATTTTGGATGTCCCACTTGTGCATCTAATACCTGGTAAGTGGTTTTGGTCAGTATTTTCCTTATCTCCCTTTGTTCTCTATCCACTTTAGTGTAATCTCTTGACCAAGATCATTTTTGGTTTTTACCTTGATTGTTTTTTATCTAGGATCCTTCTTGTGATCACCGCACCGTATTTCTCATGGGAATTTTCCTTTAGAAGTGTTGTTTGACCGTCAATTAAAGGTAGGGGGTCTAAACATTAACCATATGGTTTGATAATTGTCATTTATGTGTAATATTGTAATTGCACCAACACAGTGTGCACCCAAATTTACTAAATGATGAATTGGATTATTCTTTGAAGTCTCTTTGGATCCATTATGTTATTAACTTAGCTTATGGATACCGTTTAGGTGGGAAAACACTTGATTATTAAATGAATTGATTAATGTCTGAAAGTGTGTTTATAATGTCATTAGACTGTGGTGTTTGATTGATATAGATTCACATTGGATTGGCTTGATTATCTAAATGATTGGAATGTTGTTGGTCTAAGACCAAATGATAAATGAAATAGGTAATTGAAAGATAAATGGTAATTTTCATAATTAACAATTGAACTTGGTAATGTTATATTGTGACATCTTTATTGCTATTAAATGTGTTTTGATTTCTATGTTGTGATTCTTATATGGGGTGTTGGCCCAGTTTGATTGCTGTAATGATTATATAGGGCATTGGACCAGTTTTAATGCTTAAATGTTTACATATTGGGCTATTCCATAAGACATGTTGAAATTCTTATATACCAGACTATGCCTTGAGACATGTTGAAATGATTATATACTGATCTATGACCCGAGACATGCTGAAATGCCTATATATCAGGTTTTCCCTTGATACATGCTGAAATGATTATATAATGGCGTCGACCCTGATTAAATGATGAAATTATTATATATAGGGTTTGACCCAAATTATTCTAATTTATACCTTGATTATAAGGTTATGTTTTACCTTGGTTATAAGGTTATGGTGGTCATGGACATAAGACATTCTTAAAGAAATTTTGGCATGACGTTGAGGTAGGTTATGTTTTTTCATGGTTATCTTGTTATGGTTGGCATGGTCGTGAGACATGCTCAGAGATATTCTAACATGGATCTGAAGAAAATTTATGTGGTATTAATTTATATATTTAATTAATTAATAAAATTGATTATTACATTATTTCATGCACTTATTATCATATAGGTTATGTTTAGAAATGGTGGGGATGACGTACTGAGTTATACTCACACCCTATTCGGGCTACTATTTGGTACCTGAGCAGATTATATGGATACCAGATTGACAAGGGTAAAATACCTTTATATTGATTGTTTTCTTGATGGATGTGATAGATTTTGGAGATGGGATTGACATGGGATTTAGGAATGGGGTCTTTTGAGTCCTCTAGTAATTTATTTTGTATTAATCCTAGCATTACATTTAGTTATATTCCATCATGTCATTATTTTTTCCTATATTATTTCTTGGATTATTCAGTTGGAATTATTGTTGGTTTTCTAATATATCTCATTGTTTACATTATTTACACAATATGATATTTATTCATTTATTTATATTTCTTATTTCCACTGTGTTGTAAACTATGAATCTAGGGGTTATAGTCTCCCCACTATACTTATCACACCCTTGATACTAGTCAACATCCTTTGACATATAGGGAGGCATGCTTGAGGTCTCATACCAAACCCATTTTGGTCACATGAGTAATTCGTGGATTGGGGGACATTACAATTGATGTGCGGTTGATTACTACACATCAAAAATGAATTATAGATCATTATCCAAAAGTATCAAAACAATATGAATGTGTTTTCTCAATTTTGAGTATGTGATGTGTGTTTTTCACTTAAATTCAAATTATAAACTAAAAACATAACACTTCAAGTCATACCGAGCACACTGTATATTGGATTGAGGTGTGGATTATGGAGGTGTGGCTAATTCCTACACCATTGAAGACAATTTTCATGAAAAATATTTTGTGAAGTCATACTTTTCCTTAAAATGTAGTAAAATCCTTTAGTAGATTAGATATTATATTTTAACTACATAGACTATTTCAAAAAGTTTTTGAAGAAAATTAGTTTTATAATAGATTTTATAGATGCATGATTGCGATTCACTTCATGTTTCTAGTATAATGTGGTTTCCTCTTCCATACAAATGGAATATGTTCTCTATTTTATCGATTTTTATAGATTGTTGAAAGAAAAATTTGACTATCCAAATTATCTATAGAAAAAACTAAACAAATATCCGATAAAAAGAATTATTTCCAATTCATATAAAAGAATTAGTATTTACAATGTAATACCATTTTTGTTGAAGAATATTATTTGCGATGAAATATATTTTCCATCATAATACTTGCAATGAAAAAAGTATTCCATCACAAATACATAAAAAATTTAAAAAATATATAAAAAATATAATTTTTTTAGAAAAACATGAAACAAATTTAAAAAGAAAACCAAATATATAAAACTTTAGACATATAAATTAATATTCATATTCAACATAACATATTCATCAAAAGTTGTCATATAATGTTTGTCAACAAAATATATCAATAACTGTGG
The DNA here is from genome assembly GCA_963277665.1 of Viscum album. Taxonomy (NCBI): domain Eukaryota; kingdom Viridiplantae; phylum Streptophyta; class Magnoliopsida; order Santalales; family Viscaceae; genus Viscum; species Viscum album. The sequence continues at coordinate 1,526,332,617 of OY728151.1, forward strand.
AGATGGTGGATAATCTGGAGAACTGAGTTGATAAAACTCCATCCCTATATATTGTACAAGTCATCTAATGTATTTCATTGTCTACATATGCTATTGCTTCTGCCATCAACATTACTGCTCCTCCTGCTATTGTTGGTGTCGATGAAGCTCCTCCTTCTCTCAACGCAGGCTCTCTATGACCTTATTCCGACCTCATAGTTTCAGATCATACTTTTAAGATAACTATGATTAATCTACATGTGCTCCCATCATTTTGGATGATGACCACACAATAGTGCCATAATAACTGGAAGCACTACTACAAATAATGTTTTTAAAAGCGCTATAAAAGAGCTTTTCCAACACAAAAAAGTGTGAACTACCAAAACACTATTAAAAGCATGAGGCCTTTTTCAGTGAAAATAAAAAGCACTGATATAAGGATCCTATATTCGTGCTTTTTATTAGTGCAAATAAATGAGAAATTTATCAACACTTCATTTTTAACTCTAATAATGGCCATATCAACTTCTACACAACTACAACCCTACAACAACCATGCATCATCCCTATAAAAATAAACCCAATTATAATACATAAATAGGAATAGAAATGTACATAAAAACATATTGGAATAATAATATCACATTTCACTATAATTTTAATTCAAAATTTACAACAAAATATGTACATTGATGTCATATTTTCAATTAATAAAAAAATATTACAACCCATATACAAAATCAAAACTAGCAGACTTTTTCCAACGATCAAACATAAAATAAAATCTTACCCCTGCAATAAAACAAATATTTATTTTATTAATAGTAAATAAAAAATAAACAAATTACAATTTTAATGTTATATAATCAACATATGATAAATTATATTGTTAATTACTATGTATACTAATTATATTATCAGTTAATCATTCCCCAAATTGACATGTAGTCAATTCATACACATCATAAATAAATTATATATTGTTGTACTAAATATTGAAAAAAATTGATCTTGTTTTCTTGATTTTGGCTATGTGATACATGTTTTAAACAAAAACGACAATTTTATATTCAATACATGAACTTAGAGTCATATTGATCACATCCTGTGTCGGATTGATGTGCAGTCGATTCCTATATGTCAAAAATATATTAGCATCATTGTAATAAAATTTTAAAATAATCCAATCCTTTTTTCTTGGTTTTGGTTATGTGATTTTTGTTTTAAACTAAAATGAAACTTTTATATTGAAAACACGCACTTCGAGCCATACTGACCACATCATGCGTCAGATTGATTTGCGGTCAATTCCTACATATGAAAAATTAATTATGTATCATTTTCCAAATTTTTTCACATAATCTAATCTTGTATTGTCACTTTTGGCTATGTGTTGCGCCTTTTAAACTAAAATGACACTTCTATATTGACAACACACACTTTAATTCATACTTGCTACATCATCTATCTAACTGATGTACAATAAAGTACTATACATAAAAAATTAATTATGGATCATTTTACTAATGTTTGAAGACAATCTGTTCTTTTTCCTTGATTTTGGCTATGTGATATACATTTTAAACTAAAATGACAGTTTTATATTGAAAACATGCACTTCAACTCATACCGACCACATCGTGCATCAGATTGAAATTATTTCAATTCCTACACATCAAAAATGAATTATAAATAGTTGTCATAAATTTTGAAAATAATCTGAGCCCATTCTCATTGTTTTTGGTATGCGATGCACAATTTAATCTGAAATGATACTTTTATATCGAAAACAAAAACTTCGATTCATACCGACCACATTGTGTAACACCCCAAGGATTTGAAAATAAATTTATTATTGAATTCATGAAACACCGAGTCTTTACAAAACAACACTAGTTTATAACATAGCCAATAAACATAATTTTTCCACTTCTGTGTTTTGAATATAAAAAATATGACATACACAGTTGCTTTCAAAGTGATTTTTAGAGTCTAATAGAATAAACATATTTTTTTATGAATAGTAACAACCCTTAGGAATAATAATATACCATTACGAATAATAACTTGACCCGTATGAATAGTAATGTACCCTTATGAATAGTAAGTTGACCCATATGAATAGTAATGTGACCTTATGAATAGAAACATGACCCTCATGAATAGTGAATTATCCTTATTAATAGTAACATAACCCATTTAAGTATAAATAAAATTTAGACACCTTATAAATGAGAGAAAATATTTAAAAAATTAATAATTATGTGTCGGTATTTTTGTGAGCAGTAAATATTTAATTACAATTTTATAATTAATAAAATGATTTAAAAGAAAAATAAATTTTCATAAAATTTATTCCTAAATCAAAATACTGTTGTCCTAGGATTTTGGGGTAATTTTAAAAAACCTTAGTTAAATTTGTAGGGCATTAGAAAAACAGTTTTAGTTTTAGAACTTTATTTTACGAGTAAATGATGATTTTATTTAAAAATTAAAATTTTCATATTTTGAAAATTATTTTGATAAAATGGAGTTCATATTTGGATTCTACACATCAAAAAGTGGTTAGGGTGAATATTTAGTATTTATCTAAAATACTTGAATTTTTTATGAATAGTAAAATATAGTAATTTACTATATATATACATTATGAGTTAAATAAACTATTCCTAGAATCATCACCAATGTAATAACCCTTGGTTCAAACTCACATGAACTAATTACTATTTTTGGTCATGGAATAATCACTATTTATTTTCTTGTGGCAATATAATAAACTAATGATTAAAATATTGAGAAAACCGTCCTCTCCTTCACTATAAAAACCACCCACACTCCCCTCTTCTCCTCATTCCTATAAAGCCTTGTTACATGTCTAAATTATAAAAAAATATCCTCCCAAGCTACTACCCTACATCAAGAAGCCCTGGGTCTCATAAAAAGACCATTTCCTCTCCCCTAAATAGGCTCTCAAGGAAGATTAATTCAAGAGGTAAATTCCTCTTTTCAATTCCTTTACTTTCTTTTCAAGTTCCTTTGTTTTCTTTTCTATCCCCACCTCTCCTAATAAAATTTTTATGAAAACTATAGTACATTAAATTTAATTTAATGTTTTTATGATTATGTAATATTTCATTATTATATCTCCTTTACCCTTCTTTTATGATGGTAGTAAAAACACCATCTGAGATGTGCTAATTTACCACATTCAAGGATGATTGGTTTTAAATTTCTATTACTATCTTCAATTATGGACATGAAAACATTCTTATGAATGATATAGAATATAATATATGTATTATGCCTCATATATGTTTCTATAAATTTTTTGTACACATGGTTTTGATTTATAAAGAAAAATGTGTTCATTGTGTTCAAAAACTGCCAATTAACCCAAACAGCTATCATTAAATAATTTATATAATGATTCAACTTCACTCCAAGTAACCAAATAAAATTTACAACCATTAAACCTTATGGATGTTCAATAATAATATATAAATTAAATTATGTACAACTATCATAATTTTACATGATTCTCCATTCATTTATATAATTATACCGATCATGAAACAAATGGACCCGAACAATGAAATTGAACCTCTTAACCCATAAAAAAATACATGAATGAACATAATAAGGTTATAAAAAATAAACTAAATGGATGTGAGGTTATGAAATTATTAATTAATAAACTTAAATTTGATTATTCATGTCATTAAGATCAGGTCGGGAACACCTTCTGACTTAAGGTGAGGGTTTCTTCATCTCACTTCCATTTTTGTGAGATATTCCGTAATCACTACTATTACTTGTGTATGGTGTATGTATACCACCCATTGATGTTTCATATCATGAATCTATTTATTTTATTTACATTCAATGTATCATTTGATGATTATTAGTTTTGGTTCATACGATTCAATTGATTACAAAGTTGTAAGTATTTTCTACCCGAACATCCATTTTGCATTCAGGTTGCTCTTATTCTCTACTCACCTCATTGAAATTATTATTTATTCTCAATTACTCATAATAAATTCTGTGATAATGTTATATATATGTGTACCAATCATAATATTTCTTTATTTTATGGGTAGTTACATATTTTAAAATAATCTTTCAAAAATTATTCTGAAATGAAAGCCAGATTCAAAGAACTTCTCAAATCCTTACCTATTTTGAAGTTCACTCTATGATCTATTCTAAGACAGATTTATATTTCTAAAATAAAAAATTTTAACATGAAAAATATATTTTGGTTCATTTATGGTTTTATGAAACCTATCATTCCTTTTCACTTTAAAATCTATTTAATGAATTCCTTAAACCCCACTAAAATGTTTTAATTCTAAAGATTCTTTAAAAACACTTTTTACATAATTTCACTTTATTAGGACATAATTTATGCCTCAAATTTAATCTCAATGTCATTCCATTTTATTTTCTGGGATATACATGTTTAAAACCATATTTATGACTAATAAAAATAATTTTCCATAAGAACTCTTCTTTCCAAAGTAAAATAGATTTTTTCACCTCACTTTAAATTTTATGAGATATATGCCTTATTTTCACTTATTACTTACATGTTTTGTATGTAATTTCCCCTCATATATCATATCAAGAGTCTCCTTAATCTCATGATATTATAATTTATTATTATTTGAATGTTTCACGATGGTATGGGACACTTTGGAATGTTTAGTGATTATTTTCTCAAGAATTTATCAACGATCTCATTTAAAAGTTTTTTTATTTAGGTAAACATCATTTGATGAATCTTGTATTTCATATAGGTTTATATATTATGATATCATATAAAATATGTTGTTGAAGTGTTTCTTATTAGTTTGAATGTGTATGTTCTATCTTGATACCATTCACCAATTTACTTCGAATAGTTAGTGTTTATGTTTAATGTATGGGGAAAGATATTTACATTTCATATGTTAGTTTCAATATGAATTTATATTATGTTTATGTTTATCCCCATTCACAAGAGGAATGAATTTGACTTAGTAATTTTTGGGTGGGTCCCACTATAGCCCCTCGGTGCATCGGTATGTCTCATGAGACAAACTATGGTCTTGGCATGAGGACTTGACAAAATGGATATTTATGGTCTTGGCACTAGGCCTTGATGGTATAATTATGATGTCCCACATTATGAATTCCCTCATATAAAACTAGTAATTGAAAATTCACGTGGTTATTCGATTTGTATAATACCTATGATTATGCTTTATTATGGAATTATTTATTTAACTCTTATTCTTACTATAATATGTTCAAGGTTATTTTTAAAGGCATGAATTTTTAGTTATTCACTATGCATAATGTTTATATTTATGATATCTTCCACTGTATTGCTTACCCTTACTGAGCATATGAGCTCACCCCTTTATTATGTTTCATTTCCTCAGGACATGAAGAAGTTTATTATGAATGACCTATAGGGATAAACTTAGAGTTGTGGATGTTCCCAATAAAACATATATGTTGTGTTTCATTTCAAGTTTTAATGTTGAACCTATGTATGTATCTGGTTTTCCAAAACTACTAAACTACTCGGTCCTTCAGGATATGAATTTCTTGTAAGCATTCCAATGTAGTGAAATAATTCTCCAGCTCTGGGTTACTGGGGACAGATCATTATAGTTTATATCAAAGGAAGTTTAGTAGAAAACTTGGAAACTTGATTTAGAAAACATAGGTTTGGGAACAAAACCCTAAGATAGAATTTGATGATAAACATACAAGAACATCCTAGAAATTTGTACAGGAATAGATTATGTGTATCTTTCTAGAAAAATATCCCTATCTAGATACTAGAAGTGGACATGGTTCTGGAACAGATGTACCTAGGAGAAACAACTCTGACAAGGAGTTTCAGGCTTGACCCTGGGTATCCTAGTACACGACAGCAAGCCTTACTACACACCTAGTTTGACACTCCCATGGGATATGATTAGGATAATTCACATTTTCTTTACAAGCTATTATGAAGGATTTAAATGTAATTTTTTCCTCAAATAAAACTTGTTTATGATTATGATATTAGCTATGAATATGATTTCAATTTATGCTAAGTATTTTCCTAATATGATATTATAAATTATTATTCATAACCAAATATAGTGTATTCTGTTATATAGAAATAAGACCGATCAGAAGGAATGATAAATTCAACAATGAACATGATGCAAATAGTAAGAAGGATCATATCTCTTATAGTCTTAAGCCATCATTTAGAAGTATGATAGTCTCCTAAGTATCTTCATCATATGAGTAAATAGTATCATGTGTTAAAAAGATATGTAATTAATTTTATGATACCTATGGATTTGAAGATAATCAAGAAAAGAAGAGGATGATAGGGAAAAATATAGATAAAGGGAATAAGGGAAAGAAGGGTTTTACCACATGTGATAACTATTGAATGAATCATCCTGGTAAATGATTAAAGTTAATTGGAGTTTTTTATAAGTGTGATGAAAAGGGACACCAATTTCATGATTGTAAGGGTAAGAACAAGGTTTTAGATGTACAATACTTCAACTGAAAGGTGATGGGACACTATTTGAATCAATGTCCCAAGAGAAAAAGGAATATACCCCAAATGATGTTACTGGATAATGTTCAAGTTAGGATACTGCTGCAGATGAAGTGGATGGATTAATATGCCTTGTCAATAATAATGACATTTGAGTATTTTATTAGCAATGTACTGGTTATAAGAATTATAGAATATATGAGGATTGTACTACAGTACTGTTTCATTAAGTATTTGAGGTCATATGATTAATTTTACCAAGGATAAGTGACTAATTATAAATTTAATATATTGGGAAAGTATGTGGTTAAGGGAACGTCAAACCTAAATATATTCCTGATGATTAAGACAATGATGAAGAAATGATTGATTTGGATTAGTACTGACTACCTCAAAACTGATTATTGTCTTATCGAAAAGTGGTCTATGATATCATTGATGGAGTCTACAACATTTTTGGATGCAAGGAATATATCGAATGGAATGTGTAAGGATGAATTCGTGTTTCCAATAAGGTTTTATGGTAATTTGATTTATTACCATATTTCAAGAGGACACATTGTAACACCTTGACCCCAGTTGCCCAGAGCTGGTGCATTATTTTAATACATTGACATGATGATAAGGAATCAAATCCTAAAGGACTGAGTAGTTTAGTAGTTTTGGAAAAACTAGATACATACATTGGTTCAACATTACAACTTGAAATGAAAAACAACATATAAGTTTTATTGGGAACATCCACAACTCTAAGTTTATCCCTTCCATTCATTCATAATATACTTCTTCATGTACTGAGAAAATGAAACAAAAGAAAGGGGTGGGATCAGATGCTCAATAAGGGTATGCAATACAATAGAATATATCATAAACATAAACATTAGGCATGATGAATAACTAAAAACACATGCCTTTAAAAATACACTTGAACATAATATGGCTGGAATATGAGCTGAGTAAATATGACATATTAAAGCACTATCATGGGTATTATACTAGTCAGATAACCACATTAACTTTAAATTACTAGTTTCACAAAGAGGGAATGCAAAATGCGGGACATCATAACCATACCATCAAGGCATCACTCTAAGACCATAAATAACCATTTTGTCAAGGCCTAGTGCCAAGACCATAGTTTGTCTCATGAGACCTACCGATACACCGAGGGGATATAGCAGACCCCACCCAACACATACAAATTACAATGTATTCCTCTTATGTACGGGGATAAACATAACCAAAACATGCATTCATATTGAAACTAACATATGAAATGTAAATAACTTTCCCAGTACATTAAACATAAACACTAACCATTCGAAGTAAATTGGTGAATGGTATCAAGATAGAACATACACATTAAAAATATATTGTATATGATATCATAATATATAAACCTCTATTAAATACAAGATTCATCACAGGATGTTGACATAAATAGATATACATTTAAATGAGACCATTGAGAAATTTTTAAGGAAATAGTCCTTATACATTCCAAAGTATCCCATACCACTTGAAGACATTCAAATCCTAATCCCTTAGAATATCATGAGAATAAGGAGACTCTTGATAAGATATACCAAGGGGCAGTACATACACCACATGCAAGGAATAAATGGTGAACAAGGAATATATCTCATAAAAGTAAAAGTGAGGTGAGAAAAATTGATTTTTACATTGGAAAGAAGAGTTCTTTTGGAAATTCATTTTTATTTTTCATAAATATGGTTTTAAAGATGTATATCCCAGAAAAGAAAAGGGATGTATATTGATATTACATTTTAGGAACAAATGATGTCCCACTGAAGTGAAATCATGTAAAACTGTATTTAAAGAAGCTTTAGAATTAAAACATTTTAGTGCGGTTTAAGGAATTCATTAAAGAGTTTTTAAAGCGCAAAGTCTTGTTTGCTTTCATAAAACCAGAAATGAACCAAAATAGAATTTCATGTTAAAATTTGTGATTTTAGAAAGAAAAATCTGGCTTAAAATATATTATAGAGTGATCTTCAAAATAGGTAAAAATTCAAGAAGTTTCTTGAACCGGGCTTGCATTTTGGAATAATTTTTGAATGATTCCTTTAAAAAATTTAACCCCCCATAAAATAAAGAATTATTATGATTGGTAAAAATATATATAACATTCACACATAATTTCTGATGAGTACATAAGAATAAATAGGAATTTTATTTAGGTGAGTAGAGAATAAGAGAAACTCGAATGAAAATGGAGGTTTGGGTAGAAAATACTTACAACTTTGTAATCTATTGAATCGTATGCCAAAAAATTAATAATAATAAAATGATATAATGAATATAATTAAAATAAAGAGATTCATTATATGAAACATCAATGGAAAGTATGCATACGCCATACACAAGTATTAGTAGTGAATACAGAATATCTCACAAAAATGGAAGTGAGATGAAGAAACCCTTACCTTAAGTCTGATGGTGTTCTTATCTTGATATTAATGATGTGAATAATAAAATTTTAGGTTATTTAATTAATATTTAAATTATATCCTATACATTTTATTGATTTATTATAACCTTATTAAGTTCATTCATGGCCTTTTTGATGGGTTAAGAAGTTCAATTTCATTGTTCGGGTCCGTTTGTTTCATGATCGGTATACTTATATACATGAATGGAGAATCATGTAAAATTAAGGTGGTTTTAAATTTAACATAAATAAGGTTAAATTTTTTAAAATTTCATTTGGTTACTTGGTGTGAAGATGAATCATTATATAAATTATTTATCGACAACCGCTTGGGTTAATTGGCGGTTTTTGAACACAACGCACTCATTTTTCTTTATAAAGAAAAACCATATTTACAAAAAGATTCCAGAACCATAGAGGAAAAATAATACATATATTATAGTATTTTTCAACCAATATAATGGTTTCATGACCATAATTGAAGTTGGTAATAGAAATTGAAGACCCATCGTCCTTGAATATGGTAAATTGGCACATCTCGGATGGTGTTTTTACTACTAGCATAAAATAAGGGTAAATGAGAGATGATAATAACTTATTCAATAATCATAACAAAATTATAGTAAATTTATCATACTAGAGTCATCACAATATTTGGATGAGTAGGGGTGAGGATAGAAAAGAAAACAAAGGAACCTGAAAAGAATGTAAAAGAATTGAAAAGAGGAATTTACCTCTTGAATCAATATTCCTTGAGAGCCTCTTTAGGAGAGAGGTTTTGGTATTTTTATGAGACGAAGGGCTGATGGAAATAGGGAAGGATCTTGAGAGTATATTTGATTAAAATTTAGACAAGGAACAAGGCTTTAGAGGAGTGAAGAGAGGAGGGGAGTAAGGGGGGTTTTATAGTGGTAGAGAGGAGGGTTTTCCCATTATTTTACTTATTATTTTATTATTTCTCCAATGAAACAAATAATATTGATTCATATGATCAATAATAGTAATATGTGCATTTGAGTTCAAACCTATGATAATTTACATAATCCATGACTCAATCATGATGCAGAAATTCACTTATTTAGCATATTTTGTAAATTATCAAAATTCACTATTCACCAAAAATTCAAGTATTTCAGAAAAATCCCAAAAATTCACCTCAACCATTTTTTGACTTGTAGAATTCAAATATAAAATCCATTTTTTGAAAATAATTTTCTATATATTTTTAATTTAATTTTTAAATAAAATCATAATTTATTTGAAAAATAACAATTTTAAAACTATTGTTCGTTTTATATCACATTAAAAATTTAATCAAGATCATAACCTTAATACAACAAAATAATAATATTATTTAATATTCATAAGGTACATATTAATATTCATATTACTATTTATAAAGGTGTGTTACTATTCACCAAAAATTATGTTTGTTCTATCAGACTCCCAAAATCACCCTCAACACAACCATGTATATCAAATTTTCAAAATAAAATCACATAAGTGAAAAAATTATGTTTATTGCCTCAATTATAACAAAGTGTTGTTTTGTAGAGACTCAGTGTTTTATGAATTCAATATTAAATTTATTTGTAAATCCTTAGGGTGTTACATTTTCACCTCTTTACATAAATTTCATCCTCAAAATTTTGAAATTGAATTTCAAAATTTAATGGTTGATACTTGAAAATACCATTGAGGGAAACCCACATATTGTTAAAATATCCTCTTAATAAGTGGGAAAGGGAAATGAATCGGTTACTAAAAAACTATGCATTCTAATTGGATAACATGGTCATGGAAGAATAATCAAATGATCATGTTCTGATGGAAAGTGATAGAGAACATTCTCAAATGAAAGATCATTACCACAAAACCATTAACTATAGTTATGAAAAAATTATAATAGGACAAAATTAGTTTTTAAAACTCTTTTCCTAGAGTTCAGGAATTATTCAACTCTCAAGGAGTATAAATATACGTTTCTATTTAATAAACACAATCTTATCCTTTGTTTATGAATTGAACATATATACGTCATCTCTTAGCATAGGTTGCATCATGTAGTGACATTAATCTCTAAAACATCATACAATGATCAACTAAAACCATTTCACAAATGGTTTAACATTCCAAAATATCATGATCCAATACTTTAGAATCATTCTCATAACCATCTGTGCTAGATCCACGTACATGGGGTCATTATCAATCCTCATTTGTTTAGAACTCCATGATCTATCCATCTCAATGCATCTCCTACCTTATTTTCCTTTAATAAACATGAAGAAGCCTTAAATTTTCACATTATTGACATGTGAATATCCTCATTATGTGTCCTCTTAAAATATTGTAATAACTCAAATTATCATAAAACCTTATTGGAAACATGAATTAATCCTTACAAATTATATTGGATATATTCCCTATATCCAAAAATGTTGAAAACTCCGTTAATGATAGCATATACCACTTGTCGACAAGTCAAAAATCAGTATTGTGGTAGTCAGACTTATCCAAATGAATCATTTATTCATCACTATCTTCATCATTAGAAATATATTAAGGGTTATCCTTCCACTGAATATCTTTTCATAGTACCATTCAACTTATGGTTTTAAATCCTTAATGAAAAAATAGTGTAGTACAATCCTCATATATTCTATAATTCTTATAATCCAAACATTACTAAAAAAAATATTCATATGACATGATTCTGGAATAGGAATATTAATCATTCTACTTCATCTTCGGCAGCATCATAACTTGATCATTATCCAGTATCATTATTTGGGGTATATTACTATGACGCTTGGGAGATTGATTTGTATAGTGTCCCATCTCCTTGAAGTTGAATCATTGTACATTGGAAACCTTTTTCTTTCCCTTGAAATCATGAAATTAGTGTCCTTTTTCTCCACACTTATAACACACTCCCATTCTCTTCCAAGCATTTACCAAGTTGATTTTTTCCATAGTTATCACATGTGAGAAAACCCTTCTTTCCCTTCTTCCCTTTATCCATATTTTTCTCTACCGTCCTCTTCTTCTTTTTCTTCCCATAAAAGTCATAGGACTCAGAGAAGTATTTATATACCTTTTTAACACATTATATTATTTCCTCATATGATGAGGATACTTGGGAGACTATCTTTATTTGAAATGATGGCTTAAGACCATAATAGATATGATCCTTATTACTATTTGCATCATGTGTATTGGTGAAGTTATCATTCATTATTCTAGGATCCATTTCTAATCAATTCCATATACTATATTAGCTCACAAATTATGAACTTTCTATAAATCTAAACAAGGTATAGAATATATCATAAATTTATGCATTGTAAATACTAGAACTATAAACTTTGGTTACTTTGGAGGAATAAATCCTTCATAATTGCTGGTAAAGAAAATATAAATTATCCTAAGCATATCCCCTGGGAGTTTTAAATCAGGTGCATAGTAAGGCCCATTTTTTTGTACCAGGTTACCCCAGGTTAAGCCTGAAACACCTTGTCAAATTTATTACTCCTAGGTAAATCTATGTCAGAACCACATCCACTTGTAGTATCTAGATAGAGATTTATTTTATAGGAAGGTCCAAATAATCTATTCCTTACCAAAATTCTAGGATGTTCTTATATGTGTATCATCATGTATATCTTAGGGTTTTATTCCCTAATCTACATTTTCTAAATATAGTTTCCATGTTTTCTAGTAAACATCCTCTAACACCAATTGTAACGCCCCAAACCTAGTTTCTTGGAGTTGGTACATTATTTTAATACATTAGCATTATTATAAGGAATAAAATCCTAAAGGATTGAGTATTTTAGTAGTTTTGAAAAAACCAAATACATACATAGGTTCAACATTACAACTTTAAATGAAAAACAACATAAAGTATTATTGGGAACATCCACAACTCTAATTTTATCCCTACAGGTAATTCATAATAAACTTCTTCATGTTCTGAGAAAATGAATCATAAGAAAGGGGTGACCTCAGGTGCTCAGAAAGGGTAATAAATATAGTGGAATATATCATAAACATAAACATTTGGCATGATGAATAACTAAAAGCACACATGTTTAAAAATAATCTTAAACATAATATGAAAGGAATATGAGCTTAGTAAATATGCCATAATAAAGAATTATCATGTGTATTATACTAGTCGAATAAACACATTAACTTTAAATTACTATTTTAATAAAGAGGTAATTCATAATTTGGGACATCATAATCATATCGTCAAGGCCTCATGCCAAGACCATAAATAACAATTTTTTAAGGCCTCGTGCCAAGACCATAGTTTGTATCATGAGACCTATTGAGGAACCAAGGGGATATAGCAGGCCCCAACCAACACTTACTAAGTCCAATTCATTCTTCTTATGAATGGGAATAAATGTAAATAACATATATATTCATATTGAAACTAACATATGAAATGTAAATAACTTTTCCTATACATTAAACATAAACACTAACCATTCGAAGTAAATTGGGGAATGGTATCAAGTTAGAACATCCAAATTCAAACTAATTAGAAAAACTTCAACAAAATATTTTATATGATATCATAAGATATAAAAATATATGAAATAAAATATTCATCAAAGGATGTTGACATAAAAAAAATTTACTTTTAAATGAGACAATTGAGAAGTTCTTGAGGAAATAATCCTTAAACATTCCAAAGTGTCCCATAACACCTTGATACATTCAAATATTAATCCCTTATAATATCACGAGAATAAGGAAAATCTTGATATGTTATACCAAGGGTAATTAAATACTCCACATTCAAGGAATAAGTGGTTACCAAGGCATATACCTCATAAAAGTTAAAGTGAGGTGAGAAAAATATATTTTTACTTTGGAAAGAAGTGTTATTTTTGAAAATCATTTTTATTTGTCATAAATATGGTTTTAAACATGTATATCCTAGAAAAAAAGGTAATTACATTGAGATGAAATTTTAGGAATAAATTATGTCCCACTGAAGTGAAATCATGTAAAAAGTGAATTTAAAGAAACTTTAGAATTAAAACATTTTAGTTCCGTTTAAGGAATTCATTAAAGATATTTTAAAGAGAAAATTAATGTATGATTTCATAAAACCACAAATGAAACAAAATATATTTTCATGTTAAAATATGTGATTTTTGAAAGACAAATATGGCTTAAAAAATATTATAGAGTGAACGTCAAAATAGTTAAGAATTCGAGAAGTTCCTTGAATCAGGATTGCATTTCGAAAGAATTTTTGAATGATTATTTAAAAAAAATACTCATAAGATAAAGAAGGATTATTATTGGTAAAAATATATATATCATTAAAACATAATTTTTTTGGGAGAACATAAGAATAAATAGGAATTTCATTGAGGTGAGTATAGAATAAGAGTAACCCGAATGAAAATGGATGTTCAGGTAGAAAATACTTACATCTTTGTATTAAATTGAATCATATGCCCCAAAATGAATAATCATCAAAGGATACATTTAATATAATGGAAATAATTAGATCCATGATATGAAACATCAATGGGAAATATTCACACACCATACAAAAGTAATAGTAGTAAATATAGAATATCTCACAAAAATAGAAGTGAGACGAAGAAACTCTTACCTTAAGTATGATGATGTTCTTATATTGATATTAAGGACCAGAATAATCAAATTTTAGGTTCATTAATTAATAATTACAGAACCTCCTATACATTTAATTGATTTATTAGAAACTTATTAAGTTCATTCATGTCCTTTTTGATGGGTTAGGAGGTTAACTTCATTATTCGGGTCTGTTTGTTTCATGATCGCTATACTTATATACATGAATGGAGAATCACGTAAAATGAGGATGGTTGTCAAGATTTAAAGTTATAAGTTATTATTGAACATATATATGGTTTCATGGTTGTAAATTTCATTTGGTTACATGGAGTGAAGATGAATCATTATATAAATTATTTAATGATAACAGTTTGGGTTAATTGGTGGTTTTGAACAAAACAAACTCATTTTTCTTTATAAAACAAAACCATGTGTACAAAAAGATTACAGAAACATATATGAGAAATAATAAATATATTATAGTCTGGTTCAACCATAATAATGGTTTCATGACCATAATTTAGGATGGTACCCATCATCCTTGAATATGGAAAATTAGCACATCTCGGATGGTGTTTTTACTACTCCCATAAAATAAGGGTAAAGGAGAGATGAGAATAAATTATTAAATAATCATAAAAACATTCAAGTACATGTATGGTACTGGATTCATCATAAAATTTGTATGAGGAGATGTGTGGATAGAAAAGAAAACAAATGAACTTGAAAAGAAGGTAAAAAAATTGAAAAGAGGAATTTACCTCTTGAATTAATCTTCCTTGAGAGCCTCTTTAGGGGAGAGGTTTTGGTCTTTTTATGAGACCAAGGTCCAATTAACATGGAGGAGGATTTTGGGAGGATAATTAAGTAGAATTTAGACATGGAACAAGGATTTAGAGGAGTGAATAGAGGATGGAGTGAGGGGGGGTTTATAGTGGAGGAGAGGTGGGTTTTCCCATTATTTTACTCATTATTTTATTATTTATCCCAATACAACCAATAGTATTGATTATTGTGACCAATAATAGTAATATTTACATGTTAGTTAGAACCAATGGTCATTTAAATCATCTATGACTCAATCATGATGCATAAATTCACTTATTTAGCATATTTTATAAATTATCAAATTTCACTATTCACAAAAATTCATGTATTTCAGAAAAATCCAAAAAATTAACCAAAACCATTTTTTGACGTTTAGAATTAAAATATTAACTCCATTTTTGATAATAATTTTCTAAATATTATTAATTAAATTTTTAAATAAAACAACAATTTATTCAAAAAATAACAATTTTAAAACTATAATTCATTTTATATCACTTTAAAAAATTAATCAAGATCATAACCTTAAGAAAATAAAATAATAATATGATTTATTTTTCATAATGGTCATATTACTATTAATAAGGGTTTTTTTACTATTCCCCAAAAAATAAGGTTGTTCTATCAGACTCTAAAATCACCCTGAACGCAACCATGTATGTCCGATTTTCAAAATTCAAATCATAGAAGTGGAAAAATTAGGTTTATTGGATCAGTTATAACAAAGTTTTATTTTTTAGAGACTCAGTGTTTTATATATTTAATATTAAATTTATTTTTAAATCCTTGGGGTGTTTCACACATGATGAAGATATTCACATGTTTGGAATGTGAAAATTTAGGGCCGCTTCATGTTGATTAATGGAAAATAAGGTAGCAAATACATTGAGCAGTATGGATTATGGAGTTCTAAACAAAATGAGAATTTACAAGGAACTCATGTACATAGATCTAGAAAGTATGTATAAGGGAATAATTCTAAATTATTGGATCATGATATTTTTTAATGTTAAACGATTTATGAAATGGTTAAAGTTGATCATTGTATGAGGTTTTTGAGTTTAATGTCACCACATGATGTAACCTATGTTAAGAGGTGAGGTATAGATAGTTCAAGGAACAAAAAAAGTTTAATATTGTGTTTATGAAATAGAAATGTATATCTATACTCTTATAATAGTGTAATAATTCCTCAAATCTAGGAAAAGAGTCTCAAATAAAAATGTTGTCCTATTATCATATTTTTTTCATGATATCAATGATATTTTTCATAAGTGTAGTTTATGGTTTTGTGGTAATGATCATTCATCCGAGCATGTTATCTATCACATTCCCTTAAAACATGATGGATCTATTATTCTTCCATGACCATGATTTCCAATTATAATACGTAGTTTTGTAGTAACCAATGCGTTTTCCCATTCCATCTTATCAAGAGGTTATTTTAATTGTGTTTCTGATTTGGGTTTCCCATAAAGGAATTTTGAAGTATCAACCATTAACTTTCAAAGTTCAATTTTAAATTTCAAGGATGAGTTTTTTGTAATTATGGGAGAATGTAACACCCCAAGTATTTTCAAATAAATTTAATATTAAATTCGTGAAATACTGAGCTTCTACAAAATAAAACTTTGTTATAACCTAGCCAATAAACATAGTTTTTCCACGTTTGTGTTTTTAATTTCAAAAATATGATATACACAGTTGCATTTAGGGTGTTTTTTGGAGTCTAATAGAACAAAATTAATTTTTCATGAATAATAACAGACCCTTATGAATAGTAAATTGACCCTTATGGATAGTAATGTACCCTTATGAATAGTAATTTGACCCTAATGAATAAAAATGTACCCTTATGAAAAGCAACAGGACCCTTATGAATAATAACTTACCCTTATGAATAGAAACATCACCCATGTAAGTATAAATAAAATTTAGGCACCTTATAAATGAGAGTGAATATTTTAAAAATTAAAAATTATGTGTTGGTATTTTTGTGAGCAGTAAATATTTAATTACAATTTTATAATTAAAAAATTGATTTAAAATAAAAATAATTTTTCCTAAAATTTATTCCTAAATCAAAATTTTTTCCCTAGGATTTTAGGTCAATTTAATAAAACCTTAGTTAATTTTTTAGGGAATTACAAAATCAATTTTAGTTTTAATCTGTATTTTACGAGTAAATGATGATTTTATTTAAAAATTAAATTTCATATATTTTGAAAATTATTTTGATAAAATGGGGTTCATATTTGGATTCTACACATCCAAAAATAGGTAGGGTGAATTTTTGGGATTTTTCTAAAATACTTGAATTTTTGATGAATAGTGAAATACGGTAATTTACCCTATATATACATTGAGTTAAATAGACTATTATTAGCATTATCACTGAAGTAATCACCATTGATTCAAACTCGAATGAACTTATTACCATTTGTGGTCATGTAATCATCACTATTTCTTGTCTTATGTAAAAATAATAAACTAATGATTAAAATATTAAGAAAACCCTCCTCTCCACCACAATAAAAACCACTCACAATCCCCTCTTCTATTCACTTCTATAAAGGATTGTTCCTAGTCTAAATTCTACTAAAATCTCCTCCCAAGATCATCCCCCACATCTATCAGCCATTGGTCTCATAAAAAGACCAAATCCTCTCTCTTAAAGAGGCTCTCAAGGAAGATTAATTCTAGAGGAAAATTCCACTTTTCAATTCTTTTACTTTCTTTTCAATTTCCTTTGTTTTATTTTCTATACCCACCTCCACTTATAAATTTTTTTTTGAAAACTACAATAAATTAAATTAATTTTTTTTTATGATTATATGGAATAATTTATTATCATCTCTCCTTTACCATTCTTTTATACTACTAGTGAAAAACATCACCCGAGATGTGCTAATTTACCACATCCAAGGAAGAGGGGTTTTCAATTTTTATTATCATCTAAAATTGTGGTCATGAAACCATTATTATGATTGACCTAGAATATAATATATTTATTATTTCTCATCTATGGTTCTATAATCTTTTTGTACACATGGTTTTTATTTATAAATCAAAATGAGTTCATTGTGTTCAAAAAACGCCAATTAACCCAAATAGTTATCATTAAATAATTTATATAATGATTCATCTTAACTCCAAGTAACAAAATAAAATTTACAACCATGTAACATTATTTATGGTAACTAATAATATATAACTTCATTTCTAGAAAACCATCCTCATTTTACATGGTTCTCCGTTCATGTATATTAGTATACCGATCATGAAACAATCAGACCCAAACAATGAAATTTAACCTCTTAACCCATAAAAAAGGACATGAATTAAATTAATAAGGTTATAATAAATCAATTAAATTGAAATTATGTTATGGAATTATTAATTAATGAAACTAAATTTGATTATTCAGGTCATTAAGATCAAGTGGAGAACACCTTCAGACATAAGGTAAGGGTTTTTTTTCATCTCACTTCCATTTTTGAGAGATATTATGTATTCACAAATATTACTTGTGTTTGGGGTATTTATACTACCCATATATGTTTCATATCATGAATATATTTATTTTCATTATATTCAATGTATCATTTTACGATTATTAATTTTGGGCATCTGATTCAATTGATTACAAGGTTGTAAGTATTTTCTACCTGAACCTCCATTTTCATTCAGGTTTCTCTTATTATTTTCTCACCTCAATGAAATTATTATTTATTATTATTTAATACTCATAAATTCTATTTTAACGTTCTATATATGTGTAACAAT
Source organism: Viscum album (assembly GCA_963277665.1). Lineage (NCBI taxonomy): Eukaryota > Viridiplantae > Streptophyta > Magnoliopsida > Santalales > Viscaceae > Viscum > Viscum album. The sequence continues at coordinate 1,526,351,849 of OY728151.1, forward strand.
AATAAAATTTATTTATTTTATAGGGATTTACATGTTTTAAAATAATCTTTCAAAAATTCTTACGAAATTGAAGCCCGATCCAAGGAACTTTTCGCATTCTTTCCTATTTTAAAGTTCAATCTATAATATATTTTAAGACATATTTATATTTATAAAATCAAAAAATTTATCATGAAAAAGTTATTTTGGTTCATTTCGGGTTTTATGAAAGAAAACATTCCTTTTTTGCTTTAAAATCTCTTTAATGAATTCCTTGAACCGCAATAAAATGTTTTAATTCTAAAGATTCTTTAAAAACACTTTTTACATGTTTTCAATTTAGTGGGATATCATTTATGCCTAAAATGTAATCTCAATGTACTTATATTTACTTTTATGGGATATACTTGTTAAAAAATAGATTTATGAAAAATACAAATGATTTTCCAAAAGAACTCTTCTTTTCAAAGTAAAATAGATTTTTCTCACCTCACTTTAACTTTTATGAGATATATGCCTTTTTCACCACTTATTAATTGCATGTGGTGTATTTAATTACCCTTGGTATATCATATTAAGAGTCTCCTTATTCTAATGATATTCTAAGGAATTGTGATTTGAATGTTTCAAGGTGGTATGGGGCACTTTGGAATGTTTAGGGATTATTTCCTCAAGAATTTATCAATTGTCTCATTTAAAAGTATATTTATCTATGTCAAAATACATTGATGAATATTTTATTTAATAGATGATTATATATTATGATATCATACACAATATGTTTTTGAAGGGTTTCTTATTATTTTGAATTTGGATTTTCTATCTTGATACCGTTCACCAATTTACTTCGAATGGTTAATGTTAATTTTTAATGTATGGGGAAAGTTATTTATATTTCAAATGTTAGTTTCAATATGAATATATATGTTGTTTATGTTTATCCCCATTCATAATAGGATTGAATTGGACTTATTAAGTTTTTTGTGGGGACAGCTACAACCCCTTGGTGCATTAGTAAGTCTCATGAGACAAACTATGGTCTTGGCACAAGGCCTTAACAAAATGGATATTTATGGCCTTGGCATGAGGCCTTGACAGTATGGTTATAATGTACCACATTATGTATTCCCTCATTATGAAACTTTTAATTGAATGTTTGTGTGGTTTTTTGACCAGTATAATACCCATGATTATTATTTATTATGGAATTATTTATTAAGCTCTTATTCCTACCATAATGTGTTCAAGTTTATTTTTAAATGCATGTGTTTTTAGTTATTCACCATGCCTAATGTTTATGTTTATGATATCTTATTATGTATTGATTAACCTTACTAAGAATTTGAGCTCACCCCTTTTTTATGTTTCATTTTCTTAGGACATGAAGAAGTTTATTATGAATGACCTGTAGGGATAAACTTAGAGTTTTGGATGTTCCCAATAAAACTTATATGTTTTATTACATTTCAAGTTGTAATGTTGAACCTATGTATATATATAGTTTTCCAAAACTAATAAACTACTTGGTCCTTTGGGATACAAATTTCATGTAATCTTTCCAATGTAATTAAATAATGCACCAACTCTGGTAAATTTGGGTCGGGGCATTACACATTATGTGTTGGATTGATATTTGGTCAATTCCAACACATCAAAAATAAATTATGGATAATTTTGATAAATTTTGAAAACATTATGATATCATTTTCTCAGTTTTGGATATGTGATGCACAAATTAAACTAAAATTATTCTTTAATATTAAAAGCATGCACTTTGAGTAACACCTATCACATTGTCTGTCAGTTTTTTGTATGGTGGATTCCTATAGCTAAAAATTGAATAATAGATCATTGAATTAACATTTGAAAACAATCTGAGCTCAATTTTTTAGTTTTGGCTATGTGATCCTTGTTTTAAACTAAAATAGCACTTTTATAGTGAAAACATGCAATTTGAGTCATAACTACCACATCAAATTTTAGATTTATGTATGGTCTATTCCTACATATTACAATGGAATTCTGCATCATTTTACTTAATTTTTAAATCAATATGATCTCATTTGTTTGTTTTTGGATATACAATACACGTTTAAAACTAAAATGACACTTTTATATTGAAAACCCACACTTCAAGTCATACCAACCACATCATGTATCAAATTGATGTGTGGTTAATTTCTATAAGTTTGAAATGAAATATGGACCCCTGTCATAAATTTTTAAAATAATCTGATCTCATTTTATCGGTTTTGGTTATGTGATATATGTTTTAAACTAAAATGAAACTTTTATATAGAAAACACATACTTCAAGTCATACCGGCCACATAGTGTGTTATATTGAAGTGTGTTTGATTCAAACATGTCACAAATGAATCACTGATCATTTTTCTAAATTTTGAAAAAAATATGATCTCGTTTTCTTGGTTTTGGATATGTAATGTGCATTTTAAACAAAAATGAAACTTATATATTAAAGACACACACTTTAATTCATACCTTCCACATCATCTGTCTGATTGTTGTATGATCGATTCCTATATATAACAAATGAATTATGGATCATTTTCCTAATGTATGAAAATAATATATTCTCATTTTCCCTTTTTTGGACATGTGATGCGCATTTTAAAATATGTTGGAACTTCTATATTTAAAACTTTCACTTCAAGGTAGACATACCATATTGTCTGTCGATTTGATGTATGGTTAATTACTACACATCAAAATTGAATTACAGTTGTTTTCATAAATTAATTAAAAAAATATTATCATGTTTTTGTTTTTTCCATGTGATAATTTTTTTAACTAAAATGAAAATTTTATATTGAAAACACACACTTAGAGTCATATCAACCACATAATGAATCATATTGAAATACAGTTGATTCCTAGATGTCAAAAATGAATTCCAGATCACTGTCCTAAATTTTGAAAACATTTAAAGCTCATTTTCTTGATTTTGTATATGTGGTGCATGTTTTAAACTAAAATGAATCTTTTATATTGAAAACAAATACTTTGAGTCATACCTACCACATCGTTTATCAGATTTATGTGAATTCAATTATTACAAGTCAAAAATGAATTATAGATAATTTTCATTGAGTTTGAAAATGATCCATTCTCATTTTCTCAGTTTTGGCTATGTGAAATGTGTTTTAAACTAAAATAGTACTTCTATATTGAAAACACACACTTTGATTCATACCTACCATATCCTCTATCGGATTTATGTATGGTCAATTTCTACACATCATAAATGAATTTTGGATAATTTACCTAATGTTTGAAAGCAATCAGAGATCTTTTTCTTGGTTTTTTCTATGTGATATTTTTTAAACCGAAATGAAATTTTTATATTGAAAACACATGATTTGAGTCTTAATGAACACATCGTGTGTTAGATTAATGTTTGGTTGATTCCTATACATCAAAATCTAATTATGAATTTTATTCCCAATGTTTGAAAATAATATGAGGTCATTTTATTGGTTTTGGATATGTGACACACATTTTAAAGTTAAATGGAACTTCTATATTGAAACACACACTTTGATTCATAACAGCCACATCATGTGTCAGATTATTTTTCGGTCAATCACTACATGTCACAAATGAATTATGGATAATTTTCCTTAATAATCAAAAAAGATGAATGATTTTGTATGGTTTTGAGTATGTTAGGATTGTTTTGAACTAAAATGTAAATTTAAAACTAAAAAATACACTTGAGACATATCAGCACACAAAGTATTAGATCGAGGTTTGGTTGACTCTGGCATGGAAAAATTGTGTTATGGAACATGTTTCTAAAGCATCAAAATAATCTAAAAGAGTTTTCTTGGTATTGATTATGTGGAATATGTTTTGAACTAAACTGTCAATTTAAAAAAACATACACTTCAAGTCATACTAGGAACACCATGTATCATATTAAGGTGTGGTTGATTCCTACCTGTCAAAAATGACTTATGGGTTTTTTTTCTAATGTATCACAACAATCTAAATGTGTTTTCTCAATTTAGAGTATGTCATTATTTTTTTGAAATAAAACGTCAATTTTAAAATGAAAATAATAAATTGGAGTCATACCAAACACACCATGTATATGGTTGAGGTGTGGTTTATTTCTAAAATAAAAAATTACTTATAGATCATTTGACTATTGTATCAAAACAATATGAATGTGTTTTCTCAGTTTTGAGTATGTGATGTGTGTTTTGACCTAAAATGTAAATTATAAACTAAAAACATACACATCGAGTCATACTGAGAACATTGTGTATTAGATTGAGGTGTAGTTGATTTAGGTGTGGAAAATTCCTACACAATTTATGTGACAT